>BTPG01000005.1:196960720-197295720 GCA_036245525.1 Semisulcospira habei
AGGGGTTAATTTGAGTGAAATTTGCATAAGAGTGCGACAGGTACATCATTTTCACATCCTGTACGATGTTCAAACATGACGTGCAATGTTCATTACCATACAAAATGCAAAAAAAGTAAGTAGTATGATGTGACGTTCTGTCTTGTGTCAAAGCAGAACACATTGCACTGCTCAGTCCTCGCTACTGGTATTTGAAAATGTCCTAGTACACAACTTACAAGTTAATACGCACAAATCAAATGAGAAAATTTTAGAGTAGTGCCTGATTAGTTTGGACACTAGGAAGATGCCAAGCTTTTTAGGCACCAACCTGGAGCTTTAACAAAGGACTTAACAATGCAATTTATGAGATCAGTGATTGACAGCAAGAAACCCACCTCAGCCAGTTGTTTAAATCCCAAATGCAAAAGACAGACGCAAAGCTTGGCCGTCAGGTCTACATGTAGTATCTCTGGCACCTTGATGCTGAAACACAATATGGAGAAATTAATGGACGATACTGTTTTAAATTAAACCAATTAGCCCTAAGGTGTCCCCGAACGACTGTGTACCAGTTGCAGGAGATGGCTTGAGCATGATAATTCAAGGGTAGTGCCAGATTAGCTTGGCACCAATAGGCGCCAAGTCAATCTGGCAATGGTCGATCCATATCCTGCTGTAGTGCATTGGGCCTAAATAGGTTAACCGCTAGTGACAAAAGGCATACCATTAACTCCTTTGCCAAACGACTCATGTGATATGCACCAAATAGCCACATATCCATATGTGCCTGTCTTGAATGTGTCAACAGACTGAAACTCACTGGCAAGAGACAAGTTGAACATTTCCCGTCTTGTGTGACCCCGCACTGACCTTGTAAGCTTGGTAGGTTCTGTTTTGATGTCTGCATCTTGCGGTAAAGCGTCACTTTGTGTCCATGGTCTCTCATTGGTAAGCGTTGCCTCCACACCACAATACATTACCAACACCTGTGCAACAAACCAGTTGTGTCGAGTCCCGAGGTCAAAACTGGTCATATCAGGGGCCAGTTGCATGAGTGAGCCAACCACTAAGCACGGTGTTCTGATATCATGGAGCACCCTGCTTAGTGGCTGGCGCAGGACTTAGCTCATTCATGCAACTGGCCCCTGGTTCTGGTAGTTGTTCTCTGTAGACTACATTGCAGTTTAACCCTTTTAGCCCCGGGACCCTGCAGCAGGAGATGGATTGATCATGATAATTCAGGGTAGTGCCAGATGGCACTACCCTTGAATTATCATGATCAATCCATCTCCTACAACCGGTACATAGCTGTTAGGCAACACCTCCAAAATTTGAGTAATGGGACCTTGGGGCTAAAAGGGTTAAAGAAGCTGGACTAACCCTGACAGTCAGTTCAACGGCCTAGACATTTTCATCAAAACTTCATCGTAAATTCCCAAATTGTTCCACATCATCAGGACATGCCAGCCTCAGTACTGCACACTCCAGTTACCCGCAGTATCTGATACAACACGCACAGGTCTCTGGCTCCCACAGGGATGCCAGGTCCTCGGACTTATGCTGGCCCGCATGCAGCCATTCGTGGACCAATTAAGGCTGATGTCAGCCTGAGGAAATTTTGCTCAGCGAGTTCTTTTTTCTCTTCAGAGGGCTAAATTTAACACAATCACGGGATCACGATTAATATGCGGTCTGACTTTATTGCTCCAGGCTACTGTGATATACTGAGGCTGACTTGTACCTCAGTCTCCTCAACCAGTATTTCAATTGAACATGTTATCTTCTGCTTGCTGCTCGTTCTTTATCAGCATTTGCATTAAATTACTGCTTAACCCATTTAGCCCTAACACCTTACAGCAGGAGATGTATTGATCATGATAATTCAAGGGTAGTGCCAGATTAGCTGGGCACCTGAAGGCGCCAAGCTAATCTGACACTACCCTTGAATTATCATGGTCAATCCGTCATTAGGAAACATCTCCAAAATTTTGGAAATGCGTCTGTGGGGTTAAATGCGTTAACCTGAACATTATCATGGGCACTGCAGAGTTTAAAAGATGGTATACATCTGTGTGCAAGCAATGTTACCGTACCTCCAAACATGCCTGGTACTCTTTCTCCGATAAATGGAGTTCAAGCAACATGTTGACATCTGTAACAAATAACAAGCAATCTCGTAGACATTAACCCATTTGGCCCTGGATCACTGCAGTAGGAAATGTACTTACCATGATAATTTGAGTAGTGCCAGATTAGCTTGATCCACACCAAAAAGGTAACTGCCAAGCATGTAAAATGCAGAGAAGGATATGGATTGACCATGATAATTCAAGGGTAGTGCTAGATTAGTTTGCCGCCTATTGGCGCCAAGCTAATCTGGCACTAATAATAATAATAATAATGTACATTTATATAGCGCTTAACCTCCAAATAAATGTTGCTCTAAGCGCTTTACAAGATAAAAAAAATCACAGAACAAAAAGTACAAGAAGGTAAAAGCTACAATAAATGTTACAAAAACTAAAGTGACACATATCAAAAGCTCACACACACATACACACACAAGAACAGTTACTGCCAGAGATTGCTAACGCACTGAAAATGCATCTAACTATATCAGTATATGCATAACAAAAAATGAATTGTTTCCTCAAAATACATTACCGAAGACATTACCACTAAGAATCTCTCAGCTAGCCCAATTTTAGCCAAAATTCGGTTGTGTACCCATAAGGCAGGGGAGGCAACCTCGGTGTGACTACCGCAACCCAGTACCCGGAGTAGCCTCCCATCTGTACCCATCCGGTCACGCGCATAGCTCACCAGTCTGTTCTCTTAGCTAACCGTGAACGGTTGTGCGTCTTGGCTGTGTACGGTGTGACCGGTCATCTTCTGACTGGGCTTGCTTACCTGTGCACTGTGCTAGCCTCATATTCCTGTGTTCCCTGGGCTAGCTTGGAGTTTACCTTCGGAGGTCTGCGTGTGGGGGCTTCCGCCGGACTTGTGGTACGCGGGACTTTGGATTGCTTACCAGGTTCTCCACGCTAACCTTGAATTACTGTGTCGATGGTGCTAGCTTGGAGCTACCTTCAGTGTGACCGGTCATCTTGTGACCTTGGGCTTGCTGACCGTGTGCACTGTGCTAGCCTCAGATTACTGTGTTCACTGTGCTAGCTTGGAGTTTACCTTTGTCGGTTTTACGTGTGGGGGCTTCCGCAGGACTTGTGGTGCTGGGGACTTGGATGGCTTCTCGTGTTCTCCATGCTAGCCTTGGATTACTGTGTCAGTTCACGCTGCTAGCTTGCAGCTACCTTCGTGGTGCGGCCTCTGCCGGTTGGTGGTGCGGGGCTTCGCTTCTGCGGCACGGTTGGTCCCCTACTGCCTTTGGTCTGGCTCTGGCCTCTCAGACATGACAAGGTAAAACCGCAGTTGTTGCCCGCGAACGGCTTTCAGGGAAGGGAGGTTAGATCACTGGGCGACGGCACTGGACGTGGAATTGGCATTGTGTACGTAGTTCGCTTGCGTTCTCTCGTTTGCGTGGCCTCGGAGAGCCACGCTCGCCCGCCTTTCACTGTTGACTATGTTTTGCAGTTGACAAGTCCGCACCTGCTTGTTCGGTGGGGATTTTCAAAGGCCGATTGATGAGCATGTCGGGTGCCTACCCTTTTCCAGCTGTGCCTCCACTCACCCGTGCGTTGCTAGCACCCCCTGGCTGGAAGAGCAGTGGTCTCAGCTTTGGGGCTTCTATTGCCGTGAACGGCGGCATGGACGCTGGCAGCGGTGGTGCGGGCCTTCGCCTCTGCGACACGGTTGGTCTATACGGCCTTGAGCTAGCGCCGGCCTCTCCGTATGACAAGGTAAAACCTCGGTTGTTGCCTGCGACCGGCACTCAGGAAAGAGAGAGAGGAGCGCCGGGCGATGGCACTGACCATGACATTGGCTCTGTTTACGAAATTCGCCTTTGCTCGCGTGCACTTGTTTGCATGGCCTCGGAGAGCCACGCTCACTCGCCTCTCACTGTTGACTATGTTTTGCAGTTTACAAGTCGGCACCTGCTCGCACGGTGGGGACTTCCTTTGGCCGAGTGATGAGCATGCTGTGTGCCTACCCTGTTCCGGCTGTGCCTCCACTCACCCGTGCGTGGTCTCCGCCCCTTGTCTGGAAGAGCAGTGGTCTCAGCTTGGGGCTCCTTCGCCGTGAACGGCCGACACCAGTCCGAGATCGGGCTCCTGCTACGCCCCATACCACCTCCGCGGCGGTTACGGGACATATTCCCCCGGATGTGTACACCCGGACGGAACGGGCTACGACAGGCCATACCGATCCTAGGACTTCGGCAGGATTGTGCTCCCGCTTGCGTAGTAATGACAAGCTCGAGCGGGGCCCACAGCGTGCATGCACGACCTGCATGCCCATCCCAGCTGGCGCAGAGCTCGACGCTCCCTACCTTCAGGACATCTCCAGCACAGACGTACATCGTCCCACCTCGAGGTCAGTGACAAGTTCCCTAAGCTGGATGGGACTGCTGGACCAGTGTGCGGCCACTCGTCGGTTAAAGAAAGTGTAGATGAGCCTGGCCTGCAGCGTGATGGCTCGCCCCGCCTATCTTCCCGATCGGAACATGAGACGTGGTGAGAGAAGTCCCGAGCAGACACCAGTGCCCTGACCGCGTGCTCGCTCCTGGGACAGGCCTCCACAGCTCTTGGAACCAGTCCAGCACAGAGGTAACAGTTACAAGTACCCTTGGCTGGATGAGACTGCTGGACCAGATTGATTGATTATTGGTGTTTAACACTGAGCAGGCGACTAAGGCCATCTCACGGCGGGATGGGTAAAAATCTGGTCAGCCAGTCTAAAAGCAAGGTCTTAAGACAAGATGTAAATATACCTTAAAAATATATCAGGCTAAAATGTCGCACGAGTCTAAAAGAAACGTCTACAGACTCTCAAAAAGGGAAAAATAGTGAAATTCACATAGTCTATGAATGCTCAGATCTTGTTAGAAATATTGCATTCTCTCAAGAAATTGAAGATTTTGTCCGGGGGAACATCCCGGAACAAAACATTCAAGGAGTCTACTGTGAAGTGTTTATATCTGGTGTCAATGAGATCGGCACAATACAGCAAAAAGTGTCGCACAGAAAACTGCTCGTCACAGGCAAAACACCATGGACGCTCATCCTGTTTTAGTAAGTAAGAGTGTGTAACATACGTGTGCCCGATGTGGAGTCGAGTAAGGACAGTCTCTTCACGGCAGCTGCCGCTAGCGATGAGGTAGACTGTCGGACACCGTAGGAAGAGCCTCATGCAGCTTGTTCCCTTCCTCTTTATCCCACTCGGACTGCCACTCGCAGGCTATGTATGCACTAATCACAGGTTTAAAATCACTATGAACAGTCTGTTTGTCAGGGACAGGGTCATTGCGGGCACTGTTGGCAGCAGAATCTGCGATCCTGTTGTCTTTGATGCCCACATGCCCTGGGACCCAAATAAAAATGTCATAATATTCCTTCATCAAGTCCGCGTAAAGCTCTCTAATCTGCACCAGCAGGGGGTGGTCTGTTTCCGCGCCCTGAAGGGCCTGCAGGGCAGAAAAAGAGTCAGACAGAATCAGGAAGTTCCTTTCCCAAGACTGATAGGCATGCTTGAGTGCCAGCAGAACTGCCTGCAGTTCTGCACTAAATACAGAGGAATGGTCAGGGAGGTGAAGCTTAAATGGGCGTCTAGGATTAGGAGAAGATACTGCAGCCGCAGCCACTCTCCCATCCTCAGACTTGGACCCATCCGTATAAATACAACAATAGCCAGGAAAACTTGAAAGGAGTTCATTGAGGCTCTGTTGGTATATGGCTGGTGGAGTACCATCCTTTTTGTGGGCGGTCAAGTCCAGCAAGAAGTCAGAAACTGGTAATAGCCAGGGTGGAGTGATGTGTTGCAGAGATTCCTTAACTTTGTCCAGGTCCACTCCGGCCGCCTGCAGATGAGGTCGGACACGGAAGGAAAGTGGACGGACAGCTCCCGGATGGGCATCGTAAATCTCTGCACACGACGGGTTAAAAACACAATCATAGGCAGAATTGTCTGGATGGGCCTTCAGCTTCAGAACGTAGCCGAGCATGAGGCGGATGCGGCGGAGCTTGAGAGAAGGCTCCCCTGCCTCAGCATACAGACTAGGAACTGGAGATGTAGTAGTTGTACATTGCTTAACATCCCGACAGCAACAAGACTTTCTCAGGACGTGCCTGCACTGCTTGTGAAAAAAAAAAAACTAAACAGAATATTGAATTATGTCGCCAGCCAGTCCAAGACACTAAATAAAGCCAAGACCATTTAGCAACACACTTCCAATGTCAAGCGCTGCAGGCAGCGCAGACAGTAGAGAGAGTTTGAAAAAGGAAAATACAGGTGAATGGACCAAGGGTAGACACAAACACATGCCCCAGAATAGAGAGGAAAACCCACCTTGTGGGGCTGACCAGGGTGACCGTGGGAACTAAAAAGTAGTTAACCCCATCCAAGTCCCCCAGGGTAGAACTGGGGGTGGAACTGGAGATGTCCTGAAGGCCCCCAGACATATGCGCAGACCTTGATGGTGGATTGTGTTCAGACGCTGTAGAACAGACTTGGAAGCCGAGCCATATACCACAGAGCCGTAATCCAGTTTGGACCGAACAAGGGCCCGGTACAGTCGAAGTAAGACAAAGCGGTCTGCACCCCAGTCAGTACGACCAATGACACAAAGAACGTCGAGGGCCTTCTGACAAGAGGTTCTAAGGTAAGTAATATGTTTGCAGAAGGTCAGTCTTTTGTCAGAGATGACCCCCAGAAACTTTGCCTCCTCGGCCACCTTAATTGGCACTCCAGCAATGCTCAGGCTAGGTTCTTGAAAAAAATTCGTCTGGTTAGTAAAATGCACACAGACTGTCTTGGAGGGCGAGAACCTGAATCCGTTGAGAGACACCCACCCCTGGATGCGATCAACGCACAGCTGCAAGCGCCTCTCAAGGGACGCAAGCCCTCGACCTCGTGCACACAAGCAAAGTCCGTAGTCGTCCACAAACAAAGAGCATTCAGAATCATCCTTGATGGCCTTTACAATGTTATTTATTTTAATGCTAAATAAAACAGGAGATAAAATGCTTCCCTGCGGGACACCCATCTCCTGTTCAAAGGAGTCGGAGAGGGTGGAGCCCACACGGACATGAAATGACCGGTTAGACAAAGAATTGTGAATAAAAACGGGCAGGTGCCCTTTAAACCCATGTCCGACAAATCAGACATTATACCATACTTCCAGGTAGTGTCATATGCCTTCTCAAGATCGAAAAAAATTGCATAGACATGCTGCTTGTTGACAAAAGCATCTCGGATAAACGACTCAAAGCGGACTAGATGGTCAGTTGTACTACAGAAGCACCGGAAACCGCACTGGAGGTCTGTGATGAGACCCTGCGACTCAAGATGCCACACCAGGCGGGCGTTGACCAACCGTTCCATAGTTTTGCATAAACATGATGTCAAAGTGATTGTCTGGTAGTTGCCCGGGTTGGAAGGATCCTTACCCGGCTTGGGGATTGGCACAACCACAGCCTGACACCAAGATGGCGGAAAATAACCAGTTATCCAGATATGGTTAAAGGCCTTGAGAAGTACAAGGAGTGAATCCTCAGGCAGATGTGTTAGGAGCTGATAGTGGATGGTATCTAATCCAACAGCAGAGTCAGTACATTTCTGCATGGCTTGCTGCAATTCTGAAAACGTAAAAGGGGCATTATAGTCTTCCGAGTTATCCGATATAAAATCACAAGTACAAGACTCTCGCTTCTCCTTCTCTCTGGAAGAAAGGTGAATAATGCTCTGTTGAAGAATTGTGGGCAATGGTGAAGGCAAGCAAATTGGCCACAGCCTTTTTATCCGTGACCAAACTGGCACCATCTCTAAGATGGCCGACAGAAGCCGAGCCACCCCTGCCCCTAATTCTTCGAACAGCCTTCCAGACTTTTTGGGATGGAGTCCTACAAGATAAAAATGAGACGAAGCATCTCCAGGAAGCATGGTGTTCATGTTTAAAAATGTAACGGGCTTTCGCCCGCTGTCTTTTAAATGTTAAAATATTCGCTTGCGATGGATTACGAAAAGCACGTCACTGATCAGATTTGCACATTTTTTGGGCCTTGTGGCACTCTTCATTGAACCATGGTACTCTCGGCTTCCGAGGGAGTGATGTGGAAGTTCTAGGGATGGTTTCACCTGCTATGTCCAACAAAATAGAAGTAAAACAAGAAACAGGTTCTTCAGCTGACATGACCACCTCCTCTGTGTTACGTGGTAGAATCGTAGTCGTAGTATGATAAACACACCAGACGCACGCACGTAAGGTTCTTTTAAATAAACTTCATTCAGCTGCAACCTGTCACACGTGGCTTAAGGATGTAGACAATACGGGAGTAACAGTTCCAACAATAATTTAATTCAGCGATGCGATCTCCACACAGTGCATTTCCAAATGCACCAACACTGATACAATGTCTCTTCTGCAAATGTCCACACTGCCGACACAAAGTTTCTCATACAACATACACCACACCGTTACGCTGCATCTCTCACAATGTACACCCTATACGGGCCACGTTCCTACGATAAACTGTGTGTCTCTACAACTGACAATGCAAGACAATGTACATCCGTGCTTCCCAGCACCAATCTTTTATAGTACAACCAATTTCCAGAATAATCCAAGAAAATCATACAACGCAACCAATCAGAATGAAACACGTAACTGAAACTCATAAATATTAATAAAAAAAGAATTTTCTGGAATAACTACAATAGGCTTCAAAAATTTGACTGCTCATTTCAGCCCCAAATCCCAATGTAAAATTACATCTCACAAAAGTATGGTAGGCAGTTCACGACCTAGTCGGAATCTTCCAGAACTTTCACGATCTTTCAAAAACCGTACTGAGTGGCTGCCAACTTCACGCGAACAGTAAACAACTATGACTTGTCTATAAAACAAAGTAGTGAAATGTTTCTTACTCTTCTAACGACACATGTACGCGGTCACAAGACAGCGTGACCTGCTCGAAGGTTCTAATTTATACTCCGTGAATCTGCGCAAAACAAAGATCGACCGCTATTCTCCGTGTGACTTTTCTAGAAGCTTCCGGTTAAACTTAGCATAATAACAAAGCGAATTCCGCTCTACGCACGAACGAAAGAAAATCTTACTAAAAAGGTACGTGAATCGTAACCATGATAGCTCAAAATAAATATCAGATCGTGTCCTACGATTAACACATGTATGCTCTCACAGGACAACACAACCACAATCGTAACACTCTGTAAGACGAGACTGACAGAGGGAGGCAAACAGAGGCCAGTTAGCTTTCTTAAGATTCCAGCGCCCCGCTGGCGAATCCTCCTCACAGCTGACCGATGACAGAACTACTGGAAAGTGGTCACTACCACACAGGTCGTCGTGAACCTTCCAGTCAAAGTCCAGCATGAGAGAAGGATCGCACACAGTGAGGTCTAGAACAGAACTAGATCCTGAACCTGGGTTAGAGTACATAGGTGAGCCATCATTAAAGACACATAGGTTAAGGTGAGAAAAACATCTTCTAACATCTGACCTCTACCATCATAGTGGTCACTACCCCAAAGGTGAGCGTGACCGTTAAAATCCCCCATGAGAATAAAGGGAGGGGGCAGTTGATCTACTAAGTTAAAAATATAATTACTACAGACCCGCAGGGATGGTGGCAGGTAAACACTGCATATGGTTATGGTCTTCTTCAAGGTGACCCGAGCTGCGACAGCCTGAAGACAGGCGTCTATGCTAATGGGGCTACATAAAATTTGGCTACTAATGAAAAGAGCCACTCCACCAGAGCGCCTCTCCGAATCAGAGCCTTTATGTATAATGTTAAAACCATTAAAGGACACAGGGTCAGAAGTCTTCAGGTAAGTCTCCTGAAGAGAGATTACTGAGGGGTTATAGAACTTGACTAAAAGACGTAATTCCTCAAAGTTAGCTTGAAAACCACGACAATTCCACTGAAGCATAGAGTACATAATTATGTCTTATCTGGGGGTGAAGAGTTTTCCCCCCTTTTTCCTTTGCCTAGGAAGGAGTTAAAGAAACAGAGAGGGGCCGGCTCCCGGGCCTCCTCTAGTTCTTCAGAGATGAAGGGGGTGGAGTGGCCGCTCCAACAGCATCAGCAACGACAACTTCCACTCCCTCCATCCGCTCCTCCAATGCAGCATATTTGTTTTGAAGGGGGACATCAGTGTTCCCCTTCTGGGCCCGTGCGCACAACGGTCCCATAGATTTCTTAGACTTCTGGTCCTGGGCAGCGTTCCTGCCGCTAGAGTTAGCGGATGACCAGAGCCAGAAGCCTTTGGGGTTGACAAACCAACAGGTCTGGGTGGGGGCTGAGGCTTAGGGGCAACAAAAGGTGGCACTACCGGACCGGCAGTGTCTGCCTTCTGTGTTCCCTGACTCCTCGTCACCACCGGAGGAGGGTTACTCTCCAGGGGCGAGAGGAGCCGAGGCTCCGCCCCCAACCAAGAAGTTGGGGTTTGACATGAGAAGTCTTTGGTGGGGCGCTTGCCTGCCACCGCTGCACTGAAAGTATACACAGAGGTGTTAGAGGTTGGGGCAGCCGCAGCTGCACCAGGGCCTTCAACCATTTTTTTGGCATCCAGAAAGGACAGCCTGAAGAGGCTTAGGGGCAACAGAAGGTGGCACTACCGGACCGGCAGTGTCTGCCTTCTGTGTTCCCTGACTCCTCGTCACCACCGGAGGAGGGTTACTCTCCAGGGGCGAGAGGAGCCGAGGCTCCGCCCCCAACCAAGAAGTTGGGGTTTGACATGAGAAGTCTTTGGTGGGGCGCTTGCCTGCCACCGCTGCACTGAAAGTATACACAGAGGTGTTAGAGGATGGGGCAGCCGCAGCTGCACCAGGGCCTTCAACCAGTTTTTTGGCATCCAGAAAGGACAGCCTCTTCTCCACACGCACCTGCTGAATCCTGCACTCGGATATCCAACGAGGGCATTTTTTATCCGAAGCCATATGCGCCCCCTGGCAATTCACACACAAGGGGGTGGCTGTGCAGGACTCAGCAGGTGTCCGGGCTTAGTGCAAAGGGCGCATGAAGCCTCTGCCTGGCGGCATGTCTTCTGCCCATGGTCATACTTTTGGCACTTAAAGCACCGGAGGGGGAGAGGGATGTACTTCTTCACTTTCAAGGAGTAGTAACCTCCCCAGATGGTAGTAGGAGGGGTGGGGGTGCCAAACGTCAGGATGATGGTAGAGAGGCGGATCTCTCCACCACCTCGCTTGGAAGCGAAGCGCCTGACGTAAGTCACCCCCTGAGACTTAAGTTTCCATACAAGTTCATCTTCTGACAGTTCTGCCAAAGCTTGATCTTTGATTACGCTTCTTGACGAATTCATAGTTTTGTGGGGTGTGACATCCACTGGAGTGTCTCCGATGGAAGAGAGCCCCAGTAGCCCGCTGGAGTGTGCCCGGGTACGACACTCTACCAGCAAGTCACCAGACCTGAGGCGCTGGGCATCAGGCCTGCCAACACGGCTCCTGAGGGCCTCCCCCACCAGAAAAGGATGTAGCTTGGAAACAGGTTTCTCCTTCACCTTGCTATGGACAATGAGGAAGCGAGGCCATATGGCCGACGCCTCAGGCGTCGCTTCCTCACAATCCGAGTCACTGTCATGTTCAATGTCGGTGGCTATGTGCCGCTTCTGTGCAAGTTTTTTTTTTCTTTTTTTTTTTTCCATATTATAATAGTAGAGATATTCATCCCCCGGGGGTCCCCGCCCGCCACCGAGCCCAACAAGGGAAAGTGCAACTGTCGGCGGGTCTCCAGCCGACGCACAATGGAGATTGCCCGAAAGATATACTCAAGGGGGTAAGCCTGATTGAACCGTCTGAGCCACCGCCTTCTATCACACTGTTGAATGCAGGGGAATACTGGCGTAAAGCACCTAATCAGCAGCTGAGGCTCCGGTGCTCCGTATATCAACCTGCATGTCAACAGTGGGATAGGGCTCAACGTGACAAGAGCCGATTGACTAGGCCGGTACGACTAGCCTCCCGTTTAGGTAGAAGTCAAGGCCGAAGTGGAGTGTTGGCACCAGTGAGCCACAACCCAAAGGGAACCTCAGCCACCAGGATCCTCTTCTCCCCCGACACGGGTCTCCAAGCACGGCAAACACTTGGGATCCAAAGGACCAAAAGCTCACGAGTATGTCCACGGTGGTGCTGTGCGACCGTAGTGCGCAATCGGCGATGCCCGCTGGCTCACCTGCTCGCAGAACAGGAGGTGGGACTGCCGGACCGCGCTCACAATGCCCCATCGGCCCCTCTGGCAGGGAAGTGTGCATGCAGTATAACAGAGGTTACTGCACCTACGGCACGCGCTGCCAGCTGGACCATGTGTGTGCCACCTGCGGAAGAGATCATCCGGTGTGGGAGCATCATGACACACCTGCAGCAGCGGCAGGTGGCAAACACGGGACAGCCTAGGACACAGCGCAGCAGGTTGCACAAGGCGAGGTAGGTCCCACCCATTCTAGCACTTCTTATCATAGCCCTTACCCTGCATTAGGTCCATACAACTGTCAACTGTTAGGTTCTGGAGCGTCCATTAGTTCAAAGCTCTTAGTGTGGCAAGACGAATTAGCTTCTGATAAAGACAAAAACTTTCTCCTTGAAGGTATCGAACATGGTTTTTGTATCATGGACAAACATCAGACTGTTAGACCTGTAGAGCAGAAAAATCACACATCTGCCTTAAAAAAACAGAGTAGCAGTAGAAAATTCATTTTTCTCTAAAAGGTATTTTTTCGAAAAATACTTACCGATGACATGACTTTATGGAAGTGTCTACTACTTACTCAATTCTAGCCTAAGAGTCCGTTGTGTTACAACACAACCCGCGAGGCATTCGGGGAACCCCGAGGGGACCGAGAGTTGTCTCCCGATACTGCCCATCCGGAACTGAGTCACGGTGTGACTAACCAGTCAGGATACTTAGCTCACCAGCGGCAAGCGGGGCAGGTGGGAGGGTCGTCTGAGTCATGTCATCGGTAAGTATTCTTCGAAAAAATACCTTTTAGAGAAAAATGAATTTGTTTCTTCAAAAACATTACCGATGACATGACTTTATGGAAGAATTGCGAATAGGAGGAGGGTGCCGCGCTCCAGCACACCTTAGGGCCCAAGAGCCGTCCTCCCTACCGCAAAACTCCCGATGACCCTAGGTAGGTGAACACCTACGGCGCCGAGGTGCCAGGAGGGAGTTGCGTCCCCGAGAAGTCCCCCACCAGCGCGAGTAGCCTCGCTGGCCTGCCAGAACTCTGCGATCGAAGCGGGCGAAGTGATTCTGCCCGCCAGCCCCCAGGAGCCACGATGTGTAAGACAGCACAGTTCCGGGCGAATGCGCCGTTAGTGGCCAAGCACGTACCTTGATTGGACGCAACTTTAGCCTCTACGCTCCCTGAGGGGAGGGGTCCTGGAAGTCGGATGGTATGACTGAGCGTGGCTAGGAAGATCGTCTGGCCTGTAGCGTCAGTGCTGCCGGGCAACGGCAAAAGAGGCGAGCGCGTCCGCACCGGACGGCTATGTTGGCGTAGGTACACGTGAGGCTTGCACAGGGTCTTGCTGCACGGTCTCCTGGGGAAGTGCGACCCCTCAGCGGCCGCAAGGTGAACCTGTGGCGTGGGTCAAGAAGCCGAGGTCCAGGCAATGGAGGGTCCGAGAGGAGCTGCACGGAACCATTCCCTCGAACTGTAGGCAGACAGGATGAGCCGAAGCTCACATAGTTCGCTAAATGGGCCGCCGTGGCAACAGCCCTCAGGTGCCGTAGGGTCACGTCCTCGACGGCCAACCTTGGTCTCCGAAGCCAGGGAAGAAGACTGCGAGCTGGGGTCAGAAGGGTCGGTGGGGGTGAGGTGATGGGCGCCGCCCAGGAGCACAGTGCCCTGCCAACTTCCAACTTCACTCGTAGAGAAATCGAGTTGATTGATGCGGGTCGTAGCGATAGCTTCCACTGCTACCCACGCGAAGCCTCTAGAGTTGAGGGACTGCCGCATAACCTCCAAGGTGAAGGAGTAGGCGCTCCAGCAAGGGCGGAACAGCGACCGTCGCGGTTGCATGAGCATCGTGTAGAATGCGGGAAGCAGTAGCGGGGGTCCGTGGCGAGCTGAGAAGGTCAGTGGTCCAGGATCGGTTCCAAGGAACGGGGTGACCAACAGGACGAGCGATGAATCCTTCCCACGGGTTGGCCAGAGCATCGAGCGCCTCGATCAGGGGGTCTGTAAACGGGTAGGCGAAGGGAAAGCCGGTGATCCCACCTTGTGGTGAACAGGAAACGAAGCCGTCTCGCCCGCGCGCCGATCCTCCGAAGGTGTCCTGGTGCATTCCGTGTGTAGCAACTGGTTCCATCGGGGGGAAAAGTCGGCCCAGATCTACCGTCGGTCAGGGCAGTGTCACGCACGGAGGGTAGTTGAGGTTCTCGCACCAACGCATCGGGGGTAGAGGAGCACGCACCGGTCGGGAGATCGCAAGCCGCCCCGATCCTGGATGTACGCCTCCGCTGTCACGTTGCCGGAGAGGATGAGCAGATCCTGGCGACTGAGTCCTTCCTCCCACGAGAAGATGTCCTACTAGCCTGCATCAGATCCAACCCGTTCACGCTCTTGTCCGCGAAGTCCAGAGGCCAGGGGGCCGGACACCGAGAAGAACCGCGGAAGCAGGAAGCGCAACTGAAGCAGCCGGGCCTAGAGACGACCGAAGGGGGGGTAGATCCGACTTCCGTGTAGTAGCCAGGCAATCCAACCGCGAGCACAGCCGAAACAGGGCAACCTGTCCGAAGTCTGGTGCTCCCCAGGAGCGCCGGAGGGGGTTGTCGAGGTGGGTAAATGCCAGGGAGACGTGGCTGCGCCTTGATTCCACAGTGTCCATGTGGCGGATGAGGACCCCAGGGAGTCCAATGGACGGCAGCTCCGGAAGCGGTGACGACTCCTTCGCAGGTGAACCGAGGAACTCTGTGGAGGCTGAGCGCCCGGGTACCTGGAGACAAGGGTCGGCAGTTCCGGAAGAACGCGAAGTCCAAGATCTGGAGGCGGAGCCGAGGACCACCTGCGAGGACCGCAGCCTAGCGCCAGCCTGGAGCAAGTGGAAGCGTCTTGTGAAGCCAAGGTCCTAGAAGTATCCTCCGGTCTGCTCACCGCACTGAAGTCCAGGGCCTCCCAGGAAAGCCTGGTGCAGCAGAGTCGTCAGCACAGGGGGTATTCCGCGGCAGGTCGACATGCAGGGGCGCCAGGAGTCCTCGACGCGGAGAACGAAGGCTAGAGTCAGGAGCTCCCCAATCCCATGTAGAGTAGGGTGTTACGTACGAGCGAGGTCATCTAGTCCAACTGCAGAGCCAAAAGCGGATCCACAGCAGGCTGGGGCAGACGAACTCCTGAACTCCCGAGAGCCAGTCCTGACGAAGGCAAGCCGAACCGGCCGGACCTCCGTGGGGGGCGAAGCAACGAAGACCCGGGAACCTGAGAGAAGAAGCGCTGAGTAGTCGTAGCGCCGGTCACGAAGTCCGGAAGCCGCGGCCGATCTCCTAGCTGTCTCCCAGTGTCCACCAGTGAAGGCAGAAGCCGTACCGCTAGGCGAAGGTGAGCGACAGTGTCCTCCCCGAGGATCCACCGTAGCGGGTCGGGCGTCCAGGGCATGGAGCGACTGCTGCTAGGCGACCGGGGCCAGAGAAACCGAGGAGGGGAAAAACGGGCTGAGTGAGGGGAAGAGGGATGGGACGAACAGAAGCCGGACGCGAAAGGGACGAGACGAGCGGGAAGGCACCGACGAGCGAGGCGGGACAGGATCCCTGGAGCGACGTGAAGAACGGCAACTCCTAAGCACGCTAGCAGTGGAGAGAGAGCGGCGGGTAGACCTAGAGTGGCGGAAGGGTCGCTCCAACACTGGCGATCCGTAGAGGAAGAGCATCGTGACGGAAGAGTGCGCGAGGAGCGAGACATGAAGGCGAGGATCTGCTGCCGAGGGAAGGGCGTCCAGTGGTGCGGAGAGTGGTCCCTCCTATGGTCTCGCGCGGTGGAGCGACAGCGACGAGTAGATCTCGAGTGGTGGCATCGTTCTGTGTCGGTAGGAGTCTCCGGACGCGCGCGTGAATGTCTCTCCGAGCCGGGCTCTGTGAGGCGGGCTCTCTGCCGGTAAGGGGACCCCCAGAGGGATCCCGCGAGCTTACTTGGAGACGAGCGGGGACCGATAGTGGACATGGGACGTCGCAAGGCGCGTCTCTCCGAACTGGGCTCTTTGAGGCGAGTTCTCTGCTTCTCAGAAGGCTTTGTCCGGGCACGCTCCCTCCTGGAAGCGGCCTCATCGATCAAATACCCACTTTGCGCACTAGTCCGCTGAATCCGGCGTGGCGTCTTCTCCACAGGGTCGTCCCGGTCTCGAGCGTTTGGTGCCAAGGGCACGTTGGATGGCGCATCGACTGGTATCGAAGCACATGCCGGCGTCGGTCGCTCGCGTCTGTAAAAGCCCCAAAGCTGCGACCAGCGCAGCTCAGGCCAGGTGGAACAGAGGTCACAAGTGTGGTCGGAGGCACATCCTGCGCATAGGAGACAGACCTTGTGGTTGTCCGACGGCCACTGGAAACCTCCGCCTTGCGTGCAGGTCATCAACCGGCTACTCTCTGTCGGAGCGGCACGGAGTCCTCTCTTTCGAAGCACAAACAGGCGTCGGGCGCTCCCGTCTGTAGAAGCTCCAACGCTGCTATCAGCGCCGCTGAGGCCAGGTGGCGCTGACATCACAAACGTGGTAGGAGGCACATCCAGCGCCGGGAAGACAGACCTTGAGTCATCTGACGGCCACCAGAACCTCCGCAAGCCAGCAGGTCACCAACTGGCCACTGTCGCCTGGCCTCGAAGAACACACCAACCAGTAGCAGCTGGGCTTAGCGCTTTCTGCCGACAAGCTGCGTTGTCCTCTAGTGGCGGTAGTGTTCTGTGTTGGCCTGAGGCATCAGACGCGCGCGTAAAAGTCTCTACGAGCCGGGCTCTATGAGGCGGGCTCTCTGCCGGCAAGGGGACCCCTAGTGGGAGCCCCGCGGCTTCCTTGGAGACAAGCGGGGTACCGAAAGTGGACATGGGACGACGCGAGGCTTGTCTCTCGGAACAAGGCCCAGTGAGGCGAGTTCTCTGCCTTGAAAGAAGGCTGTCCGTGCGCGCTCCCTCCTGGAAGCGGCCTCCATGATCTACCCGCTCGCGCACTAGTCGCTACGTCCGGCGTGGCGTCTCTCCCAGGTCGGTCCGCTGCCGTGCGTATAAGTCCGTAAAACCAGCGAACCGGTCGAAAAATCCCAAGTCCGTAGGCTAGAGCAACACGTCTGAACAGCGTGAGCCTAACTGACTGGTTAGTCACACCGTGACTTGGTTCCGGATGGGCAGTATCGGGAGACAACTCTCGGTCCCCTTGGGGTTCCCCGAGTGCCTCCCGGGTTGTGTTGTAACACAACAGACTCTTAGGCTAGAATTGAGTAAGTAGTAGACACTTCCATAAAGTCATGTCATCAGTAATGATTTTGAAGAAACAAAGGAGCTCATCGATCAGATAAACAAAGGTCATTATATTGTAGCAGCTCAAAAACCAACCATAATAAGTGCTCTGGCAGTGATCCCAAAAGATGACAATAGCATACGTCTGATACATGACGACAGCAAGCCTGTAGGCCATGCAATGAATGATTACTCAGTCCCTGAGACAGTACAATTCTAGACGCTAGCAGATGCGTGCGGACTAGCCAAGTCTGGCTACTGGTGCGTGAAGGTTGACCTTCAGGCGGCATACCGATCTGTGTGTATCCATCCAGATAATTACCAAGTCACAGGCCTAAATGGATGTTTACCAGCGAGCAGAAGCCTACATACCTGTTTGATAGTAGGCTACCCTTTGGTAGTAATGTGGGCCCTTTGCACTTTCACAGACTCTCTCAGGCAGTTCGCAGATGTATGACATGGCACAGCATAACAGGAATAGTAGCGTATATTGACGATTTCTTCATAGCAGCTAAGTCCAAAGAGGAATGCACTCGAATGATGATTCTTCTTCTTCTTCTTGAACGCCGTCACACTTGGAGTTTGGCTCTCAAAATGAAATATGTGGTCTTCTGCAGCGCCTCCACAGGCCCGTACAGTTTCTCTTGTAGAGTGACAGGCTTCGGCCATATCTCCTCCCTCAGCAGCTGGTGGTTCCCACAGTCCTGGAGGATGTGCTCTGGGGTCTGCTCTGCTTCTCCACAAGCTCGAATGATGATGACGCTCATTTCCCTTTTACGTAGATTAGGGTTCAATACTAGCTGGCCTAAGGTGGTGGGGCCTACACAAACCATTACATTTCTCGGGAGCCAGATCTGCACCCGCACAAGCACCTTGTCACATTGACAAGCTACAGCAACTTCACCAATGCTTGCAGCAGTTTCAAGGCAAAACACGCGCGACAAAGCAAAGCTTGCAGTCAGTAGCTGGGGCCCTTAACTGGGCGTGTCAAGCCGTCAAGGGAGGCAAATTTTTTCTCAGGCGGATTCTTGATACAATTAAACCTCTTCAGCAGAAAAGGCATAAAGCGAGACCCTCACGGGAGTTTCATGCAGACTTACAGTGGTGGCTATCTTACATGCATGTTTTTAATGGCACTGTGTATTATGACTCACAAAGCAAGGAACATGTCCATGTTGATGCATGCAACCTGGCGGCAGGCGCGTTCTGGAAAGGAGATTGGAATTATACACTGTTTTCTTCACTCATGCTGGCAGCAAGGGCGCACTGGTGGGAAGGAGAGAGTGAGATCTGGAAAGGGAGAAGGGGGGGCCGGGGGGGGGGGGGGGCGTGAGAGTGACTGGAGTTTAAACAAATTTTTTAATTTTTTTTTTTAAATCCGGAAATCTGGCTGTAGCCGGAAGAGTCCCACACATGTATATAGAAGATACCCTTAGCTTACCGATTTCAGCCTAAGTATTCGTTGTGTAACCCACACAACTGGGGAGGAGGCACCAGGGATCCATTCCTAGGAGCCCTGAGTGGCCTCCCCTTCCCTCCCTATCCGGTCACGTGCTGGGCGCAAGCCCGACAGTTTTACTCTTAGCTGACTGGCGGCAAGCGGGGCTGGAGGGAGGGTCTCCGAGTAATGCCATCGGTAAGTATTTTTCGAAAATATACATTTTACAGAAAAATTCATTTGTTTTCTCAAAACTCTTACCGATGGCATTACTATATGGAAGAATGGCGAATAGGAGGAGGGTGCTGCCCCCAATACTCCATTCGAGCGTTAAGCCCGGTAAGGCCCCATGCGGAGCAACTCCCAACGATTTCAGCAAAGAGGTACTTAGGGCGCCACCGGCGCTAGGAGGGAGTGCTGTGCCACTGATATGTCCGCCACCAGGGCCAGGGTCTCACGCTGGCTGGATAGGTCCCGAAGTTAGAAGCGGGCGAAGGTGGAGGCGGCCCGCCAGCCCACGGCTGCCACAATGTCCCACACTGAGCAGTTACGGTCAAACGCCCCGCTTGTGGCCACCGCTCTCACTTCGTGCGCCCTGATCTGCAGCATCTGTCGGGGGAGAGGTCTTTGTATGCAGACTGAATGACCCACCGCAGCCAGGACGAAATCATCCATGCTTATATGTCAAGCCTGCCCGGGGCTAGTGGCAGGAAGAGGCGGGAGCACCCTTGTCTGCGCGGCTTTCTTCCACGCAGGTAAATCCTCAGTGCCCAGACCGGGTCCTGCTGTCGAGGCCCGCGGGACTGATCTGTACCTCTGAGCGGACAGATGGTTAGCACCTGGTGTGCGGCTGAGGGTGGCCTGTTCTTGGCCCGGAAGGTTGGGTTGGTGAGGTCTGAGAAGTCCAGGGGCAGTACCAATGCTCCCAAAGCTCCGGCTGTCTTTTTCTTAGCAGAGGACCCCCGAACGGCGCCTGATGGAGCTGCGCCTCCACTGAAGCCGGGCGGGAGGAGCAGAGCCCGAGCAGGATGTCCCGACGCATCAGGACGCAGATAGAGGCCGCTGCCAGGGTGTTGGCCAAGGTGTGATACACCTCCCAACTTGCCGCCACTGGCACAGAGTGTCTGCCGCGAAGAGGAGCCGAGGAGGAAAGACCCCAGGTGTCTTCCAACATCTCCTCATGGACTGCGTCATCAGCTTTAGGAAGCCTGCACCTGCCAAGGAGTTGCGTACCCGGGTCGCCGTCTGGACCAGACGGTGGGGCCACCATGTGCGCGCAGGCCTCCATGGCTCCTGCTTGCAACAACGCCAACATGTCAGAGTAGGCAGGGGACAGGAGAGAGCTTGGGAGTGACCAGCGTACCCCTGTTGGCAGAAACCGATGTCCATTCTGGCCGACCCTCAGGAGTCCGCAGGAAGACCCTGCCTCCGATGTCCTGCATGAGGTGTGCTGAAAACGCCTCCAAGAGGTATCAAAAGCCGGATGGCTGAGGGAGAGCCTTGTGAAGCTTGGAATGCCGAGGCGCATCTACCACCGCCACGGCTTACTTGAGCGCCCGCTCCCACAATGAGTAGAGGACCGGGAACAAGGTCGAGGGGACGAATCCATAGCACTGTAGAACGGCTACTTCCAAGGGGGCGCCGACGCTAAGGGCGAGGGAGACTCGCCTGTGAGGAAGACAGATCCTTGGGGACCCGATGAGACATGCGGCCGCTCCGAGAGGTCGAAGCGGAGAGTTGGTGCTGGGAAGGGGAAGAATGCTGTGACGGACAAGGGTCCCTCCTGCGCCTCTGAGAGGCGGGGTGGTAACGGGAGAGGAGAGGTCCCAACGAGACCGGTGTCTGAATCCTTCTCCGCTACGTACCGCCTGTTCCTGTGGTTCGTGCGAACTGAGTCGGAGTCCCCTTCCGATGCATCCACTGGTGGCCGAAAGAGGCAGCCTCAGCTGCCGTCCAGCCGCTTCCCCGAACCGTGATCGCCAGCGTCAGGCAATTAATCAAAACCTTGCCGAGGGGTGAACACCGCCGCTGACTGCGTCCCGTTCAACGTGAGGTCTAAGTGAATGCATCAGGCCCAGGGCTGAACCTCCGCAAGCAGGACGCCATAGAACGCTGTCGGCCCCTGCCAGGTCCTATGGAACTGTGGGGCTGGGCTCCTGCGGGGTAGGGGGAGAGGGGGGCGGGATACCTCACCGGCCACGGTAAGGCCCGAATGACCAGATGATGTAAAGCCCGACTAGTAGACGATCCCACGACATCCGAGCTGGCGCGCCTTGGAGGTCCTGTCGTGGAGGTCCTGTCGTGGAGGAGGGCGCTGGGGGTGGTTGCTTGGGCCAGGAAGGCCATTCTCGTCGGTAGAATCCCCACAGCTGAGACCAATGCTCCTCCCTCCAGGGGCCACAGGTATCGCTCGTCAGCCTGGACGCGCAGCCCGAGCACGGGAGGCAAACATCATGGGCGTCACTGGGCCACTGAAGTCCCCGCACCTGTGGCAGGTCTTCATCTGCGCAATGCTAACAAATAAACACACACAGCCACCGTGGGAGCCCGGCGCCTCCTGTTAGAGGCCACGCGCTCACGACCGGTCGCGTAGAGAGCCTCCCTGGGCAAGGCCGCTGCCAGCAAGATGCCAGCAAAGAGGCATTACCTGAGGCCTTACCTTGCCATAACCGCAAACTGTGCTAGGTAATTCCAATAGGCACCCACACGAAGGTAATCACCCAGGTAATCCAATAGGGAAAGAAACCACCAAGATAATCCGTGCACCCAAAGTCACAAAACCATACACATCCAAAGTTATCCCAGAGAGGCTGAAACACGACCGAACACGGTCAAGCTAAGGGTAAAACTGGCGGGCTTCCGCCCAGCACGTGACCGGATAGGGAGAGAAAGGGTGGCCACTCAGGGCTCCTAGGAATGGATCCTTGGTGACTCCTCCCCAGTTGTGTGGGTTACACAACGAATGCTTAGGCTGAAATCGGTAAGCTAAGGGTATCTTCCATATAGTAATGCCATCGGTAAGAGTTTTGAGAAGACAAATTATCATGGTCGAGCCATCTCCTGCAACTGGTACACAGTCGTTTGGGGATACCTTACAGCCTTTTGTCCACTAATATTAATCAATTGTGTTGTAACTGTCATTTCTAATCGTGTTTCTTTCTCCATTGGATTCTTCTCCAGATTAGCTTGATGCCTGATGGAATTGAATTTACAAAGATTTCACATAACACACAATCTGCATCCACTGGCAGCAAGTGGGGTAATAATGGGCGAAACAAACATGCGTAACAGAACTGCTGCCAGTCAGATTGGGCTATGTGTGCACGTCAACTGACCTTCTTGATTGATGAGAGACGGGCGGGATTCAAACATTGTCCTCAGCACTCGTACAGCCAGGTTGTCTTTCTTGCTTTCATGGTATGACTGAAAAATACACAGGTCGATCTTGCAAGCTAAAAGAAAAAAGGCGACGTTTTCACAACAGAGAATGCCAGTGAGCAAGGCACTCAGGCCGTGGTCAGCCTTAGTTGGTTCAAACAGCTGTGCGCAGCTAGCGATAATTTTCTGACTGCATTTTTTGGGGTTTTTATTTTGCATATGCCTATAATATATTCCACATGAGGCAAATGCTAATGATGCTGCCTGAGTGTATCTCCCTGGCAGCATGTTATACTGGTGCTGACCTGCATTATCCACTATCCAGTGCTTTGAAGATTGGCACTCAAACTGGTCTGACTGGTCATCGTAGGTAGCTGTCATCATTAGTTTTGGTCTTTGTTGTCCATTATTGGTCCTCTGTAAACCCTTTAGTGCATGCAGTCACAGATACTGTAAATACAGCCGCTGACTATATGCATAAGGGTGTCACTTCCTACTGTGTAAAAGGCCAGCTGGCTAACATCAGCCGCTGTTGGCCCGTGCAGTTGTGCGTGGGCCAGCAGTGGCTGATGTCGTCCGAATAGCTTATTGTGTGCTGAGTTACTGCTGGTAATGCCAAGCTGTGTCCATACCTTGCAAATGCTGCGAGCAAGGTCCAAGTACTTGTCATCGTAGCTGGGGTCTTGGGGCATGTTTCGCAGGACAAGCGTGTAGCCGTACAGCGCCTTGGTTGTCTCCCCTAGCTGCTCAAACAGTGAGCTCCGCTCCATCATCAGCTCTGCTTTGTTGGTCGTGGCCCACTTGATGGCTTATGAGAAAAATACATAAACAGTACAACCAACTTTTTCTCACCGTTAACCGTCAGGCTGTCAGCAGCAACTTTTGTTGCAATGATTCCTGCAGGAATCATTGTGACAAAAATCGCTACCGACAACCAAAGGATGTTTACATGTTTACAATTGTCCTTTCTCCTGACTGACTGCATGGAGGACCAAATCCACTTGCCCGTCACCAAAGAGATTTCTTGGGCATGTTACGCTTTTAGGGACCCAAATGAATGCAAATTTCAGTGAACATGTACACGCGAAACTGTTCGCACTAACAGAGGAAATATCTGGGTTCGAAGATTTCACTTGGATGGCAGCCTGCATGGCTAAAAGATTTTAGAACGATTGGTTCTCCATGCGACTGTACATGTCAGTCACAGTATTATGAGCAGTATGATACATATATCTCTACAATGTACTATGCTAAGCTGCCTACTCCCTTTTTGCAAATTTGGGGGGCCACCAAGGCCAAAATGTGGGACTTCACCGATCGCACACACACAAAAAAAAAAAACTGTAGGAATCATCACGCACATCGTAGGCGCCACTATGTCCGCAGTGGAAATGTTGGTCGCATGTTCTGCAAAAAGCAAAATTGTCACCTCTTGACGATGCAATAATGAATGACCCTCGCTCTGTGTACGATGAACTAAAGCAAGTCATGAGCTTTGGCTTTTTCTTCTTTCCATCGTCAGTTGTTGTTGTGTCTTTCCGCTTAGACATGACGCCGGCAGAGCACGCAACATGAGGCTGAGCGTAAACATGTACAAGTAAATTTGGTGGACGGAAGTCTCGCGTCGTCTCACTTGAAGACTGAGAACACCGAGGGAAGACCGAGAAGACTGAATAATTATAGAGCACAAACAAAACGCAAAAACACATCTCGGCGATTTTGCGGGATTTTGACTTGTCACAAGGCGTGAATCGGGATCGAAATGGGGGAATGCGTGAATCGGGTCTGAAATGGGGGAAAATCGTGCAAAATCTGTGATGGTAGCAGGTCTGACTATATCTCTACAATCTCTACAGTCTCAGTATTATGAGCAACTGATATATATATATATATCACTACACTGTACTCATTCACTGTTGTTAACCCATTTAGCCCTGAGTCCCTACTGCAGGAGACAGATTGACCATGAGAATTCAAGGCTAGTGCCAGATTAGTTTGGCGCCTGAAGGCACCAAGCTAATATGGCACTACCCTTGAATTATCATGGTCAATCCATCTCCTGCAACTGGTACATAGCAATCAGGCAACACCTGCAAAATTTGAGAAATGGGACCTTGGGGCTAAAAGGGTTAATAAGACTTGGTTCATAGCCCATACCCCGCATCGCTTCACTTTTGACTCCCAATCTTCTGGCTTCATTATGTAAGTACATCACTAGAAAATTGTGATAAAAACTCTACATTATTCTGAAATCAGCAGGTTGTGTGACTAACACCCCGGGTAGCCACGCTTTCAATTTGTGGCCTTCACCTCATTACTAAATTCACATTGCAAGACAATAGACGTCATTTCCATTCAGAAGTAGGTCAAAACTGCATGTTTAGATGAAAATAGTGTATTAAAAGCATAGACAAACATGCAATATTGCATATTTTTGTGGGATTTTAATCCAATGTCTTCGCCAAAACGTGCATTTTCTTTTTACCTACTTCTACTTTACAGAAATCGTCTATTGCTAACAGACACTGGGCTCACAGAAAAATCCCATTTAGGGAAGAAATAATACGTACCCTGGTTGTAGCAGTGCAAAGCCTTCTGAGTTTCATTCTGTGCTAGCAATAGCTCAGCCACACGAACCCACTCATCCGTATCATCTCGCCGCAGGTGAACGGACAACAGGTAGAACTGCAACACAGCATGATTGTTTTTTGTATGCATCAATATTTCCGAGCTTTTCTTTATTTTATTTCACTTGTAAAGCATTCCAAGCCTACATCTGTAGGGAAGGACGCCATTTTACACCCTCCCTGTAATGACCCTTTGCTCTTTATTTTTGAATCTGTATTCAGTGTTCTTCAGTTACAGCACAACCTGTTTTGAGCTACCACCCTTATGTCAGATCACCTGTGTCTTTAATGACAGGTGACACTTTTGCCCTTTGACACTTCTCCTGCGAGAGGACACTGTGTAACAACAAACGCCATGGGACCCAATTTTGTTAGTTAAAATATATTTTTTTCTAAAATGTATTTTTTCGAAAAATACAGATGGCATTACTAATAGGAAGGTATGCTTAGCTTACCAATTTCAGCCCCAAAGAACGTTGTGTATACATCACAACCATGTGGGGTGACTCTCGGGAGCCGTTACCAGGAAACCCTGGGTTGCCTCCCCTGCCTACCTATCCGGTCACGTGCCTGGCAGTACCTGCCAGTCTTTGCCTTAGCTCAACAGCGGCAAGCGGGGCAGGATGGAGGGACCTCTGAGTAATGCCATCGGTAAGTATTTTTCGAAAAATTAATTTTTCTCTAAAATATATTTTTTGGGAAAAATACTTACCGATGACATGACTAATAGGAAGTGTCTACTACTTGCTCAATTTTAGCCGAAGAACCCGTTGTGTTACAACACAACCCGTGAGGCACTTGGGGAACCCCCAGAGGGGCTGAGAGTTGTCTCCCGTCCCTGCCCTACCGGTTCCGGGTCATGTGGTAGACCAACCAGTCGGAATACTTAGCTCGCCAACGGCAAGCGGAGCAGGTGGAAGGGTCCTCCGAGTCATGTCATTGGTAAGTATTTTTCAAAAAAATATATTTTAGAGAAAAATTAATTTGTTTCCTCAAAAACATTACCGATGACATGACTAATAGGAAGAATTGCGATAAGGAGGCAGGTGCCACGTACCAAACGCCCCCCCCCCCCCCCACCAGTCCCCCCCAACCCCCCCGCCCACCCCCCCCAACGCCCCCCCCCCCCCCCCCCCCCCCCCATAAGGGGTAAATCAGAGCCGTCCTCCCTGTCGCAAACTCCCTCCCGACAATTTTAGCTAAGTGTGTACCTATGGCGCCTGTGGCACCGGGAGGGAGTGTAGCGCCGCAGAGATGTCCCCCACCAGTGCGAGGTTCTCTCGCTGGCCTGCCAGATCCCTGAGGTAGAAGCGGGCGAAGGTCGATTCTGTCTTCCAGCCCACTGCCGCCACGATGTCTTTGACAGCGCAGTTCCGGTCGAACGCAACGCTCGTGGCCATGGCTCGCACCTCGTGTGCGCGTATGTGAAGCCTCTTTGCTCCCTGTGGCGGACCGTATGACCCAGCGTAGCTAGGAAGATATCGTCTGGACTGTTATGTCAGATCTGCCGGGTTTCAACGGAAGGAAGAGGTGTGAGCGTCCTCTCCGGACGGTTTTGGAACGTTGCAGGTAAACGTGAAGGGCGCACACAGGATCTTGTTGCCTGGTCTCCCGGGGAAAGTTCACGTTTCTCAGTGGCTGTAAGGTATCACCTGTGGCGTGGTCAGAGGAGACCTAGTCTTGGCAAGGAAGGCAGGGTCCGTGAGGAGCAGTACCGAACCATCTGCTCTGAACTGCAGGGGGGGAGGGCGCGCTGATAGCGCGTGTAGCTTGCTAACTCGGGCCGCGGTGGCAAGGGCCAACAGGAAGCATGTCTTACGAGTCACATCCGTGAAGTGGGCCAAGGGCAGCGGTTCGAACCTGCGAGAGTTAAGCCACGTCAGTACCCAGGGTAGGTCCCAGCGAGGAATGAGTGAGCGGGGAACTGGTCGCTGCAGGCCAAAGTGAGTCATAAGGTCGGCAAGGTCTTTGCAGTCGCCGGTATCTGGGTGGCCGAGGTGCCGGTATGTGTCAGCTATCATGGACAGGTACCCCCTGATGGTGATAGGGGCCAACCCCTGGTCTCAAAAGAGTCAGAGGAAGAAGTCCGCGAGCTGGGGGATCGTCAGTTCGGTGAGGGAGAGGCGCTGGTAATCGCACCAGGAGCACAGGACTCGCCATTTTCCCTCGTAGACCACGGCTTTACCAGCCAGTGCTGGCGCCTAGCACTTAGTTCGCTTCCAGCTGCCAGAGAGATAAGGCGCCGCGAGGTCACATTCCACTCTCGCCCGCTCATTCTATTTATATTGCACTTGCTACTGTGCGGTACACGGCGTGACCGGCGCTCTGCCGCTATAATAACTACCTACACATTTGTATTTATAACACATCTCTGCCTACAGTGACTGTTGTGGAAGCAATATCGTTCAAAAGTTGAAATTCTCACCTACACACTGATACCAAATATGACAACATTATGACTTGCACTTGTGTAGCAGGTTATGGTGAAAATAAAGAGAACGGGAATTTGTTGATGTACGATGTCGGTGTTTGTTGTGAAATTGACAAAGTTCCCACAGCCATAACACGAAGACGCTACTTTTCCCAACGAAACACACTTGCATGCATAAGGGTCAGCATGCCTACAGTAAGTATCACTTACCAGATTTTGGATTCATGGTGGGGAACGAAAGCAGGAGGGTGGTTAATGAGGTCACTGACAGGTCGCGTGTTCTGGCATTTCTCGCCCGCAGCCGTCTCGGTACTCCACAGACTGCTATTGCCATCCCGAAATACGATCAGTCCATAACAGGTCACAATATTCAACAGTGTTTTTAAACATACCTTGAGGTTTAACACATTTTCTGACACACTAGACATAAGAACCGAATACCGAGTTTCTGTTCACAGATACACAACTCCGGCGCCGTCTATGCGAGAATTTGTTTCTGTTTGACTGCTGTAGGAATGACGGAGTGGAGGACGGGTGACACGAGTGTCATGTGCTCGGTCATGAGCAGTCTGAGTTTTTCCTCCTCTGTCTGCAAGCCATATGTCCTGCTCTTTAGAATGTTAATGGTAGCGTGACTCTCTTCACCTCCCTGCTCACCATGAAGCGCCAAACCAAATCCCCACTTTGTCATAAATTCAACGCAGTGACATTCCAGGATATGTTGTTTCGGAATGATGCTACTGGCTGGAAAAGTACTTCGAAAAAAACGCATGTAGTTTGCAATCTTGTCATTGATGTCTTGCATTGATTCATTCTTGCTCTTCACCGGCATTTTTTGAGAAACATTAGCATGAACTTGTGAGTAAAGGTCGTTCAGAATTCGGAACTTTAAGGATATGTCATGCGCTGCTGCATGAAGTTTTGGATCATCTGTCAGCTTCATGGTATTGCTGATAACACTGTCACCAACATCAGTCAACACATCATACTTCAAGTAATGGTGGCAGTGGTTGCCAACAAACGAACGGCCATGGTATGCTTGCATGAATATCTTATTCCTCTTTAGTGCTTCGTCAAGGCCAGAAGTGACAGGCCCGCACAGAAATGGCAACTTTGTCTCTTCTCTCAGAGCTTTTATTTTGTCCTTGAATTCTGCTACCCGCTGCATCTTCTGCTCACGTCGTTCATCAAAATTCTTCACACTCTCATTGTGTCTCTTGTCGCTCAACACTGCAATACCCTCAGTCAGCTGTTTTCTTTTTTCCAGTTCTTTGATGACTCTTACTTCTGAAATGTACTTTTCAAAAGGTGTGTTTTCATCATGTGCCTCCTTTCCCTCGGCCAGTCTTTCAGCAATGGCTTTATCAAGTTCGTGGCATTCTTGCTCAAGGAGGGAATGATGTTTTTTTTTACTATACCTAACAGAAGATGGAGGTATGGTGGTGCCGTTTGCGAAATCTCAACATCAAAGATTGGTTCATGTACAACATTGTTGTAACCCTTGGCATTCTTTTTGTCTCCTCCTGCACGAATGTATCGTCTGTAATCCCTCTTGACGTTGTTCAGAGTTCGTTGTTTCACTTGTACTCGCTCATGTGGAGCTCTTTGTAGCTGACTTTTCGAAGCTGTGCACCAAAGACAAGGGTGGATCCCTTGTGCTCCTGAGAGACCACAAAGTTTAACGAGAAAATCGTAATCGCCAAACAGAAATACACGTATCTGTTTTTCTTTCCATTTCATGGTTTGGAGAACTGACACCTGCTCTTTAAACGGCTGCAAAATTGTTAACCAGCTTAATCCTAGATTGGTTCTCAGCGCAATACCCTGTTTTCTACAGACATACACGGATCGCCTATGGCCTGCTCTGTCTAATATTGCAGTCATTTTTTCATTTCTTTCTCGTCTTAACTCGTCAGCTATTTGTTCAGTTTCGTCCACCTCTGATCCGCCAGACATATTCGCTCTAGCACGGGCTAGCACCTTCGACCTTCTTTGATGCCACTGTTGTTGGTTTTCTTGGTTTGGGTATGTGCATAAAATACAAAGGCTGTCCTCCAGTCTTGCAACGAATTGTGGCATCAGCTGATTCATTAAGTATTGTGCGGTTTAGTGCCGTCTGATATTTTTCTTCCTCCTTTGTCAGTGGCATCTGCAGTTCCTGGATAGGTCGAAGGCTGGTCGTTTGATATGTGGAGATGTGGCTATATCGACACCTGTTTTTTCAATGGGTGAAATGGCTATTTCATGCGTCCGCTTTGCTGGTGGAGATGGGGTCCACACTCTTTGTAACGGCGACGTTTGAGCATCGACTGTGCATGGCGTTTTACGGGGAGTAGACGTCGGCGGAATAAAAACTTGTATACCGCTATCACCTTCATTAGTGCTGTTATCAGTGTCAGTGTTATGAGTGTCACATGCCGTGGATTGAAACGATCGTTTCTTTCCATGCCGGGAACCCCGCTTCGCTGGTCGTCCTCCTTTACCTAGCTGCATGAAGTGAACACACGCGACACATTCTTCAACACTCGTATTTGGATCGAACATGGTCCAAATGTGTTGTGATGAGGCAATATCAGACGCCGCATTTCGCGTTGTCTCCTCGGACACACGTGTTTCAGTCGAGTCTATCCGTTTCATCCGACAATAGCAACTCCTACACATTGTTTTGGAGTGCATCATGTCTTTGTCTTCCTGGATATTAATTCCATAACACTTGTGGATTAAGTGTTCATAATTGATACAAAGAAATGACTTTTTATCCGTGTATCTCTTTTGTGATCTCTCGCCACATATTCTGCACAATGCATTTACTCTCATTGCATGGAACACACCTGTGTGTACACAGACTGTACGCGTTTCATCAGACTCCATCATGATCAAAAGTTAAATCAAAAGTACATTTACAAGGTTGACTGTTAGTGTTACACTTTTTCCCAAGAAAGAAACGTGGCTATCTCCTCAATAGTATCCGTGTAACTAAGCCCTCTCTTTCCCCAATGCCAGGAGTGTACACCAAGTCAGATGTCTGGAACTTGTCTGTCGACACCTGTCAGTGACCTCATTAATTACCCTCCTGCTTCCGTCCACCACCATGAACCCAAAATCCATTAAGTGATACGTACTGTAGGCATGCTAACCCTTATGCATGCAAGTGTGTTTCACTGGGAAAAGTAGCGTCTTTGTGTTATGGCTGTGGGAACTTTGTCAATTTCACAATAAATTGTCGTTCTCGTACATCAACAAATTCCCGTTCTCTTTATTTTCACCATGACCTGCTACACAAGTGCAAGTCATAATGTTGTCGTGTTTGGTATCAGTGTGTAGGTGAGAATTTCAACTTTTGAACGATGTTGCTTCCACAACAGTCACTTTAGGCAGAGATGTGTTATGAATACAAACCAGTAGGTAGTTGTTATAGCGGCAGAGAGCCGGTCACGCTGTATACCGCACAGTAGCAGGTGCGATATAAATAGAATGAGCGGGCGAGAGTGGAATTTGACCTCGTGGCAGCCTTATCTCTCTGGCAGCTGGAAGCGAACTAAGTGTCAGCTATGGTAAAGGCGTGAGACGCGTCTGGTCGAGGGTCTGTGGGCAGTAGCGATCACCTCCACTGCTGCACTTGGGAAGCCTCTAGAGGTGAGGGCTTGCCGCACAATCTCCAAGCGTAAAGAAGGAGCCACTCCGGGCACGGGTGGAACAGCGGCTGGCGGGGTTGCTTGAGCATGGTGCTCGGCGTAGGCAGCAGCAGGGGGGGACCCGTGGCGAGGCTGAGGAGGTCGGTGGTCCAAGAGCGGTTCCAGGAGAACGGGACGACCAACAAGACAACCGCATTGCATCCTGTAAGCTTGAGGAGGACTTTGGGGACGAGAACCGTCGGGGGGGGGGGTAAGCGTACGCGATGAGTCCGTCCCAGGGAATGGAGAGCACATCGACTGCCCAGGCAAGGGGGTCTGGGATCGGGGAGACGAAGAGGGGAAGCTGGTGATTCCCCCTCGTGGCGAATAGGTCGATCATAGGGGTCTCCCAATGAGCGCAGATCCTCCGAAAGATGTCCCTGCGGAGCGTCCATTCCGTGTACAGAAACTGGCCGCACCGGGAGAGAGAGTCAGCCAAAACGTTCAGGTGTCCTGGAATGTGTCGGGCTCGGAGAGAAATGCCGCGGTCCTCGCACCAGCGCATCAGACGGTAGAGGAGCATGCACAGGTCGGGGGAGCGGGTCCTGCCCTGTTTCTGAATGTTGGACACCACCGTCGGGTTGTCCGAGAGGACGAGTAGCTCCTGGTGATGCAGGTGAGCTTCCCACGCCAAGAGGGCTTGCCAGACTGCTTGCATCTCCAACCAGTTGATGTGTGTCCCCCAGCTCCGGTGGCCAGGGGCCGGATGTCGTGAGGAACCGCGGCAGTAGGTGGGCACCCCAACCGGAGAGACTTGCATCGACACAGACGGAGAGCTGCAGGGGCGGAGAGGCCAGGGGGGACCCCCAAGGCGAGCCAAGAAGTGTCCGCCCAACGCCAAAGATGGGGACGCAGCATCTGAGTCACTGGCGCCCGGGCAGCTATGTCGCCAGAGGACGGACGCCAATGGCTGTAGTGCAGCTGTAGCGGCCGGGAGTAAAGACGAGGGGGAGAAGATCCGCGGCAGCGTTCATTAAGCCGAGAAGCTGAAGCCACACTCTGGCGGGGGCCGCATCCTCCTGGGCTAACTGGCCAGCTAGGGCGGCAATCTTCTGTATCCGCGACTCTGGTAGACGTACCCAGTTGAGGTCGGTAGCAAATTTCATGCTGAGATGGACAAAAAGGCTTGCCTGCATTGATCAGGAAGCCCAAGCGCGATAACAGGCGAAGCAGAGCATCCCTGTCCGTCGTCAGGTCGGCCTCCGACTGGTTGCGGAGGAGGATGTCGTCTAAGTAGTTCGACGTCGGACTGGAAGACGACTCTCGGGCCTAGGCCACTACGGCGTCCATGATGAGGGTGGACACCCAAGGGCCGAGGTTGAGACCGAACGGGAGGGCCCGAAACTGGTAGTCCACACCGTCGACTGCAAAACGGAGGTATCTCCTGGAGGCCTGGTGCATGGGGTCGTGGAGATACGCGTCGGACAAATCCAGGCTGACCGCAAAGTCTCCAGGCTGCACGGTGGCCCTCAGGGCCCTGGCTGTCTCCATACGAAAGGTCGGGGCCGAGAAATGCTTGTTCAGAGCCGAGAGATTGATGACGGGTCGCCACTTCCCATCTGGATTTGGCACGACGAAGAGATGGCTGCAGAAGGCTGGAGAGTCGGGGCGCCGCACAACCTCTTTGGCGGCCTTCTGCAGAAGGGAGGTGACCTCTCCGCGCAGGGCAGAGGCCTTGAGCTGGTCGCTTGGAATCTCGGTCCAAAGGGGTGAGCGTCGTAGCAGCGGCGGCGAGTGAAAGACAAAACGGAGGCTGTCGGCAATGGTGGAGCATATCCAGGGGTCGTCGGAACTTGACAGGTCTAGCACGGCCAAAGGTGGGGTTCCGCTGGGGGGTCCGAGAGGGCGCGGAAGCGGAGGAGGGTCTTAACGTCCACAGGGCGCGACCCATGGCCTTGCGGGCAGCTGGAAAGTGTGGGGGGGGGGGGGAGGCAGCGTTGCGGGGCCAGCAGTCGGAGTTGGCGTCCTTCACCGATTGCCATGAGTCGCCGAAGAGCAGAGTACCTCCAAGGGGGGCGCGATGCAGCTGAATACACAGATCGGGAGGCATCCCATGGCAGGCTTGAAGCAAGGAATCCCGACGCATCAAGTCGCAAATGACGGCAGCTGCCATGGCGTTGACCGAACAATGGTACGCCGCCGGTTGGCCACTTTCACAAGAGCGAGGAGGTCTACCAGTAGGGGTGTGAATGATGGATGCCAGGTGTCCTCAATGCGGTAAACGAAGGCTGTGGTCAGGAGCTCCAGGAACCCCAAACAAGCCAAGGTGTTACGGACGAGGGTAGCTGTCCTATCCAACCTGCGGGGGAAGGAACGTCTGAGCTGTGTGGGGCCACCCGCTTGCGCCAAGGCCGGAGGATCCACCGGAGGGAGAGTGGTGGAGAAAGACTGGGAATGGCCCGCGTACCAGTCACGGCGGAAGGCGATGTCAAGTCCGGAAGGCCACCTACGGTCCGAGAAGTAAACGGCATCACGACAGGAGGCTTGCTGGAGGTGGGCGGAGAAGGCATCTCGCAGGTCTTTGAAGCCGAGCGGCTGGGGGAGGGACTTGAACTTCTTCACTTGACGGCCCGCGTCGACGAAGGCGGAGACCTTCCTCTTGAGGGGGGGGAGGGGGGGTTGGGGGGGGGGGGACATGGGGCAGGAGTCTGCAGGATTTGGAGGGCTGTACTCCAGAAGCCGCGTCTGGGCCTGAACAGGCCAAGTGACAGGTCGTGCAAGCACGTGGCTGGCCAGACTCATACTGGATACTGTCAGTACTTAGCGAGCTGGTGTGCCAAACGGCTGAAGTCCTAGGACCGGCTTCTTACGGGAGGGTAGACAGGTGTGCGATCTCGTCGTGTGCGCAGCTCCTCCCCTTTACTCTTATCCGATGAGCGGGCGCACGTTAGTCCAGCAGTCTTATACGGACGAGAGCACCTGTCACTGACCTGAGAGCGGGACGCCAAACGTCCGTGCTGGATCTGAGCCGAGTATTTGGAGGGCCCTACTCTAGAAGCCGCGTCTGGACCTGAACAGGCCGAGTGGTGGGTTGTGCAAGAACTTTGCTGGCCAGACTCATACTTGATAATGTCGGTATGGGATAGCCTCTCCTGTGCAGTCTGAGTCATCACATCTGGGGGATCTGTCCTGTCACAGCTGCAGAGGTGGTATGATCGTTAGCCGGCAGCTGCTCTCGGACTGGTGTCGGCCGTCATGGCGATAAGAGCCCTAGACTAGAACCACTGCTCATCTAGCCAGGGGCGCAGACAGTGCACGGGTGAGTGGAGGCCCAGCCGGAGACAAGTCAATGGACCCGGACTCTGGGCCAGGCAGGGGTGGGTGCGGGGAAAGCACGCGAGTGTGCGGGAGGGAGGGGGGCTGGGACGCACCGCGGCCTCTGGTTAGACGAGTGGATGGGGTTCTGACGGACCGCAGGGCATGGCCCACGGCTCTGCGGGCTGACTGAAAGCAGGTAGCGGAGGTGACGTCGTGGCTGGCCAGAGATCCTAGAAGACCCCTTAACAGCCTGCCAGGTCAGTCCAAACAGCAGAGATCCCCTAAAGGATGCCTGTCGAAGCTGTGCCTTTATTGACGCCGGGAGTGAGGAGCAGAGTCCCAGCAGGGTGTCCCGCCGCATCAGATCGCAGTTGGCGGCAGCCGCCATGGCATTAACCGAGGGAGTGATGCGGCACAGAGGTGCCGAGGCAGAGAGGTCCCCGGTGTCCTCGAGGCACCGTTACCACTGACTGCGTCGCCATCTCGAGAAAGCCTGCACCCGCCAAGAAGTTCCGAACTGGCTTCGCCGTCTTCTCCAGCCACGTGGGGTCCATGGCCACTGACCGCGGGGGCCCCCGTCTGCAGCAGCGCCACCTTGTCTAGAGCCGGCAGAGGGGACAGGAGAACGCATGGGAGTGACCCGCATACCACTGTTGGCGGAAGCTGACGTGCAACCCGGCCAGCCATCTGGTGTCGGAAAAGAAGGCCTGGCCACCGAAGCTGTCCTCCAGGAGGTGTGCGAAAAACGTCTCCGCAAGATCCCGAATGCCGGCGGCTGAGGGAGGGACTTAAAGCGCTTGGACTACCAGGGTGCGTCCACCATTGCTGCGGCCTTCCTTTTTAGGGGGGGGGGGGGGGTGAGGGAGGGCAGGAGCCCCGGGGGAGAAAGGACACGATGAACCGTGAGGCTTCGGTCAGGGAGCGAAGGGTCTGAGAAGTCGGAGCCGCACCGACCGATAACTCTGATAGGGACGACCGCACGCTAGGGGACGCTGCGCGGATGACCACCAGCCCTAGGGCAGACACTGAGTCCTCCAGGTGGAGACTAAGGGCCTCATCATTGTTTCCTGCTGACAGCGGAGAGGAGCGGGGATCCCCGCGCGATGAAGGAAGCGTGGCTACTGACGCACGCCTGCTCCTGCGAAGTGCAGAGGTTCGGAGGGAGGGCTGGACCGGGGACGCAGGGAAGATTCCGCCAAGTCTGAAGACCGCCTGCTCACTGCGAGGCCCCGACACTGTGGGTGAGGGCGCCCATCCCACGAGGAAGAACGCTGTGTCGATCGGCTGCTCCGAGAGGTTGCTGCGGGGGAGCGGCGCCGCGCCGCAGACAGCCGCTGCGACGTAATGGAGTCCTTCCTATGCCTCGGGGAGGCGGAGCGGGAGCGAGAGGAATTCCACGGATCCTGGCATCTGAGGCTGTCGCCGCAACTGGACTCCTGGTCACGCTAACGGACGGAGCTAGGCAGGCGATCCCTATTGCTAACGGGGTCGCGCATCCCGGACGTTCCCGGCGCAGCCATCTCTGTCGGGGCTGTGAGACCCATCAGGCCGGGGAGCTTTCCTCACCATGTGGCGTGGCAATCGTGGCCACTGAGTGCACCTCTTGTTGCTCCTAGAGTGGGGAGGCGGGGTTCTGGTGGCCTGGTTTTGACGGGGAAGTACGTCCCATCGGCGACTGACCGACTCCTTCCTGTCTCCGCAAGAAGTCGAAGAGCTGGAAGCCTGGCAATGGGGTAACTCCTCCTGTTGGTGGCTGACAGTCTTCCCCCCTTCTGAGTGGTGGTCTCGGGATTCGGGCGCTCGCTCACGGCGCTTCTCAGGTGGTTGACTGGCTGGCTGACAGCTCTCTGAGCGTGGGGATCGAGTACCCGCTGCCTGGACCCACCTGGGGAGCATTTCCCATCATAGATGAACCGGCATTTCGCACAGGGTGGGGTAGGGTCTCTGTTGCCTGTACCTGGTGGGGTGGCGCGTCCTTATGGCTGCTGACAGGCTCCCCTTAGCATGGGTATCGAGCTCCTGCTACCTGGCGTCGCCTAGGGACCCTGTCCCATCGCAGGTGGGCCAGCATTTCGCCCACCGAAGGGTGGGGTAGGGCTCCTGGTGCCTGTACATGACGGGCGGGCACGTTCCGTCGGTTGCTGACAGTCTCCCACTCGCTCTCAAGATGGGGCGGGCAGGTTGAGGCACCAGGGGGTGGGGTGGGGTGGGGGGTGTGTGGGGGGCGCGGACGCGACAACAAGCCCACGATGTCCGATGTGGCACGCCTCCGCGGCCCTGGCACGGCGGAGGTCGCAGCGGGGTTGAGTGGCTCCTTGGCCCGGGCCTGTCTGTCCCTCACATAGAAGGCCCACAGCTGTGACCAATGCTCCTCAACCCATGCCGCGCAGGTGTTACACATTCGCCCGGAGGAGCAGCTCAACAGGGCAGGCACACATTGTGGGAGTCAGTCGGCCATAGGAATTGTCCGCCCTGGTGCAGGTCATGACCTGTGCACTGTAACGAACAAAGCAAACAAACAACCGTCGTGCGGGCGTGGGACCTCCCAAGAGGCCATGCAATCACGGCCGGTCACGTACAGAGTCTCGCGTCAATGCCACTACCCATTCCTCTTATTCTGACAAAACGCCAGCAGAGGCATTAACCGAAGCTTTACCTTGTCTTGGTCGAGCCGCTACCAGGTCCTCCCACAAGAGACCAACCAAGTAATCCCCCAGAAAAACCCAAGGTAATCCTCCAAGCTTCACACAGAGTTCACTCTCTTTTCTTTTTTTCCCCCACATAAATCCAGGAGAAGCACACCAAGCACCGCTTTGAAGAGGTAACCACACACGAAGCGGTAATCCCACACGAAGCTGTAATCACACACAAAGTCTTCTGGTAATCACATCGTACACAGCCGAAACAAAGCAGGCTGAACACAACCGGTCCTGACGAGCTAAGCGCAAAGACTGATGGGTACTGCCAGACACGTGACCGGATAGGGAGGTAGAGGAGGCAACCCAGGGTTTCCTGGTAACGGCTCCCCAGAGTCGCCCCCCTGGTTGTGATGTATACAAAATGTTTTTTTGGGCTGAAACTGGTAAGCTAAGCGTACCTTCCTATTAGTAATGCCATCGGTAAGAGTTTGAGAAAACAAACTCTATTTTACGACATGTATTATAAAATTTCCTATGTACATGCAGCGAAAGATAAGAATTGCAGGGAAACATGAAGATGCTACAAAATCTAAGTGAGCTACACAAACTGGTTTGACAGGAAAACAATGCTAAAGAAAACAACCGAACGAGGACCGTCATGGCTAACCTGTATTATTCTTTGCTATGAGATACGTTCCAGCGTACCAACCTCTGTGGCTTTGGTGTTGTCCCCCAGCTGTTCATAGATCATGCCTAGGGTATGGAACGGCTGCGACGCTTGTGGAGCTGAACAAAAAAAAACCACAGTACAGTCATAAGCTTCACGAAAATATCGTAAACTTTAGATATAACAAAATAACAGCATGTCTTCTAAATCCTGCTGGCAACATATATTCCCTGCGGAAGGCAGCCTAAATTTCCTCTAGTGGGAAAATAAAGTTTACAAAAATAAAGAACATTATTCACCCATTTAACCCCAGGGCCGCACTTTCCAACTTTTTCTTGTCACCTAATGACTATGTATCTGCTGCAGGAAATAGATCGACCATGGTAATTCAAGTGCCATCAGGCGCCAAGCTAATCTGGCACTGCCTTTGAATTATCATGATCAATCTCCTGCTGTAGTGTTCTGGGGTGAGACGGATTCAAGAAAATGTTCACGGACCCAAATATTTTTTTTATATCCAAAGTTTCTTGTAGCTGGGACTTCTGAAAAGTGTTGTTATACCAACTTTCAAAATTTACCCCTTACACAATACAACAGGCGGTGGGCCAGTCACGTTAGTTCAAGAATGGTCCCAGAACAGCTTGGAGCCTCAAGGTGCAGAGCTATTCTGGCACTAGCTTTGTCCTCGTGGTGGGTCTGTCTCGTGTGCTGTGAAATCATCAGAGGACAACTCCCAAATCTGAATATTTCAAACTGAGTGCTCAACATACACTGACCTGTTTTGAGCAACCAGAATAAAACTGGTCTTTCATCCTGATACACTTACTTACTTACTTACTTACGCCTGTCACCCCTACCCGGGTATAGGCCGTCGACGAGAGACCTCCAGCAACTCCTGTCCTGTGCTTCTCCTTCGATTCTACTCCAGGTGGTTCCCAGTCTCTTGATGTCAGCTTGGAGGTCTTGACGCTAGGAGTTTCTCAGCCTACCTCTTTTCCTCTTTCCCTGGGGGTTCCATGACAATGCCTGCCTAGTGATACTGGAAGCTGGCTTTCTCAGGCTGTGACCGATCTATCCCCATCTTCTTCGCCCAATTTCATTCTCTGCTGTTATCTGCTCTGTTCTCTCCCAGAGTCTGACGTTGCTGATCTTCTCTGGCCAGTGGATTTTCAAAATTCTTCTAAGGCAACTGTTCATGAAGGTCTGTACTCTGTTGACTGTGGTTTTTGTCAATCTCCAAGTCTCTGCTCCATATAGGAGAACTGCTTTTACATTGGAGTTGAAAATCCGGACTTTGGTGTGTTGTGACAGCTCTCTGGAACTCCACACTTTTTTTAACTGGAGAAAGGCTGCTCTGGCTTTACCGATTCGTGCTCTGACATCTGCATCAGTGCCGCCCTTTTTTGTCTATGATGCTCCCGAGATAGGTGAAGGACTCCACCTCCTCCAACGGGGTGCCAGCAAGCAAGATTGGTTCTTCCCTGGTTGTGTTCAGCCTCATTGTCTTTGTTTTCTGTTTGTGAATGGTGAGGCCCACTTGGGACAAGATGTCAGCAAGCCTCGTGGTCTTGTCCTGCATTTGTTGATGAGTGTGGGACAGTAATGCCAAGTCGTCTGCAAAATCGAGGTCGTCAAGCTGTGTCCACAGTGTCCACTGTATTCCACTTCGTCTGTGCACTGTGGTCATATTCATGACCCAGTCTATGGCCAGTAGGAAGAGGAACGGAGACAGCAGACACCCCTGCCTGACACCAGTTCTGACCTGGAGCTCTCTGGTGAACTGCCCTTCGTGGATCACGCGACATGTCATGCCATCATAGCTGCTCTTGATCAGGCGGACGAGCTTTGTGGGTACACCATAGTGTCGTAGGAGTTTCCACAGAGTCTCTCGGTCCACGCTGTCAAATGCTTTCTCGTAATCCACAAAGTTGACGTACAGCGGGGAGCTCCACTCCAGAGACTGTTCCACGATGATGCGGAGAGTGGCGATCTGGTCTGTACATGATCGGTTCTTCCTGAATCCTGCTTGCTGGTCTCTCAGCTGGGGGTCAACGGAGCTCTTCATTCTCTCTAGGATGATCCTGTTGAAGACCTTTCCTGGTACTGACAGCAAGGTGATTCCTCTGTAGTTGGAACACTTGCTGAGGTCGCCTTTCTTGGGAAGCTTGATTAGGTACCCCTCCTTCCAGTCAGCTGGCATCACCTCCTCTTCCCAGATCTTTCCAAACAGTGGGTACAGCATCTCAACTGTTGTCTCTAGGTCTGCTTTCAGAGACTCCGCTGGGATGCCATCTGGCCCTGCTGCTTTGCCATTCTTAAAAAATTCCACTGCTTTTCTGATCTCTTCCCGGCTGGGTCTGTCACAGCTGATGGGTAGGTCGGTCTCTGCCGGCTGGATGTCGGGGGGGTTGGGTGGGCTAGGTCTGTTCAGTAACTCTTCAAAATACTCGGCCCATCCGTCGAGTTGGTCTGCTCTGTCTGCAATAGGCTTGCCTTCTTTGTCTTTTACTGGTCTTTCTGTATGGCCATACTTACCCGACAATCTTCTGGTAATGTCGTAGAGCTGTTTCATGTTGCCGCTGCCTGCTGCCTTTTCTGCCTCTGCTGCCAGGCTGTCTGTGTAGGCCCTCTTGTCTGCCCTGATACTCCTCTTCACCTCGCGGTTGGCTTCCGAGTATTCCTCCTGTGCCCTTACTTTGGCTGCTCTCGTGCGACTGTTGTTGACCGCTGCTTTCTTCTGCTTCCTCGCTTCTATCTTCTTCAAGGTCTGTGCCGACAGCCAGTCCTTGTGGTGGTGTTTCCTGAACCCTACAGTGTCTTTGCAGGTTGAGTTCAGCGCCTCTCTAACTGCCTTCCACTGCTGCTCTGTGGTGACCGCCTCCTCTTCATTTACTAGCTCCTGTAGCGCTTGAAACCGGTTGGACAGCACCAGTTTGAACTCTTCTCTAACTCCAGTTTCTCTCAGGAGGCCTACATTATAGCGCTGTCTTCTTGTTGTCTCTGTGCGGCTTTTCTTTAGCTTGAGCTTCATTCTTAAGGTAAGCAGATGGTGGTCTGAGGCGACATCTGCTCCCCTCCTCACTCGAACATCTTGAAGGGATCTTCTAAATTTTTTGCTAATGCAGATATGGTCTATTTGGTTCTCTGTTGTATGGTCAGGTGAGACCCAAGTTGCTTTGTGTATTCTTCTGTGTGGGAAGATGCTGCCTCCAATGACAAGTCGGTTTAGAGCACAAAAGTCTACAAACCTCTCCCCGTTCTCACTCATCTCCGAGCCTAGTCCCTGTCTCCCCATCACCTCTTCGTACCCAGTGTTGTCCTCACCTATTTTGGCATTAAAATCGCCCATGACGATGGTGATGTCTCGCTCCGCACAATTGTCCACGGCACTCTGGAGTCGGTCATAGAACTCTTGTTTCTCTTCCTCGTCACTGTCATTGGTGGGCGCATAACACTGGATGACATTCAGCTTGAGCTTTTTCTTGGTTCTAACGACTATGTTCCAGTTGCAGGAGATGGCTTGACCATGATAATTCAAGGGTAGTCCCAGTTCAGCTTGGCGCCTGAAGGCGCCAAGCTAATCTGACACTACCCTTGAATTATCATGGTCAAGCCATCTCCTGCTCTATGGATCCAGGGCTAAAATGTATTTTTGTTTAAAATGTATTTTTTCGAAAAATACTTACCGATGGCATTACTGTATGGAATATACCCCTTAACTTACCCGATTTCAGCCTAAGCACCCTTGTGTACACCTACCCAACAAGGGGCATAAGAGAGAGGGAGAGAGTTGTAACAAAGTGACCGGGTAGTCTCCCCTCCCTCCATCAGGTCATGTGCCGTATATTCCTGCCAGTTGTACACTTTGCGTAGAGGCGGCAAGCGGGTTAGGTGGGAGGGACCTCCGGGTAATGCCATCGGTAAGTATTTTTCGAAAAAATACATTTTAAAGAAAAATACATTTGTTTCCTCAAAATCCATTACCGATGGCATTACTGTATGGAAGAGTGGCGAAAAGAAGGAGGGTGCCGCCCCCAGAACCATCACGGCTGTAAGCTTAGCATCGAGGGGCAACCTCCCGATGATTTCAGCTAAGAGTTACCTAAGGCGCCAGCGGCGCAAGGAGGGAGTGTTGCGCTGCCGAGAGATCTCCAACAAGGGCCAGGTTGTCCCGCTGGCCGGAGAGATCCCGGAGATAGAAGCGGACGAAGGTGGACTCTGATCTCCAACCGACCGACGCGACGATGTCTCTGACTGCGCAGTTGCGGTGGAACACGACGCTGGTGGCGACCGCTCTAACTTCGTGAACCCATATCCGCATAGTCTTGGCCACCTGTGGGGACAAATCATTGTAAGCGGAACGAATAGTGCAACGCAACCAAGACGAGATCGTCTGGGCGGAAATATTGGCCCGACCTGGGGCCAAGGGCAGGAAGAGGCGGAAGCGACCTCTTCTCCAGGGCTGCACCCTGCGCAGGTAGACTTTTAACGCTCAGACCGGGTCCTGCAGTCGTGATGTCTGGGACAGCTTGAAACCTGTAAGAGGCCGAAGACTCCACGCCTGGGGTGCGGCCGAGGGGAGTCTGTTCTTGGCCAAGAAAGAGGGGTTGGTCAGAAGCTGAACCGAAACGTCCGTCCTGAACTGCAAGCAGGCCGGGTCAACAGACAGGGCATGCAGTTCGCTGACTCTGGCAGCTGTGGTGAGGGCCAGAAGGAAGCAGATCTTTTTAGTCAACGTCCGCAAGGCTGGCACGATGCAGAGGCTCGAAGCGACTGGAGTTCAGCCATGTCAGGACCCAAGGAAGATCCCAGCGTGGAACGAGGGAACGAGTGACTGGCGGTTGGAGGTCGAAATGGGATATAAATTCTGAGAGGTCTTTACACGCTCCAGGGTCCGGATGGCCTAAGTGACGATAGGTATCTGCCACCATGGTGAGAAAACCGCGAATGGTAATTGGTGCCAAGTTCTGTTCATGAAACAGCCACAAGAAGAACTCAGCGAGCTGCAGAGTAGTCAGTGCTGAAGGGTCCAGATGTCTGGGCTCACACCAGGCCCGTAGGACGCTCCATTTCCCTTCGTACACGCGGAGGGTGGATTGTCTGCGGGCTGAAGCGATCGCCTCCACTGCAGCATCCGAGAAACCTCGGGTTGGGAGGGCCTGCCTGACAACTGCCAGGTGTGAAGCAGCAGTCTCTCCGGACAGGGGTCGAAGAGGTTCTGTCGGGGCTGCTTCAGCATTGTCCGAGGTGTGGGAAGCCGAAGAGGTGGTTCGGTGGCGAGACTCAGAAGGTCTGTCGTCCATGTCCTGTTCCAACTGAACGGAGTGACGAGCAGTAGGACCGTGTTGCATCCCCTAAGCTTGAGTAGAATCTTGAGTACAAGTACTGAGGGAGGGTATGCGTAGGCTACGAGGCCATCCCAGCAAATCGACAACGCATCCACTGCCCAGGCGAGAGGGTCCAGAATGGGGGAGACGAAGAGCGGGAGCTGCTTGTTCCATCTGGTCGCGAAAAGGTCAATCATGGGGGTCTCCCAATGAGTGCAGATCATGCGGAAGATGTCCAGCCACAGAGACCACTCAGTGTGGAGAAGTTGTCCCTGTCTTGAGAGGGAGTCCGCGAGAATGTTCAGGTGTCCCAGGATGTGACGTGCTCGGAGTGACATGCCGCGATCCCTGCACCAGAGGAAGATCTGGTAGAGCAGCATGCAGAGGGTCGGCGACCGAGTGCCACCTTGCTTCTGGATGTAGGCCACGACCATCGTGTTGTCGGACAAGATCAGGACCCCTGGTCCCAAAGCCGCGCTTCCCAATGGATGAGGGCTAACCACACTGCTTTCAACTCCAACCAGTTGATATGTCGGTCTCGAAGGTCCGCCGTCCACAGGCCCGAAACGGTGCTGAATTCCGGCAGCAAATGGGTCCCCCAGCCCTGGCGGCTCGCATCTGTACAAATGGAGAAAGTCAGGGAAGGGGTAGAGAGAGGGACCCCCGTTGCCAACCAGGAACGGTCCGACCAACGGAGTAGGTGAGGTCTGATCGGAAACGAGACTGGAACCGGGGCTGAGAGATCTCCCGAAGATGGCCGCCAGTGGAGCAGGAGATGAAGCTGTAGCGGTCGAGCGTAAAGCCTGCCCAGTGGTAACAAGTCCGCCGCCATGCTGATGAGGCCTAGAAGCTGGAGCCAAGTCCGGGCCGGAAGCGTCTCCGCATTGTAAACTTGCTGCGTCATGGCCGATAGTTTTAAAATTTGAGACTCCGGGAGACGAACTCTGTTGAGGTCGGTCAAGAACTCCATTCCCAAGTGGATGAAACGACGCGAAAGGACCAGGTCCGACTTGCCGGCGTTGAGGAAGAATCCGAGACGTTGAAGTAGAGCGAGAAGCGCGTCTCTGTCTGCCGCCCGCGCGACCGAGTCCTGGTTCTTGAGGAGCAGATCGTCGAGGTAGTTGAACGTCGGGCTTGAGGAATCCCGCCTGGCCTTTGCGACGACCGCATAAATAATCCGAGTAAAACACCACGGGCTGACGTTGAGACCGAAGGGGAGAGCCCGAAACTGGTAGACGATGCCGGCGAAGGCAAAGCGAAGGTAACGACATGAAGCGGGGTGCATGGCAACATGTAGGTACGCGTCGGAGAGGTCGAGGCTGACCGCAAAGTCCAACGGCTGTACTGACACCCGCAGGGCTCTTGCCATTTCCATCCTGAAGGAGGGCGCGAGGATGAATTTGTTCAGGGTGGAGAGATCTATGATCGGGCGCCACATGCCCCCGGGCTTTGCGACAACGAAAAGCCGGCTGTAGAATGCCGGTGAGTCGTGGCAAGCCACCCGGGCTTTGGGACAACGAAAAGCCGGCTGTAGAATGCCGGTGAGTCGTGGTGAGCCACCACTTCCGTGGCTGCCTTCCGAAGAAGGGTTGTGATCTCCGCTTGAAGCGCATCCGCCTTGTCTCGATCGGATGGCACATCTGTCCACAGTGGCGAACATCTCAACGGAGGGGGACTCACAAACGAAATCTGAAGCCCCTCCGAGACCGTTGCAAGAATCCAAGGGTCCTCCGGCAACAGCCATGCGTTGCTGTGCAACAAAAGCCTCCTGCCGACTGGAGGCCCTGGAGGGGTCGGCGGGGGCGGCGTCAGAGAAAAGTCACTGGGCCCTCCCGCGCCCAGGCCTCCGGAAGGCCCGGGGCCAGGCAGGGGCCGCTGCCTGGGAGGGACGGGCTCTACCAAAGGGAGCCCGTGGTCCAGAACAGGGAGGAAACCTGGTAACCAGGTGGGTGGAAGGTCTGAAGCTCCGCAGCGCGCGCTCCCTGTCCCCGTGCTGGGCCCGGAGGGGTCCAATCTAGGGGCACTGGGCCAAAGGTCCTTAGTCGAATCCCGAACCTCTTGCCAAGTGGGACCGAAGAGGAGGGAACTCCCAAGGGGGGGGCACGACGCAGCTGAGCCACAGAGGTCGCAGGGATGCCCGGACAGCCCTTCAGCAAGGCATTCCGTCTCATGAGGTCGCAATTCGCCGCGGCCGCCAAGGTATTTGTCGCAACGTGGTGTACTGCGCGATTCGCTGTGATGGCGATGGAGTGAATGTCGCAAAGACGAGACTCATCCGGCTGCTCCCCAAAATCCTCTATACCTCTCACCACAGCCTGAGTTGCCAAATCCAGGAAACCCGCACACGCCAGAGAGTTACGCACCAGGGTAGTAGTGTGCTCCAGTCCGGGAGGAAAAAAACAACGGGCAGGAACCTTGCCTCCGGCCTGCAACTGAGCCTCTGGGTCCACCGCTGGAAGAGGCATGCAAAAGCTTGAGAATGTCCCGCATACCACGCCTGCCGAAACTTGATATCGATGCCTGAAGGCCACCGCGTGTCGGCGAAGAAACCTCTGTCATGGACCTTGCCTAGGGCAAGGTGTTCGGTAAGCGCATCCATCAGATCCCTAAGTCCCGGTGGCTGAAGCAGAGTCTTAAAACGCTTCGCTTGTAGAGGAATGTCCACCGAAGCTGCAGCTTTCCTCTTGAGTGGGGGCGACGGAGGGCAGCTCTCCAAAGGAAGAATCTTCGCGATCAACCGCGCTGCCCCCACCCCCCACTCCGTGCATCCAAGTCCAAAGCGCTGCGAGGGCGAGGATCCAGTGAGAAAATGGCGGAAGTGGAGTCCTCTGGAAATAAGCTGAGAACGTCATCGTCCCCAACCACAGGAGAGACTGCAACTGTGTCCCGATGTGGAGAACCATCGTCTGAACATCGGCGCGGCGAGCTAAAGGAAGTCAAAAGGCTAGCAGAATGCACGCGCTGTCGAGAACCGGCACTACTGTAGCGCTGACCGGGGCTCCTGTACGGCCGATGCGTAAAGGAAGAAGCTCCGAAGTCAAGGCCCGAGGGGAAGCATCAAACCGACGCACAGAGGGCCTATTCCTAGGGCTGGGCGAACGGCTGAGACAAACAAAAGTCCGAGGGGCGCGAGGGGACTGGCTATGGCCGGGAGCCCTGACAGCGCCGGGGGAAGGAGACCGACGTCGCAGGGACAGGCTCCTATTGAGGTGGCGTGGGAAAGAGCGCCAGTCCGAAGACGGAAGCCTGCAAGGGCGGGCAGAGGCTAACGGACGGTGTCGACGGGAAGCTAGCGAAGGCGGGAGGGAGTCCCGCGTGCCCTGTCTCTCGGCCACCCCTTGCGGAGGACCATGCAAGACTGGCATAAGTCTCTCGGCCACCCCTTGCGAAGGGCCATGCGAGTCTGGCTGGACTCTACCGGCCATCACTGTGAGAGGACTGAGTCCATCAACTGCCGAGAAGAGGGCCCCACAATCTCCGAAGTCGCCCGCCGGCACGGAGATTTGAGGGAGGCAGGGGCTACCAGAATAACAATGCTACGCACTGACCTGTCTTGTTCCATCGGCGTGGTAGATTCCGTAGCCCCGGGGCGGCGATGCTGATAGAATTCTCAAAGCTGTGACCACTTACGCTCCTTCCACGTCGCACAAACGGCGCAGAAACGGGCAGAGGAGCAGCCAGAGCAAGGAAGACAAAGCTTATGGTCGAACGTAGGCCACTGAAAACCCTTGCAACGCTTGCAGGTGTGAAGCTGTACACTGCAACACAAAGCAGACGCCATTTTGAAACAACACGTGGGCCCACTACATGAAAAGGCCTGTGAACAGTACTCACAACCGGTCGAGGGCTAAGCCCACAAACGAACCGAAAAATTCCAAGGGAGGTGCCGACGAGAAAGTAAACGGCCCGTTTACTCGTAGGCATAACCCGAGGCCTTACCTCACCAACGACAAGCCACTAAGTGAGGCAGAGAAGAAAGAACCAATCCAAAAACGAGAGAGGCTGAAGCCGGTGACCGTCCACAGTGAAGCAAAGGGTACAACTGGCGGGAATATACGGCGCATGACCGGATGGAGGGAGGGGAGACTACCCGGTCACTTGGTTAAACTCTCTCTCTCTTATGCCCCTTGTTGGGTAGGTGTACACAAGGGTGCTTAGGCTGAAATCAGGTAAGTTAAGGGGTATATTCCATATAGTAATGCCATCGGTAATGGATTTTGAGGAAACAATGGGTTAATGCCAGGTGAACTCTCATAACAGTGGTCACTCAAAACATGTTTTGCTGTGAAAAGAAAAGGAGAGACTGCCAGTGCTGATATTTTAGGAAGATAACAAAGTAAAGTAGGTAAAAGCACTGTCTGGGGAGAGAAGTGTGCATGATTGACCAGTGATCATAGATCTACTTGGTCAAAGCACACAAAAAAAAGATAGGAAAGACACAGAAAAACGAATGTAGTTGTGAAATGGCTGGTTAATGCCTGGTTAAAGTTCTGTGTGCTTAACCCTTTGGCTGTTGGTAGCAGTTTATGATGAGATGATTCCTGCTGGATAAAAGCGCTACCGGCAGCCAAAAGGTAAAGAATGTGAGACACAAACCTACCCCTGCGTATAATCTCCATGCACATCTTGATGGCCTCTTCATGGCTGCCTTGTGCACACTTGAGGTTGGCTTCTCCCATCAGGCCCACCAGGTGCTTGGGTAATTCGTAAATTCGCTTGCGGCGCTGTAATCGAAAACCTAATTATGAGCCTTGATTATAACATGGCTATAACAAATGTTGTCCAGCTTCACATCCCCCCAGCACTGAGGTGATTGGGGAGGCAAAAGTTGGGTATAACAACACTTTCTTTAGACGTCCTGACAAACTGTTTTCTTACCGTTAAATTACTTTCTTATAGCAAACACTGAAACAAATAAAATGCATTTTGTTAAAGTGAAGTTCACTGCAAATAAAGATTATATGTCTTTTAAAGATTATATATTATTTTTAAATAATGTAATTAATGAAATTACAATACAATATTTTGTTATCATAAAGAAACCATGAATTTTAAAAAAAGTGGTGTTTATTAACCCTTATCATTCGGAATACACTGTGTGTGAAATAAGTTTGACTAAAATAGTTCAAGGGTAGTGCCAGAATAGCTTGGCACCTCCATAATGTAGCTTGCATATATGGCAGTGTACAAATTTGAAGCTTTTAGCCTCAGTATGATATGGGTTAACATAGCTTGCATATATAGCAGTGTGCAGATTTGAAGCTTTTAGCCTCAGTATGATAATTATCGGTTAATAACACACTCACCTTCCTTTCCTTCTGTTTTGGTGCTTCTGGAAATATAAAGATCATTGTTTGCTTTTAGTACATGTGAAGGACAATGTTCAAAGCAGCAGACCTACATGAAACCTTCACTCCTTGGAAATAACCAGAAGGATGGATAAAACAGTTTCTTTCACTCCTTGACTGTATAACGTCTTCATACTGATTACAGCTGGTTAGAAAGAAACATGTCACCTATGATAGAACATAAATGTGACCCTCTCTCACGAAATCAGTCTTAACTTGCATTTTGGGTGTTTTGAGATATATACATTTCTGAAATGTACAGAGCCTGCTGATTAATTTGATATATGAATGAATGCTGTAGTGCAAAAAGTGTAGAAGTTATTAGGGTTTAAAGTTGTTAAATGCACCGGTGGCCATTTTGAGAAAACAGCCTGCAAAGTTTATGTGTGCATGTCTTGCACACCTACCTTAGCAACGGTTGTTCAAAGTCAACCAATCAACCTGATATTTTACATGGTGGTTCAGTAAGTCCATCACTATGTGTAACACCTCACATTAAGTTGCTAGCTAGTCAGGATCTTGTGATAAATAGCCCCCAAAAGTGCCATACCTAATGTAAACATGACAGATTTGGGGGAAAAATGCATTTTCATATTTTGCTATCAAACTCAAGGCATAAATAATTTCAATTCTGTTTGAGCATAAAAGTATATTGCTATAATATATTTAGGCAAAACATGTATGAAAATGCTCTGTAGCACTCTTATTTAGTGGAAAATGTTTCTAAAATTAGATTGCGGACGCGTTCAAGGAACGTGAAAACCACCATCACCAAGGGAAAAATAAAAACTATCATTACAAAGACTGAATACAATTTACATCCAATTTATGAAGTTGCCAATCACTTTATTTCATTGTTTGTCATTTATACCCACTTATAATTGATTCAAACTGAAAAGGACACTAGACAGAAATTATCCTTAAAACATGCAAAACAGAAGTCACAGTTGGCTGCCTGTTGTCCCAGACTGAAATGAATACTATTTACTACCACTACCCTGTAAAATGAAGTCACAAAAGCTAAAAACAAATCTACAAACTGAGTATTACTATTAGTAGTTCCACATTCATTATATAAATTTGTAAACATGCAACAACTTAAAAAAAAAACACAATATTTACTTACAGGTTGCAGAAGAAATGTAAAAAAGGAAAGTCCTCACGTATTGCAGGCAGCATACCACTTCACCAAACAATTCCCTTCAGTATACAATTATCCACTCAAGCACAGCACACTACACCACACAAGCACAGTAACCACACAAGCACAGTAACCAGACAGTTGTCTTTGCACACTGGAAATCAGCTGTGAGGAGGAGGGCACACAATGTTACACTTGTCGTCTCGAGCGTAGTCCTGAATGTGTTGAAATAGATACTGTTGTATGTCTCTGAAAAGTCCAGGAACTGGTATGATGGCTGCCAGTGCCATGGTGGGGGGGGGGGGGGGGGGGATGGGGAAGGTGAGCAACATGGCCAGGAACAGCCAGCACCTTGTCCTCTTCAGCGTCGGTGAGGCGGGTCGTCTTGTAAAACTTAAAACACCTTTCCATGGCGACTGAACCTGAAGCGTCCAACAGACTTGATCCCATTCAAGCTACTCGTTGTCCTCCTATGCACAGTTTTTTTTTAATAAAGCGCACCACGCAGTCTGTGTCGTGGAGCGTCAAGCTGAGGGTGTTGTTCTTTTGCCCCCAGCCTTTTGTCATGTTGGCATCAGTCCCTGTGTCTGGTAGTACTTTGAAAGGCGTGTCAGGATTCTTGGCTGATACTGAAAACAGAAACAAAAACAGTAATGAAGACAGAAAACAGCAAAAAAACAAAAACAATAATGAAGTCAGAAAACTGAAAGAAAAACAATAATGAAGTCAATGAAAATAAACTGTCATTGCTCACTAGACACAACACATGAATTTGCATGATTCTGTTTAGTGCTTAAAATAATGTATTATACATACCCAGCGTTCATGCTGCACTGTCTTCAGTCTGTTCGCATGCACTCACTCAGAATGCTGGGGATCATCCACTCCTTTGCATCTGAACAAAATAGTACAAAATTATTTTAAACTGTCTGTTTATGTGAGCCATTTCTGTATTGCCATTAGTAGTACAATTAGCCTATTCATCTTCTGTTGAGAGTTGGTCACACACACACACACTCCACACACAAACACACACTCTACACACACACTCCACACACACACACACTAATGATCATACATCTGCATTCAGAAATGATGCACATACCTCGATCCATGTGTTGAATTGAGAGTTGAAGACTGTGTGATGCAGCCGTTGCTTCTTCGCTTGTTTCTCGATCGACTGGTTCAAACTCAAAATCGTTGTATGAGAAGCTATCGTCGTGATGAGAATCAGCGACAAAATAGTCTGTGATCAGGTCGCTCAATTCTTTCTGATCTGCAGGCATTTTTTTGCCTGATTTACAATAGTTTAATCGAGTCTTGCTTTCATTTTCGCGTGTTGTAAACAGACGAAAAGTGAACAGCGGAACAGGATGCAGTTGTTTCCCTTAGTCTTGTCTCAGCCAATGAGAATTCGTGTAACTTCATCGTTGCCATGCCGCTAATAGTTCTACTCTCTGATTGGTCAGAATTCAACATTTGTGTACGCCCTTTTTTCCTTATTTGGGAGGAACACCTCCGTGTAGTTTAGAACACGACCCAAGCCCGCGAAAGCGCGGACAAAGGCCTTTCCAACGGTATATAACTTGATGGGGTTCTGTAGGGGATGCAACGTGTTCTGTTATGTTAAAAATGTGTCATTTTGCACAAAACAAAAGAATAATTGGGGCCGAGCTCAGACTTTTAAAATCATTTTAACCTTACTTACTTACTTACGCCTGTCACCCCTACCCGGGTATAGGCCATCGACGAGAGACCTCCAGCAACTCCTGTCCTGTGCTTCTCCTTCGATTCTACTCCAGGTGGTTCCCAGTTTCTTGATGTCTGCTTGGAGGTCTCGACGCCAGGAGTTTCTCGGCCTACCTCTTTTCCTCTTTCCCTGGGGGTTCCATGACAATGCCTGCCTAGTGATACTGGAAGCTGGCTTTCTCAGACTGTGACTGATCCATCCCCATCTTCTTCGCCCAATTTCATTCTCTGCTGTTATCTGCTCTGTTCTCTCCCAGAGTCTGACGTTGCTGATCTTCTCTGGCCAGTGGATTTTCAAAATTCTTCTAAGGCAACTGTTCATGAAGGTCTGTACTCTGTTGACTGTGGTTTTTGTCAATCTCCAAGTCTCTGCTCCATATAGGAGAACTGCTTTTACATTGGAGTTGAAAATCCGGACTTTGGTGTGTTGTGACAGCTCTCTGGAGCTCCACACTTTTTTCAACTGGAGAAAGGCTGCTCTGGCTTTACCGATTCGTGCTCCGACATCTGCATCAGTGCCGCCTTTTTTGTCTATGATGCTCCCGAGATAGGCGAAGGACTCCACCTCCTCCAACGGGGTGCCAGCAAGCAAGACTGGTTCTTCCCTGGTTGCGTTCAGCCTCATTGTCTTTGTTTTCTGTTTGTGAATGGTGAGGCCCACTTGGGACGAGATGTCAGCAAGCCTCGTGGTCTTGTCCTGCATTTGTTGATGAGTGTGGGACAGTAATGCCAAGTCGTCTGCAAAATCGAGGTCGTCAAGCTGTGTCCACAGTGTCCACTGTATTCCACTTCGTCTGTGCTCTGTGGTCATCTTCATGACCCAGTCTATGGCCAGTAGGAAGAGGAACGGAGACAGCAGACACCCCTGCCTGACACCGGTTCTGACCTGGAGCTCCCTGGTGAACTGCCCTTCGTGGATCACGCGACATGTCATGCCATCGTAGCTGCTCTTGATCAGGCGGACGAGCTTTGTGGGTACACCGTAGTGTCGTAGGAGTTTCCACAGAGTCTCTCGGTCCACACTGTCAAATGCTTTCTCATAATCCACAAAGTTGACGTACAGCGGGGAGCTCCACTCCAGAGACTGTTCCATGATGATGCGGAGAGTGGCGATCTGGTCTGTACATGATCGGTTCTTCCTGAATCCTGCTTGCTGGTCTCTCAGCTGGGGGTCAACGGAGCTCTTCATTCTCTCCAGGATGATCCTGTTGAAGACCTTTCCTGGTACTGACAGCAAGGTGATTCCTCTGTAGTTGGAACACTTGCTGAGGTCGCCTTTCTTGGGAAGCTTGATTAGGTACCCCTCCTTCCAGTCAGCCGGCATCACCTCCTCTTCCCAGATCTTTCCAAACAGTGGGTACATCATCTCCACTGTTGTCTCTAGGTCTGCTTTCAGAGACTCCGCTGGGATGCCATCTGGGCCTGCTGCTTTGCCGTTCTTCAAGAATGCCACTGCTCTTCTGATCTCTTCCCGGCTGGGTCTGTCACAGCTGATGGGTAGGTCGGTCTCTGCCGGCTGGATGTCTGGGGGGTCGGGTGGGCTAGGTCTGTTCAGTCATTTTAACCTATTTAATGGCATTTTTCATGATAAAGATTTTAACCATACGATACTTTGGTGTATGTAGAATACATTTCTGCAAAAAAGTGAAAATGACCCAGATTGACCCCCACCACATATTGCTGCGTGTAGCGCCGATCGGCTCGCTGCGAGTTAAGACTGGTTTCGTGAGAGAGGGTCACAAATGGACACACAATGCAGAAAAATATGCAGCATTTAACATACTGATTTAACCATACAGTCAAAATTCCCCAAGTCAAAATCCCCAAATTTGGCAGTTGTCTTCTCAAACTACAACACAGCTCTGGAAGCAAACTACAATAGCTCATGGGTAGTGCCAGAATAGTGTGACATCTTTTTGAACATGATAGTTCAAGTGTTGTGACAACTACTAGCTTTGCGCCAAGCTATGCTGGCACTACACTTAAACTATCATGGTCAATCCTTGTTGTATCATGTCAAGGCTGAGTGGTTTAATGGTCAATCCTTATCTTGTCACGACATGTCAGGGCTGTGTGGTTTCGTAATTAAAGAGCCCAGTCCCTTTACCTTACAATGAAAGCCCCATCAAAGAAACACACTTACAAAGGACAAGTAAAACAACTATAATTTATTGTGTTGTCGCAGTCACCTTGTTGGTCTGGATTCCTGTACCTTACATAACCAAACTGTACAAACCCTTTTTCCCTCGCTCTGTGGCATCGTCATAATCATCACCATCATTGTCTGACACCTCATCATCAAATTCTTCCTCATCATCAAATTCCGCACCATCCACCCACTCGTCCGACAGCTTGGCCTTTTTGTTGCGTTTGCCCTCGAGCTCCTGTTTAGTCTTGTTCATCTGCTCATAGAACTCTTCAAAACTCATCTTGCCTGCAATAATAAACAGTCAACTTTAATGATAAAAAGGTTTCATATAATATGAAAAAAGATGTAACAATGCTTATCACACTTTTTCCTAAGTAAGTTACTTTTCGCCTATAACAAACTGAAAATATAACAGCAGACAAAATTGGGTCCCCTGGCGTTTTGTGGTTGTACAGTGTGCTCTCTCAAGAGAAGTGTCAAAGAGCAAAAAGTGTCACCTGTATTTAATGACCATCATTTTGGTGGCTATAGTGATCTGACATAAGGGTGGTAGCTCAAAACAGGTTCTGCTGTATCTGAAGTGCACTGAATAAAGATTCAGAAATTATGAGCAAAGGGTTATTACTTATAGTGAGGGCATAAGTGCACAGTCCATTATGTATCCTAGTGATCTGTGTCCATACCTGTGAGATACTCTGCCAATAGATCAGGCCTCACTTTCAGCACCACCTGACTCACGTCCCCAGCATCTGACCCCGACATGTTCTTGAGTTTTGACAGCGACGACAGTCTGCTGGTTGTACTGGCAAGGTCGAGGACACCACCATCCTCCAGTTCCAAAGCATCTTCTTCATTTTGGTTGTCATCATCTTGCTGGTTGGACTCCAGGTAGTCCCACACCTCAGCCACTGACAGTGTGTTACCCGCGCTTGTGTTCACCCCTGATGTGCCAGGAAGGTTGATGTCTGGCAAAAGTAGTGGTGGTTCTCTGCTGAGAGGTTTCTGTGGGCTTTGTTTTTCTGTCAGGACTAGTCCTCCTGTCTGAAAACGGCCATAAAAAAGGTCAATGGTAGTTTCAGTCTTTCATTGTAGTTATCTCTCTCGATCGGCTACAGCGGGTGAGGGGAAAAGCAGTGTGTTTATTATACTGAACGCTTTATATAAATACCAACTATATACACGATCTAGTACAGATACGTGACTGATTGAAATGTCACAATATGTGCAAGCAGTGACATTTTGTTTGTATAACACGTGCATTTTGTTTTAGCGGAGTACACGTTATGTATTACAGTGGTGAATTCAGAATAAGAAAGTGAAAGCACATCGTTTCGTCAATTTGTGGTTATTATTTTCACAGAGGAAGCTGTACATTTGCTGAGATAGGTATCTTATCCGTAGAATTACCTCTCTGTTCATGTCCTGCCATGCTTGGAACTGTTCAAACGTCACATCACCTTGTAAATACCGAAACAATTCAACGCGGTCTTCCTCGGACGGCTTTTGATCCGAATTTTCCGCCATCTTAAATACAAAATGTACCTCCAGAAAGCAAAGAGCTCCTTTTCGGTGATTCCCGTTGGCTCCGTCTCGTTTTCTCCATAAAATAAAAAATCGACTAGGCTTCTTACAGATTAAAACTGAAAACAGACTTTTTTGGGCCTTAAAGTGTATAAATGATCAAGTGAATTGCATAAAACGCTGGACTGGAGAAAGTTACAAAAAGAAAAATGGAAACTTTTAAAAATTGACAACCGATGTTCAGTCGCATCTCTTTTATTATTTTGTGCTGATAGACTTGACACATTAGGTAGTGGATTATCTCCTTCTGTACCATTGTATCAGTCTGATTTTACAGAAGATTATGTAGAACGAAGGCCAGCGCCCTTCACATACTGATGTTTATGGTTAAAACGCAAGCCTTTTTATTTTGTTTGCTTGAGGGAGGGGGGGGTTAATGGTGAGGAGTTTTAAAACATAGTTATTGCTCTAATTATCTAGAGATCATTTACAGGAACAAAAAAAAAAAAAAAAAAAAAAAAAAATGAAAGGGGGTTGGGGCCACTGAAAAATTTGAAATGCAGGGGTGGGGATGAGGGAAAGAACAAGGTAGAATAATATGTACATTCATTTTTCCCGCAGTCTTTCAGAAATATGGCGATCACTTACAAGCGTTGGGGAGGGTCCACATTTTTTGGGGAGAAATTAACCACCTGAAGCAGAGTTTTTGTGTGCGGTTGTGCAAGCATCAACAAAATGTGCTTGTCAAGGACAATAGCATTTTTTTATGGGGGAAGAGGGGGGTCCATAGACCTCCCCTTCCACCCCGTGGATCCGGGTCTGGACGCGCACCTTTTACTTTGTACAACTTTTGCCTGCACGGTGCGCAACATGCAGCGCGCGAGCGGTTCACTGTGGTCAAAGTTCGCCAAGTCGAACCACACTGTGAATGGGTGAAGCAGAGCGGGCGGTGTGCTTCAGTTTCTAACGCTTTCAAACCACAAAGACTGTTTGCAAAAGGGCTTAATCTGATAGCTAGATATAGCGCCACAATTCGTTACACACCAGCAAACATGCCGATCATAAATAAGCCGAAGAATATCGTTTACAGTGCTCGAGATTAATCCTTCCACCCCTCAAATACAGAAATGCGCCAAGCCAAGAGGGGGTGTCATTAAACTTGACCCGGCCTCCCCCCTCCCTCCCCACTGCGCATGCAGTCCGCCTGCCCCTTTCTTCGAGCAGTTGATTCAGCGCTTTCAAAGATGGCGTCTAGGGAGGCTCGAACTCCCGGTGCCACTACACACTGTGTAATGTTGCTTGTTTTAGTTGTTCTAACACTTTTTACTTTGTTCGCGTCAACCGCAAATGGTCAAGTTTTGACGCCGCCGTCCTTTAATTTGGCTCAAGGAAGAAACGTGTCTGCTACAGCAACTTGCGGTGAGGATGTACCGGGACCCGAACTTTTCTGCCGTCTAACAGGAGCCATCACGGACGAGAGAGAAGAGCCGACTAGGGAGGTGATCCGAGGGCAGCTGTGCGACTACTGCAATCCCGATCACAGTCAGCAGGACCACCGCCCCGATTTCGCAGTTGATGGAACAGAACGATGGTGGCAAAGCCCCCCTCTGTCCCGTGGCACCCAGTACAACCAAGTCAACCTCACCATACACCTTGGACAGGTAGGCCCATCACAGAAAAAAAGTTTAAGTTGATTAACTCCTTCCCAGCCAACCGACGTACATTTTGTCTTTGAAATCTGTGTTCACAGAACGACCAAAAGCCACGACTGTCCAAATAACATGTGGTTTCAACAAGAGGCATAGATTCTCATGAGCCCCTGCAGTTGCAGAGATTCATGAAGATCTATGCTTCTTGCAGTTAGAGCACGTTCAATTTTTCTCGGCAATGAAGGGGTTAATGGTACGACTGTCCAAAGAACATGAAAGCAATGTGGTTTCAGCAAGAGGCATAGATTCTCATGAGCCCCCACAGTTGTGGGGACTCATGAGGATCTATGCCTCTTGCAGTTAGATCACGTTCAATTTTTTTTCGGCAATGAAGGGGTTAAAGGTGCTGCTGCAAATAAATAGACATCAATGATAATGCATAGCATTTATATAATGCATAGCATTTATATGGCGCATTTCTCATATTTATAATATAACTCAATGCGCAGAATGTAGCCGCGAACTGAACCCAACAAGCACGCTCACGTGAATCACACGCATTCACTCACACACTGTACGTAAACACAGAACATTCACGTGGTGCTAAGGGCAAGCTCAAGCGAGCTACTGACGGTATTTGGAAATCGTTTTGTATTTGAAATTTTATTAAGTTGGCTGAAGCTGATACCAAAGTGGAGGGGGAGGAAGAGCCGGAGTACCCGGAGAAAGAACCCCCGATCAGTAACCATGCTTGCATATAACCCCCCCCCCCTCCCCCCAATACTACATTGAACTCTCTTTGAGCAGCCAACATAGTCTTCTATAACAACCACTTGCACCCCCTTCCCCCCCCCCCCCCCCCACCAACACCAGTTTGCAAAGAAAAAACAAAGTAATAGATTTGAAGAGAAAACACAAGATGATAAAATTAAATGCATTCGGACACAGCTGTAAATGAGATCCAAAGTGCGGGAGTAGGTGGCATGAACTGAAACTGACCAATTCTGCACTGGATCAAGTTTTTCCCTTGTTTTATTTTTCCCTCTTGCTCCATGCCCATTTCCATAGTGGTTTGAATTTTTGTCCAGTGAGTGAAGAGATGTTAAAAATGCAAAACTTCCATTTCTTTATTTTGTTAGTGTTACTTTCCCAATTCCCCTCTCTCTTCCTTAACACCCCCCCCCTCCCCCCCCCTCCCCCCCCCCCCCCCCCCCCCCCCCCCCAACTCACATCTCAAATGAGTTACTTCGCGGACATTTGTTAGTGGTATATTTAAGCACCTACATAGTGTGTTATAAGATTCTGTAGAGTCGATTGGCTTTGACCTTGAAAGGACGTGATCTGAAAAAGTGAAATATTGATGTTTAACCCCTTTGCGCATGCATCCACCAGTACTGTTCACACTGGATTCACGCACAAGGAGGTTAAATACATGTATGTACAAGTCCATTATTAATCAAAGTGAGATTTTCATAGTATAACAGTGTAAATTTATCTCACTGTTCTCAAAATGGACATACTGAACTTTGCCAAATCAGGGCAGAAATGTGCATGTTAACCCATATACTGAGGCTAAAAGCTTCAAATTTGTACACTGCCATAATTATATGCAAGCTACATTATAGTACTTACAGATAAGGATATAGACCAATGGCTTTAGTTCAAGGGTGTTGCCAGAATAGCTTGGCGCCTAGAGGTGCCAAGCTATTTTGGCACTACCCTTGAACTATTTTAGTCAAACTTATTTCACACACTGGTGTATTCCGAATGATAGGGTTAAGATGGGGGTTTAACTCATTCAGTGCTAGCTAACACAGACTATGTTTCTGCCAACATCATTCATTTAAGAAAAAACAAAACTAGCTGCTCTGTCCTATGAACATGAACTCAAAGTGGTTTCAGCAAGAGGTATAGATCCTCATGAGCTTCCGCAACTGCGGGGGCTCATGAGGATCTATCCCTCTTGCAATTATGTGGTGTTGAGATTTTCTCGGCACTGCACAAATTTGTTTGACACTGCTGTGGACAAGCACTTGGCGCTGGATGTGAAAGAGGCATGAACCATGCGGAGTCAGTACTAGTAGTAGTATGGAGGAACAGGAGACTGGTTGTATGCACTGTAGACAAGCACCGCATTGCTGTGCCGGTCCCTCATTATGTAAACGATTTCCGTGCTATCTGTGTATGCACGGTATGTGTACATCTGGCCCTGGTACTGACTGATGTGTGTACTGGAGCTTCAGCGGCAAGGGACCCCCCCACCAACTTTACTTTCTTGCCACTTGTCCATCTTCACGATCTACATTAGGCTGAAGGGGTCAGATGCATGAGTGAACGTAGTCCAGCGCGACATTAACCCATTTTGCCCCAAGTCCCTGCAGTGGGAGACTGATTGACCGTGACAGTTCAAGGCGCCAAGCTAATCTGGCAATACTCTCGAATTATCATGGTCAATCCATCTACTGCAACTGGTTCATAGTCATTAGGCAACACCTCTATATTTTTTAGAAATGGGACCTTGGGGCTAAAAGGGTTAAACAAGGTGCTCCACTACAGCGGAGCACGTTGCTTAGTGGACTAAGTTTACTTAATTAAATGCATCTGGGCCCAGGGGTTTTTCATGATCTCCTGAGCAGCAGAATGGGGTGGGGATGCAAAGTGGCACAGGATATCGGACAACGATAAGCAAATGCGGGGTAGGATTACCACACAAGTAGCTTGGACCAAAATCTTTCGTCCAGACCCCACCAGCAGCACCGGACATTATAAATGCTCATCAGCTCAGTAGAGAAGCAGGGTTATGGAATCAGAACCTGTTAGTGTTAGCGGCCGAGATGTTTTAGCTGAGCTGTTCCTCAGAGGGGCTTATGGGTGTTTGAAATAACACACACGGCTGGCAGTCTGTGTTCATCAAGCAGCTCTTATCGCAGCCCTGTACCCACACATATGACCGCCTTCACCGTACTGCCACTGTATGCAGACTTTGCTTTGGTGGACTCTACACCGAAGAGCCCCGGCCGTCTAAGGAACATGGATACAAAGTGGTGTCAGCAAGAGCATAGATCTTCATGAGCCCCCACAACGACGGGTGCGCTTGAGGATCCCCTCCCACCCCACACCCCCCTCGCCCTCGAGAGAACACGATCCAACTATGATGGGTTACATACTAAGTGTAAGTATAGGTGGTGTATGGCTCGATACCAAGTAGTGTATCAGTGCAGTGAGTTGAAGGAGACAACCTGTGGTACATGCAGTTTTACAAGTTACATCTACTGCATCAGTTTTCCTGTCAGCGCTGTTTGTAGATCTTATAAGTAATCTAGTGTCTGGTTTGTAAGGCTACTAGATTGAATATTTGCACCCCGGCCACCCCCATGGCCACCTCAGCTTTCCCATGAATTTGCATCGCTTTTGGGGGTTTTCATCAGCTTAAACTAAAGCCAATGTTACACAAGATACATTACAAGATAACAGAAGAGGATTAAGTGTTTCTTGCGCAAATTTGACAGATTTCAGACTGATGGGTAAGTCTGTCTTTACCCCCCCCCCCCCACCCCCACCCCCCCCAAAAAAAAAAAACAAGAAAAAAAAGAAAGGGGTTACATCTGAGCTGAGTTGCATGAGTGAGCTTAGTCCTGCGCCAGCAAGTAAGCAAGTTGAGCCGCAATAGCTGAGCACCTGTTGCTGAGTGTCTGGCGCAAGACAACACGCTCTCATTCAGCTGTTGTGCTGAACATTCTTTGCCACTGCCAGACAGGGTAATATAATTGTAGCAGACCTGCTCCACTTCCCCTGACCCCATCCCTTTTCCTCTGGCATTTTGCCCATTTCCTGACTTCTGAGAGCCGGCTTCCTCTGCCGACCCTGACTCACGCCCCTTAGGTATGATGATGTGGCTGTTGATAAGTCTGCAGAAGCAACCGGTTTCTCCTCACACATAAGTTCACCAAAACTATACTGACTTCCATTAAAAACGCGAAAAGTGTCTGTAAGTGTACCCGCACACAAAGAGCCACCCTGACAGCAAAACAAGAAAATTTTATTTGTTGCTTATTTCAGATGTTGCTATCTTCACACAAAAATTGCTACCATGGAGGACACAGGGTTTCATTAGTGGTGACAAAAGCAAAACTGGACAAGTTTCCTGTGATATGTTTTAACACACAAGTTGTGTGGATTGCTCATGATATTATTAACTGCCTCAAACGAAATGTGACTCGAAAAATTCATTAGAGAACCAGAACTTTCGGTGCACATCATTTTCTTAATAAATCTTATTTCATTTAATGTGAATTACTTTCAAACCAATGTTTATGCTCCAGTGACTGACACAGAGATAAAGAACACACCCATATCCATTTGATCAGGTAAATATGGCCACTAACCTAGAAATAAAGAACTGTTTGATTTCACGTTTGTAGGTCATGTTGATGATTTAGGTGCCTTTGACAAACAAAAAGTAGGTCAAGACCAAACAGGCCAGACTTTAATGCACACGGGCCCTAGTGACACTGCACATTGGTTGGCTTTCAGCTGTGTCCTCTGCAGATGATCCACATTTCACTTTCAATGTCCTGTGATGGTAGTGTCACTGATGACGTCATAAGTCATCGATGTACGATTTTTAAGACTAAACATTCTATTTGCACATGATATAACACACTCATTCATAACATTTTCTAATAAATGACATCAAAATAACTCATATTAAAGCATATTTACGAAGAAAAGCGATATGGTAAAAAATTTGCGTTTCTTTTGTTGATCAGTATATTAGGGCGTTCATGCATGCGCAAGTGCATACACACACTGATACTCGGATGGGATGACACATTATTAGCAAGTTCGTGTATGTGTGTGCAAGCTAGATTCAGAGAGAGAGTGATACACTCAAACAGTGTATGACTGCATAGTATGAATTAACACTGAGATTGCGGAACTTTGAGTTTTAATTTCACCCCTTCACTGGCAGTGGTCGAAGATTATTTTTGCTGAAATCTTTGTTAACCCGTTTAGCCTGAAGGTCCATTTCTCACGTTTTGGAGGGGTTGCCTAATGACTATGTACCAATTGCAGGCGATGGATTGATCAGTCATTATAATTCAAGGGTAATGCCAGATGAGCTTGGCGCCTTAAGGCGCCAAGCTCATCTGGCACTACCCTTGAATTATCATGATCAATCCATCTCCTGCTGCAGGGTACCGGGGCTAAAAGGGTTAATTCAGCGCCAGAGAACCCCCGGTCTGTCCGAGGAACATGAATACAAAGAATTGCCTGCAAGAAGCATGAGATCTTGTGAGTCCCAGTTCTTGCGGGGTCTCATGAAAATCTGTCTCTTGCAGTTGGATAATGTTTCGTTTTTCTCAGCAGCGAAAGGGTTAGCAGCGGCTCTGTTTCGCAAACCATTGCATTGTATTTCCCCTACATGTGATGCAACGCCTATAGCAAAGTCAACAACGAAGTTAACGGCAAGGGACACGTACGTGTAATATTTTTGCTGTACGGAGAGAAGAGGAGGGGGCGGCGCCGCCACACCAAAGACAGGGTCAGGAGTACCATTCCCTCGGTGCTAGGAAGTCCCGTTCTGTTGCTTTACACCTTTTGCCTCTACCGCCAATATAGGCGATGTCTCTTAGTGCACCACCCCATTAGATTTTCTCACTCCACTGGGTCCAAACCTTGCTGTTGGTGCTGGAGGTGAAAGGATTATATCTGACCCAGACTGGACAAAATCCTGCCGGCGTTCAGCCACAGATCTTCAAGAGGCATAGATTTTCATGAACCCTTGGAGGTGGGAGGGGCTCGTGAGAATTTATTGCTTTTGCCAGCATAGAGCAGCGGCCATTTGCAGCCTGAGGCAAAAAGTCAACTTTTAGTTCAATTAACCCCAACGCCATGCAGCAGGAGATTGATCGACGGTGATATTCAAGGAAAGTGCCTGATCAGCTTGGCGCCAACCTAATTTGGCACTACCCTTGAATTATCATGGTCGATTCGTCTCTTGTCACTGGTACATTATCATGATCGATTTGTCTCTTGTCACTGGTACATATTTGTTAATGTTAGGTGTCACCTCCAAAATTTGGAAAATGCGGCCGTGGGGTTAATTGTGTTCGTCTATCACTTCACGGTCAGCTGGTTTGGCGATGTTCAGCGGTGTTCGCATTTCGGCTCTATTGTCCATTTCCATCTGCAGACGTTTTAGATTATAATGGGCCCAGGCCACGGACTCATGCGAATCTATATCTTGCCGTCCGCAGAGACTGTGACCCTATTTGCACCCTAAACTCACCTTTAATGGCGGAAGAGGGGGGAGGGGGCGCTTTTGGTGGGTCTTCAACGGTGCTCGCATTTCTGCTCCATTAGCCACAAAAGCCTGCTTCACGGTCAGTGGGGACAGGTTACTTAGTGAAAACGGAAGGTGCGTGTGGTCCGCTCTTTTGCGGTCGCCGACGAAGGTCGGCGTCTCCACAGGGGAGCCATACCCGTCCCTTCTAGGCTGAGTAGCTGTGGTCAGCGAAAATGGATGGTGTATTTGCAGGCTTTGTGTTCTCGCCCCGCCTCTCCTATTAGCACACACTGGGTGTCTCTGAATCAGCGGTAGCTAATCGAGGGAGACAAACGGTGTGCCATTAGCGCTGTGCCCACTTTCACCCGCACTGGCTAAAGGCTTCCCTACACGGAGAAACGAAATACACAAGAAACGAAACATTTTCATTGCATCGAAATGCCTCCTCCGCACACGCAGAAACGCCGAGAAAATTCATTTTGATTGGTACAGGGGAGGTAACTCTTCACTGACACATGCTCTGGTTTGTATTAGTGGATATCGGGTCATATTTCTGACTACTGACGCTTAAAAACTAAACATAACATGTGTGCCTTCGCGTACAAAATTAAAGTGAATTCCCGGATGTAGTATATTAGTTTTGTATAATTAGACATTAGGAACTTCCGGCAACATTGTTATACAGCCGGCCATGCCAGTAAGACGTATTCCAACCGGGCGGAATTATTCCCGGACAAGTTAAACGTTACCCTTGTGTTTGGTGTATCTATACGTATATGTGTTGTGCCGCGAGCATGGACAAACACTACAATGGCGACGAGGATGGCCGTACGAGGAGCCGAAACAAGAGAAACTGAACCGGCAGCGTGCGTACCCGTGTGAGAACCCCGTAGCGTGCCCGAAAAAGAAAAGATGGCGTTTCTACCATGTGTTGCTACTTTCGACCCCACTAGTGATCCTTCGTCTACCACAGCGAGATGGAGACGTTGGAGGAAAAGCTTCGAGCTGTACCTTGCCGCAAGGGGTGATGTGAAAGCAGAACAGAAAAAGCCGCTACTACTACATTGTGCAGGCCAAGAGGTACAAGCCATTTTCGACACTCTTAATACCGGTGACACCTACGACCAAGCTGTGGAAGCCCTGGATAAGTACTTTCAACCACAAGTCAATGAAACCTTTGAAAGGCATCAATTTCGTCAGATGTGCCAAAAAGACGAATCGTCCGTTTCCTTCATTACAAGACTTAAACAGAAAGCTGTCAATTGTAACTTTGGTGACAAAGTGGACGAAAACATTCGTGATCAATTTATCGATAAGTGCAGTGACCGCAGATTGCGAGGAAAACTACTGGAGCAGAAAGACTTAACATTAGACAAACTGATCACCATTGCGCAAGCCCACGAAGCAGCAAAACTACAAGTCAAAGAGATGGAAGGGATTCAAGGGACTGACCTGGCGGCGGCAGTAACAAGCAGACAACCATGGAAGAAAAAGCAAGGCAACAAACCACACAAGCATCAGGGTCCAGTGAGTGCAAATAACGGACAGGATAAGAGCATTCAAAAGTGCTTTCGTTGCGGGAAAGGAGGACATTTTGCCAAAGACTCGGTATGCCCAGCGAAAGGAAAGAAATGTACTAAATGTGGAAAAAACAATCACTTTGCTGTGGTGTGCAAGACAAAAACTAGTCTAAACAATGTACGTGAGCATGATGATGATGATGATGATGTTGTGTTCGTTGTAAAGCATGCACAAACAAACATAAGCACTAAGATAGGAGGGGTAGGCTTAGACATGCTTATTGATTCTGGTGCAAGTTGTAACATAATAGATAATCAGACATACAACAAGATGAGAGCACAGAACATGAAGCACACGATGCAAAAAGGCCAAAGAACCAAAAACTTGTTTGCTTATGGACAGGACAAACCACTCACAGTAGTACATACGTTTCTAGCTGATGTTCAAATTCAGGGAGTTTCAAAGCGTTGCACAGAAGAGTTCATAGTCATTAAAGAAAAGGGAGCAGTTCCTCTCCTGGGGAAAACAACTGCAGAAAAGATGGGTGTTCTTAAGGTAGGAGTACCTACATCAGAAACAGTGCGGTCTGTCTTTGAGAAACCAGAAGACAAATTTCCAAAGTTGTTCTCGGGGCTAGGGAAGCTAAAAGACACGCAAATACACCTTCATCAGAAGAATGACATAAAACCAGTGGTACAATCCGCACGAAGAATTCCGTTCAGCTTGAGAGGAAAAGTCGAAGAGAAAATAAAAGAGCTAGAAAAGCTGGATATAATCGAAAGAGCATCGGGACCTACTACTTTCGTGAGTCCGATAGTGGTCGTGCCAAAACCAAACGGTGAAATTCGGTTATGCGTTGATATGCGACAAGCAAATGAGGCGATCGAACGGGAGAGATTCCCAATACCTACCGTAGAGGAAACACTAACAGAGATGAATGGAAGTAAGGTGTTCACAAAACTAGATCTTAAATGGGGATTTCATCAACTAGAGTTGTCTGAAGAGTCGCGATCAATAACGACGTTTGCAACACACGTCGGGTTGTTCCGGTATAAACGTCTCATGTTCGGTGTTACGTCAGCACCTGAAATTTACCAATACACAATTCAGAACGTGTTGCGCGATTGTCCCGGTCAGAGGAATTTGTCAGATGACATAATCGTATATGGAGAAACAGTTGAAGAACACGACAGACGTTTGGAAAAGGTCATGAAAACATTGGAAGAAAGCGGTATGACACTGAACGCACAAAAGTGTGTGTACAGAATGAATGAGATCCAATTCATGGGTTTCCTGCTCTCAGAAAAAGGGATCGGCCCTGCAGTTGCTAAAGTCGAGGCAGTGAAAAACGCTCAAAAGCCACAAAATGCCTCAGAAGTACGCAGTTTTCTGGGATTAGTAAACTTCAATGGGAGGTTTATTTGCGACTTGGCAACAAAATCAGAACCACTGGCTCGATTGACTAGAAAAGGTGTTCCATTCAAATGGGGTGAAGAACAAGAAAAAGCTTTCAGTCAGCTAAAAGAAGATCTGTCAAATGCAGAGACTCTGGGTTACTTTGACCCAAAAGCTGAAGAAACTCGGATCATAGCAGATGCAAGTCCAGTCGGTCTGGGTGCAGTCTTGATTCAGACTCAGAAAGGCACGAAGCGTGCAATCTACTATACCAGTAGAAGTCTCACAGAGACAGAAAAGCGTTACTCACAAACAGAGAAAGAGGCGCTTGCACTTGTGTGGGCGTGTGAACGGTTCCATCAGTATGTATATGGCATTGAGTTTGTTCTAGAAACAGATCACCGTCCGTTACAAGTCATTTATGGCAAACGTTCAAAACCGTCCGCAAGAATCGAACGTTGGGTTCTCAGACTGCAAAGCTACAATTTCAGTGTAGAATATAAACCAGGCAAGCAAAACCTTGCTGACTCATTGTCACGTCTCTTGCCAAAACATCAGCCTGGAAAACAGGCCCGAAACGTAGCTGAAGAATACATTTGCTTTGTAGCCAGATCGTCTGTCCCAAACAAAATGAGCTGTGAGGAAATAGAAAAGGAATCAGCAAAAGATAAAGAGCTCACAGATCTCAGGAAGTCCATACTTCAAAATGATTTCAGTACATGTCCAAAGGAATTCAAAATTCTCAAAGATGAGTTAGCAGTTGTCGGCAATCTTGTCGTCAGGGGAACGAGGTTAGTGATACCTGCTAATCAAAGGACGCGAGTGATTGATCTAGGTCACGAGGGGCATCAGGGAATAGTAAAAACAAAGCAACGGTTGCGTACCAAAGTGTGGTGGCCCAGTATGGATAGGGACATAGAGAAACGTGTCCGAACATGTCACCAATGCCAGATCGTAGGTCAGAAATCAGCTCAGAACCCCATGACAAGGTCAAAATTTCCAGAAGGACCGTGGGAAGATTTAGCAGTAGATATTCTCGGTCCATTGCCAAATGGCGAGTCGCTGCTTGTTTGTGTTGATTACTACAGTCGCTATTTTGAAGTTAGAGTGATGAAGTCTACAACCTCTGCTAAAGTTGTCGAGGCGCTCGATGATTTCTTTACCACACATGGTCTGCCAAAATCTGTGCGTACAGACAATGGTCCTCAATTCATTTCACTAGAACTTAAAGAGTTCATGACAACAAATGGAATTGAACACAGGCATACCACACCGTTGTGGCCGCAAGCTAATGGCGAAGTAGAAAGACAAAACAGAACTTTGCTGAAAAGCATGAAGATCGCACAGCTCGAAAAGAAACAATTGAAAAAAGAGCTGAATACTTTCCTTCTCGCGTACAGAACAACTCCCCACTGTACCACTGGAGTTAGTCCTGCTGAACTCATGTTCAACAGAAAATTACGCAGCAAACTTCCTGATCTTGAACAGCCCGTAGCACACTATAGGCAAGATGAGGAAATAAGAGATCGAGAACAGCTTAAGAAGCAAACAGGCAAAGAATATGCAGATACTCAAAGACGATCAGAATACAGTGAAATTGAGGTTGGTAGTGAAGTTTTGCTACAGAAAAGAAAAACTGATAAGTTGTCACCTACATTTGAGCCTGAACCATTCAAAGTGATTGACAAAACAAACACAGAAGTCACAGTTCAGTCACCAGAAGGTGCGACATATAGGCGCAACATTTCACACACTAAACCATACCTGAGACGAGAGCCAGAAAAAGAGATGGATACAGGTCAAACAGACAAACAAATAAAGGAGAAAGAAGACATACAACCAAATCTCCCGGAGCACTGCCCTAACACAGGAAATACAAATAAGAATGACGTAAGAAAGTCTGAAAGGGTGAGAAAAATGCCAGAAAAATACAAAGACTTTGTTCTCGCAGATGGGAACAAATGAGATGTGCTAGTGTTATCATGTGTATGTTTATAACATTCTAACAAGAATGTTGGATTTTTGAGACAGTTATTTGTTTTTGTTTTTTGGGACTGCATAGGGAATGCCATTCGAAAAGAAAAATGATGACTTTTGAGTTTTGAATTTTTATGTGTTTATTTGTGTTAATAATTAAGTGATGTATTGCATTGAATATGTGCTTTGAATTATTATTGTTTAGTGAAACAAATTGAAAAGGGAGGAAGAATATATGATGATTTTGTATTTGAAAAAAGGAAGGGATGTAGTATATTAGTTTTGTATAAGTAGACATTAATATTGGATTTGTATAATTAGACATTAGGAGCTTCCGGCAACATTGTTATACAGCCGGCCATGCCAGTAAGACGTATTCCAACCGGGCGGAATTATTCCCGGACAAGTTAAACGTTACCCTTGTGTTTGGTGTATCTATACGTATATGTGTTGTGCCGCGAGCATGGACAAACACTACACCGACCATATCGAAAAAACGTAAGCGCTTTTGAATGCGTAAACAGGGATGGTTCAAGTGAATCGAGGATAATAATGATAATAATAGTTGTTGGCATCCTTCTGTCTCGGAAGACAATGGAGTATATGCGCTTGCTGGGTCAGTCCCTTTTTTTAAGATTTGCAGTGCCTGCTGTGACTAATCAGTCCAATGCGAGAGCGGCAGTGTCTGTTGCATTTGCTACAGGTGAAGCCTGTGACTGTTGCTGTGGGCACTGGCTCTTCTTTCTTTCGTCTGCGCTGCCTCTTCTCCTCCCACTGGCTTTCTCTCCTTCCCTCGCTCAGCTTTATGCTGGTCTTCACTGCGAGCCGCCAGCTGGCACGATCTGCGGTGGTGGCTTCTAAGTCTGCTGGATTCAGGCTTCCAGCTTTCAGATCACGCTTGCAGACATCTTTGTATCTAAGCGCTGGTCTGCCTGTTGGTCTGGTGCCGGAGGCGAGCTCACCATACAAGATGTCCTTAGGAATCCGACCATCCTGCATGCGGCAGACATGACCGAGCCAGGGTAGGCGTCTTTGTGAAAGGAGTGCAGTGCGTACATGCTAGGAATGTTTGCCTGGGCCAGCACTTCAGTGTTTGGAACACGGACCTTCCAAGTGATTCCCAAGATTCTCCTCAGACTGCGCAGATGGAAAGAGTTGAGTCTGCGCTCTTGACGGGTGTACAAACTCCACGTCTCGCTGCTGTAGAGAAGAATGCTGAGCACACCGATGAGTTTGGGCTGATCATCAGCCTGACGAAGACAAACATCATGGGCCAGGATGTCAGCAGCACCCCTTGCATCTCTATAGGCGATCACACCCTCGAGGTAGTGGAGAACTTTACATACCTTGGCTCAACTATCTCCAATAACCTTTCTTTGGACAACGAACTGGACTCCAGAATCGGCAAGGCATCAACAGCGATGGCTCACCTGACCAAGAGAGTGTGGAACAACGGCTTGCTTACCATCAACACTAGGATGAAACTTTAAGTGTACCAGACCTGTGTGCTCAATGATAATAATAATACTGTTATTATATAGGCGCTTTTTCTCAATTTTTGGACAAATCGACTCAAAGCGCCGCAAACTGAAACCCAACACGCACGCACACTCACGTAACAGACACGGATTTACGCCATTTAAGACAAACACAGTACAAGACAGACGAAGGGTCAGTTCAGCTACTGAAGTTACAGATATTTTTGATCGCTTGTATTTGAAATTTGTAAAGTGGCCTGAAACCGGTACCAAAGTGTGGGGGGTGGGGGGGGGGGTGGAAGAACCTGAGTACCCGGAGAAAGAACCCCCACCGTCACGAAGCGATAGCCGCCATCTTGTAGGCTTCTTACTTACTTACTTATGCCTTTCACCCCTACCCGGGTATAGGCCGTCGACGAGAGACCTCCAGCAACTCCTGTCCTGTGCTTTTCCTTCGATTCTACGCCAGGTGGTTCCCAGTCTCTTGATGTCTGCTTGGAGGTCTCAACGCCAGGAGTTTCTCGGCCTACCTCTTTTCCTCTTTCCCTGGGGGTTCCATGACAATGCCTGCCTAGTGATACTGGAAGCTGGCTTTCTCAGACTGTGACCGATCCATCCCCATCTTCTTCGCCCAATTTCATTCTCTGCTGTTATCTGCTCTGTTCTCTCCCAGAGTCTGACGTTGCTGATCTTCTCTGGCCAGTGGATTTTCAAAATTCTTCTAAGGCAACTGTTCATGAAGGTCTGTACTCTGTTGACTGTGGTTTTTGTCAATCTCCATGTCTCTGCTCCATATAGGAGAACTGCTTTTACATTGGAGTTGAAAATCCGGACTTTGGTGTGTTGTGACAGCTCTCTGGAACTCCACACTTTTTTCAACTGGAGAAAGGCTGCTCTGGCTTTACCGATTCGTGCTCTGACATCTGCATCAGTGCCGCCTTTTTTGTCTATGATGCTCCCGAGATAGGTGAAGGACTCCACCTCCTCCAACGGGGTGCCAGCAAGCAAGACTGGTTCTTTCCTGGTTGCGTTCAGCCTCATTGTCTTTGTTTTCTGTTTGTGAATGGTGAGGCCCACTTGGGACGAGATGTCAGCAAGCCTCGTGGTCTTGTCCTGCATTTGTTGATGAGTGTGGGACAGTAATGCCAAGTCGTCTGCAAAATCGAGGTCGTCAAGCTGTGTCCACAGTGTCCACTGTATTCCACTTCGTCTGTGCTCTGTGGTCATCTTCATGACCCAGTCTATGGCCAGTAGGAAGAGGAACGGAGACAGCAGACACCCCTGCCTGACACCAGTTCTGACCTGGAGCTCTCTGGTGAACTGCCCTTCGTGGATCACGCGACATGTCATGCCATCATAGCTGCTCTTGATCAGGCGGACGAGCTTTGTGGGTACACCGTGGTGTCGTAGGAGTTTCCACAGAGTCTCTCGGTCCACGCTGTCAAATGCTTTCTCATAATCCACAAAGTTGACGTACAGCGGGGAGCTCCACTCCAGAGACTGTTCCACGATGATGCGGAGAGTGGCGATCTGGTCTGTACATGATCGGTTCTTCCTGAATCCTGCTTGCTGGTCTCTCAGCTGGGGGTCAACGGAGCTCTTCATTCTCTCTAGGATGATCCTGTTGAAGACCTTTCCTGGTACTGACAGCAAGGTGATTCCTCTGTAGTTGGAACACTTGCTGAGGTCTCCTTTCTTGGGAAGCTTGATTAGGTACCCCTCCTTCCAGTCAGCTGGCATCACCTCCTCTTCCCAGATCTTTCCAAACAGTGGGTACAGCATCTCCACTGTTGTCTCTAGGTCTGCTTTCAGAGACTCCGCTGGGATGCCATCTGGCCCTGCTGCTTTGCCATTCTTCAAAAATGCCACTGCTTTTCTGATCTCTTCCCGGCTGGGTCTGTCACAGCTGATGGGTAGGTCGGTCTCTGCCGGCTGGATGTCGGGGGGGGGTCGGGTGGGCTAGGTCTGTTCAGTAACTCTTCAAAATACTCGGCCCATCTGTCGAGTTGGTCTGCTCTGTCTGCAATAGGCTTGCCTTCTTTGTCTTTTACTGGTCTTTCTGTATGGCCGTACTTACCCGACAATCTTCTGGTAATGTCGTAGAGCTGTTTCATGTTGCTGCTGCCTTTTCTGCCTCTGCTGCCAGGCTGTCTGTGTAGGCCCTCTTGTCTGCCCTGATACTCCTCTTCACCTCGCGGTTGGCTTCCGAGTATTCCCCCTGTGCCCTTACTTTGGCTGCTCTCGTGCGACTGTTGTTGACCGCTGCTTTCTTCTGCTTCCTCGCTTCTATCTTCTTCAAGGTCTGTGCCGACAGCCAGTCCTTGTGGTGGTGTTTCCTGAACCCTACAGTGTCTTTGCAGGTCGAGTTCAGCGCCTCTCTAACTGCCTTCCACTGCTGCTCTGTGGTGACCGCCTCCTCTTCATTTACTAGCTCCTGTAGCGCTTGAAACCGGTTGGACAGCACCAGTTTGAACTCTTCTCTAACTCCAGTTTCTCTCAGGAGGCCTACATTATAGCGCTGTCTTCTTGTTGTCTCTGTGCGGCTTTTCTTTAGCTTGAGCTTCATTCTTAAGGTAAGCAGATGGTGGTCTGAGGCGACATCTGCTCCCCTCCTCACTCGAACATCTTGAAGGGATCTTCTAAATTTCTTGCTAATGCAGATATGGTCTATTTGGTTCTCTGTCGTATGGTCAGGTGAGACCCAAGTTGCTTTGTGTATTCTTCTGTGTGGGAAGATGCTGCCTCCAATGACAAGTCGGTTTAGAGCACAAAAGTCTACAAACCTCTCCCCGTTCTCACTCATCTCCGAGCCTAGTCCCTGTCTCCCCATCACCTCTTCGTATCCGGTGTTGTCCTCCCCTATTTTGGCATTAAAATCGCCCATGACGATGGTGATGTCTCGCTCCGCACATTTGTCCACGGCACTCTGGAGTCGGTCGTAGAACTCTTGTTTCTCTTCCTCGTCACTGTCATTGGTGGGCGCATAACACTGGATGACGTTCAGCTTGAGCTTTTTCTTGGTTCTAAAGGCTGCTGTTATAATTCTTGGCCCAAGAGGTTCCCAGCCCATCAGCACTCTCTGTGCCACTGGTGACAGCATGAGTGCTACTCCTTCTGTATGGGGGGCATTCTCCTCTTCATGACCTGAATACAGAATCATCTCCCCACTTAACAGCCTTTTCTGGCCAGACTGCGTCCATCTGGCTTCACTGATACCTAGCAGGGAAAGGTTGTACTTTTGCATTTCCGCTGCTATCTGGGCGGCCTTGCCACTCTGGTACATGGTCTTGACGTTCCATGTGCCCATGGTTGTGTCCCTGGATAGAGAGAGGCGGCTCGGTCCTGTGGCTTCCGAAGACTTCCGGCTTTCACCACAGGACGTCATAAGTCTTCTAGTAGAAGAACCTTCCTCCTCCAGGAAAGGAATTACTGTTAGTCTTTTCGTCGGCGTTTTTGTAGCTATTTCCTTTTTTGCAGGGTGGGGAAGCTACCCCCACGCCCAACCCCCTTACTAGGAGGACCAGGGGTTTTCTGTCGGGGTCACCTTCCCTTAGACCATGTTGGTTCACGGCACCTTATTTCATTCGGTGCACCCCTCTCACAAGGGACCCCCTATCCACCACCCAGGGGACGCGCCTCAACGCCATATGGTCCCAGCGCGAGGCTTGTAGGCTTCAGGGCGGCCTTTCTCCAGTTGGGCTGTCACAGCACGCCGGGGTCCAGATTTTCAGCTCCGGCGTGGAAGCGGTTCTATGTGGAGCGGAGACTTGGAGATTGGCAGAGGCCGCAGTCAACAGGGTGCAGATCTTCATATACAGTTGCCTTGGAAGAATTTTGAAGATCCACTGGCCGGAGAGGATCGGCGGCATCGGACTCTGGGAGAGGGCGGGGTGGATGGCGGCGGAGAGTGAGGTTGGGCGAGGGGGGTGGGGATGGATTGGTCGTGGTCTGGGAGGGCCGGCTTCCAGTGTCGCTGGGCAGGCATTGTCGTGGAGCCCCCGGGGAGAGAGGAGGGGAGGTGGGCTGGGAGACACCTGGCGTCGAGACCTCCAGGCGGACATCGGGTGACTGGGAGCCGCCTGGGGTAAAATCGAGGGAGAGGCGCAGGACAGGCGTCGCTGGAGGTCTCTCGTCGACGGCCTATACCCGGGGAGGGGTGACAGGCGTAAGTAAGTAAGTTGTAGGCTTCGCAGAGCAGCCGATGAAAGTGGGGTTCAGAAAACCGACCTAAAATCATATTTTGGTGGTACTTTAGTGATGATACTGTATAGATTCCAGTTCGAAAATGATCGCCTCCGCTTAAATCTTACAGAATCGTACGTCACATCACGCGTTTTTAGCCATAATAGACCTGAATCCACGGCATCGCTTTACCCGCCATCTTAAGTGTTTTGGCTTGAATGACATCAGATTTAGCATGTGACCGAGCGGACGATGCTGATTGAGCAACGGGTAGAAATGTTTCGCGAATAGAGACAGGTTCTATTGCTCGAAATGTACCGTTTTGCATTTCGTGAAACGGTGAAATGTTGGAGAAATGTCTGAAATGCGAACATTTCGACGAAATGTTTCGTTTCATTTCTCCGTGTGAGGAAGCCTTTACCTTCACTTTTTGCATACACTAACTAGTCACGAGAGACGGAACCATCGTGAAGGCGTCACTCTGATGAGGCTTTACACCTATTGCTGTTCTTCCATACCCATGCAAATTGGCGTTGGAAATAAACATGTTTCATGCGGGTAATTTACAACAGATTTAATTCAAGGGTAGTGCCATAATAGCTTGACAGGAGTCTGATTGATCATGATAGTTAAAGAGTGGTGTCTGAATAGCTTGGTGCCTGGAGGCGCCAAGCTATTCTGGCACGACCCTTGAACTATCATGTTCGATCTACGCGCAATGCAGTCAGCGGACAACACAGATTCGGGAATACAATGTATCTGTAATACTTCATAGTGCATAGTGTCGTAATTGTAAAAAGAAACTGGTCACATCCCGCAGAAAATGGCTGGCAAATATCACTGTCTCGTCTGCCTTTGAAAAAAAAAGGTGGGGGAAGGGGAGTAGGTGGTGGTGGTGGTGGAAGAAAGTAATAGAAACCTGCTGCACTCGCTCAAACTATTCAAGTTCTTTTATGCTGACACGTACGAATCTTTGTCTGTGTCGTCTGCTCCGTTTGCGGTTGACCTTTATCCAGTGGCGGGACCTTTATCGTTCTCAGTACTTAGTTACTTGAAGGGAATAGGCCTTACAAACTGAAATCATGCAGAGCTGCTCTCCAGTACCAGCACAGATGTAAATAGGAATGAGCATTTGTGTGTAGCTGTGTTTTGCGAAGACCTCGACCTGTTTTTTTCTTTAACTTTGTTCTAGCACAACTCTGGCGGTAAACTTTGTAGGTGGTATTAACGTTGATCACCAGCATGAAAAATTCCCAAACAGGGCTGCTGGTGCGGATGAGGTTCTTGATGAAGATGGTAGGCGTTCGTGAAGTGACGGGGGGGGAGGGGGGGGGTTGGCAGCAGAGGGTGTCACGAGAGTACATTGGTAGCCACTCCGACGTAGGCTGAACATCCCATCACCAGCCCGCTGCTCTAGGGGAAACACGGAAATTTAGAATGACAATTAATTAATTAGTATCATATTCACAGGTTGAAAACCAGGGAAATTTGTTTTTAGAGGGGACGACTATGCATAGTACATCTAGCGTAAGGCATAGATCTTCATGAGCCCTCGCAAACTGCATGGGCTCATGAGGATCTATGCCTCTTGCAGATTGAGGGTGTTGGCCTGAGACGAGTGAGCACTCAAGTGGACAACGCATGACCCTTATGGTCCAGTGACAGGCCACTTTTGTCACTTTGTCACCCAGAATTAAGGTCCTCACTGACCACTTGCATACCGACGAGGTTGGAAACACACTGGTTGTCATCCTTCATTCGCTACCGCTGATCAGCAGTAGCTAAACGAAGGAGACGGCCAGTGCGTGTTGGAAAAGAGGCTGAGGCTGGGCGGTGGTGTGTTTAGGGGGGGGGGGGGGGGTATATAAAATATGGACTGCTGTTTTCAGGACGTATTTTTCTGTAAAAAGTATTTTTCAAATGATTCTGATAATGTCTGTGCTTTTTTTTCTTAGCGCATGACTCAAGCACCTAGTTTGTTAAGCACTAACCTGCAGCCATAGCGGCCGAGATATCTTGGACGATTGTGGCCACTTGTGGAAATGCCAAACGAATTAGCTATTTGGATTATGAGTTTTCAGTCTCCGTCGACTTTCACTACTTTGGCTAGTGCCATTGGCTCCCGAAATACATTAGTTTGTAGAGTTTTAAGTCCGGACAAATCAAGCACTAAAATAACCCATCACATCCTGAGGCTGATTTTGTAAAATTTGCTTATTGTCCTATGAATGCTGCATTACAGATTAGGAGATAGATCAAGTGGTTTAGTTCAAGGGTAGTGCTGGAATAGCTTAGGCGCCAAGCTATTCTGATTCCCCACCCTTGAACTATCAGTCAAATTCATTTCAAGCCATGAGTGTATCTGGATCCTTAGACTTAAAGCACTTGTACTATGGCTGGTTTGTTACTAATACTATACTAATGGTCAAAACTTAAGGGCCACTTTTTATCACAGACGCACCGACAACACCACACAAATAATGTAACAATACTTGGAGTCAGTACTTTGCTAATTTATTCAGTAACAATTTCATTTAATTTTTGAGTAAATCAAGCAATTGTAACAACAGCAGTACGTTGGAATGTTCACCCACCCCTCATTTGAAAAATCACACAAGACTGGTCCAGTCAGTAGCGAGTGTACAACTGTTTGCAGCCAAGCGTTCAATGCAGCATTGACCATGGAGTTCACAAGGGTTCGGAGAACATGTGGGATCGCTTCCTACTCTTGATGCAGGAACTGAGTCAGCTGGGGGGCGCCTTGAGGTGGGGGGTGGTTGCTGACTACACGTTGCCCCAGCACGTCCCATAGGTGCACAATGGGAGCCAGATCAGGTGAACGAGCTGACCACTCCGTCCTCATGATGCCCCATTGCTCAAGGTAAACATCCACCACACGGGCGTGATGAGGTCGAGCGTTGTCATCCTGCAGAACAGCATTGTCGCCACTGGCTTGGAGAGCTGGCTGGATGAGGGGCTGCACAATCTCTTCCCAATAGCGCATTCCAGTCAGGGTGCCTCGGATGCCTTCCCTGCTGAAGCCTGCCCAACCATGACTGAGCCTCCTCCATAGCGATCCACCACATCCATCCGTGAATCGCTCGCCCTGGCGTCTCCAAACACTCACCCTGCCGTCGTTGAAGGACACAGTGAACAGCGACTCCACTGGAGTCTGTTCCACCTCAAATGCTGACGACACTAGGCAACCCTGGCTCTGCGATGAGCTGGAGTGAGGGGTATTCTCACTGCTGCTCTGCATGAAACCAGGCCAATTTCGCGCAGATGTCGGCAGACTGTGCTTTTGCTGACGTTAACGTTTGCAGCTTGCATCAGTTGACGTCGCAGACTGGTTGACGTGACAGTTCGGTCGCGCAGAGCCGCCACACAGAGGTATCTGTCCTCCCTTCTGCTGGTGCAGCACGGGCGTCCTGAACAGGTTCGTCGTTCTGCCCTTCCAGTTTCTTGGAATCGTGCCAGCAGCCTCTGGATCACTGAGTGGGACACCCCAAGACGTCTTCCATCTTCTCGTCCGACAATTATGCCCCAACTGTACCAGTATTTGTAGCAAAACAGAAGTGCTCAGTGTTCACGACTGACCCCTTTAGCACGTGCATCATGACTTTACTGAGTTTTTCCACCTGCCTGCCTTTGGTACGCTTGCCAGTATTGCACAGCTTTTCACAAAAACTGACGATGTTTCACGTGCATTTGACACGTTCGTGGAAATTGATGAATTGTTTGTTGTCTATTGTTCCCTGTACAGTGGACTGTCTAAGGTCATCCTTTAACCCATTTGTATCGAAAGAACATTGTATTTTATTAGTGTACTTGCAACGATAAACAATGACACAAAAAAGTGGGGTGGCCCTTAAGTTTTGACCATTAGTATAGTTGGTTATTAGATCATGTTTTGATCTGTTTTGAAGTTAAATTTGTATGTTGATTCTTTTCGTTTATAGAGCTCTTGAAACATGTGTTTTGAGAGATTTATAGCTATCCTATTAAGTGCCTGACAAGGGATACCCCAAGCTTCGTGCTTTCAATTTACACAGTGGATTAGTTTTGCTACCGACACAGAAGTAGGTGGATAACCCTAGATAAGATATGTTTGCTTTCATCTGAATTATGCTGACTAGTGGCTGACTGCGGTATCAAGCCACTAAGCCGGTTTATCACGAACTAGTCCGCCAAATAGCTTCGGGAGCAGGCCGAGATAGGCCTGAGGAACGTTGGCTTACAGATGAACAGTCGGCTTTTGTGTGTTTTACCTAGAATTTACTGTCATAGAGTCCATGTCCATGTTGTTAGTTCAAAGGTGGTGCCAGAATAGCTTGATGCCTAAAGGCGCCAAGCTATTGTGGCACCACCCTTCAACTATCATGATCAGTTTGGCTCCTGAACCATAATACAGGCTTAATTTGATTTTTTTCCCCAAGAGCACAATGTTTGAAGAGTTTTGCAAAACATAATTTGCCACAACACCCCCCCTAAACCCCTCCTGCCCCCTCCGTCGCATTTCTTCTATCAGATACTATTTGACCATCGAAGCCACAAAAACCCTCATCTGTGCATTTGTTCTTTCCAAGCTGGACTATTGTAATTCACTGTATGCAGCTTGTCCAAATATCAGATTGACAGGCTTCAAAAAGTTCAGAATTCTGCTGCGAGGCTCGTCACCAAAAAGCGCAAAAATGATCATATTACACCTTTCATTAAATCCCTCCACTGGCTCCCTGTGGCTGCAAGAATTCAGTATAAGCTTTCTTCTGTCTGCTTCAGCTGCATTACCACATCAAGCCCCCCGTACCTGTCCTCTCTCCTGCACCTGTACACTCCCTCAAGACAGCTCAGATCCTCTGCTGACAGCCACATTCTGCGTGTACCGTTTGTCCGTACCAGCGGTCTTTTTCATATCTTGGGCCGCTGTACTGGAACGAACTCCCCTCCCATGTCCGCCACAGTACTTCAAAAGACGTTTTTAAATCTGCGCTAAAAACACCTTTTCCAACTCCATTACCCCACTGATTAATCATTGACTCCTGAGGATTCTGTTGTAGTTTTGTTGTGGTGCCTGGAATGTGTGTGTGTGTGTGTGTGTGTGTGTGAGAGTGTGCGTGTAATATTGTGTAGAGTTTTTGTAATTGTATTTTTGAAATTTGTAAGGCGCCTAGAGCTCTACCTGAGGTTAGGCGCCTTAGAAATCATCATCATTATTATTATTAATACCCACAATTTTGGCGGATTTTTATCAGAAAGTTCTGACTTAAATGGTGTTGCTTACAATTTACATTATAAACAAATTATGGTCACGTTTGCTTAGTCGCTTTCACAGTATATCGTATCACTTACTAGTCAGCAGAAACTAGAACTGAACCAACCATCTTTTGTTTGGCCTCACGTGTTATTCAGATTCTGTAATTCGAGTGTACACAGCATTGCACTTTCTGTTGGTGCAAACGTATTTATTTCAAATTGATGGCCTCTCTAGCAAGGTTAGTGGTGAAATCGGTTACTTCCTTTGCAAGTGGCAGACGACAGTTTGCAAGTCAGCCGGGTACACAATGCTTGCTGTTTCGCACAGGCTTGACACTTTGAGGGGTTGACTCCAATCCCTTTAAATCTAATTCCGGTCTCATTTTCACAAAGCAGACAGAATGGATAAAAGGATTTGAAGACCTTTAATTGAAATTTGTTAAACCATTGTTGACATCAGAATCAAAATCCAGGTAAAAAAAAGTGACTGTATATAAATGCCAAGAAAATCCAAAGAAAAAAAGATTCACCATATAGCTCTGATGAATTTCGGCAGGAGAGGAATGGACCTTGATAATTCAAGAGTAGTGCCAGATTGGCTTGGCGACATGGGTGATCCATCGCCATAGTTGTTAAGTGACATCTATAAAATTTGGAAAATGCAGCCTTGGGGTTAATTGGGTTAAATTTGTTAAACTGTATTAGTTCAACCATGAGTGGTGATGATTTGCGAGCCGAGGCTTGTTTTGACACACACCTTTGACAATAAAGGTCTGGGGCCGAGGCTGTGTATACTGCATTTCATTAGTTTACGTCTTGACAGAATATTGCCTTGATATTTGACACACGCAAAGAATTATGGAAATGAGTATGGGCGAAACTACGACCCAGACAGGGGTACCAGGTGTAAGCTGACTACGTTTGCGAGATAGTACAGAAATAGAGGGCGAAATCCGCTTGCTCTGCGCATTCTTGTGCTGTCTGCCAGGTTTGCAATCAGGGGGACGCGGTTTTCATGTCTTGGTGCGAATGGCAATGTTTGTCTCCCACTGTTTGAAAGCGCGGTGAAATTGATACATGTAGTTTACAGAACTGTTGAATGTTGAAGCCGCTTATTCGTGTGTGCGAACGAAGTGAGTGTGCAGATGTGTTTTTTGTGGGGATTTTTTTTTTTTTTTTTTTTTTTTTTGGGGGGGGGGGGGGAGGTGGAGGTGATTTAATGTTTTGGTTTTGCATTTCTTTCCAAACGTCTTGTTGCGTTTAGCTCCCACCCGGGTCTGCCCTGGGGGACTTGGGTGGGGTTAACTACTTTTTAGTTCCCAGGGTCACACTGGTCAGCCCCACAGGGTGGGTTTTCCCCTCTATTCTGGGGCATGTGTTTCTGTCTACCCTTGGTCCATTCACCTGTATTTTCCTTTTTAAAACTCTTCCTACTATCTGCGCCGTCTGTAGCTCTTGATATTGGATGTGTGTTTCTAAATGGTCTTAGGTTTATTTAGCGTATTAGACCGGCTGGCGACATACATTCAATATTGTTTAGTTGTTTTTTTCACAAGCAGTGCAGGCACGTCCCGAGAAAGTCTTGTTGCTGTCGGGACGTTAAGCAATGTACAACCAACCTTGTTGCGTTATTTTTCCGAACATCAAGACTTTTTTCGCTACGTGGGCTCTGTTTTTGGAAGTGTTAAAGCAGGTGCATAGGTCAAGATGTGTGCAAAGGGGAGGGGGGTTGAGACAGCCATGTTTAAGCTATTTAATCCCACGGACACACATTTCCCAAGTTTTGGAGGTGTCACCTAACGACTTTGTACCAGCTGCAGGAGACCTTTCGACCATGATAACATCTCCTGATGTAGGTGGTTGGAGCTAGATGGGTAAAATGACAGATTTCAGACGATTCATTATAACACAGTTAGCCATACGGCGCTTGAATCTTGATCTTGTAATTAATGTGTCCACCCGACTAACCCTCTGAAGCCAGTGACGAACTCTACCCCCCCCCACCCCCTCACCCACCCGCCCCCTTAACCTCCTTGTGCATGCATTGCAGCCTCTGGTGACATCACTGATGTCTGCATACGCGAGGGGGTTAACACTGGCTGTCGGTAGCGGTTTCTTGTCGAGGTGATTCCTGCAGGAATCATCTCGACAAAAACCGCTACCGACAGCTAAAGGGTTAAGAAATTTCTCATCTACCACCCCTACCATAGTTTTAATGTTAACCCTTTGCCTTGTGCATGCAGCCACCGGTACTGTAGACAGTACCGATGGCTGCATACACAATGGGGTTAATTCATTTAGGCCCGAGTTCCTACAGTAGGAGATGGATTGACATGATAATGAAATTGACCATGATAATGCAAGGGTAATGCCAGATGAGCTTGGCGCCTTCAGGCGCCAAGCTCATCTGGCACTACCCTTGAATTATCATGGTCGATCCATCTCCTGCAGCTGGTACATAGTCGTTAGGTAACACCATCAAAATTTGGGAAAGAGACCTTGGGGCTTAAAGGGTTAACTACTGGCACAGCCACCATCGCCATGGAAGATTTAGTGTCAGAAACCTGGCTGGCGGTTTTGGCGTCCTGGAGTCTAGGGCATTCATATAATCTTCATAATTGCCGGCGCCCGCAGTGGGAATGTTGTAGAGACTGCCCTAGTTTCCGTCATTGATTTGTCATGGGCGGACCCTTGTCGGAGCGCGTGTGCTTGCACATAAACAGCAGCCAGGATTCCTAAAGAAATCTTTCGTTTTATCTAACATCAAGTTGTCAGTTTGTGAAAGCTCGTTGCACATAACACATTTTAATTACACTAGTCTGCTTGCCTTCCCCCCCCCCCCCCCCCCCACCCCCGATTCTTGAGTTTATGGCTGTTTGGCACACATTTACAGAATCAAGGGACACTAAGGTTATACAAGATTTTATGGACTAGTCAGCACTTCCGTATTTTAACACCTGGCAGAATCGGGCACTGCATCGTCATGTGTTTTCTATTCAAAGGGGCTGAATCTGTGACATAAATGATTTATGTTGATAATTTGAGAAGCCTAACAATTTGCTAATTCACTGACTGCGCTACAGTAGAACCTGTTTGAACAACCGGCCTTTTTTTTTTTTTTTTGTGCAATAAATATCAGTGGTCTTGATACAGGTGCTCTCTCTCAAGGGCAAAAGTGTCATCTGTCATTAAAGACCATCATTTAGGTGGCGTCAGCCGCCTAACTGATTGTCTTTTATGACAGGTGATCTCTCATTAGAGTTGTCATTCAAAACCGGTTCCACTGTAACCTATACAACTAATTTCCTATGCCTGGATACTTTCACCAAAAGTCAAGTACAGCGCGCGCCACTTGAAATTAATTTGTGGTCTGGACTGTAATTTTGGACATTACGGCTCTTTGCTGGCCTGTGATTTTGGACCTTACGTCTCACAGCCGTAAGGTCCAAAATCACTGACCAGCACACGGTTGTGGAATCGGCGGGCACAAGCACTCGACTTTGCCGTAGAGCACCTCTCTGGATATATACCCCAATCCCTTTTCTGCAAACACGCCGGCCAGTATGGGACAAACAGTAGAGGCATAGTCCACCCATTCAAACATAAGCACTTTGTGTCAGTCGTTTCAGTCGTTTGGTGAAAACCCTGTATCCCCCTCCACCCCCCTCCCCCCGTCCAGACACCATAGAGGACGCGGCTGAGGTTTGTTTTTGTCCTTATTCGGTTTTCTGGTCAGTAAATGCGTGGAACCATGTGGGTCTTTGTGGATGCAACGGTTTATGATAATTCCACACCATTGATGTAAAATGTTAGTCTAGTTCTTTTCATTCCAGTCAGCAATTCGGCACGCGTTTGTATCCTGAGTGTTTGCGGCTGCTGGGCTCATAGAGTCGCTATATTATTCCAGTTATCAAGATCATGACATTTTATTGATTCTCCGTGGCTGCAGGGGCTCTTGAAGCACGTCAGTTCTCGCGGACTGACGGACAACAAGGGGTGGCTAAAAGAAAGGAAGCACTTCAACGAAGTATCAGCCGGGCTAAGCGGAAAACCAAACGCCCGGTCAAATGGACATTATTTTGTTAACAAAGCACCCAGTCGCCACCTTTGTGAAAGGAACACAGATGTAATTTTTCTTGCTAGTAGCACGAGCGTCAAGATCAACTACATCAGCAAGAGGCATAGATCTTCGGGGGCTCATGAGGATCTGTGCCTCTTGCTGATGGAAGGTGTTGGGTTCTTGAGGACCGCAGCTTAGTTAACCCTTGTAGCCCCAAGGTTTCATTTCTCAAATTTTGTAGGTGTTGCCTAACGACTATGTACTAGTTGCAGGAGATGGCCTGACCATGATGATTCAAGGGCAGTACTGATTGCGCCAAGCTAATCTGGCACTACCCTTGAATTATCATGCTCAAGCCATCTCCTGCTGTAGGGTTCCTGGGCTAGGAGGGTTAACGAGCGCTGTGACCCCCATGTGCATGCAGCCACCAGTAGTGCGAACGGTACTGGCGGCAGCATGCACAAGGGGGGTTAACTGTTAAAGGAATCGTGTTGACAGGAAGGTGCGCCCACCGCCAGTGGGTTAACAGAACCAGCCACCAAAATGTCAAGGACCCTTTTCCGTTAAAATGGTTTGCAAGTCGCCACAGTGAGTGTTTTCTATTTTCGGATGCGCCGGGCTGAACAAAAGATGACCTTGTTCAGCTTCTGAACATTTATGGCAATGAATGGATGACATGGCGCATTTTGTGAATATATCCAGCATGTTAACATTAGTTTATTCAACACTGCAGTAATGCCATTTGTGAAATGTTGAGAGGAACATCTATGATAAGATCGTTTAACCCATATCACACTGAGGCTAAAAGTTTCAAATTTGTACACAGCCATATGCAAGCTACATTATAGTACTTACAGATAAGGATATAGACCAATGACTTTAGTTCAAAGGTGGTGGCAGAATAGCTTGGCGCCTAGAGGCGCCAAGCTATTCTGGCACTACCCTTGAACTATTTTAGTCAAACTTATTTCACACACTGGTGTATTACGAATGATAAGGGTTAAATAAAGGTTATGCATAAGTCCGAATGAAGGTAGAAAGGTGCATGTTGATGTAGGCCTGTGTAGGCACGACACAGGTTCTATTGCACAGTTCTTAGTGAAGATACGCGGCGCTACTGTCAGCTACCACATTACCACCCAATGATAAATTACGGTATTACAGGTACCCTGTGGTTGGCCACATTGTGATCTCACAGCTGTGTGCGTGTGCCATTATCCACTGTATAACGTTGCCTGGGTTTGGAGTGGACCACTCGACTGTGAAAGGCCACTTTCCGCGCAGTGACAGGCTCTTGTCAAATTATAACCCAAACCACTGGCACATTGTTCAGTCTGTGATACAGACAGAGCTGATTAATTATGACTGACTTGCAGGGGGCCCAATTCAGGGAAAGAGAATAAAGATACATGATTTGCGAGGACTGGGTGTGGAACAGTACGGAAGCAAACAAATAACAAAGAGAGAGACTCAGTGGTACCTTTACTTCAACCCTTTCAGCCCAGGATCCCAACAGCAGGAGATGGTCTGACCATGATAATTCAAGGGTAGTGCCAGATTAGCTTGGTGCCTACAGGCTAACCAGGCACTACTCTTGAATTATCATGGTCAAGCCATCTCCTGCAACTGGTACATAGTCGTTAGGTGACACCTCCAAAATTTGAGAAATGGGACCTTGCGGCTAAAAGGGTTAATAGAACATATAATTTATGTGTTGGTCTGTTATTTTTGACCTTTTGGTGTTGAGCCATGAGGTCTGGAATCAAAGAGCAGCTTTACAGTAGCAGCTGTTTGGAGGAACAACCTTTTTTTTTGCCAAAAAAGGGGTCTTACAAGGCAGGTACAAGGCTCTCTCTCATGAAGTCTTAAAGGGCAGACACTGTTACCTGAGAGTCATTAAAGACCATCATTTTAGTGGCTGCTGCACAGAGCTGTAGCCACCTAAATGATGGTCTTTAATGACGGGTGTTCTCTCGTAAAGGTGGTTTCTCAAAACAGTTTTTCAGCTCTTTAGATGTCAATCACAAGAAGTAGCAGCATTGTAAGGAAGGCAAAGAAGTAAAAAAAGCAGTGTTGAAAAATGAAAGGGATGGATGGGGGACATGTGATTAGGGAGAGGGTTGAAAACATGAGTCACCGGTTATTTTCTTTACACTGTCAAATTAGGAAATGAGTGTCATGATCCCGTTATTGCAGTAATGACACTGATTCACCACTGAACGGTTAATAGAGGTTATCCTTAGCCCCAACACTACAGCAGGAGATGGATCGACCATAATAATTCATGGGTAGTGCCAGATTAGCTTGGCGCCAAGCTACTCTGGCACTACCCATGAATTATCATGGTCAGTCCATCTTCTGCAGCAATTTTCACTAGGTGACACCTCCAAAATTTGTGAAATGCAGCCTTAAGGTTAGTTGGGCCAAATCAGAAATTGTGCAGACTTGAAACATCCCATGGATTTATTCATCTCGCTCCATCTGCAAGAGGCATATATTCTTGTGACCCCTTGTGGCCGCAGAGGCACATGAGAATCTTCCTCTTGCTCACAAAAGTTGCCTCATTGATGTCTGCAGTTTGAGGTACTCACCTGATATTAATAGGATGACTGCTATCAGGATGCAGTGATCGGGGCGATCCAGTGAAATGGACCACTCAACATTTTCTTTCCTTACTCTGAAGGGGCTCAATCTACTGTCTTTGACCTGAATCTGATTCAGAAATAACTCGTATTCACCAAAAGAGAAAGTGAGAGACCATCCCTTCTCCTGCATTATCACTGTCCATAACACATGAAAGTAAACTTCTCCTTATATTTTTTATGCACGTAATGGTACAAAAATATGATTTATTCTGTGTGCAGGAGTTCCATGTGGCTTACATTCTCATCAAGATGGCCAACTCCCCAAGGCCTGGGGTGTGGGTGCTGGAACGATCAACAGACTTTGGCAAGACGTGGAACCCCTGGCAGTACTTTGCGGACTCCCCAAGCGAATGCAACAAGTTTTTCCAGACTGCAGCCGATGCCGACCTCACCCGTGATGACCAGGTCATCTGTACCACCGAGTTCTCCAAAGTCGTGCCGTTGGAAGGAGGAGAGGTGAGGGGATTGGTTTATTTTATAGAAGACAGCCCCTTTCTGATTGCAGCCATTGCTGCTGAGAACACTTTATGGCAGGAACACAGATGTAAATTAGCGTTGTAGTAACGTGAGGTTAACTACTTGAGCAAGAAGCAAAGATTCCCACGAGCCTCAGCAGTTGCGGGGGCTCATGAAGATCTGTGCCTCATGCACATGGGGTTCTTGAGTACATCATCCCCATGTGTACTTAACAAACTTGACCCCCTTGTGCATGCTAACACAGCATTGTGGACAATACCTGGTGGCTGCATGCATAAAGAGGTCTCAGAGCATTTAACATTTCTCTTAATAGCTACAATTTATCAATTTTGTTACCATTCATGCGATACATTTAGTGCTAAAATCGGTTTGTTCTTTGTCAGATTGTTGTGTCCCTTGTGAACGGTCGTCCCAGCGCTGAGTCGTTCTACAACACAGACATGCTGCAGGAATGGACGAAGGCCACAGACGTTCAGCTTCGTTTGCTGCGCACCAAGACTCTGCTGGGTCATCTTATGGCTGTGGCTCGGCAGGATCCCACTGTCACTCGCAGGGTTAGGATTAAAATAAATTTACTTGTTTGTTTTCATTTGCCATATCCCATCAGGAAATATATAAACCTACCATGCAGAATCTGTTAATGGCTTGCACGAGCTATTCGCATGTGCAAGCCGTCAACAGATTGTGCAAGGTAACAGCTGTTCTCATATATATTAATAATAATAATTAATATATAACTCTTCTATAGTGCAATAGTGCATATTGTGACCTTTCCTTGAGTATTGCTACAATAGATTTTGCAAGCTGTTCTAATTGTGTGACCTTTTCTTCCAGTATTGCAACAGTATATTTTGCAAGGTGTTCTAATGTTGTGAACTTTCCTTCCAGTACTACTACAGCATCAAGGATGTATCTATCGGGGGTCGGTGTGTGTGCAATGGTCATGCTGAGACGTGCGACAGGCCACCAGAAGTGGACAGCTACCAGTTGATCTGTTCATGTGTACACAACACATGCGGAGACCAGTGTGATCACTGCTGCCCTGGGTTTGTGCAGAAACGCTGGAGGCGAAATCGCAGCAGAGATCCATTTGTGTGTGAACGTAAGCAAAAGTTTCACTGCATTTGTTGAGAAACACGAAATCACACTTGTTTAGTTTTAGTTGAATTGGCTTTGCTTACAAGTACAATTGAATCCAAAAATCTTTGAAATCTTTAAACAAGTAACACCACACAGGCCGTTTATCTGACATGAACCCTTCCTGTCATGCAGAAAGAAAAATTGCTTGGTCCAGGGATGGTCACTCTACCAAAATTGCTTGGTCAGAAATGTGTTAATACAAATAGTAAGAAAATTTGTCTAACACCATGTCGGCTTTACCAACCTTCGTAAGTCAGTGTTGCTGTGTGACTGATGTGATAGCATGACAAGGTTAATGAAAGGTGATTTGATGATCCCATTACATTCTGAGGCTGAAATTTCAAAATTTATGAGTTGTCAGATGAAGGTTTAATTACAATTCAGGAAATAGATCAACCATTTTAGTTTATGATGGTACCAGAATAGCTTGGCACCTCTGGACGCCAAGCTATTCTGGCACTACCCTTGAACTATCATAGTCACACTTATTTAATGCAAAAGCGTATCAGGATGGAAAGGGTTAATCATGTTACAAGATTCATCTAAAGTATATGACATCATGTATGGAAGCAGTAAATTCACGGTTAGTGCTTTTAGTCGAGATGACTGCAGCAGGAATCATCGAGACCAAAAGCGCTACTGACAGCCAGTTGATTAACCCATGACATCCTCAGGCTGATTTTGTAAAATTTGCTTATTGTCCTGTGAAGGCTACATTACAGATTAGGAGATAGATCAACCGTTTTTTGTTCAAGGGTGGTGCCAGAATAGCTTGGCGCCTGAGGCGCCAAGCTATTCTGGCACCACCCTTGAATTACCATAGTCAAATTAATTTTAAGCAATGGGTGTATCAGGATGAAAAGGGTTAAGAAGCTGATACTTGTGTTTTTGTGTCCATTTCAGCTTGCCAGTGCTATGGCCACACAACGGAGTGCATCTTTGATGATGATGTGGAGAGGGAACGAAAGAGTATTGACATTCACGGCAAATACGAGGGTGGGGGTGTCTGTCAGAACTGCCAGGTGAGTGTGCGCATAGTCACCTGGGGGAGGTGGCTGCATTTTCCACCTTGCAGCTGATAGATCAAATATTCCAGAATTACAGACCATCACATGTTTGGACAACAGAGAAGTAAACGTCAGTGCAGCACACTGAAAGGCAAACACAGTATGTCCACTTTGATAACACTGAGATTCTCATCATAGAACAGTGATTAATCATGCTTTTCACGAAAAGAGACATCCCAGTGTGCAAAGGCCACTGGGCCGACGTCCGCCGCTATTGGCCCACACACGGATTGGATGACTCGTGAGGACACGTTTATATCTGCCAGCCAACAGTTTAAATAAATCAGTGCCATGGTTAACCCATTAAGCCCCAATGCACTACAGCAGGAGATGGATTGACCATGATACAGTGGAGTCCAGTTAACACGAACTCGCTCTACATGAATTTCCGGTTAACACGAACCGTTTTTGCCTTCCCGGCCGACGGCCTTCTTATATCTGTATTAAAATTTCACTGATAACACGAAATGCTTAACACGAAATTTCGCTTTACACGAAGCTGGTTTCAGTTCCAACCAGGGCAATTTCACTATTATTCACCTGTTTAACGCGAACACAGATTCCATTCACCAAAAACCAATTCATGTCTCGCTCTCGTGCTGTAGTACACAATGACAGATCAGAGCGAACTCTAGTCTGTGATTCGGCTGTTGTAATCCATCTTCTCATTGGCTAGCGTTTCTGAACTGTATTCATGTTGCATCATTCGTGTACCAACACAACCCTTTTACCGATGCGGGATTGTGCTTCAGCCTGTGGTTGCTTTTACCTGATGGATTGTAACTTACTATGGATTTTACCTGATGGATTTTACATTAAATACGCGAGCTGTAACGTTTCCTTGTGTTTTCCTAGCGAGCTGAAGTATCATATAAAGTACGATAATGTGCACTTTTAACCTCGTACTCATTCACGCACACATCTCTTACACACTTTCTCCTTGAGGGCCGTGATAAATTTTGAGGCCATATTGGTTAACACGAAATACGTTTAACACGAAGGGATTTTCCGTGTCCCCAGAAATTCGTGTTATGTGGACTCCACTGTAATTCAAGAATAGTACCAGATTAGCTTGGCGCCTTTAGGCGCCAAGCTAATCTGATACTACCCTTGAATTATCATGGTCTATCCATCTCCTGCACTTGGTACACGTTCGTTAGGTGATTTGGGAAGTGTGGCCTTGGGTTTAAATGGGTTAAAATGCATATAACATGCATATGAGTCCTGCAGTCTTATTTCATGTATCCCACGGTAAGTTTTTAAATTTTGTTTCTGCTACCCAGGACAACACAATGGGCATCAACTGTGAACTGTGCAAGCCTGGCTTCTACCATCCCTATGGCATATCTCTGGATGCCATAGACACTTGCAGGCGTATGTACCTATTTAAACAAAATTAATTTGCTTGTATTTTGCTCTCTTTTCATTTCACATGTCATATCTGAAACTGTATTGTTTGTTGTTTTTGTCTACTGTATTTAAAAAATACGGTAGACTTTGAAATGGGGCTGGGTCAGAGCGCAATCCAGAGCATGCACATGACGTTTTTGGCGTGCGGCGCAGAAATTCTGGCAAAGAAGTAACACGATAAAAATGACATCACGTCTGGCTACACAAACGTTGCTAGAGAACGTCTTTTGGGCGCCAAATGCCGTATGTGTTTGTGTGTATGTGACAGCGACTAGAGCCTGCGTTTGAGGACGGACAAGCTTGAAATTTTAAGATATTGTCCCTAAAAGAATTACCTTGGGATCTTTTTTAAAATGTTTTGATTAAGATGCTCATTGGTGAGAAAATGGCCGTTTCACAAAAACCCGGTTGATCCACACCGGAATCCGTAATTTTTCTTATTTTTAATCGATATTTTGCGTATAGCTAGATAAAAGGGAGATATTGAATGAGTTCGTTAACCAGCATTGTATCTCTAGAACTTTTTGAGTGGTAATTAAAAAAAAAAATTAAAATATATTTTCATGTTTTAGAGATTAATTTCACAAATTGTATGGGGTTAATCTTAAAACAATTGCATCTTTTTTTTTTTAAATCCCAATCTTCTCATTAATAATCACATAATTTTTGTATACGGAATTTACATTCCCGGCTATTCCCGGCTATCCTTCACTGACAACACAGACCTCATCTTTAAGAAAGCCCAAGGTAGACTGTATATGCTGTGCAACTCAGCTCCTTTGATGTGAGCCCCAAAATGCTCAGGCAGTTCTACCTCTGCTTTATAGAAAGCCTTCTCAAGTTCTCCTTTGTCTCATGGTTCGGCTCCCTGGACGAGAAGAACTTGAGGAAGCTGAACAAGATAATCAGGCTTAGTGAGAAAATCGTTGGGGGCAGGTTGGAGAGCCTTGACGACCTCTACAGGATGAGAATGATACGCAAGAGCCTGAGGTTGGCAGCTGACACTTCCCACTGCCTTTCTAAACACGTTCAAAAGCTTCTGACTGGCCGTAGGTTCAAGGCTCCTCTTGTTAAAACCAAACGCTACAAGGGCAGCTTTGTACCCTCCGCCATCCGTCTCCTAAATGAGGAGTGTGTTAACTAGCGTATCTCTCTCTCCCAGTTGACGCCGTCGAGGAACTTGCACCTCAGATGTCGCAGTGGCATCTTGCAAGTGGCAGACTTACTCCTATACCACTGACACTGTGGTCATGTGGTGGGTTGTGTGTGTGTGGGTTTTTGTTTCTTCAAAACATTACCAATGCCATTAATTTAAGGACCATCCTATAGCTTACATAATTTTAGCCAAAAACTTAAGATGTGTACCTATAGGGCCAGGGTAGGCAACCTAGGGGTGCCGTGACCCAGTACCCCAGGTAGTCTCCCTTACCACCCATACGGTTAACTGCCTTGCGCAGACACACCAGTTTATTCCTTTAGCTTACAGAGTTAAGACATGTGTTAGCCTACTGCGGTGTTGAGCCTACGGCTGTGTATGGTTCTGCACCGGTTGTACCTGCGACCTACGAGGCTTGGTTATTCTTGCTGGCCTCGGAGGCTTAGACTTTGCCACTTGTGTGCTTCTTCCTGCTGGCGTTGTGCGCCGTGTTCCCTGCGCCCTGAGAGACTTGGTTCCGGCTGTGTGCTCGTAGCCTTGCCCGGCGCCATTGGACTGTTGTTCTTTGTGTGCTTCTTCTCTGGTGCTCTCTGTTAGCGCACAGGATGTGTAGTGCAGGCGTGCCTTCGCCCTCTGCAGGTTCCCTATGGCTGTGTAGGGTTCTGCGCCGGTTGTGCCTGCGACTTGGAGCCTCGGTTCCCGGCGGTGTGTTGCGCTTGGGTGCTTTGAACTGTTGTTACTTCTGTGGTTCTTCTCTGGGTGCCTTCAGACAAGTTCGCCTGTGTTCCGGTCCTCTGGGACTTACGTCGCGGACTCTGCGCCCTTGCCTGACGTGTGCAGCCCCCGGCTCCTTGGTGTGGCACTCCAGCTTCTGTGTGTCAGGTTATTCCCTTCCCCCAGCCTCGGCAAGATGGCTAGGTAAAGTCTTGATGTGTGCCAGCGACCGGCGCCGGGCGGCAGCATCACTGTCGGTGTTTCGTGTGCTCGGGTGCACTCGTCACGTGGCGTAGCAGCCACATCCACCCGTTTCTTGATGATGGTGTCTCTTTCTCTTGCGCACCCATACCAGCATGCACTTCCACATTCTTGCAGACACACTGGTGTGCTCACCCACGTTATAGATACACGTACTTTTATGATCACGCGGGTGTATGCACACTTATGTTGGGGTTCACACACCACATTTTATGGACATGATGCATACACCCACGTTTGTTAGACACCCAGTGTGCTTGTCGCATTTTTAAGACACTCTAGTGATGTCTGTGTCATGCACACCCATGTATCCTGACATGCTAGTATCCATGTTCAGATATACACAGTGTTTCCCGTACCTTGGGACTGGGCGAAGTCAAGATTTTCTACTGCTTTCCTGTGCACAGCGCACTTTCATGCTGGCATAACAATATTATACCATTAATTTCTTTGTGTAGTCAGCCACTATTCTGCAGTGCAATAACTAAATAATTAATAAAAATGACACGCACCTTCTGGTGCACCGTTGTCCTTCTTTTCGCCTATACATATGATAACAAGCGTCCCTATAGGAAGTCCCTAGCTTGTTATAAGCACTGTCCATAGCAGCTGAGACCGGCGGCGCGTGCTGTCTCCATTAAGAGGCCGTAGAACAGGCTACTGGGACGCTATATAGGTGCTTGTTCTGATCTGATGTTGCAGTTGTCAAGTCTGCACCTGCACCCGATGTGGCGATTTCCTGTGGCCGAGTGTATGCATGCAGTGTGCCTCTCCTGCTCCTGTGGTGCCTCCGGCCGCACCTGTGATGTCCACGCGCCCTTGGTAGAGGAGCTGGTCCCAGCTCTGGAGCTGCTATCGGCGTGAACGCCCACTGCCGTCCCGCAGCCTCACGCATGCCTCGGCCCCTGACCAACGAAGATGCATCCATGCTGCTGTTGGGGGACAACTTACCAGGGATCCCCCCTTGCGCACCCACTCACTCGAGTCTGGTCCGCAGCGAGTCCACTCACCCCGCTTTGCGGAAAACAAACCGCTACCAAGCCTTGACGTTGGGGGACGTATTTCCCCCTTGCGCGCCTGCTCGCTCGAGCCTGGCCCGCAGCGAGCTAGCTTGCCCCGCCTTGCGGAACCCAAGCATCACACGACAGGACAAGGAAGTACACCTCACGCCATCCCGACGCCTGACCTTCAGCATCGTCTGGCGGCCCACGACAGGCGACCCCTGGAACGCTCCAGGACGGACACAGCTTGGACCTTGGCCGCCCGCTCACACGTTCGGAGTCCATGTCAATGCGTTTCTTCTCGGACGACGGTCTACTGCCAGCATTTCCGCGGCTCCACGGTTCGGGACCCTCAGCGTTGTCGCCTGCCCCGCTCCTCAGTCTCTGCCCGTCGTTCACACTCTCCCCACCCGGCGACCAGGTCTGCTTCGGGCTCCTTGCTCCTGCACTCCTCGGCCTCAGACTTCCCCGCAGGTTTCGGAGGATTCCCGGCCGTTGCTCTCCTCAAACTCGCTCCTTGTCGTCGGCGGAGCCCGCCGCCTTGCACCCTCAGCACCAGCCTCCCGAGGATGATGACGTCCTCTTCGTGTTTCCGGAAGAATCCGCTTCAGCGCTCCTTAGCCGTTCGGCCTTCCCGCCCCCCAAGAGGACGCTCGTGGCCTTGTGTATCCCCAGGCGGAGTTACGCGCGGATGGACTTCGCGCTTCGCGGCGTTGCTTCCCACCTGGTCTGGGTTGGACAGAGTCCCTCTTCTGCTACGCCCTCGCCTGTGCAGGATTGCTCGACGTGGTTACGCAAGCCCTCGTCTCTCATGTGGAGGAGGCCTGGCGCCCATCGTTTCACTCCGCTGTTCAGAGACGTCCTCGCCTTCGCCCTGGCCGCGCGGGCGGCTTACCATGCTTCCGTCCACACCATGCCCGATGCTGCCACACCTACGCAGACACTATGTCTGGCCCCTTTCTGCGAACTGCTACGCTTCGATCCTGCCTGGCAGATGGTGAAGAACGCGTACAGGGACCTCTTGCCCACCTGCTTCGTCTCCTCTTGGTTCTGCCGCTCGCAGGCCCTGCTTCTCTCCCTACTGACTGTTAGGTCCTCCTTTCACCCGTCTTCCAGGCGTGGATTCCCGCACTTGCCACCAGACGTCCCCGCCCGTCCCCATCCCCAGCCTTGTGCGGTCTCCGTCTCTTCGGACCGGCCCAGGCAGCCGCTCTTCGAGGAGAGATTCCCGTGCGGTTGCAGAAGGACGCCTCGGAGGTGGTTACGCGTTGCGACCCCCCGGCCTTCTCCTCGGTAGTATGCTGGTAAGTATTCCTGCCTGTCCCGCAGACAACCGGGGTTCGGTTCCCCGGCTGATCACCGAAGTTAAGATATGTCGGGCTCAGTTAGTACTTGGATGGGTGACCGCCTGGGAACACAAAGTGCCTTTGGCGTTATACAGCCGTCTCCTTCTGGTTCCCAAGCTCGGGAGGCACGGGGCTCCCAATCTTCGACCTCTCGGCACGGAACAGGTTTATCTCCATGGACGGCTTCTCGCTGTGTCCAGACGGACGTCCCCGAGCCACCTTCAAATTCCTTGATGATCTGCCCTGGCGCAACCAATCGGCGGCCGCCTTAGAGAAGGATGGAGACTCCTTGCTGGACCTTCTCAACAGGCTTGGCTTCTTGGTCAACGTGGGTGGGTCGGACCTCACCCCATCCCGCCGCTTTGTTCACCTGGGCATGGCGTTCCGGACCGACCTCAACCTGGGAGACTACTGGAACCGCAGATACGGCAGTTGGCGAATCTGGTTCGGTTAGTGTTCTACTGCAGTCGGTCTCCGCCAGAGTGTGGTTGCAGCTCCTGGGCCTGATGAGTGCGGCAGCGAATCTACTCCCCCCCGTGGCCGTCTCTACTCTCATCCACTTCAACGGTATTTACTTCTTCACTGGCGACTCTCGGCTGGCGACATCGAGACTCGAGGGCCAGTGCTTCCGTTGCCCCTCCTGCATCTCCTCCGTTGGGCGGATCCCAATGACTCGCGACCGGAGTTCCTCTCTTCCCACCGCCCCCACAGTGGTCCCTCTGCGTCAATGCTAGCCGCGTTGGCGGGCGCGCGCTCCTGCTGCTGATGTTCTCCTGGCTCCGGCAGCTGGACCACGGACATCGCGGACTAATGTTTCTACTCGTTGGAGCTGCACGCGTGTTGGCAAGCCCTCCTCGCCTGGGACACCACTCTCGGACGCCGGGAACTGCTCGTCCTCCCACAGCGCCACGGTGGTCTCCTACAACCAGAAGCAGGGCAGGCCTTGCTTCCACTCCCTCAGCTTTCTTTTTTACCAGCTTCCCCAGTCGGGCGCAGGTCGCAACCTCCCTCTCCGAGCCAGAAGTTTCCTGGACATCAGTTTGGCCTCGCAGTCTCCCTCTCGTGGCCCGGACAGCTTCTCGACACCGATTCGGCACAACGTCCGGACACCTTTCGGATGATCCAGAGCTGCCTACCGTTCCGGTGTACCCGTATTTGTTCCGATTTTTCTTAAAAATAGGATGGGTGTTCCGGGAATACGATAATCGCTGCGGCTGTTCCGGAAAAGGGATTGTGGGAGGGGGGGGTGGGTGGGTGGAGGCGGTAGAGTAATCATATCACGTATGCTGAATCGGAACCGGTTTACGTTTCTAACCTCTGATTGGTCAGTTATGGTTTAGTTTTGTCACGGAATTTACCGAGATTGTTGTGCGCATGCGCAGAGGATAAAGTGACGATTCAGAAACGAACCAGCAAGCAAAGGAGCGAAGATCGAAGTTGTTAGAATGGCGTCAAAAAGGAAAAAGGCTGATGGCGATGATTCCAAAAAGCGCATGAGATTTCAAGACTTCCGTGCTGAATATACGGAGGAATTTCCTTTTATGAAAGCAGGGAAGAAAGGTGAATCATTTGCGTATTGTGAAATATGTGCGTCGGATCTCTCTATTCGTAGTGGCGGGAAAAACGACATCTCCCGACACGTGGAAACTGAAAAGCACAAGACAAACGAACACCTACGCAAGAGCCAAGCCACCAAGATAACGGGCTTTTTTGTGAAGGAATCGCCATCTACGTCCCACGATAAGGACCTGGAAGTCATCCGAGCAGAAACAATGATGGTAGACTTGGTGGTGGACTTGAATCTTCCGATGGCCTCTTTAGACAAGCTGAGCAAATGTGTAAAAGTCATGTTCCCGGATTCAAAAATTGCGAAGAATTTTCAGTGTGGTCGGAGCAAAGGAACTGCTCTGGTGAAAGAGATCGCCGCGAAGACCACATTCAACCTAGCAGCCCGCATGATATCCAGACCTTTCACCCTCTCCACTGACGGCAGCAACGACAAAGGTGGTTCCAAGCTCTTCCCCTTGATTGTCAGAACCGTCGATCCGGACACAATGGAAGTGCGGTCAGATGCACTGTCGCTGCCTGCACTTGAAGGGTCAGCAACTGGTAAGTCATTTTTTCCCTCCCATACAATAGAGATTAAATATAGCTTCTCCTCCGATTCGTTTTTTGTTTACTCAAATTACAGAAATTACTGGCACCTAAATGAAGAAAGTTGATTTAAGAAGATTGAATGGACGAGTTTTAAATTAAAACGAGGCTCTGTTCTTAATGTATGTTCGAACACCTTATTTAAGCATTCTGAAAAAATTCAAAAAAAATGTCATTGAATGATTTTCTATTTCAACTTTTTCAAGACAAGAGCTGGCCAGATTGCTTGTATCTGTAGACTGTGCCTTTACCTTATTTTTATCATTTTGTAGGTGAGAGAATCTTCAATCTTATCCAAAACGAACTGGAGGCCCATGGTGTTCCCTGGGAGAACTGTCTTGCGCTTGGTTCAGACAATGCAAACGTGATGGTGGGACAAGATAAGGGGGTGTATGGGTTTATGCTGCGGCGACACCCCAACTTGTACCTCGCAGGATGTGTCTGCCACCTTATCCACATTGCTGCTGAGAAAGGTTAATATCTTGCTTTCATATTTTTAATGTCAGTTTGTAATTGTAGTATTGCCAACTTTTTATCATCTTTTTTTAAATTTCAATTAAAAATTGACATTTCCAAGATGCAATTCCCAGTGTATGCTCTCACATTTTTTCACTCTTGTTTATTGCATTTCTGACAGGTGCTGCTTTCTTCTGCTCCGGTATGGCACTCTTTTTCCCCTGGAATGGCCTTAGCTGTTGCTTTACATATATTTTCTTTCTCTCCCGACAGGTATTTCTAATTAGTACTCTGGAGCGGAACCATCATTTAATTAACGCTCTCTTTCCTTTTAATGACCCTTTTCTGTTCTAACATTTTTCATACTCTCATGTCAGGTGCTGCCTGTCTTCCACTGAATGTGTGCCAGCTCCTCATTGACGTGTTCTACTACCTTGAAAAGAGCAGCAAGCGGCAGGCAGCACTGAAGGCTATGCAAGTGCTTCACGACTTGGAGGCAACTAAGATCCTGAAGCATGCACCAACAAGATGGCTGAGTATTGGACAGTGCCTTCCAAGGATTATCAGCTCCTGGAATGCGCTGTATGACTTTTTCAAGGAGGAGGAGTCAGCTGCGACAGGAGCTGTTGTCAAGAAGAAGCTAGGAGACTTGAAGAGAGTATTTTCGTCTCCAACCAACAAGCTGTACTGTTTATTCTTATCTGATGCCATTCAAGACTTTGAGAAAGTCAACACTGAGTTGCAGTCAGAGAAACCCAAGGTTCATGTCTTGAGGAGGCGCCTGGTATCACTCCTGCGGCAGTTACAGCTAAGATTTGTGAAGCCATCTGCCATGCTGTACAAAGACTCTGTGGATGTTGACTTCAGCTCATCCTACAACCTCAAACAGCATGCTGACTTGATCATTGGCCAAGAAGCCAGGGACTTCATCACAAACTCCAAAGAAAATTATCTCAGAGATGAACGAGTTACAGAGTTTTATGGCAATGTCCAGGCTTTCTACAAGGCAAGCTGCACCTATCTTCTCAAGAAGCTTCCCTTTCAGGACAAACTTCTGAAGCATGTTGAAGTAACAGACCCTTCGCTGCAGCTGGATAGCTCCTTCGGCTCTCTGGAATATCTCCTCAAGAGATTCCCAGTACTGCTGCCGAAAGAGGTCACTGTGACAGACATCCAGAAGGAGTTTGCTGTCTATCAGTGCTCAGACATTAGGACCTGTGTAGAAGGTACTGAGAGGGTAGACGAAGTGTGGGGGAGGATCAGCAAGATGGAGACCAACGGACAGCAAATATTCAAGCTTCTGCCTTCCATCATGCTGTCTGTACTGTCTATACCGCATTCTTCTGCCCACTGTGAGCGTATCTTCTCACTGGTCAGAAAAAACAAGACTGACTTCCGGGGCAGCATGAATCAGGGCACACTGGAGGCAATAATTGTCGCCAAATGTCGCTCAGGAGAAGCTGTAGACAGGGTGTACAGTGACACAGACCTAAAGGATCTGAAGAGTGCATATTGCAGATCTCTTAAGTCTAAGTAACCAGAGTGTACAGTGACAGACCTAAAGGATCTGAAGAGTGCATATTGCAGATTTCTTAAGTCTAAGTAACCAGAGTGTACAGTGACAGACCTAAAGGATCTGAAGAGTGCATGTTACAGATCTCTTAAGTCCAAATACCAGAGTGTACAGTGACGGACCTAAAGGATCTGAAGAGGGCATATTGCAGATCTCTTAAGTCCAAGAAACCAGTATCTTCCGTCTTCTGATATAATCTTGTTTTTTTTTAAAGGTGGGTGTTCCTGAAAATTACACTTGGTTCCTGATTTTTGTCCGTCTTGTTCCTGATTTGCTCAGGATGGGGTAGGCAGCCCTGATGATCTGTACGGCGTGGGAGTCTCCTCTGGTCGACCTCTTCGCGACGAGGCTGTTGCCCATCTTCGTCTCGCCTATCCCGACCCCCCCCCACCCCCCTTGTCTGGGCAGTAGATGCGCTCCCCTTGTCCTGTAAAGATCTCATCGCGTCTGCCTACCCGTCCACGATGCTGGTCCCCCAGGTCCTGGGCAAGCTCTAGGGAGGCATCGCGATTCAATTGCTAGTGGCCCATTCTGCTGGACCAAGTCTTGGACCATCGAGCCACCCAGCTCCCCTCCTTCTGAACCTCGCCACCGGACCCCCCTCTGCGGCTCCCCACACCACGCTCGAAGCTCAAGCAACCATGGCAGGCACCATGCTTTCCGTTCCCGGACCCAGCCTTCCTGGCCAATACGCAGTCCCGTTGTCCGCCCCCCAGGTGATCACTGTCCGGCCCCTAAAGACAATAAGCCCGAATAGGGAAGCCAGACAACAGGACCCGGTGAGAGCCTTAGTGTGTACCTACGCCGAACCAAGCCACTCCGCCGGGGATGCTCCCGCCTCTTTCTCCCTCTGTCCCAGGTAGATCAGACATCTCGGCCCTGACGATTTCGTCCTGGCTCCGATGGGTGATACGCTCCGCCTGCCAGGACCTCTGCTCTGTTGCTGCCAAACGCTTATTCTTCAGGGCACACGAGGTCAGAGCCATGGCTCCTAGCATTGCATTCAACCGCAGCTGTGCTGTCCGAGACATGGTGGTGGGCTGTGAGTCGACCTTCACCCGATTCTACCTCCGAAACCTGGCAGGCCAGCAAGACGGCCTGGCCCTGGTGGGGGACATCGCAGGGGTGCAACACTCCCTCCCGGCACCTCCGGTGCTGGCGGTAAACCTTTAGCTAAAATTATCGGGAGTTTGCTCCGGGGAGGGCGGGTCTTGCTAGCTTGGTCGGGTTCCTGGGTTACGCGGCACCTGCCTCCTTTTTGCTATTCTTCCATAAAGTAATGACATCGGTAATGTTTTTGAAGAAACAAATGAATTTTTCTCTAAAATGTATTTTTTTGAAAAATACTTACCGATGCCATTACTCGGACGGCCCTCCCACCTGCCCCGCTTGCCGCTTGTCAGCTAAGCGAATAAACTGGTGTGTCTGCGCAAGGCAATTACCCGTATGGGTGGGAAGGGAGGCTACCTGGGGTACTGGGTCACAGCACCCCTAGGTTGCCTCCCCTAGCCCTATTGGTACACATCGTAAGTTTTTGGCTAAAATTATGTAAGCTATAGGATGGTTCTATAAAGTAATGGCATCGGTAAGTATTTTTTGAAAAAATACATTTTAGAGAAAAATTCTTTTTTTCTGTGGGAGGAGGGGGGAGGGCCAGAAGATGGATGAGATATTGAGCAGTGTGTGAGTAATTTATTAATTTTTTTACACCATTGTCATAATGTGGCTAAAACCGTATGCGCGCATGTGATCCCAACAAAAGAAAATTTGCCGGCCAGACTGACACAATAAAGTTTTTGAATTGAATTAAATAAGCCTGCAGTTTGTCTCAGCTATTGGGTACAATTAGCTTTTAGCCTCGGTAAGATATGGGTCAATAATTTATTTTGTTGTTCATGGTGATGACCAGATATTTCTGAAAAGATCCAATCCATGCTGAGCTGGGGAAGTTTAGGGTTTGGGTGGGCAGGGGGTGGGTGGTGGTGGGGGGGGGGGAGGAGGGGTGGGTGGGGGGGGGGTACAACAAAAAGGGGAAGACCCCCAAATTCTGTATAGTGCGGAAATATGATACATGTTATTCTGTGAAGCACCAAAGTAGCTCAAAAACTAAATTATTGATGTGGTTTTTATTTTCCCCCGTCAGCCTGTGAGTGTGATCTGCGAGTGTCGACTGGGGAGTGCGAGGAAGGGAGCGGTCGCTGTCTCTGTCGGCCAGAGTACGCTGGGCTCAACTGTGACAGGTAGAGTTTAGTCTTTGGTCTACAGTTTCCAGGAATGTGTGTACTTGTTTGTTCAGATCAAGCTACAGAGAACTCTCTGGCTTTGCCTCAGCTCTTTGTGACACAGGCAGAGACAGTCTTCAGTCCTTGAGACTAACTTTTTTCCAAAATCCCAGAAAGCTGAATTTCTGTCTTTTGGTTGAGACAGAACATCCCTAAAGCCAGCCTCCCAATGCGCAAAAGGCCATCAGGCTGACGTCGGCCGCTGTTGGCCCACGAAGCATAAATTTGCAGCTGTTGATTATGGGGCATAGTCTGTGGACCATTTTCAGGCATTTAAGTTTTTTGCACCCAGGCATAGGAGTACTGAGTTATTTAACCCCTTCACTGTGGGGAAAATGCAAAGCACCACCCTACTGCAAGAGGCAAATAACCCCATGAGCCCCAGCATCTGCAGCAGCTCAAATATGTTCTTCGCCTCTTGCTGACCCTGTTCATATCGTTCTTTGGATCGATTAGATTATTTAGCGTTTAATTTGTCATCCTTTCAAAGTCAGGATTTTGCGCCCGCCTGTAGTGAAGGGGTTAAGATGTAATGGAGGTGCACTGTGTTAACCCATATCATAATGAGGCTAAAAGCTTCATATTTGCACCCTGCCATATGCAAGCTACATTATAGTATTTGCAGACCATGGCTTTAGTTCAAGGGTAGTGCCAGAATAGCTTGGCGCCTAGAGGTGCCAAGCTATTCTGGCACTACCCTTGAACTATTTTAGTCACACATTTCACACACTGGTGTATTCCAAATGATAAGGGTTAATTTGAGGTGTACTGTAATGTGTGCAGATTTAACCCTTTGGCTATTTGTAGTGCATTTTGTCGCAATGTTTCCTGCAGGAATCATCGTGTCAAAAACTGCTACTAACAGACAACGTGTTAATAGAGGTGTATTGCCTTACTTTCAGATGTCCAAAATCATGTGAAGGGGTATTACAATGTATAACATTAACAGACATTGAACTGAGATGTACCTTTCTGTTGTCAGGTGTAATGCGGGTTACTACGGCTACCCCGACTGTATCCCCTGTGACTGTCACGTCAACGGTACCGAGGATGGTATTTGCACCGTCACCAGTGGCTCGTGTCCTTGCAAGGTCAACTACGCTGGCCGCAAGTGTGATATGTGTGCCCTGGGCTACTACGAATTTCCCGAATGCAAAGGTACTGTGGAGGTTAGAAATAATGTCTCTGAAACAGGTGCAGTCTATTGCTGAATAAGCTTGCATGCCCGAGGCATACACAGCCAGGGAGAGGCAAAAAGGGCACCTGTGTACAGGTCAGCCTCAGTATGACTGGTACCTGGGAGCCATAAAATCAGCGCTGTTTGCCATCGCATCATTATAGTGCTGAATTTAATGGTCTTTTTAATTTAACCATTTAGCCCCAAGGCCACATTTCCGCAATTTTGGAGGTGTCACTTAACGATTATGTACCATTTGCAGGTGATGAATGGACCATGATAATTCAAGGCTAGTGCCAGATTAGCTTGGCGCCTTCTAATCTGGCACTACCCTTGAATTATCATGGTCAGTCCATCTCATGCTGTAGGGCGTTTGGGCTAAATGGGTAAAAAAAATTGTTTCATTCTACACACATTTTGAATTTATATTTAGTGACATTTGTGAGACACATTTATGTTTTCCCTTTCAGGGTGTGACTGTAACCCTATCGGCTCAGCTACCACCAAGTGTGATGTGGACAGCGGGCAGTGTGAGTGTCGTAGCAGTTACGGCAGTCGAAACTGTGGCAATTGCGCGGACGGCTTCTTCGGCTATCCCAACTGCGAGTGTAAGTCACTTAACGACTTCTTTCTGTGGCATAAGAAGTGATCAAACACAGCAGGACCCTTTCTGAGCAACAACCTTTTTGCCTCGCATACGATAGCAAACGTGGGTCTATGTAACGGGCCAGTGGTGGTCCATCCAGTGTGGTTGGTAACCTTTAACCCTTTTAACCCCGGATCCATGCAGCAGGAGATGGCTTATCCGTTATAATTCAAGGGTAGTGCCTTCCAGCGTCAAGCTGATCTGGCACTACCCTTGAATTATCATGGTCAAGCCATCTCCTGCAACTGGTACATAGTCGTGAGTCAACACCTCCAGAATTTGAGAAATGTTACCTTGTGGCTAAAAGGGTTAATGTTGACAATTTCTTGGAGATTATTCAAGCCACAGTTTTCAAACTTGGCCCGAGGGTACTTTGTGGCAAGACCTTTCTAAACATACCAATTTCAGTGACAGTCAGCATTCAGACCCAGGGCGTCGACAGTCGGGTGGATGTAACCACTCGTCTGGCTCATGTAGTCGCGTTTCTAAGCCCGTCACACTGAGCACGGGTGCACCCCAAGGTTGTGTTTTGTCCCCTATGTTATATTCTCTTTTTACCCATGATTGTACATCAACGGATGATAACTCCCTTACAGTTAAATTTGCTGACGACACCACTGTTGAAGGTTTTATTTTAAACAACAATGAAACAGCATACAGAGAGAGAGTAGATGAACTTGTTGGCTGGTGTTCTGACAATAACCTTGACCTGAATGTGCCTAAAATGAAAGAAATGGTCATGGATTTCAGGAAAATCAAAAGTGACATTGTTCCCCTCACTATTCATGGTAGCCATGTTGAAATTGTTGATTGTTTCAGGTTTCTCGGCACCCACATCTCAAACGATCTTAAATGGGAGAAAAACGTTGATTTTTTAGTGAAACGGTGACCAACTTCTACCGGGCAGTTATTGAAAGTCTTTTGACCTTCTCCCTGACCGTTTGGTTTGGCAGTACCACACAGAAAGAGCGATCCAAATTAAACAGAGTAGTAAACACTGTATCGAAAATCTGCCCTCGTTAGAGTCCCTCTTCCACAAAAGAATGCTAAAAAAGGCTAGATCCATCCTCCGAGATGTTTCCCACCCAGCCCATGAGTTTGAGATGTTGCCATCAGGGTGCCGGTATAGAGCGATCGGAACACGCACGAGTTGTTTTAAAAACAGTTTTTACCCAACTGCTGTCCAGGTTTTTAATGATGCAAACAAACGCCAAACCTGACCCATCCGTCCCACTGTTTAATGTAATGTATTATATATATATATATATATATATATATATATATATATATATATATATATATATATATATATATATATATAGTGGCATCCTGTCTCGAAAGACAATGGGAGTATGCGCTTGCTGGGTCAGTCACTGGAGTGACCTCTCCAGTGCGCAAGCCTGGGCGAAGTGTATGGAGATCCTGGGATGCCCAGTCGTCAAGATCCCCCTCTCGGCCTCGCTGATGTATCCAAAGGAATGCAAAGCAGTACGTTTGGCACCATTTTGGCTGCAGGAGCTGCCAGAACAGTGCGTGAATACAGGCAGCTGTCTGCCTTCGGGGCTCCACTCCTGATTTGAAGGGTTTACTCCCCCACATTTGGCCGTTGGATCCAACCTGATCTCCTCCGTCCTCTAGCCGTTGGCTGTCAGAAACAGCTCATCCGCCTAGTGGTGCAATGTGAACACCACCCCCTCACGTGGTTTAGCCCACCAGCTGAGGTGGTTTGCCAGGGTGTGGCGCTTGGAGCCAGCACGTGAGAGATTAAGGAGATGGATGAGGACCAGTGATGCCCGTCCGTCCTATGTAGGACGCAGCTGCCGAACAGCAAAGGTACTACCTCTATCCAGAGCCCCCTACACCCCTATATATATATATATACACAGTATTGCCCAGCTATCAGCACAATACTTCATCTACACAGCTGTGCAGAACACACTTTTAGTTATGTATGGAACGGTCGGGTGAAACTAAGCCATCGGTGGCAATTAATCATTAGCGCGCGCCTAGTCCTACTGACTGGAAGTACTGTTTATGATACTAGAAGAGAATGCTCTTCCAATATCCTACTACTAAGTGTATCTGCTGTCAAACATCCCGCAGGGTATGTAGAAAACTGAGGATGCAGAGTTAGAGAACATTACACGCAGGCACAATACACACATCATTAGTCCCGCAACATAGATTATAGAAGGAATAGTTGATGCCGACAGTGACCTAAATAGCCTGCTGGCAGTGGGGAATGACTGCATACCACAGCAGCAGGTGGCTGGCCAAACTAATGCTGTGTAGGCCTGGAAATAGGGCTAACTGCACTGCTGTGTCTATGATGCAAGTGACGTGTTCAGTTTTATATTACGATGTGTCCTATATAATTTGTGTTACTGTGAAATCGTGTTTATTGCCTTTATGCTTAGACCACAATAGTTACTAAGGCATACGGTGTGTGTGTGTGTAAGTGTGTGTGTGTGCACTTGAGTAGCTTAATTAAAAATTATGTGTTTAATGTTCTTCCTTTTATGTTGCGCGACACCGCAACGATTTCCTAATGTATTGTTACATATGGCAATAAAGTTCTATCATCATCATCTTTTAGGGGTCAAGGTCACAGGGAGTTCAGAAATCAGTAAAATAAATTGCCATATTTTCACAAAAATTATCTTTTCTCAAATAGTATTCTCAGCTTCAAACTTAGTACATGGATACCTGATGGTAAGACCTTTCTGTGCATACTAATTTGGATAACCTCTTGGAAAGGTCAAGGGTCACGAGGTCCAGAAAAAGGTCAAAACTAACCATATTTTTACAAAAGTTTTTCTTAAATACTATTTTCAACTTCAAACCCAAACTTGGTACAGAGATACCTGATGATGAGACCTTTCTATGCAAACAAATTTGGTTGACCCCATGGAATGGTCAACAAGGGTCACAAAAGGTCCAGAAATAGGTTTAAAAAAAGACAGGCATATTTTCAAAAAAATTTTTTTTCTAAAATTATATTGTCAACTTCAAACCCAGACTTTGTACAGAGATACCAGAGGTACCTTTCTGTACATGCTATTTTTTTCTCAAAATCATTACTGATGACATTACTACTAGGAAGCTTCGCTTAGGATACCAATTTTAGCCCCAAAAACTCATTGTGTCCCTCACAATAGGGGAGGCAACTCTGGGGTGTCGTTACCGGGATACCCCGAGTATACTCCCACGCCTCCCTATCCGGTGGCGCACTCACCCTTTCCCGCCAGTCTCATCGCTTAGCTACACCTAACCGGCCGTGTGCACCTCGCATGCTCCGACTGTATATGGTGGGATTACCTTTTGTGAACTCGACTTATGTTGGAATTATGTTGGATGTGTGTGTGGTGTTGGGTGCTTGGATTACCTTTGGTTTCTGGGGATTTACTTGGTGGTTGGCCTCTGTGGATTACTGGGTCTCGGGACATGACAAGGTAAAGCTTCGGTTACTGCCTCAGCCAGCAATTTACCGGGCGGTGGCATTGACCGGAGACTATGTATGCGACCGACCGGGAGCTCGGACCCTTGTAAGGAGGCTCCATGCACTCGCGCCGGCCTTTGTCTGTCTTATGTTACAGTACTCGATGAGGATCTGCACCAGGTGTGGCGCTCCAGTGGCCTAGTGGTGCGCATGATGTCGGCCTACCCTGCTCGGGCTGCACCTCCAGTCGGACTGGCATCTAATGCACGACGTGAGAGGAGAAAAGATGGTCACAGCTTTGGGCGTTTACTGGACTGAGAGACCGGCACGCAACCCCCCAGCAACCGCAACCGTGAAGTTTTGCAGAGGAGGGACACCTCAGACATCGTGAGCTTATCGGCGCAAAAAGGGACCTGCTGCCCCCCCTGGTGCCTCAGACAGAGCTGCTCCGCCTAAAGCGGTATAAGAGCCTTAAAGCAGCCGACGAGACTTGCCATCCCGTCTAGCACCAAGAGCTCTAACCCACCTTTTCGGCCAGGGATATGCCATGACCGGGTTCATCCCCCACGGAGATACAGGTATTGAGAGCTCGGTCCCCCCACAGGGAAATGTTGGGCCGCTCACACGCCCACCAGGAAAACAAAGAGCCCAGGCAGCAGAAGCAGGGGACCACCCCTCTGAGATGACAGCGCCCTCTTGCTGTAGGCCGGACCAGCGCCTGGACAGGGCCGCACCAACGGTGCACCTCTCAGAGCAGGATAGGAAATTAAGCCGCCGACGGATAGGCCATGAACAAAAACTTTGGGGGCCAGAGACTGAGAACGGAGCCACAGGCCGGAGATGGTTCTCAGTCAGCGCAAACTACCGAGTCCAAAACCCACCACGGGTAGGAAGGAAGCTTGGTCTGTCATTTCAGCCGATGAGACGTGTTTCCTTGTCGAGGTCGCGCCCCCGAAGCACGACCCCCTGACAGGGCAGGCCACAAACACAGACTCCGGGTCCCGAGACAATAGAAAGAATAAAAATGAGAGAGAAAAGAGAGTGGAGCCACAGACAGGACGCAGTCCCCAGTCAGGGCAGATCCACCGAGACGAAGCCTGCCACAGAGAGGGAGCAAGCTCTGTCAGTATTACAGCCGACGAGATGTGGTTCCTCGTCGAGGGCGGACCCCGGACCAAACCCCCCCTCCCCCCCCCCCCGCCCGCGCTTGGAGCGATGAGAGGGACACCCAGTGGCCTCGATCCACACGCCACAATGGGACGAAGTTTGAAGGAGCGACCGCAGCAGACGAGGACAGGGCGCTACAGATACCCCATGCCAGTAACATCTACATTTCCCGCTCCTCCTTGCTGGACCGGCAGACAAGTTCGGGCACGACGCAGCTGCGGAGCTCTTCGCAGCACCAGACCTTTGAGGCACCCTCCAGGAGCAGCTGATCTTCCGGCCGAACCAGCGGGGACCGATCTTCCTTGAGGACTTGACGGCCTCGATGTTGGCGCTGGGATCACTGGGATAGCAGCCGCAGGACGGAAGCAGCCTCCCTTCGGCACCGGCCCAGCTCTCGTCAGCGGTCCGCGACGATTCACAGGAACACACTCCCCACGGGGGCTACGCTTCAGTCGGCGCACAGACTGGCAGCATCTCATTATTCACGGGCAGTGGTGGATGGCGAGGAGGCGCTCAGTCTACACTCGGAGGACTCGATGGCGGCATCGGGCGTAGACGACAGACACCTGATGGACGGTTGGCGCTCTCCACCCCCGCGGTCGATGCGGCCCCTACATCACAGACTCGCCACTCCATGGACGAGACGTCCCGGCTCATCGCGTCATGCCTCACTCTGGACTACTGCCCTCCGTCTCCGCCCCTGAGAGGAAGGCCTTGGCGATGGTCGACGCACCGCGGTGGCCCTAAGCACTTCAAGTCGCTCCCTCATCCAGCAAACTCCCGAGATCTAGCGGAGGCAGTCTCGGCTCGCCAGCGACAAGATGGCTTTGGAGACCACGGCTTCTTCGCAGACTCCCCGTTGACCAGAGAGGATGGTGTCGTCTTGCACCAGCGATGGTTGGAGCTCACTCCCAGGCGTTTCCGGTGTCCTTTCAGCGGTGGGCTAGGAGGCGCTGATGCAGGCAGGTACCCCGCAGCCATGGACGCGGACACAAAGCTTGGACAGGACAGCTACGTTGGCACGCTTCCCCATAGCGGGCGTGTGATTCCTCAAGATATCCTGTGGTCGCGTGGCGGGAGACCTCCTGGGACCTCTTAGGGTGGCGTCTGCCAACGGCGACCTGATGCGACAGGACGATCTGCTGGGACGATGCCACGCTCTCCCAGTTTCGGTGAAGGCACAGCGGCACCAGGCTCCGCATGGGGGCACCCTACCTTGGGACCGACTTGGAGGACGGCAAGGAGTGAGCATCGCCTTGGCCGCAACGGCGCATTGAAGGACCTTGGGACGGCCGTGGGGTGGCGGGCCGAGTCTACCTTCGCCCACCTCTACCTCCAAGACCTATCCAGCAAGTGCAACTACCTGGCCCTATTGGGGGACATCTCTGCAGTGCAGCACTCCCTCCCGGCGCCATAGGTAACGCCTAGCTAAAATTGTCAGGAGTGGCGCGTAGGAACGGGCCTCGATAGTTAATGAGCGGATCGCTTGGGCATGGGAAAGGTGTACCGAGATTGCAGCACCCTCCTCCTATTCGCCATTCTTCCTAGTAGTAATGTCATCGGTAATGATTTTGAGAAAATAAATGGATTTTTCTCTAAAATGTATTTTTTGGAAAAATACTTACCGATGACATTACTCAGAGGTCCCTCCCTCCTACCCCACTTGCTGCCGTTGAGCTAAGGCTCAGAGACTGGCGGAAAAGGGTGAGTGTGCCACCAGATAAGGAGGAACAGGAGGCTACTCGGGGTATCCTGGTAACGACACCCCAGAGTTGCCTCCCCTGTTGTGAGGGACACAACGAGTTTTTTTTTGCTAAAATTGGTATGCTAAGCGAAGCTTCCTTGTAGTAATGTCATCGGTAAGTATTTTTCGAAAAAAATACATTTTAGAGAAAAATCCATATTTGAATGACTCCTCGAAAAGATCGAGGGTCACAAGAGGTCAACACGTGTGGAAAATGCCAGTTTTTAGTATTTATCCAAGTTTTGGATCAGTCATACATGTGAGCCATAAGGGCTTTGCCATTCTTGTTTGTAAGAAAAAGTGGTCTCTGTAGACAGGTGCTCTTGTGAGGGCAGTCTTGAGAGGCTGAAAGTGTCGCCAATCATGGAAGACCGTCTTTAAGGGGGCTGCAGCTGCTTGCATCGTGGTCATAAATGATGGGCGATCTCTTTTCACTCATTACAATACAATACAATACAATAATACTTTATTAATCCCTCATGGGGAAATTCACGTTTTTGCCACAACAGGTGCTGCTTTCATTCACTCACTCACTCATTCCACGAATTACATTAACAGAGCTACAAAATGGACAATGACTCGGGACGGGTGAAGCCCGTCGCCAAGGCATCTAATGGCCAGCGCCAGTCGCCTCATCCCGACCTGAACCTCCCTAACAAAAACAGAATACTAAGACAGCCCTGTCTCCTGAACACACTATTATAATGATGTTCTTTATTAAGTTCCTACTTGACTAAAGCTAGCACATAAAAAACAAGTTAACAACAGAAAACAAAATACCCGCGTTGATACGGAGATGATTTCCGATCTAGGCAACATAAAACTGAACAACGGTCAAACAGCACCTGGGGGCCCGTCGCCGCCATAGTACAGCGCTGGTGTTTAGACAGTCGCTCAGGCATAAACAGTCACCACTTTAATTATACTGAACTTAACTAGTATATAACTTCATAGTCATTTTAAAAGCAAAAGTAGTAGAACTACACCATTAACGTGAAAGCAGTCCAAAATGGTTTCTAAAGAGTACACACGCGGCTGTTCAGTAAGAAACAGTCACTGCGTCTGGGAGGTGTCTGTCATGACATCATTCGGCTGGAATGTGGGGCCTGAAGCTTGCTGGTACTCGCTTCGTTGCGGAGTGCACAGGCGCAGGCAGTGATGTTGAGCATGGCGTGCCGGAAGAGCCACTCCTGAGATGAGATGATGAAAGGGGAGGAAAGCACGTTGGTTGTATTGCCACAGCATAGCGCGCGCTGTTCTTCTGATATCCGCTTGGTACAACAAGAATCGGCGTGTATCAACTCCCAGCATAGCGGCACAGCGGAGAAAAATATAAAATCCAATTAACAGTCACAGCACATCAAATTGCCAAAAGTCATCAAAAAGAAATACCGGTCGTGATGCAGCATTGCAGGGCCTGACATCGTATATCAAACGAAGGTACAATGTCTGCTAGAATACTGCCGGTGGCGACCATTTCTGCCGGAGCAGGCAGCCAAGAGGTCTTGCATGGCCGCCATCTTTAGATCGTCCCCGCCATCTTTAGCCCCGACGCCCCAACGCCATACAGCAGGAGATGGGGCGACCATGTTAATTCAAGGGTAGTGCCAAATTAGCTTGGCGCCCATCGGCATCAAGCTAATCTGGGAAAACCTTTGAATTATCATGGTCGATTCGTCTCCTGCAACTCGTACATAGTCATTAGATGACGCCTCCAAAATGGGGAAATACGGCCGTCGGGCTGAATGAGTTAAGGGTTGTCACTCAACACAGGTTCTGCTGAACAATACAATAACTAATACATAAGAAAGGGGGCAGTTTATCGAACTTTGTGTTTGTCCAGCATTGACAGATTCCCCGTCATGTATACTGTACAACAGCTGCACAAAAGGCCATCAGGCCGATGTTGGCCTGCTCACGGCTGTGCGCAGGCCAACAGCAGCTGGTGTCGGCCCGATGGCCTTTGCGTACTTGGTAGGTCACGTTTGTGTTTTGCAGTCTGCAACTGCGACCCAGCAGGGACAGAGGACGAGATCTGTGACAAACACATTGGGTCGTGTCTGTGTAAACAGAACTACACGGGGGAGAGGTGTGACAGGTGTGAACCTGGCTTCTATGGTTTTCCCAACTGCCGAGGTACGTCCAAGTCAATTATATGAGTTATGAGTAGTCCAGACTCCAATGCTGCATATGTTACATGGAGTATCCGCTGTGTGGTGAAACTGTAGCATTTGATGAGTTATCATCAGCATTGCATAACATGTCATGTAACTGCTGTACATTATTTGCCAGTTAAGATACTTTATATCTTCCTGCTTTCGTCAGATTTCTGCCACTCTTTCCGGATTGTTTTCTCAAAATACATTCCCGATGACATTACTACTAGGAAGTATTCCTAGTTTACCAGGGAGGCAACTCAAGGGGCCATAACCAGGGCCCTGAGTGGCCTCCCGTCCCTGCCCATCCGGTCACGTGGTGTCACGCCAGTCTATTTGCTTAGCTTACCGTGAACGGTTGTGTTCTAGCCTACAGGACCTTTGGCTATGTACAGTGTGACCGGTCTTGGCCGGTCGGTTTTGGATTTTGTGTGTTCCCTTTGGTTTCCGTGTATCCCTGTGGATTACGGGTGTTCCTTTGGATTGATTACTTGTGGTTCCCTGTCATTCCTTGGATTTACATGGTTGCGGGTGTGGTTTCCTGGGTTTACGGTGTGCCTTCTGGGACTTTACCTTCCCGCCCGGCGCGTTCTGTGGGCCATGTGGCAGGTTCCCCCCTGTCCCCGCAGCCATGACAAGGTAAGGCCTTGGTCTTTGCCCTCGACCGGCCCTTTGGCTGGGCGGCGGCTTCGACCATGGGTGCTTTTTGTGTTGCTTGTATGACGACTTGCGTCGAACACTCGAGCCCACGCCCGGTCGCCTTTCACGTCTGATATGTGTTGAAGCTGCCAAATTGCACCTGCTTGCAGTGCGGTGACTTCCAATGGCCGAGTGATACCCACGCGGTCTGCCTCCCCTGTTCCGGCTGCGCCTCCGACCACTCTTGCGATGTCTGCACTGCCTGGCTGGAGGAACTTTGGTTGCAGCTCTGGAGTTGCTACCGGCGCGAGCGCCTGACGCCGATGCGTGACCACCGTCTGCCATGGCGTCCCCCTCCTACTAAGAGAAGTGACCAGACTCGCCCGCTCCAACCTTGGGGAGAGGACGACACGTCGGGACCGTAATTACACCTCAGGTCCCAGGACTTCGTCTACCACTGTGCCCTTCGGACCTGACCTGCCCGCTCACTCCTACGGGGAGTCTAGCCGGCAGAGCACCCGCCTCACCGAGGCCAGCCTGCAGGGACCTTCGTCGCCTCGTCCTATGACCACTGGCAGTCCTGACGTATAGCACTCAGACAGGCCCACTCACTCCTACGGGGAGTCTAGCCGGCAGAGCGCCCGTCTCACCGAGGCCGGCCTGCAGAGACCTTCGTCGCCTCGTCCTATGACCGCTGGCAGTACTGACGTACGGCTCACAGACAGGCCCGCTCACTCCTACGGGGAGTCTAGTCGGCAGAGCTCCCGCCTCACAGACACCGGCCGGCAGAGACCTTCGTCGCCTTGTCCTATGACCGCTGGCAGTCCTGACGTATAGCACACAGACAGGCCCGCTCACTCCTTCGGGGAGTCTACCCGGCATAGTGCCCGCCTCATGGAGGCCGGCCTGCAGCGACCTTCGTCGCCTCATCCCATGACCGCTGGCAGTCCTGACGTATCGCGCCCTGACAGGCCCGCTCACGCCTACTGGGAGTCTAGCCGGCAGAGCGCCTGCTTCATCAAGGCCGGCCTGCAGCGACCCTCGTCACCTCATCCTATGACCGCAGGCAGACCTCGCAAACCAGGAGCTCCCCGCGCGGCCGCTCCTCGGACATTACTAGTAGGACGGAATGGGAACGACCTTACGTTGCTCCATACCACGACCTAGGGCACACCCGCAGAACGGCCGGCAACGCCCTTGCTCGACCTGCTTGGCGATAACTGTCACGTCTGGCCCCAACGCACCCTTCGGGAATGCGCCCGCCTCATTAAGACCGGCCCTAGCGACTTGCGTCGTGCCATACCACGACTGATGGCACACCCTCAGAACCAGACAACGATGGGAGTGACTGGCGTTCCGCTCCCTAGAGCAGATCGGCTGGCAGCGACCGCACGCTTTGGTAACTGACCCCCCGCCCCAGACGCGCCATACGGGAAGGGCCCACCCACTCTTTATTTCATCAAAAACATTACCGATGACATGACAAATGGGAGTGTCTACTACGTGCTCAAATTCTAGCCTACGAACCCGTTGTGTGCACACACAACCCGGGAGGCACTCGGGGAACCCTCCAGAGGGGCCAAGAGTTGTCTCCCGGACCTGCCTATCCGGTTCCGAGTCACCTGACTCCCCAGTCAGCTACGTAGGCTCACGACCTTCGGACGTGTTCTAGCCTCGCGCTCCCTTCGACCGGTCGGTCTTGGTGCTCGAGTTCGCCGTGACTTTGGCTTCGCCTGTTGCTTCGCTTCTGCTTCGCTTCTTGCTTCGCTGCAGCTTCGCTTGCGCTTCTTCGCTTGGCGTCCTCCTTGGTTGGCTTCGCTTGGCGGACCTGCTGGTTCCCGCCATTTCGCCGGTGGCGACATGGACGTCTCTTCTCCCGCTACCGCTTCGGCAGAGAGTGCCCTCCTGATGACCTGCACGCAGTGTGGAGGTTTCCAGTGGCCCTCGGATTCGCACAAGGTCTGCCTGCCGTGTGTCGGCTGTACATCTGAGCGTTCTTGTGACGTTTGCGCCGTCTGGCCGGAGCTCCGCTGGGTCCAACTTTGGAGCTTCTACCGACGTGAACGCCCGACACTTGTGCCTGTTGCAAGACCTGCGGAAGTGCCGGCTGTCATCTCAGACACACCGACCGCTCTTGCCCCCGATGGCCCCAGTCTGGAAAGATCTCCACAGCGGACACAGCAAGGTAGTGTGCGGAGTCGGGAGTTCGAGGCGCGGATTCCCAGGAGGGAACGCGCTTGGACCAAGCCTTACGACAGGCAGAGAACCCATCTCGAGACAGAGGTCAGTTCGGAGAGACGTGCCTCGCGCCGTCCATGGTCAACCGGTCCCCACTCGTCTCCTAGGAAGGCCTTGGATCCCCCTCGGCCGCTGCGAGCCCGCCTCGCCACAGAGTCCGGCTCGCGGAGACATTCGCGCACACTCACCACACCACTACCTGTGTCCAGTTCCTCCTTGCGATCGAAGTCTGACCACCACTCTCGTGCTCCTTCGTGTGAGCGTCGTACAGTTCGGGATTCTTCTCGTCATCTGGACCATGGACCTTCGCGCTCTACCTCTTCGCGGCGTTCGTCCCACGTTCCCCGCCGTCTGCCTCGTCCCGCCCGTTCCCCTTCCCCTCGCCCAGTCTCTTTCCTTCCTCCTCGTTCCCGGGGATCACGGTCTCCAGCTCGTAGTCGCTCGTCTGGTCGCCGCCGCCGTTCCCGCTCCTCTAGTGCGTCGCGTCGCCGTCGCGGACGTCGCTCTCCCCTGCGTGCTTCGGCGCCTTATGGCTCCCCTCGTCCTCGTCGAGCTGCTCGCTCTCGGAGTCACGGGTCGCCGTCCCTCTTCGACGGCTCTCGGCGGCGTGGACGACGATTCGTTGAGTTTTCTCCCTGATGATTCCATCTCAGTTCTCCTCGGAGGTCTCAGCCGCTCTCCTTCGCCGCTCTCTCCTTCGGATGCGTCGACAGCCCACGGGTTACCGGCCTCCTCCCGCACAGAGGTGCTTCTAGCCCTCGACGAGGTCGCTCGCCTCATCTCCGCCACGCTTCCGGCAGCGGACTGCCCTCCATCCCCCCCCCTGAAGAGGAAGCCTTCTGCCTTCGTCGACGCGGGTAGACAGGTAAAGAAGTTCAAGACTCTCCCTCAGCCCCCCTCCTTTCATGAGCTTCGGGATGTGTTCTCGGCCCACCTGTTGTCTGACTCAAGAGACAGTAATTTCTTCTCGGACCACAGATGGCCTCCGGACCTCGATATGTACTTCCGCCAGCAGTAGTACGCCGGCCATTCCCAGGCCTTCCTCTGCCCTCTCCCTCCGGTGGATCCAGCCGCCGTGGTTCAGGCGGGTGGGGCCTCTGCACTCAGACGCGCGCTCCCCGCGGGTTTGGACAAGACGGCTTCGCTTGTCAGGAATTCCTTGGCCTGCGCCGGCTTCATGGAGCTCCTTACGCAAGCCTTCCTCCGGCGCGTGGAAGATTCGTGGCACCCGTCCCTGACCCCCCTTCTTGGCGACCTCCTCGTCCTCGCTGAAGCGGCCAGCCGCGCCGCGTATCACTCTTCGGTCAACGCTATGGCTGCAGCCGCCAATTGTGATTTACTCCGCCGCGACGCTGTCCTGCAGGCCTGCCGGGGAATGCCTGCCGACCTGAAGACCCAGCTGCGTCGGGCCCCCCTCGGGGGACCCCTTCTCTTTGGTGACACCTGGCAAGCCGTCAAGGATTCCAATGCGGACAGGTGGCCTCCCAAGTCTGTTCCTCGGCGCTTTCAGTCAGCCCGCAAGGCCGTGGGTCGCCCCCTGCGGATCTCCAGACCCGTCGCCCCGACGTCAACAACCCAGCTGCAGTCCCTGCGTCGCCGTCGCCCCGCCTTCGGTCGCCCCGGCCAAGCTAACGCCCCCGCCCCCGCTTGGCCCCGTCCCGCCCGTCGCCCTGGGCGCGGGCGGGCTCAGTGACTCCTCCCCTCCTCCGCCTCCGCCGGCCGTCTCGGGTCCTCCAGTCGGCGGCAGGCTCGCCCTCTTCAGCGACGAGTGGCGATTACTGATTCCAGAAGACCCGTGGATTTTAGACACTGTTTCCGGCGGCCTACGGATCTCCTTTCGTTCCCCTCCTCCTCTGCGTACGACTCCGCTGTGGACCGAGATCCCCGCAGACCCGCTCAAGGAGTGCGCCCTACGGGGGGAAGTCGACTCTCTCTTGAGGAAGGATGCCACAGAGGTTGTGCGCCGCGCAGACTCGCTGGGATTTTACAGCAGACTTTTCGTCGTCCCCAAGCCTGGCGGCAAGTGGCGCCCAGTGATCGACCTCTCAGCCCTAAATCGCTTCATCGTGGCTCCTTCCTTCCACATGGAGACGGCCCGAGCCCTGCGTACCGCGGTGCGACCCATGGATTACGCCGTCAGCCTGGATCTCTCCGACGCTTACCTACACGTACCCATACATCCGGCCGCCCAGAGGTATCTGCGCTTCGCGTTCGATGGAACCGTTTACCAGTTTCGAGCCCTACCCTTCGGCCTCAACCTCAGCCCCTGGGTCTTCACCCGCTTGATGGATGCAGTTATGGCCAAGGCACGGCAGTCGTCTCTCAGCCCTATGTCCAACTACCTCGACGATCTCTTCCTGAGAAACCACGTCGAGTCCGTCTTGGAAGAGGACAGGGATACTCTGATGCGTCTGCTGTCGCGACTGGGGTTCCTCCTCAACGTCGGGAAGTCAGATCTCACGCCCTCGCGCCGCTTCATTCATCTCGGAATGGATTTTGCCACCGATCTCAACGTTGTTCGCCTCCCGGATCCCCGGATTCGGAAGTTGGCCACCTTCGCCAACCAGCTAGCTCAGCAGGAAGCAGCTCCCGCCCGAGTTTGGCTTCAACTCCTCGGACTGATCAACGCAGCGGCGGACCTTCTCCCCCTGGGTCGCCTCTACGCCCGCCCCCTTCAGCTGCACCTCCTGCTTCTCTGGAGACCCTCTTCTGGCGACCTTACCCACCTGGTCCCGGTTTCCCCCCTGGTTCGCCCTCACCTTCTACGCTGGACCGACACGGCTTGGTTGGCTTCGGGAGTCCCTTTGTCCTCCCCCCCCCCCCCGCACCTCTCCCTGTGTGTCGACGCGAGCCTCTCGGGGTGGGGAGCCCACCTGCTTCCTCAATTCTCCTCGGCTTCCGGCCTCTGGCCCCCGGAGTTTGCGGACAAGCACAGCAATTGGTTAGAGCTGCAGGCAGTCTGGCAAGCCCTCTTCGTTTGGGAGAACCAGCTCAGGAACCAGCGGCTTCTCGTCCTCTCCGACAACTCGACGGTGGTGGCCTACATCCAGAGACAGGGGGGCACCCGATCTCCCGACCTCTGTATGCTCCTCTTCCGTTTGATGCGCTGGGCCGAGGAACGCGACATTACACTCCTCGCACGACACATTCCTGGCCACTTGAATGTGTTGGCGGACTCGCTCTCTCGCCGCGGCCAGTTGCTCCACACAGAATGGACGTTGCGCCCGGATATCTTCCAGATGATCTGCGCCCGTTGGGAGACTCCCTTAATCGACCTCTTTGCTACGAGGTGGAACCGCCAGCTTCCCCTCTTCGTCTCCCCGATTCCAGACCCGCTGGCCTGGGCAGTCGATGCCCTCTCGATTCCTTGGGACGGCCTCATCGCTTACGCGTACCCCCCAACAGTCCTCATTCCCAAGGTCCTCCACAAACTTCGAGGGAGCAACGCAGTCCTGCTTCTGGTCGCCCCGCTGGCTTGGGCCCGGTCCTGGACCACCGACCTACTCAACCTCGCCACCTCTCCTCCCCTGCGCCTTCCCACGCCCCGTTCCATGCTCAAGCAGCCCAGGCAGGCTCTCTTCCACCCTTGTCCCGAACGCCTGTCTCTTCACGCCTGGAGGTTGTGCAGCGCGCCCTCACCGCTCGAGGCTTCTCTGGTGCAGCAGTGGAGGCAATCGCTGCAGCCCGCAAGCCTTCCACCCGGCGTGTTTACGAAGGGAAGTGGCGCGTCTTGTGTGCCTGGTGCGACGCCCGTCGCCTCCTACCCACCGGACTGACTAACCCACAGCTAGCGGACTTTCTCCTATGGCTCTTCGAGGTCCAAGGTTTGGCGCCCATCACCATCAGGGGATACTTATCCATGGTCGCCGACACGTACCGTCATCTCGGCCTTCCAGACCCCGGCGCCTGTAAGGACCTCTCCGACCTCATGTCCAGCTTCAGCCTCCAACGTCCGACTCAGCGTTCTCTCGTTCCTCGCTGGGACCTACCTTGGGTCCTGACGTGGCTGAATTCTTCCCAGTTCGAGCCTCTCGCTCTAGCCCCTCTGGCAAATGTGACACGCAAGACCTGCTTCCTTCTAGCCTTGGCCACCGCGTCCAGAGTTAGCGAGCTACACGCTCTTTCTACCCGCCCAGACTGCCTCCAGTTCAGGGCAGATCGCTCCGTGCAGCTCTTAACGGATCCCAGCTTTATTGCCAAAACAAGGTCACCCCTAACTGCTCCACAGATCATCACCTTGCGGCCCCTGGGAGGGCCTGCCTGCTCTCCGGAGACTCGGCGACAGGATCCCGTGCGTGCCCTACGCATCTACCTGCGCCGTACCAAAGTTACCCGTAGAGGGCGCTCCCGCCTCTTCCTGCCCATACGCCAGGGCAAGACTGATATCACAGCCCAGACGATCTCCTCCTGGCTGCGCTGGGTAATACGATCGGCATACATGGATCTCTCCCCACGCGTAGCGCAGAGACTGAAGATCCGCGCACACGAAGTACGCGCCATGGCCACGAGCGTCGCATTCGATCGGAACTGCGCTGTCAAGGACATCGTGGCCGCGGTGGGCTGGCGAGCAGAATCTACCTTCGCTCGTTTCTACCTTCGGGATCTGGCGGGACAGCGAGACAACCTCGCCTTGTTGGGGGACCTCACGGTGGCACAGCACTCCCTCCCGGCGCAGCAGGCGCCGTAGGTACGCACCTAGCTCGTTACCTGGGAATTAGCAATGGGAGGACGGTCTTGGTCTCCGGTAGTACCGGGGCGGCACCCTCCTCCTATTCGTGATTCTCCCATTTGTCATGTCATCGGTAATGTTTTTGATGAAATAAATGCATTTTTCTTTAAAAGGTATTTTTTCGAAAAATACTTACCGATGACATGACACGGAGGACCCTCCCACCTGCCCCGCTTGCCGCTGGTGAGCCTAGTATCTGACTGGCGAGTCAGGTGACTCGGAACCGGATAGGCAGGTCCGGGAGACAACTCTTGGCCCCTCTGGAGGGTTCCCCGAGTGCCTCCCGGGTTGTGTGTGCACACAACGGGTTCGTAGGCTAGAATTTGAGCACGTAGTAGACACTCCCATTTGTCATGTCATCGGTAAGTATTTTTCGAAAAAATACCTTTTAAAGAAAAATGCATTTTACGGAGACCAACCGGCAGTGCGCCCGCCTCCTGAGACCGGCTGTGGCTACCTAAGTCGCCCCATCCTTTGCCGGATGACGCTAAGAGCACCTGGCACACCCGCTCTTGGCATATGGCCGGCCGGCAGACTCCTCGCTCGACCCACACTGCGGCGACTGACCCTCCGGCCCCTGTCGCGTCCTACGGGACCAGCCCGCCAACAGCGACCGACGCCGCCCCGTGCCATGTCTTGGCTAGCCCGCTATACCGGACAAGGCATCGGAGCTCCCGGCGCTCCTCTCCTCGGCCAATAACCCTGACACGAGGGATGCCTGGCCCTCTGTGGTGCGCCGATGTTCAGTAACGTCGGGTTCGGTGAGCTCTTGGATGGCTGCCCGCCTGGGATCGCCAAGTGCTGTGGGAGTTGAAGGCTGGCTGCTCCGTCTGCGCTCGCCCCGCACTGCAGTGTTCGATCGACCCCCGTATCCCCGCTTGCCCCTGGTGCCTGGCCCGACGGTCCGCTCCTGGTTCGGTGACGCTGAGGTGCACAGCTACCCTCCTACTGGACCCGACAGGCCTGCCCCCTCCGATGCTACCTGCCCCACTGACCTCCCCTCCGACGGCTACGAGGCCCCCAGCTGCTACCGGATGGCTCCGTTGCGGCACTCCTCGGTGTTAGCTGTGGATCTACTTGTTCTGGCGTGTGCCCTCTAGACAGCCCTGCAATGCCAGCAACCCTCCTGGCTCTTAGGTCGGTTTCCCACGGTCCCAGGTTTGCTTGGCGCGTCCAGCTTGCGGCCCGTCTTCCCCCCTGAGCCCTGTACACCGTCCCCCCGTCCTAGATGGAGGCGTCGGCCCGCTGGTCTCCGCCCCACAGGCAAGACGTTCTAGTTCCCCCCAAGTCTGCGGTCTTCCGTCCACACATGTTCTGCGGGACTGCAGCGGCGTCCCCCCCCCCCCCCCCCCCTCCTTCGCCCCGGCTACGGGTGGCCTACCAGGTGATCTTACAGCGCTTCGCCTCCAGCTCGTCGTCTCCAGTCAGGGAGCTGCCCTTGGCTTCGACCTCAGCCATTGAAGGGGTGCTTCGCATCTTGGACACCATCGTCGCCGGATCCAGTCGGGCACCCTAGAGCTCGCTGGCGGTCCTCTCGGACGACGTCTCCTGCGGAACCGGGCGGAGTCTGCCTTGGACAAGGACAGAGAGGCGCTGCTGCCTCGGCGATCTCGGCACCTGCGCGTGGAGTTCTGACCGACTTCGACCAGGAGCACCTCTGGAACGGCGGTCCAGGAAGTTGCTTCCCTACCCAACAGGTGTCTCAGAGTACGCGTTCTTGCCCGTCTCTGGCCACAGCCCCCGGCGGGTGGTGCTCCCGCTGGCCCTCCTCCCTGATGTTTGTTCCCCGCGACTGCGCTTATCCGGTACCGGTTCCCGCTGCGCCGCAGGACAGACCCCGCGTGGCTTGTGTCACGAGTACCCCTCGCGTCTCTGCCCTCACCGCATGGGAACCTCATCGCCTACACTGGGACCTCCTCGTCCTTGCCGGTGGGGCGGTCTGTGGCGCAGTGGTTAAGGCGCCTGCCACCAATGCCAAAGGTGCGTGGTGCGATACCGGGTTCCGGCGTTGGACTTTTCTCCTCTGGTAAGTGTCACCGTTAATTCGGGCGGACCGTCGGGGGTTCTTTCTCCGGGTACTCCGGTTCTTCCACCCACCCCCCCCACCCCCCTCACTTTGGTACCGGTCTCAGGCCACTTTACAAATTTCAAATACAAGCGATCAAAAATCTCTGTAACTTCAGTAGCTGACTGGCCCTTCGTTTGTCTTGTACTGTGTTTGTCTTAAATGGCGTAAATCCGTGTCTGTTTCGTGAGTGTGTGTGTTGGGTTTCAGGCGCGGCGCTTTGAGTCGATTTCCCCAAAATTGAGAAAAAGCGCCTATATAATAACGGTATTATTATTATTATAAAAATCGCGTCATCGCCCTGAACGCGACACGGCCCTGGCCTCCTGTTTGTTTTGGCCATCTCCCTCGCTCGGCGCGGCCAGCTCCTCCACAAGGGGCGGACTCTTCGCCCAGATAGCGTTCGGATGACCTGCACTCAGTGGGAGACCCCCAGTATTGACTGCTTTGCCACGAGGTGGAATCGACAGCTCCCCCTCCTCGTCTTCCCCGTCCCAGACCCCCTCGCCTGGGCAGTCGGCGCGCTCTCCAGCTCTAGAGTCGGCCTCAAGGCTTCCGCGTATCCTCCGACAGTGCTAGTCCCCATGGTCCTGCTTTGTGCAGGGAATGCAGCGTGGTCGTGTTACGGGTGGCCCCATTCTCCTGGACCAAGTCTCGGACCCCCGACCTGCCGAGTCTCGCCACGGCCACCCCCCCACTACTACTGCCCACCCCACGCACGAGGTTCCAGCGACCCCGCCACAGGCGGTTCCACCCGTGCCTGGAGCGACATCTCCTGCATGGCTGGAGTGGTTTGGCACGCCCTCGCCGCTAGAGGTTTCTCGAGTGCAGCGGGGGAGTCTATCGCTACAGCCCGTAGACCCTCATCCAGGCACATCTACGAGGGAGAGTCGCGGGTCCTACGGTCCTGGTGCGCCATCCAGTACCTCTCCCCCGCCGATCTGGCTACCCCGCAGCTCGCCGAGTTCTTCGTCTGGCTCTTCGGCGAGCAGGCCTTACCACCCATCACCATCGGAGGTTGCCGGGCCATGTAGCTGAAACTTTCACCACCTCGGCCTTCCGGACCCCGGTGCCTGCAAGGACCTCGCCGACCTTATGGCCCCTTCGGCCTCCAATGGCCAGTCCCCCGCTTGCTGATCCCACGCTGGGGCCTACCCTGGGTGCTTACGTGGCTGACTTCGAGCCGATTCGAACTGCTCCCCCTGGCCCGGTCTGCGGACGTGACTCGGAGGACCTGCTTCCTGTTGGCCCTCGCCACGGATGATGAGTTAGTGAGCAGCACGCGCTCTCCACGTGCCCTGCCTGCCTGCGGCTCAGGACGGATGGCTCCATGCAACTTCTCACCGACCCTACCATCCTCGCCAAGACTAGGTCTCCCTTGCCCGCACCCCAGGTGATCACCATTCGGCCGCTGAAAGGGTTGAACTTCCCCGGGAGACCAGGCAGCAAGATCCAGTGCGCTCCCTGCGCATCTACCCTTCGCCAATCCAAGCCCGTCCAGAGACCACCTGGCCCTGGTGGGGGACATCGCCACGGCGCAACACTCCCTCCCGGTGCCGTAGGCTTTGCTTAGCTGAAATTGTCGGGAGTTTGCTCCGGGAAGGGCGGGTCTGGCTAAGCCCTTACACAGGGGATAAATTTATGGGCGGCACCCTCCTCCTCTTCGCTATTCTTCCTAGTAGTAATGTCATCGGGAATGTATTTTGAGAAAACAAATGAATTTTTCTCTAAAATGTATTTTTTCGAAAAAATACTTATCGATGACATTACTCGGAGGATCCTCCCACCTGCCCTGCTTGCCGACTGTCATGACACCACGTGGCGCGTGACCGGATGGGCAGGGACAGGAGGCTACTCAGGGCCCCTGGTTATGGCCCCTTGAGTTGCCTCCCTGGTTATGTAGGAACACAACAGGTTCTTAGGCTGAAATTGGGTAAGCTAGGTATACTTCCTAGTAGTAATGTCATCGGTAAGTATTTTTTGAAAAAAATACATTTTAGAGAAAAATTCATTTTTCTGCCGCTAGAAAAAATACACTTTCCAGCCTCATGATGTGCCAGATTTGCATCTAATTTCTTTACTTTTGCTGTATTTCCTTAGTTTGGCACTTCTGCAAAACAGATTACAGTATTTTATCGGTGAAGTTCAAATTAAGTTGACTTACTTTATTTTGTTTTCCCACATCTCATGTTGATTGTTTTCTGCTGTGTTTGTCTGGTGGCAGAGTGCATGTGCGCTGAGCCTGGTTCTCGTAGCAGCGTGTGTTACGACAACGGACAGTGCTCGTGCAAGGCGAACTTTGCTGGGCAGAACTGTGATCGCTGTGCTGCTGGATACTACAAGTACCCTGACTGCATACGTAAGTATCCTATGTGACTAAATATTTGCATTAGGAACATACTTGAGAATAGAAGTTCTGATATTAGAAGAAGGCATGTGTGCGCTTCTGTGACATCGACCTTGCTCATAAAACAAATTGGACAAGAGAGCAAAATTCAGTGCTGGTTTTTGCTGTTAGGACCATAGGTGCATAGCAGTTAACCCATTACATCCTGAGGCTGATTTTTGGCTCACGTGCGAAGCAAAAGTGAGTCAATGTTCCGGGCCAGTGGTCGTCCATCCGCCAGCCCGCCGTCGTCCGTGGTAAACCTTAACGTTGGCATTTTCCCGGAGACTATTCAAGCCACAGTCTTCAAACTTGGCCCAAGGATACTTTGTGGCAAGATCTTTCTAAACATACCAATTTGACTGACATCTCACAAAGGTCAAGGTCACAGGGGATCAGGAAAATGGTGAAGAATAGCTATATTTTGACATAATTTTTTTTCTGAAACACTATTCACAACTTCAAACCCAAACTTGCTACAAAGATACCTGATGGTAAGACCTATCTATGCATACTAATTTGGATGACCCCTCAGAAAGGTCAAGGGTCAAAAGAGCTCAGGAAATAGGTAAAAAAATGGCCATATTTTGACAAAAGATGTTTTTTTCTCAAATACTATTCACAACTTCAAACCCAAACTTGGTACAGAGATAACTGATGGTAAGACCTATCTATGCATACTAATTTGGATGGCCCCTCGGAAAGGTCAAGGGTCACAAGAGGCCGGCAAATATGTGTAAAATGTATTTTTCTCTAAAATGTATTTTTTCGAAAAATACTTAGAGGCTGGGCACACGCTACCACAAACATCTATTGCCGGGCGCAGTTTTGTGGTGGCAATGTTGCTGCCACATTGCTGGGCGCCTACAATATTGTTGCCGCAAATTGCCACCCGATACAATCCGAGTCTATTAATTTGTGGTAGCCCGCAAGGCTGGAGCATTGTTGCCGCCTCTCAGCCAATCAGCGGTGTCCTTGCGCCACTTCCCGTTTCTTCACTCTTCTGAGTCAGAAAAAATGGCGGAGACGCGCCACATGTGGAAATCAGGGTGGAGAACTCTCCTTGGATCCACGATTTTCCGAGGAAAGGTAGCGTCACTTCCGAGAAAATGGAAATTCGCGAAACACATTTTCTCCAAGTCTCGATCCGAGTTAAAAAATAGGACGAGTTCAGGTCCGTGTTCAGCTTTTACTTTCTCGTCACTGAACGTGGCGCCCGCGAGTGTAACATTGTATGCACTGCCCCGCAATATAAGTATAAGGCTTACTCACAGGGCTTCCGTTTTAGTGCGTCTCTGGCGCACTAAAACTCAAAATCACGTACTGAAAATATAACTAAGGGGTAATCGGACGGCACTAAAATTCAGTGCATCTGCTTCCGAGACACATCATCCTTGCACCACCGTGCGTACCCTAACAGAGGTTGGTGACAGTCGTTCTTTGAGTTGCGTTTAGCCGCTCGCTTGGTCGCGGCTGCGTTCAAAATCGGCCCAACTCCGGGGTTCGTGCAAGTGTCACACTGGACGGGCAAGTTTATGCCCGGTGTGGTGTCAGCATGTTATTACAAAGTGCGCGCTACATGTTGAACGCGTTACTTGCTGTAACGTCACCATTCCGTCTATTATGGGATGCGGCATCACGCGTTTCACTTTCGGTCTTGAACAAGGTTGTAAATGGCGGAGCAAAAGCTAAGGGAGTTGGAATGCTTCGGATTCTTCAATCCGGCACCGTCTGATCTTGATAATCGCTTAGAAGAAAGTTCACTTCGACACCGCCGTCTCCATTGACAAGCAACAGTACCAGAAATGATACCCCTGGGCTGTGTGTCAGTGGCACCGCTGCTGCGACACAGTTTCAGAGTTCATGGCTGCGTGTATTTCCGTGGCTTAAACAACGACAGCACACGGATGACAAGCACAATATGCATGGAGGCAAACTCAAAAAGCAAGTCCAGAAATTTGAACAGAAATAAGTTTGTCAGTTTTTTTTATCATGGTCGATCCATCTTCTGGTACACAGTTATTAGGCAAAAGCTCTAACATTGGAGAAATACGTCTTTCGGGTTAATTGGGTTGAAACCAACTTTTAAGTACATCAGTTCACACACACACACACACACACACACACACACACACACACACACACACACACACACACACACACACACACAGAGAGAGAGAGTGAGTTTAGACGTCTGACTTTGGTTGTCAATCTGCCTTCAGCAGAAAAGGCTATATTCTCAGTTACAATACATTATCAAATGATCATACAAATAAATACAGGCTTTTGCATGACAGCTCACCAGTTAAAGAATCAGTATCATGGAAAGGACACACACACTGTCACAACAAATTTAAAGAGCAGAGAGCGAAATGAGTTAATTTATTTTAAGGAACATACAGATGATGCAGTTTTTCTTAAATAAATCTGCGGACCCTCTATTATGCTCAGCTGGGGGTCTGTGTACCCTCTAAAATTTATACCTGGGGGTCTACAGACCATTTAACCTGTTGTAAAAACAGAAGCCCTGTTAATAAATACTCATCACTTGAACGTTTGGCGGTTCACCGGAAGTTCAGTCCTCTGTGTCGGCCATTGTTAGTCTATTGTGATACTGATCAATAGCCTACCATGTCGTGCTTTTCACGAGTGATTAATCAGAGAGACCCTTTGATGATGTATTTTACTCTGTAATCTTGAGTTTGCATGTAGTCAAATTTGAGCCTTTTCTGTGTGCTATCTCTCACAAAGATCCAGAATATTTACCTCTAAAAATGTAAAATATCAAAAATTTTCCGGCGGGCTATGCCCCCCTGGACCCCCTACCGGGGCTTTGCCCCTGGACCCCACCGGGGCATAGGTGGCCCCTGGACCCCAGCCACTTTTCAGAGATTTTTACTTGAGCTTGTTCTCCACCCTGGGAAATGCTGCGAATAGCCACGTATCCGTATACGGCACGTCTCCAGTGAGTTAATTGATCAACCTTGTCTGAGAGTTCCCATACATGTGGGACTCCCGCAGCTCCAAATATTTCAACCGCATGCATGAGAGCTGTTCCATATATATGGTAATGGCAGGTCAGTCAGTAGAAACACATTGCGTGCACATTGAAATGTGTGCCACGAAGCCCAGGTGGCAAATTGTTGCTTACCACACATTGCCAGTCGCAAATTCTGGTAGCATGGACCCAGTCCCTTACCGATGGCATGACTAATAGGAAGGTACACTTAGCATACCGATTTCAGCCTAAGCATCCTTTGTGTACACTACACAACTAAGGAGGTGACATCAGGGAGTCATTACCAAGAAACCCTGAGTGGCCTCCCTTCCCTCCCTATCCGGTGACGTGTTTCCCACCAGTCTTTTGCCTTAGCTCAATAGCGGCAAGCGGGGCAGGAGGGTGGGACCTCCGAGTCATGCCATCGGTAAGTATTTTTCGAAAAAATACATTTTAGAGAAAAATACATTTGTTTTCTCTAATAGCAGGTGGGTGCCGCCTATAACACTAAACCCCCAAGCGAAAATCGCAAGGAACTGCACTCCCCGTGCTTTAGGTTATTGATGCCCTCCACATGCGCCCAACTTCCGACGATTTCAGCTATGAGTACCTACGGCGCCTGCGGCGTCCGAAGGGAGTGCTGCGCCGCCGAGATGACCCCCATCAGGGCCAGGTCGTCACGTTGGCCGGATAGGTCCCTCAGGTAGAAGCGGTGGATTCCGCCCGCCAGCCCATGGCCGCCACAATGTCGCGTACTGCGCAGTTGTGGTCAAATGTGATGCTCGTTTCCACTGCCTTCACTTCGTGTGCCCGTGTGCGCATCATCTTTGCTCTCTCTGGGGAGAGTTCTGAGTATGCAGACCAGATGACCCAGCATAGCCAGGACAAGATTATCTGTGCAGAGATATCACGTCTGCCCGGGGCCAAGGGCAGAAAAAGGCGGGCATGCCCTTGTCCGAGTGGCTTCATTCTGCGCAGGTAAATTCGCAGCACTCGGACAGGGTCCTGTTGATGGGACTCTGGGGATTGGTCCGTATGTCTGAGGGGCATATCGTTATGACTTGTGGAGCAGTTGCGGGTGGGCGATTCTTGGCTAAGAAGGATTGGTCGGTGAGAAGCAGCACCGAACCATCGGTCCAGAACTGCAGGTAGGCGGGGTGCACTGAGAACGTATGTAACTCGCTCACCTGGGATGCTGTGGCAAGTGCCAACAGGAAGCATGTTTTCCTGGTTAGGTCGCTGAACTGTGCCAAGGGGAGAGGTTTGAAGCGGGCAGAGTTGAGCCACGTCAGTACCCATGCCACGTCCCAGCGTGGGACCAGAGAGCATGAGACCAGCCGCTGAAGGTCTAGGTGCGCCATCAGGTCCGAGAGATCTTTGCAGGTCCCTGGGTCCGGCTGGCCCAAGTGGTGGTAAGTGTCTGCGATCATGGCCAAGTACCCCCTGATGGTGATGGGGGCAAGCTTCTGCTGGACGAAGAGCCACAGAAAGAACTCGGCCAGTTGGGGCATGGTCAAATCCGTGGGAGAGAGCTGCTGGGAGGCGCACCAGGACTGTAGGACTCTCCATTTGCCCTCGTAAACATTCCGGGTGGAAGATCTGCGGGCTGCTGCGATAGCCGCCACCGCTGCACTCGAGAAGTCTCTTGCGGCGAGGGCCTGCCGCACAATCTCCAAGCGTGAAGGAGCAACCGATCCAGGCATGGGTGATAAAGACTCTGTCGGGGCTGCTTGAGCATCGTGCGGGGGGTGGGAAGGCACAAGGGGGCATCTGTGGCCAGGTTCAGGAGGTCGGTGGTCCAACTCTTGGTCCAGCGGAAGGGTGCCACCAACAGAAGAACTGTGTTGAGGCCCCGGACCTTCTGGAGGACTTTGGGTACCAGAACGGACGGTGGATACGCGTATGCCAGCAGGCTCTCCCAAGGGATGGAGAGAGCATCTACCACCCAGGCCAGGGAATCTGGAATGGGAGGGACAAAAAGGGGGAGCTGCTTGTTCCACAGTGTGGCGAAGAGATTGATCATCGGCGTCTCCCAGCGGACGCAGATGAGCCGGAAGATTTCCGGACGGAAAGACCACTCTGTCTGGAGAAGGTGGCCCCGCCGTGAGAGGGAGTCCGCGAGGACGTTTAGGTGGCCGCTCGAAGAGTGACGCCACGATCCCTGCACCACAGGAGAACTTTGTACAGGAGCATGCAGAAAGAGGGCGACCATGTCCCGCCCTGGTTCTGGATGTAGGCGACTACCGTGGTGTTGTCGGAGAGAACCAGGACTGCTTGGGAGGGCAAGCCACACGGCCTTCAGCTCCAGCCAGTTGATGTGTTTGCCGAAGTGATCTTGCGGCTAGCTGCCCGAGGATGTGACAAACTCCGGCAGTAGGTGTGCTCCCCAGCCGGCTAGGCTCGCATCCTTACAGATGGAGAGTAGAGGCGAGGGGGAGACGAGGGGAACCCCCGATGCAAGCCAGGAAGGATCCGTTCAACGCTGGAGATGAGGCCTGACCAAAGGAGACACTGGGACAGGGGCTGTCAGATCACCAGAGGACGGGCGCCAGTGGAGGAGCAGATGCAACTGTACCGGTCTGGAGTAGAGCCTGCCGCCGCACTGAGGAGTCCCAGGAGTTGGAGCCATACCCTGGCCGGAACTGCCTTCGCACGTGAGACTTGGAGCGCCAGTGCTGCCAGCTTCTAAACCCATGCCTCGGGGAGCCGGACTCGGTTGAGGTCGGTCAGCAATTCCATGCTGAGGTGTACGAAATGGCGAGACATTGCAAGGTCCAACTTGCCCAAGTTGACCAGAAAACCAAGCTGGCGGAGGAGGATGAGCAGTGCATCCCTGTCCTTCTCCAGAGCGGAGGCAGTCTGATTCCGGAGAAGCAAATCGACCAGATAGTTGGAAGTCGGACTCGAGGACGACTGTCAAAACTTTGCAATGACCGCATCGAGGATTCTGGTGAAAACCCAAGGGCTGAGGTTGAGGCCGAAGAGGAGTGCCCGGGAACTGATATACCACTCCGCGGAACGCGAAGCGCAGATACCGTCGGGAAGCCGTGTGCACGGGAACGTGAAGGTACGCGTCCGCCAGGTCGAGACTCACTGCAAAATCCACCAGTTGGATCGACGCCTTCAAGGCCCTGGCCGTCTCCATCCGGAAGTATGGAGCGAAGATGTATCTGTTGAGAGCCGAGAGGTCTATGACGGGACGCCACTTGCTGCCGGGCTTGGGGACGACGAAAAGACGGCTGTAGAATGCTGAGGAGTATGTCGAGAGACCACCTCCGTGACGGCCTTCTGAAGCAGAGCGGTGATCTCGCCGTGAAGAGCGTCTGTTTTGAGCCGGTTGACCGGCACTCTGGTCTAGAGAGGGGAGCGCCGCAGAGGAGGAGGGGAGCGAAATGAGATTAAGAGGCCCTCTGAGATGGTAGAGAGGACCCAAGGGTCATATGGCAGCAGCGAGCGCCACGCGTGGCTGTGCAGAGCTAGCCTCCCGCCAACTGGAGACCCTGCAGAGAGTGGTGTGGAGAGAAACAGGTGGGAGTCAGAGGGCCCTCCCGGTGAGCTAAGCGTAATAGACTGGTGGGAAACACGTCACTGGATAGGGAGGGAAGGGAGGCCACTCAGGGTTTCTTGGTAACGACTTCCTGAAGTCGCCTCCTTAGTTGTGTAGTGTACACAATGGATGCTTAGGCTGAAATCGGTATGCTAACTGTACCTTCCTATTAGTCATGCCATCGGTAAGAGTTTTGAGAAAACAAATGTGGCCATAAAACTTTAAAAGACAGGTGCTCTCTCAGGTTCTGCTGTAGTTGAGTTTTGTTCTGATTTACATGGTGTGGCCAGAACTTCTGAACAAAACTTTACGTCCACATGTGTTAGAGCAAAGTTGACTGTAGTACCGCTAAGCTGGTTGCTTGAGTTTGTGTAAGCTTTATACACCATGCCATTAATTCTCGTTCCCTTGTCAACAGCATGCCAGTGTGACCTATACGGGTCGCTGGGTGAGTCATGCGACCAGAAAACGGGTCAGTGCTCATGTCGCAGCAACTTCGAGGGTGTGAGGTGCGAAAAGTGTAAAGAGAACTTCTACAACTACCCCATGTGCGAAGGTGAGTCTTTTGTTTCAATTATGAAAAAAAAATGATGTAAAAAAAACAACACAACTTAATTCATGCAGCCCTGACATGGATCAGGGTGTGGATCAATGATGATAGTTTAAGGGTGGTGCAAGAATATCTTGGCACCTCTAGGTGCTATTCTCTAGCTATTCTGGCAACACCATTGAACTATAATGTTCGATCTGTTTGCTGAACTGTGATGTCTAAAGAAATTTGGACATAAGGTCTCAGTGTATGCCCCATTTTGTCTCCAGCTCAGTTTCAGTCATTAACCCATTAGCCCTGAGTCCCTACAGCAGGAGATGGCTTGACCATGATAATTCAAGGGTAGTGTCAGATTAGCTTAGCGAAAGGTGAGGCGTGCTATTTGCAGAACAATAGGTTGGATCAGGATCAGGATTTTGTGTAACGTCTTTTCACACATCGGTGATGTTAGACACCCAAAAAAATAATTTTTTTTTAAAAAAAAAATCAACAACTAAACACACAGCAATAGGTTGGACTCACATGGAAGATTGCTTTGAAAAATGCCTAATAATTTAATGTGTACATGTGTTGAGAAAGTTTTAATAAACTATAAATCCTTACAATAAATGCAGTTCTGCAGTCTCGTACAAAACAAAATCATAATTTATTTGATTCTGTTTAGTAGGGTCATCTTTGTCTTAAATGGGGGATTTTTGTTTGCAGTGTGTAACTGTAACCCAGATGGTTCCAAGGCGATCCCGGGCCTCCCATTGGGAGGGTGTGGCATCGTCATCGCTGGCCTGCTGTGTGAGTGCAAGGAGCGAGTACAGGGACGCATCTGCAATCAGTGTAATCCAGGCTTCTGGAACCTCAATCGCAACAACCCTCTTGGGTGTCAAGGTATGTATTTTTGCTTTGGTGGATTGGGTTGTTTTGTTTTAGTTACTCACCAGTAGAGAAAAGGTCATCAGGGAAACATCGGCTGCAGTCGTGCGTGGGCTGACTGACTGCTTCATGGAGCAGATTGCAACTGAACATCAGGCAAAGGCCAGCTGGCCTTTGCCTGATGTTCAGTTGCAATTCGCTCCATGAAACAGTCAAAGACAAAAAAAGGCAACAGACTCGCAAGAGTTTTTTTCCTGAATCAGACTCACAAGATCGGTTTTTCCTGAATCCTGCTTGCTGGTCTCTCAACTGGGGGTCGACGGAGCTCTTCATTCTCTCCAGGATGATCCTGTTGAAGACCTTTCCTGTACCGACAGCAAGGTGATTCCTCTGTAGTTTGAACACTTGCTGAGGTCACCTTTCTTGGGAAGCTTGATTAGGTACCCCTCCTTCCAGTTAGCCGGCATCACCTCTTCTTCCCAGATCTTTCCAAACAGTGGGTACAGCAGCTCTACTGTTGTCTCTAGGTCTGCTTTCAGAGCCTTCGCTGGGATGCCATCTGGCCCTGTTGCTTTGCCGTTCTTCAAAAATGCCACTGCTCTTCTGATCTCTTCCCGGCTGGGTCTGTCACAGCTGATGGGTAGGTCAGTCTCTGCTGGCTGGATGTCCGCGGGGGGGGGTCAGGTGGGGTGGGTCTGTTCAGTAACTCTTTAAAATACTTGGCCCATCTGTCGTTGGTCTGCTCTGTCTGCAATAGGCTTGCCTTCTTTGTCTTTTACTGATCTTTCTGTATGGCCATACTTGCCCAACAATCTTCTGGTAATGTCGTAGAGCTGTTTCATGTTGCCGCTGCCTGCTGCCTTTTCTGCCTCTGCTGCCAGGCTGTCTGTGTAGGCCCTCTTGTCTGCCCTGATACTCCTCTTCACCTCGCGGTTGGCTTCCGAGTATTCCTCCTGTGCCCTTGCTTTGGCTGCTCTCGTGCGACTGTTGTTGACAACTGCTTTCTTCTGCTTCCTCACTTCTATCTTCTGACAAGGTCTGTGCCGACAGCGAGTCCTTGTGATGGTATTTCCTGAACCCTACAGTGTCTTTGCAGGTTGAGTTCAGCACCTCTCTAACTTCCTTCCACTGCTGCTCTGTGGTGACCGCCTCCTCTTCATTTACTAGCTCCTGTAGCGCTTGAAACTGGTTTGACAGCACCAGTTTGAACTCTTCTCTCACTTCAGTCTCTCTCAGGAGGCCTACATTATAGCGCTGTCTTCTTGTTGTCTCTATGTGGCTTTTCTTTAACTTGAGCTTTATTCTTAAGGTAAGCAGATGGTGGTCTGAGGCGACATCTGCTCCACTCCTCACTCGAACATCTTGAAGGGATCTTATTAATTTCTTGCTAATGCAGGTATGGTCTATTTGATTCTCTGTAGTATGGTCAGGTGAGACCCAAGTTGCTTTGTGTATTCTTCTGTGTGGGAAGATGCTGCCTCCAATGACAAGTCTGTTGAGAGCACAAAAGTCTACAAACCTCTCCCCGTTCTCACTCATCTCCCTAGTCCCTGTCTCCCCATCACCTCTTCGTATCCAGTGTTGTCCTCCCCTATTTCGGCATTAAAATCGCCCATGACGATGGTGATGTCTGGCTCCGCACATTTGTCCACAGCACTCTGGAGTCGGTCGTAGAACTCGTGTTTCTCTTCCTCGTCACTGTCATTAGTGGGTACATAACACTGGATGACGTTGAGCTTAATCTTTTTCCTGGTTCTAAAGGCTGCTGTGATAATTCTTGGCCCATCAGCGCTCTCTGTGCCACTGGTGACAGCATGAATGCCACTCCTGGGGGGCATTTTCCTCTTCATGACCTGAATACAGAATCATCTCCCCACTTAACATTTTTTTCTGCCCAGACTGCATCCATCTGGCTTCACTGATACCTAGCAGGGCAAGGTTGTACTTTGCATTTCTGCTGCTATCTGGGCGGCCTTCCCGCTCTGGTACATGGTCTTGACATTCCATGTGCCCATGATTGTGTCCCTGGATAGAGAGAGGCGGCTCGGTCCTGTGGCTTCCGAAGACTTCCGGCTTTCACCACAAGACGTCATAAATCTTCTGGTAGAAGAACCTTCCTCCTCCAGGAAAGGAATTGCTGTTTGTCTATTCATCAGCGTTTCTGTAGCTATTTCCTTAATTGCAGGGTGGGGAAGCTACCCCCATGCCCAACCCCCTTAGTAGGGGGACCAGGGGTTTTCTGTCGGGGTCTCCTTCCCTTAGACCATGTTGGTTCACGGCACCTTATTTCATTCGGTGCACCCCTCTCGCGACGGACCCCCTATCCACCACTCAGGGGACACGCCTCAACACCATATGGTCCCAGCACGAGGAACCCAGTTCCAACATCCGTACCAAACTATCATACCTGAAAGTTTGGGAAGACACTGTCAAAAATGGCCAGAGGGCAAGACAGCAGCAGAAATCACAATGCTGTTAGAGGAGAATGGCAAGATCTGATTGTATACACAGAACATTTGTGTGTTATAATGTGCAACGTTGATGTGGCTTTCACTGTCCAGAAAATGCGACCACCACACGCCACAGAAAGAGAGCTGCAGAATCTTATGATGCGCTTTGCCTCTTGTCATCCCCATGTAATTTGGATTTTAAAAAAAATTGTTACAGGTCATTGGGCATTGAATTTATTTTGGTTCCAAACCCAAAAATACTCTGTGTTTTAAACTTCGTTGATTTTCTTTTGTACAAATTGCACACCTGAAATGATTGCATGCTGACTAACATTCGCATGAAGAACACATGTGAATGGGACAAAAATAAGTATCAAGAACATAGGGATAAGAAGAGACATAAATCCTCATGAGCCCCCGCGACTGCAGGGGCTCATGAGGGTTTATGTCTCTTTCAGCTGGTTGGCATTCGCCTTGCCCTTGAAGATAAGAGGTTAATATGATTTCACTGCTATATTTCCACAGAATGCAGCTGTTTCAAGCCAGGTACCCTAACTGGCAGCAACGTGTGTAATGTGGTCAGTGGACAGTGCATGTGCAAGCCAGATGTTGGAGGCCGTGACTGCAACGAGTGTCGTGACGGCTTCTACAACCTGCAGGAAAGCAACCCCTTCGGCTGCACAAGTGAGTCACTGTTCACTGGGGGGGGGGGGGGGGGGGGGGGGGGGAGGGGGGGGGGATGCATGAATATACAGTCAGTCGTGTTAACCCATTTATCCCCGAGTCCCTAAAAGGGTTAATAAGCTCAGATATAAGGAATGTCAGATTTAACAAGGCTTTTTCACGGATCACGATCAGGCCTTTTTGATGTAAAGTACTCCGTTCATAGCAAACTTCAGCAATAATAATATTGGTACAAAATATTTGTTCCCTTACCATTTTGTTATATATTAAGTTGACTGTTTGGCAGAACTTGTTTTGAGTGATCACCCTAATGAGAGGTCACCAGTCATTAAAGACCATCATTTAGGTGGCTGTAGCTACTCAAATGATGGTCTTTAACCCTTCAGCTGTCAGTAGTGGTTTTAGTCACATCGATTCCTACAGGAATCATCGCAACTAAAACCGCTGCCAACAGCTAAAGGATTAATAAGAGGTGACAGTTTTTGCCATTTAGAACTTCTCTTGAGAGAGTACCTGTCTTTAACCTTATCATTCGGAATATACCAGTGTGTGAAATAAGTTTGACTAAAATAGTTCAAGGGTAGTGCCAGAATAGCTTGGTGCCTCAAGGCACCAAGCTATTCTGGCACCACCCTTGAAATAAAGCCCGCCGTGAGATGGCCTTAGTTGCCTGCTCGGCGTTAAACCCAAATAACTAACTAACTTGAAATAAAGCCATTGGTCTATATCCTTATCTGTAAGTACTATAATGTAGCTTGCATATGGCAGTGTACACATTTGAAGCTTTTAGCCCCAGTATGATATTTTTTAAGACCATTTTTATGCTTGCAAGAAAGGTGATTGCTCAAAACAAGCTTTGGGATATCACATCTAGAGTACAATACAAAGTTCTGTCCATCTGTCATACCTGTCTGTCTCCTTTTACTGGCCCTGTGTGTCTTTTTGAGCTTCTTCATTTGTACACACCTTCAAGACAGCTCCGTTTCTCAGCAGACATTAAACTATTACGCTTTTCGACTGAGAACTAAGTCTTTTGGCGAGAGGTCTTTCTCATACCAAGGACCATTTCTTTGGAATAAACTCCCACAGTCCCTCAGACATGTCAAATCAGCCAATAATTTCCGGCAGTTTTTAATGACGCATTTATTCCTTTAAACATGCTTTCACCATTATAATGTTTCATTGTCAGTGACAGCTGCCTAGTGTATCCGTTATTAGTTTTATGGTACACGTATATCTTTGGTGTGTGTGAGCATTTCTTGTTGGTGTGTTCACTCTGCTAAGCTTATTTTCCTTGTATATCTTGTTGCGTGGGTGCATATGTTACAGAATATATATGTGTTGTAGGATGCAAAGTGTATGTATGTTAGTATGTCATTTGTACGGCGCCTAGAGCTTTTCTATCAAAAGTATAGGCGCTTTAAAAATATACATTATTATTATTATTATTATTATTATTATTATTTTCCAACTGCTGTGATGGTACATTTTTCGTATGCTGACACACATGATTCTATTCTTGTGTAATAAGCCTTGAAGCAGTCTACATGTTGTCTTAGTGTATTATTACTGTACGACATATCTGCCTACAGACTGTATGTGTAACATGGGAGGTTCCCAGACCCCTGTGTGTAACAAGCTGACCGGCCAGTGTCGATGTCGACCACGCGTGACCGGACAGAAATGTGATCAGTAAGTGGGACTGATTGCCTATCTTGAACTTCCAGCACACTTGAGTGACCTCAGTTGTGAGCTGTCGCTAACTTTTTGAATGTGTCCATTTAACCAAAAGTGCTACTGACAGGCAAAGGGTTAAATGCCAGTTTAACACTATTCTTGTGCTGATCTGTGGTTTTGGATCTTACAAATCAATACAGTTGTAGGGGCTCATGAGGATCTATGTCTCTTTCACTTGGATCGTGTTCACTTTTTCTCAGCAGTCAAAGGGTTACAATTAATTTGTCTTTCACTTGATTTCTAATTTCTGCTTAACACATTCTGCCCCAGGACCGAAATCCCCAGATCTTAAAGTTGCCCTCTAAAAGAATGTCTTACAATTCTAGAGACAGATCGAGCATGATCGTTAAGGGTGGTGCCAGAATAGCGTGGCGCCTATGAGCGCCAAGCTAATCTGGCACCATCTTTGAACTGTCATGCTCGATCTATGTCTTGCTGTGGTGTGTCGGGACTGAATGAGTTAACCAATTTAACCCCAAAGCCGCAATTCTCGTATTTTGGAGGTGTCATGGCTGTATAAGTTGCAGGAGATGGATTGGCCATGATACTTCAAGGGTAGTGCTAGATTAGCTTGATGCCATCAGGCGCCAAGCTATCTGGCACTACCGTTGAATTATCATGGTCGATCAATCTCCTTCTGTAGTGCATCAGGCCTGTGGCCTAAGTTGTGCTTGATTTGAAGCCTGCTTGATTTAACACTGGGGTGACCTCCAGCGGTGTTGTTCGCAGGCTGTCAGTCAGTGATGGATGCACTGGATTTGAACCTGTGACACTGTGTTTGTTTCCTCAAAAACATTACCGATGACATTAATATTAGGAAGGTACACTTAGCTTACCAATTTCAGCCTCCGAAACGTTGTGTGTTGCTACACAACCAGGGACGTAACTCTAGCAAGCAGTTACCAAGTACCCTTTCGAAAAAATACATTTATTTCATCAAAAACATTACCGATGACATGACAAATGGGAGTGTCTACTACGTGCTCAAATTCTAGCCTACGAACCCGTTGTGTGCACACACAACCCGGGAGGCACTCGGGGAACCCTCCAGAGGGGCCAAGAGTTGTCTCCCGGACCTGCCTATCCGGTTCCGAGTCACCTGACTCGCCAGTCAGCTACGTAGGCTCACGACCTTCGGACGTGTTCTAGCCTCGCGCTCCCTTCGACCGGTCGGTCTTGGTGCTCGAGTTCGCCGTGACTTTGGCTTTGCCTGTTGCTTCGCTTCTGCTTCGCTTCTTGCTTCGCTGCAGCTTCGCTTGCGCTTCTTCGCTTGGCGTCCTCCTTGGTTGGCTTCGCTTGGCGGACCTGCTGGTTCCCGCCATTTCGCCGGTGGCGACATGGACGTCTCTTCTCCCGCTACCGCTTCGGCAGAGAGGTAGGATAGTTAGTTGGGCCCGGAGCCGGTCCCCGGGCGGGGTACCGGCCTGTGCCTTTGGACTCTACCTTGTTCGTGTTGTGTGGGTTTCGTTGAGCGGGGACTCTTAGCTCGGCGGGGCCCTGGTGCCCTCGCCTTTCCCCTTTTGGGGTGAAATTACTGGCTTCCCCTGGTAGCCTTCGGGGAGCATTGTTTAAACCAGCTGCGGCGCGTGGCTCATGTTGCATCTCCGGCCTGGCTGGGGTATGCTTGTTTCGAGAGCGCACTCTTAGCTTAGAGCGCTACAGCATTATTGCCTGGGGGCACGGCCTTTCGTCCCTATTGTCGTTTGGCCCGCCGTGTGATGGCCTTAGTCGCCTGCGCGGCGTTAAACCCATATAACTAAACTAAACTAAACCTATTGTCGTTTGGCGCACATTCCTCTCCAGCCTGGCTGGGGTAGGCTTTGTTCTAAAGACGCAAGCTTAGCTTCGGGCGCTATAACAGTGTAGCCTGGGGGCACAGCCCGTTTGTCCATATCGTTCGGTACGGTTCCCCATGGTAGGACGAGCCCTGTTGGTCTCGACCACGTACCGGCACGTTGTTTGTTTGGTGTGTTGCAGTGCCCTCCTGATGACCTGCACGCAGTGTGGAGGTTTCCAGTGGCCCTCGGATTCGCACAAGGTCTGCCTGCCGTGTGTCGGCTGTACATCTGAGCGTTCTTGTGACGTTTGCGCCGTCTGGCCGGAGCTCCGCTGGGTCCAACTTTGGAGCTTCTACCGACGTGAACGCCCGACACTTGTGCCTGTTGCAAGACCTGCGGAAGTGCCGGCTGTCATCTCAGACACACCGACCGCTCTTGCCCCCGATGGCCCCAGTCTGGAAAGATCTCCACAGCGGACACAGCAAGGTAGTGTGCGGAGTCGGGAGTTCGAGGCGCGGATTCCCAGGAGGGAACGCGCTTGGACCAAGCCTTACGACAGGCAGAGAACCCATCTCGAGACAGAGGTCAGTTCGGAGAGACGTGCCTCGCGCCGTCCATGGTCAACCGGTCCCCACTCGTCTCCTAGGAAGGCCTTGGATCCCCCTCGGCCGCTGCGAGCCCGCCTCGCCACAGAGTCCGGCTCGCGGAGACATTCGCGCACACTCACCACACCACTACCTGTGTCCAGTTCCTCCTTGCGATCGAAGTCTGACCACCACTCTCGCGCTCCTTCGTGTGAGCGTCGTACAGTTCGGGATTCTTCTCGTCATCTGGACCATGGACCTTCGCGCTCTACCTCTTCGCGGCGTTCGTCCCACGTTCCCCGCCGTCTGCCTCGTCCCGCCCGTTCCCCTTCCCCTCGCCCAGCCTCTTTCCTTCCTCCTCGTTCCCGGGGATCACGGTCTCCAGCTCGTAGTCGCTCGTCTGGTCGCCGCCGCCGTTCCCGCTCCTCTAGTGCGTCGCGTCGCCGTCGCGGACGTCGCTCTCCCCTGCGTGCTTCGGCGCCTTATGGCTCCCCTCGTCCTCGTCGAGCTGCTCGCTCTCGGAGTCACGGTCGCCGTCCCTCTTCGACGGCTCTCGGCGGCGTGGACGACGATTCGTTGAGTCTTCTCCCTGATGATTCCATCTCAGTTCTCCTCGGAGGTCTCAGCCGCTCTCCTTCGCCGCTCTCTCCTTCGGATGCGTCGACAGCCCACGGGTTACCGGCCTCCTCCCGCACAGAGGTTCTTCTGGCCCTCGACGAGGTCGCTCGCCTCATCTCCGCCACGCTTCCGGCAGCGGACTGCCCTCCATCCCCCCCCCTGAAGAGGAAGCCTTCTGCCTTCGTCGACGCGGGTAGACAGGTAAAGAAGTTCAAGACTCTCCCTCAGCCCCCCTCCTTTCGTGAGCTTCGGGATGTGTTCTCGGCCCACCTGTTGTCTGACTCAAGAGACAGTAATTTCTTCTCGGACCACAGATGGCCTCCGGACCTCGATATGTACTTCCGCCAGCAGTGGTACGCCGGCCATTCCCAGGCCTTCCTCTGCCCTCTCCCTCCGGTGGATCCAGCCGCCGTGGTTCAGGCGGGTGGGGCCTCTGCACTCAGACGCGCGCTCCCCGCGGGTTTGGACAAGACGGCTTCGCTTGTCAGGAATTCCTTGGCCTGCGCCGGCTTCATGGAGCTCCTTACGCAAGCCTTCCTCCGGCGCGTGGAAGATTCGTGGCACCCGTCCCTGACCCCCCTTCTTGGCGACCTCCTCGTCCTCGCTGAAGCGGCCAGCCGCGCCGCGTATCACTCTTCGGTCAACGCTATGGCTGCAGCCGCCAATTGTGATTTACTCCGCCGCGACGCTGTCCTGCAGGCCTGCCGGGGAATGCCTGCCGACCTGAAGACCCAGCTGCGTCGGGCCCCCCTCGGGGGACCCCTTCTCTTTGGTGACACCTGGCAAGCCGTCAAGGATTCCAATGCGGACAGGTGGCCTCCCAAGTCTGTTCCTCGGCGCTTTCAGTCAGCCCGCAAGGCCGTGGGTCGCCCCCTGCGGATCTCCAGACCCGTCGCCCCGACGTCAACAACCCAGCTGCAGTCCCTGCGTCGCCGTCGCCCCGCCTTCGGTCGCCCCGGCCAAGCTAACGCCCCCGCCCCCGCTTGGCCCCGTCCCGCCCGTCGCCCTGGGCGCGGGCGGGCTCAGTGACTCCTCCCCTCCTCCGCCTCCGCCGGCCGTCTCGGGTCCTCCAGTCGGCGGCAGGCTCGCCCTCTTCAGCGACGAGTGGCGATTACTGATTCCAGAAGACCCGTGGATTTTAGACACTGTTTCCGGCGGCCTACGGATCTCCTTTCGTTCCCCTCCTCCTCTGCGTACGACTCCGCTGTGGACCGAGATCCCCGCAGACCCGCTCAAGGAGTGCGCCCTACGGGGGGAAGTCGACTCTCTCTTGAGGAAGGATGCCACAGAGGTTGTGCGCCGCGCAGACTCGCTGGGATTTTACAGCAGACTTTTCGTCGTCCCCAAGCCTGGCGGCAAGTGGCGCCCAGTGATCGACCTCTCAGCCCTAAATCGCTTCATCGTGGCTCCTTCCTTCCACATGGAGACGGCCCGAGCCCTGCGTACCGCGGTGCGACCCATGGATTACGCCGTCAGCCTGGATCTCTCCGACGCTTACCTACACGTACCCATACATCCGGCCGCCCAGAGGTATCTGCGCTTCGCGTTCGATGGAACCGTTTACCAGTTTCGAGCCCTACCCTTCGGCCTCAACCTCAGCCCCTGGGTCTTCACCCGCTTGATGGATGCAGTTATGGCCAAGGCACGGCAGTCGTCTCTCAGCCCTATGTCCAACTACCTCGACGATCTCTTCCTGAGAAACCACGTCGAGTCCGTCTTGGAAGAGGACAGGGATACTCTGGTGCGTCTGCTGTCGCGACTGGGGTTCCTCCTCAACGTCGGGAAGTCAGATCTCACGCCCTCGCGCCGCTTCATTCATCTCGGAATGGATTTTGCCACCGATCTCAACGTTGTTCGCCTCCCGGATCCCCGGATTCGGAAGTTGGCCACCTTCGCCAACCAGCTAGCTCAGCAGGAAGCAGCTCCCGCCCGAGTTTGGCTTCAACTCCTCGGACTGATCAACGCAGCGGCGGACCTTCTCCCCCTGGGTCGCCTCTACGCCCGCCCCCTTCAGCTGCACCTCCTGCTTCTCTGGAGACCCTCTTCTGGCGACCTTACCCACCTGGTCCCGGTTTCCCCCCTGGTTCGCCCTCACCTTCTACGCTGGACCGACACGGCTTGGTTGGCTTCGGGAGTCCCTTTGTCCTCCCCCCCCCCCGCACCTCTCCCTGTGTGTCGACGCGAGCCTCTCGGGGTGGGGAGCCCACCTGCTTCCTCAATTCTCCTCGGCTTCCGGCCTCTGGCCCCCGGAGTTTGCGGACAAGCACAGCAATTGGTTAGAGCTGCAGGCAGTCTGGCAAGCCCTCTTCGTTTGGGAGAACCAGCTCAGGAACCAGCGGCTTCTCGTCCTCTCCGACAACTCGACGGTGGTGGCCTACATCCAGAGACAGGGGGGCACCCGATCTCCCGACCTCTGTATGCTCCTCTTCCGTTTGATGCGCTGGGCCGAGGAACGCGACATTACACTCCTCGCACGACACATTCCTGGCCACTTGAATGTGTTGGCGGACTCGCTCTCTCGCCGCGGCCAGTTGCTCCACACAGAATGGACGTTGCGCCCGGATATCTTCCAGATGATCTGCGCCCGTTGGGAGACTCCCTTAATCGACCTCTTTGCTACGAGGTGGAACCGCCAGCTTCCCCTCTTCGTCTCCCCGATTCCAGACCCGCTGGCCTGGGCAGTCGATGCCCTCTCGATTCCTTGGGACGGCCTCATCGCTTACGCGTACCCCCCAACAGTCCTCATTCCCAAGGTCCTCCACAAACTTCGAGGGAGCAACGCAGTCCTGCTTCTGGTCGCCCCGCTGGCTTGGGCCCGGTCCTGGACCACCGACCTACTCAACCTCGCCACCTCTCCTCCCCTGCGCCTTCCCACGCCCCGTTCCATGCTCAAGCAGCCCAGGCAGGCTCTCTTCCACCCTTGTCCCGAACGCCTGTCTCTTCACGCCTGGAGGTTGTGCAGCGCGCCCTCACCGCTCGAGGCTTCTCTGGTGCAGCAGTGGAGGCAATCGCTGCAGCCCGCAAGCCTTCCACCCGGCGTGTTTACGAAGGGAAGTGGCGCGTCTTGTGTGCCTGGTGCGACGCCCGTCGCCTCCTACCCACCGGACTGACTAACCCACAGCTAGCGGACTTTCTCCTATGGCTCTTCGAGGTCCAAGGTTTGGCGCCCATCACCATCAGGGGATACTTATCCATGGTCGCCGACACGTACCGTCATCTCGGCCTTCCAGACCCCGGCGCCTGTAAGGACCTCTCCGACCTCATGTCCAGCTTCAGCCTCCAACGTCCGACTCAGCGTTCTCTCGTTCCTCGCTGGGACCTACCTTGGGTCCTGACGTGGCTGAATTCTTCCCAGTTCGAGCCACTCGCTCTAGCCCCTCTGGCAAATGTGACACGCAAGACCTGCTTCCTTCTAGCCTTGGCCACCGCGTCCAGAGTTAGCGAGCTACACGCTCTTTCTACCCGCCCAGACTGCCTCCAGTTCAGGGCAGATCGCTCCGTGCAGCTCTTAACGGACCCCAGCTTTATTGCCAAAACAAGGTCGCCCCTAACTGCTCCACAGATCATCACCTTGCGGCCCCTGGGAGGGCCTGCCTGCTCTCCGGAGACTCGGCGACAGGATCCCGTGCGTGCCCTACGCATCTACCTGCGCCGTACCAAAGTTACCCGTAGAGGGCGCTCCCGCCTCTTCCTGCCCATACGCCAGGGCAAGACTGATATCACAGCCCAGACGATCTCCTCCTGGCTGCGCTGGGTAATACGATCGGCATACATGGATCTCTCCCCACGCGTAGCGCAGAGACTGAAGATCCGCGCACACGAAGTACGCGCCATGGCCACGAGCGTCGCATTCGATCGGAACTGCGCTGTCAAGGACATCGTGGCCGCGGTGGGCTGGCGAGCAGAATCTACCTTCGCTCGTTTCTACCTTCGGGATCTGGCGGGACAGCGAGACAACCTCGCCTTGTTGGGGGACCTCACGGTGGCACAGCACTCCCTCCCGGCGCAGCAGGCGCCGTAGGTACGCACCTAGCTCGTTACCTGGGAATTAGCAATGGGAGGACGGTCTTGGTCTCCGGTAGTACCGGGGCGGCACCCTCCTCCTATTCGTGATTCTCCCATTTGTCATGTCATCGGTAATGTTTTTGATGAAATAAATGCATTTTTCTTTAAAAGGTATTTTTTCGAAAAATACTTACCGATGACATGACACGGAGGACCCTCCCACCTGCCCCGCTTGCCGCTGGTGAGCCTAGTATCTGACTGGCGAGTCAGGTGACTCGGAACCGGATAGGCAGGTCCGGGAGACAACTCTTGGCCCCTCTGGAGGGTTCCCCGAGTGCCTCCCGGGTTGTGTGTGCACACAACGGGTTCGTAGGCTAGAATTTGAGCACGTAGTAGACACTCCCATTTGTCATGTCATCGGTAAGTATTTTTCGAAAAAATACCTTTTAAAGAAAAATGCATTTTAGAGAAAAATTCATATTTCAGGCCGATCCAGTCGCACTTCTATCCTAACCTGCACCAGCTGAAGTTGGAGATTGAGGACGGGGTGACTCCAGAGGGTGCTCGCATCCGCTATGGCTATGACGAACGCATCTTCCCCAGCTATTCCTGGAGAGGTTACGCCATTCTCACTGATATTCAGGTAACCTTGGCAACCGCATTGCCATTAGGCTGCTCCTAGAAAGACGGTGTCATTCTCAATTATATACGGCAACTATTAACTCCTTCAATGCTAGTGGATGGAGATTGTGTTTTTTAAGTCATTGTGAATGCAACTTTAAAGACCCCTAGTCATCAAAGAAACATGGTTACAGAGTGGTTTTGTGGAAATGTATTTGAATTTTAGTGTTTTGTGGAGTTGTTCCTTCTTTGTTTTCTTCTTTAATCTTTGAAAATTACTCTTGTATTTTTTCCTTGTAGCCTGAGGTTTTGTTGGATGTGGACATTCGCAACCCCAGCCTGTATCAGATCATCTATCGATACATCAACCGCAACGACAACCCTGTGCGAGGAGAAATCACACTGACCCCAGAATCACAGTCAGGCAACGCGCAGACAGGCCAGATTATTTTCCTGCCGACATCTGGCACTGCGAAGTTCGCACGTGTGACCACTGGTGCTGTGACCGCTTTTGTCATGAACCCTGGGCGATGGACTGTGTCGACTAAAGTGCCAAACATCGCCTTCCTGGTCAGTCTTTGTCGAGCCCGTTCTGCCATGACAAACTTGATATATCAGTTGACAATAGTTTAACTCATTTATCCCTGGGACCCTGCAGCAGGCGATGGATTGATCATGATAATTCAAGGGTAGTGCCAGATGAGCTTGGCGCCTGAAGGCGCCAAGCTCATCTGGCACTACCCTTGAATTATCATGATCAATCCATCTCGTACAACTGGTACATAGTTGTTAGACGACTCCAAAAGTTTTGAAACATGGCCGTGGGGTTAAGAGGGTTAATGATGGTGCCAGAATAGTTTGGCGCCTGTAGGTGCTAAGTTGTTCTGGCACCACCCATGAACTAAGATCTGTGTTTCCTGAAGCGGTGTATAGCCTAGAGAAAAGATGTGCCTATCTTTTCTGACACCAACCTTGAAAACTATCATGGTTGATATATCTCGTGGATGTGCCTTGTAGAGTTTGTAGAAGGGAAGTCAGTTTTTGTGGCTTTTTTTCAGGATTACTTTGTGCTGATCCCACAAGATTTCTACGAGGCGACCGTGTTGCAGCAGCGAGTATCAAAGCCCTGCAGCATTCCTGGTGACCCTGGACCGTAAGTCGACAGCGCTTTCATTTGTTTCCTCAAAAACATTACCAATGACATTACTGTATGGAAGTGTCTACCAGCTACTTAATTTCAGCCTAAGAACCTGTTGTGTTTCTACACAACCAGGGAGGCAACTCGGGGAATTGTAACCAGGGCCGTGAGTAGCTTCCCGTCCCTGCCCATCCGGTCACGTGCCACGTGGTGATACGCCAGTCAGTCTACTTAGCTCACAGTGTTCACATGTGTGCTAGCCTACTGGACCTTGACCTTCGTTTGAACGGTTCTTAAGGGCCAGTCTTCTTGGCCCAAGCCAGGGCGCGGGAGGGCCCCCTGACTACTCCCTGCTTCAGCCCCCGCCGTTCGTCTCGGGGTCTCCAGTCGGCGGGAGGCTTGCCCTTCACAGCGACGTTTGGTGGTTGCTGCTTCCAGACGACCCCTGGGTCCTCTCCACCATCTTCGAGGGGCCTCCTGATCACCTTCCTTTCTCCGCCGCTCTCCCCCTGTGGACCGAGGTGCCGTTCGATCAGCTCAAAGCCGACGCTCTTCGCGGTGAGGTCACCGCTCTACTGCAGAAGGCCACCACAGAGGTAGTCTTGCGCCACGATTCCCCAGCCTTCTACAGCCGTCTTTTCGTTGTACCCAAGCCGGGCGGCAAGTGGCGAGCCGTCGTCGATCTCTCGGCACTGAACAGATACAGATACGGCCCCGTCCTTTCACATGGAGACAGCCAGGGCCCTCAAGGCCGCCGTACAGCCCTGGGATTTTGCCATCAGTCTGGACCTGTTCGACGTGTATCTTCATGTCCCCATACACCCCACCTCCAGGCATTGCCTGCGCTTCCCCTTCGAAGGCGTGGTTTACCAGTTTCGGGCCATCCCCTTTGGTCTCGACCTCAGCCGTTGGGTTTTCACCTGCATCATGGATGCCATTGTTGCCAAGGCCAGACAGTCCTCCTCCAGCCCGACTTCGAACTATTTAGACGACCTTCTTCTAAGGAACCAGTCGGAGACCACGCTAGTGACGGACAGGGATGCGCTGATCCAGTTGTTGATGCAGCGCGGCTTCCTAATCAACGCTGGCAAGTCGGACCTCACGCCTTCCCGCCGCTTTGTACACCTAGGGATGGAATTCGCGACCGACCTCAACCAGGTCAGACTGCCGGAGCCCCGGCGGCGGACCTCCTACCTCTCGGTCGTCTTTACTCTCGGCCTCTCCAGCTGCACCTCCTTCCCCATTGGCGTCTGTCCTCCGGTGACATCGCGGCCCCGGTGCCGGTTACTCAGATTACTTTGTTCCCATCTGCGGCGCTGGACGGACCCTTCGTGGCTCGCGTTGGGAGTTCCTCTCGCCTCCGCCACAGCTTTCCCTCTGCGTGGATGCAAGTCTCGCCGGTTGGGGTGCTCACCTGTGTAACGCACGCAGACTTGCCCCCAGTCGTACGCACAGACTCTCACACAACAGACGCATACACCGCCACTGACTCAGACGGGCGCATTCATGTGGTAAAACACAACTTACGGGCTTCCTTCCTAACGGAACTTTTATACAATATAAACAAGGAAAACGCTTAAATGCTTATCAAACTATTTAACTACACCTTCCCCACTACCAGCATCCAAACATCACATACACATACACAATATCAATGCCAGGCTAGGTAGTAGTCTCACACTCCAACCTGTTTGGTGTTCTCGCCTAGTTACGTTCAGTCCTTTCACGTCTAGGCGTGCAAGTCCTTCGTACGCTCCCAAGTCGTCCTGTCTCTCGTACCGTAGACGTCCTCGTTACTCGTACCGTATCTTCGCTGTGACCCAAGTGTCTCGGCACCGGTCGCTCACTCCCCCGAGTGAAGAGATGGAGAGATGAGCTCGCATTAGGTCCCTGGTGACTGACGTCTCGGCGTCCGTCGCTCCAACCTCCGACAAGCTCTCTGAACAGTAATAAAGTCCTAAATCGTAACACTTGCTAAACACACACACATATTGGATAGTATGAGAAACATTACGTAACCTGGCTGATACAAATAACTCACATGTTCATTCACGACCACAAGTGCTTCATAACCCGACTACTTTCATAACACCCCCATATCTCTGTCACTATCTTGAAACAGACTATAACCTAACACTCACTATACAATATCCCATACGCTGGAAAAGACTATACTTAGCCACGTACTACCTTCACAACAACTTAGACGTACACCCCTCACATTCTTTTAGTTATCCATCTTGGTAAATAACTGTATACGAAAAACACCAGCTACCTCACTGAATTCCAAACCAACATAACTGAACCAAACCAGTAAACACTACACAACTGAATTAACTCCTATTAACACATACTATCCTTAACGCAAGTAACCATCAATAATACGTATCAAAAACATACCTGAATTCTAGGTTTCAGAGTCTTGGAATATGGGCTAAGGTATCTCACACACGTCAGTACCCACTGACAATAAAGCCCGCACTAACGTATTTCAGGCATCAGAACTGTTCACCCAAAAAAAATCGGAAAACGGCGATTTTGAAGAATTGTAGAGTTATTTAAAGCCATTTCCAAGTCAAAAGTGTTATTAAACAAGGGCCAGGAAAATCGGAAAATCGCCGAAAATCGGACAGTTCTGATGCCTGGTATTTAGACCTCTGACAGACTAAGCTCTCGCCTAGAACTCACTAAAACTCCCCGTGTCGAACATTCTTTTAAGATTCCATGTGGGCCACGAGCCTCACGGACTATCGGCACAAACAAAACGCTGACAACTACTGTACCGTATTAAACCTACTGTGTGAACCCTATGCGTGAGCATAGAGTTTCATCACACCTGCTACCGAGTTTCCTCACAACGTCCGGCTGCTGGCCACCGGACCTGGCGGACAGGCACAGCAACTGGTTGGAAATGAACGCGGTTTGGCAGGCGCTCATCATGTGGGGGTCGCGCCTCCGTCACCAGGAGCTACTCGTCCTCTTGGACAACGCCACAGTGGTTTCCTACATTCAGAAACAGGGTGGGACGCGCTCCTCCGACCTAGGCATACTCCTCTACCGCCTAATGCGCTGGTGCGAAGACCGAGGCATCTCCCTCTGAGCATGACACATTCTGGGACACCTGAACGTCCTAGCCGACTCCCTTTTGCGGCGCGGACATTTACTCCACACGGAAGGGACTCTACGGCCGGACATCTTTTGGATGGGAGACTCCTGTGGTTGACCTCTTCGCCACGAGGTGGAATCACCAGCTTCCCCTCTTTGTCTCCCCGATTCCAGACCCCTTAGCCTGGGCAGTCGATGAGCTCTCCATTCTGTGGGACGGTCTCATCGCTTACGCGTGTCCCCCGGCGGTTCCAGTCCCCAAAGTCCTGCTCAAGCTCAGGGGATGCAATGCGGTGATGTTACTGGTAGCTCCGTTCTGCTGGAACAGATCTTGGACCACCGATCTGCTCAGCCTCGCCACGGGTCCCCCTGTCTACTGCCCACCCGAGCACAATGCTCAAGCAACCCGCCAGCCGCTGTTTCACCCGTGCCCAGAGTGGCTTCTCCTTCACGCCCGGAGATTGTGCGGCAAGCCCTCACTGCAAGAGGCTTTTCGAGTGCAGCAGTGGAAGTGATCGCTTCAGCCCGCAGACCCTCGACCAGACGAGTCTACGAGGGAAAGTGGCGAGTGCTACGCTCCTGGTGTGCTGACCAACAACTCTCCCCCACCGAACTGACTACCCCTCAGCTCGCTGAGTTCTTCCTCTGGCTCTTTGGCGACCGGGGATTAGCCCCCATCACAATCAGAGGATACCTGTCCATGATTGCGGACACTTACCAACACCTCGGCCGCTCAGACCCTAGCCGAATACAAAGACTTTGCCGACCTTATGACACACTTTGGGCTCCAGCGCCCGGTCCCACGCTCGCTGATTCCACGCTGGGACCTACCCTGGGTACTGACGTGGCTGAATTCTGACCGATTCGAACCGCTCCCCTTGGCCCGGTTTGCAGATGTGACTTGGAAGACCTGCTTCCTGTTGGCCCTGGCCACGGCGGCCCGAGTAAGCGAGCTACACACGCTCTCAGCGTGCCCTGCCTGCCTGCAGTTCAGGACGGATGGCTCCGTGCAGCTACTCACTGACCCTTCCTTCCTCGCCAAGACTAGGTCTTCCTTGACCGCACCCCAGGTGATGACCATTCGACAGCTGAAAGGAGTTAACTTTCCTCGGGAGACCAGGCAGCAAGATCCAGTGCATGCCCTGCATATCTACTTACGCAGATCCAAGCCCGTCCGGGGTGGACGGTCCCGCCTCTTTCTGCCACTTGCCCCCGGCAGAACTGACATTACAGCCCAGACAATATCTTCCTGGCTACCCTGGGTCATACGGTCCGCCTACCAGGACCTCTCCCCTGAGGAAGCTAAGAGGCTAAAGATACGCGCACACGAGGTTAGAGCCATGGCCACGAGCGTCACCTTCGACCGCAACTGCACTGTCAGGGACATCGTGGCTGCTGGTGGGGAGAGTCCACCTTCGCCCGGCTCTACCTCCGGGATCTGGCAGGCCAGCGAGACAACCTCGCTCTGGTGGGGGACATCACCGCGGTGCAACACTCCCTCCCGGCGCCGGTGGCGCCGTAGGTAATACTTAGCTGAAATTGTCGGGAGTTTGATATTGGGAAGGCGGGTCTGGCTAAGCCCTTACACAGGGGGTTATCTTGGGCGGCACCCTCCTCCTTTTCGTAATTCTTCCATACAGTAATGTCATCGGTAATGTTTTTGAGGAAACAAATGAATTTTTCTCTAAAATGTATTTTTTCGAAAAATACTTACTGATGACATTACTGGGATTGCCTTAGAAGAATTTTGAAAATCCACTGGCCAGAGAAGATCAGCAACGTCAGACTCTGGGAGAGAACAGAGCAGATAACAGCAGAGAATGAAATTGGGCGAAGAAGATGGGGATGGATCGGTCACAGTCTGAGAAAGCCAGCTTCCAGTATCACTAGGCAGGCATTGTCATGGAACCCCCAGGGAAAGAGGAAAAGAGGTAGGCCGAGAAACTCCTGGCGTCGAGACCTCCAAGCAGACATCAAGAGACTGGGAACCACCTGGAGTAGAATCGAAGGAGAAGCACAGGACAGGAGTTGCTGGAGGTCTCTCGTCGACGGCCTATACCCGGGTAGGGGTGACAGGCGTAAGTAAGTAAGTAACATTACTCGGAGCTTGCCGCTGGTTCACTAAGCATTCTGACTGGTGTATCACCATGTGGCAGGTGACCGGATGGGCAGGGACGGGAAGCTACTCACGGCCCTGGTTGCAGTTCCCTGAGTTGCCTCCCTGGTTGTGTAGGAACACAACAGGTTCTTATACTGAAATTAAGTAAGCTAGTAGACACTTCCATACAGTAATGTCATCGGTAAGTATTTTTTAAAAAAATACATTTTAGAGAAAAATTTATTTTCTTATATTTCAAAACATGAGCGTGCCATGCTCAAACCAATTTTTGAAAGAGGAGAATTAAATCTATGTTATATAGCAGAATCAGTTTAGAGTGAGCCCCCCCCCTCCCCCCCCCCCCCCCCCCCCCCCCCCCCCCCCCGTATGAGAGGTCACCTGTCTTTATAGACCATCATTTAGGTGGCTGTTGACACTTTGCTCTTCGAGACTTATCCTGAGAGAGCGTCTGTCTTTTAACCCATTACATCCTGAGGCTGGTTTTGTAAACATAAAATACTAGTGTCCTACATTACAGAGATAGGAAATAGATCAACCATTTTAGTTCAAGGTTGGTGCCAGAATAGGTTGGCGCCTCAGGCGCCAAGCTATTCTGGCACCACCCTTGAACTATTATAGCCGAATTAATTTCAAGCAGTAGTGTATTAGGATGAAAAGGGTGAAGACCCCTTTTTTACTTGAGACTTCTCAGAGCAAAGTTTACTGTATTATCAATCAGAAAAGTTCACTAGAATATGCCGGCTTTTGTTTTCTAGGTGTCTATACTACCAGTACCCCGACCTGATTGGGTTCCCATTCGTGCCGGGTATCGACGCATACGTGATTGGTAAAAACCAGCGTGAATCTGTCGACATGTACCCTGACGTCAACATTACTAATGAACTGGGTACCTCCGGCATGGCTCACCTCAACCCAAATCAGGTTTGGGCTTTGAAGACAAGACGTTGTTTTCTGCCTTTCGTACAGCAGAGCCTGTTTTGAGCAACACCCTTGTGAGAGACTGACTGTTATTAAAGACCATCATGTAGGTGGCTGTAGCTGCCTGAATAATAGCCATTAACCCTTTGGGTGTCGGTAGTGGTTTAGTCGCGATGATTCCTGCAGGAATCATCGTGGCTAAAACCACTACTGACACCCAATGGGTTAATGACAGGCAAAACATTGTGCCTTTTTTTAGACTTCTTTTTGAGAGACCTCCTGTCTTGCAAGACCACTTGTTTTCTTTCAAATTAACCAGATGACATTAGGAAGCTGTCTTACTACAGAGCCAGCTGTAACCCTTGAGCACTCCACGATACAATCCCAGGGGAGATAAGAGGCAACAATAACGGTTGCCTCCTCTGGGCACAGTTGCATGAGTGAGCTTAGTCCTATGCCAGCCACCAAGCAAGGTGCTCCACTATAGCGGGGTGAGTGTTGTGGCGCTATAGCGGAGCACCTTGCTTGGTGGCTGGCATAGGACTAAGCTCACTCGTGCAACTGGGTCCATGGCTAGTGCTGGGTCACTGTCTTGAAACCTCAGGTGTTTGTCTTGCTACGCTAGCACTGAGACCCGTTTGTTATGTGCCTGCCTACACAATCTGCACAACTGGACATTTAACTGGCCATTTCTCTGTGTTGGCGGTTAAAACCTCAGTTCTTTGTCTTGCTAGTCATGCGCCTGCCTGCACGATCTGCACAGCTGAACTGACCTTTCTCTGTATTGGCAGTTGTCATTCACCATGGACCTGGTGGTGCCTGACCCCGGTCTGTATGTGCTGGTCATGACATACCTCAACCCCACCAACAGGTCTCAGGAGGTTGATGTTGACGTTGTGTCGCTGTCCGGCCGAGGCATGGCAAAGCTTACCCTTCACAGCTGTCAATACAGGTAATTCTAAAAGTTAGTTGTATCTTTGGTTATCCCTAACGTTTACTGAAAGTAGAAATGATATTTTGTTAAACTGACTCACAACGGGTATGAATGATACCAGCAAGAGGCATAGATCTTCATGGGCCCCCGCACCTGTGTGGGCTCATGAAGATCTATGCTGCTTGCATTTTTTGTTATACCTTCAACTTTACCAGACAACATTTCTATAGGAATCTGTCTTACTACCCAGCCAACTTTGCCCTTGAGCACTCAAGAATACAATTCAAGGGGAGATAAACAGGCAACATTAGTGGTTGTCTCCCATGGGCTAATTCTGGGTCATGGGCTTGAAGCCTCAGTTTCTTGTCTGGAGTATTTTGACGGTGCTCATCTTCCTCGACCACTGTTCACCCCAACCCCACATCCACCTTCTGTTTCTCCGTGTGGGGGACCATTTGTATCACTGACAAAATCTTTCAACACCCCATGCTCCTAAGTAAAAAATCTTCGGCATGTTATCCTTAACTTCCTGTTTATCGGTTTTGTGTTTCAGTACGCTGTGTCGCCAAGTGTTCAAGTCACAGGATGGCATGGTGGCCGTGTTTAACATCTCTACTGGATACGTCTCTCTCACTTTCACTGGCCTAAATGACGTCAACATTGCTGTCGTAAGTCTGGCTTATCAATTTTCATGTGGCTTGAATGAAACTTGTTCATGTCTTCAAACTACCTTCCCAATAGCATTGCTATAGGAAAGCCAACCCTTAACTCATTCAGCCCGGCGCATGTATTTCCCAGATTTTGTAGGTGTCATCTAACGGCTATGCACCTGTTGCAGGAGATGGGATCGACCATGATAATTCAAGGGCATTGCCAGATTAGCTTGGCGCCTGTCGGCGCCAAGCTAATCTGGCACTGCCCTTGAATTATCATGGTCAACCCATCTCCTGCTGTAGTGCGTCAGGGCTGAATGAGTTAACATTTTGTGTCCATATTCCTTGGACATCAATTTGTCGTTGAGTGAACACAGGTTCTGAAACAAAATATGTACGGTGGCAAGGAAGGGGTTAACCCATGTCATACTGAGGCTAAAAGCTTTAAATTTCTACACTGCCATATGCAAGCTACATTATAGTACTTACAGATAAGGGTATAGACCTAGTTCAAGGGGGTGCCAGAATAGCTTGGCGCCTAGAGGCGCCAAGCTATTCTGGCACTACCCTTGAACTATTTTAGTCAAACTTATTTCACACACTGGTGTATTCCGAATGATAAGGGTTAACTTAGAAATGTGCAGCTCTTATTGTTTGTGTTATGTTTATTTATTTATACACGTTTTGTGTTTTTGTATGATAGGATTCAGTGACAGCGGTGCCCTATGGCGAGTGGACCACAGAGTTCATCAGGCCCAGGATCATCTGCATCCGAATCAATGGCGTGTAAGTCATCCCTCCCACTAGTAGCCATATAATTCGCCTCCCATCAACTTGTAGCCTATTAGTTCACGTCCTCTCAACTAGCAGACCTCTGATTCACTTTAGAAAATCAGTGTCTCGCTAGCATGCTGGTCTTACCTCTCAAGCTGTGTGTGTGCACACGTAACGAGAGGTTTTCATCTGCACCTGGCTGAGTCGGTGTAACTCTCCTGCGTACAGAAAAGAAGGAGAGCAGAAAAGTGTTTCATTTTATATTTAAATTGTGTAAGTTAACCCATTTAGCCCCAACACCCTGCAGCAGGAGATGGATCGACCATGATAATTCAAGGGTAGTGCCAAATTAGCTTGGCGCCATCGGATGACTCCTGCAACTGGTGCATAGTCGTTAGCAGACTCCTCCAAAATTTGGGAAAAGTGCCTGTGGGTTTAAATGGGTTAAAGTTAGCCCTTTTGTGCTGCATTACTGTAAGATGTCATTAGAACATTTATAAAGGAAATATTGTGAACTATTAACCAGGTGCAGGTTATTATAAATTGTAAAGACAAATTTGGTGTTTGTTGCAGTTGCATCCCCTCGTCCTATTCGCTGCCAGTGGGCACACAGAGAGTGGACTTTGAATTGCCGCCAAACATGGGTCGTACGACCATCGACCTGCCCCCGGGCATTCTGGACAAAGACGCAGGGCTGGTGCAGCTAAATCGGACAGATGTAAGTTACGTAATAATAAAGATGAGGATTTTCAATGATCAGTTTAACTCCTTCACTGCCAGTGATCATGAATTGTGCACCAAGCTAATCTGGCACTACCCTTGAATTATGGTCAATCCATCTCCTGCAACTGGTACATAGTTGTTGGGCAACACCTCCAAAATTTGAGAAATGGGACCTTGGGGCTAAAAGGGTTAATTATTCCCATCAAACTTTGTAGGGGTTTGGAACCTCGAAAGGCAGTGTCTGATCATATGCCTGATCATATGCACTACATGTTCAGCCACTGCTTGACATAATATGACGGTATGGTTGAAGGTCATCGCTCAGGCTTCGGCACTGCTGTCAGAGGCCTATGAAATTGTGTCGTGCAGTGAGCAGTTCACTGGCTACCAGACGTTGTGTTATGCCTCATGCCTGATATGAATAGAGCATGTTCTATCTTCATTGGGCATGCAGCAGTGCCTGATTGTGAGGTCAAATTCAGCCCATTCTTATAGGAACTTGTATGATCCATCACTGTTGTACGGGAATGCCATATCATGGATCCAGGCCTTGGGCTTACCCATGAAATATAGCTCTGTAGGTTGATATGTTCCTATGTGATTTATAAAGTTATGGAAATATGAAACAAATTAACCCATTTAACTCCACAGCCGCATTTCCCAAAGTTTTGGAGGTGTTACCTTACAACTGTATACCAGTTGCAGCAGATAGATTGACCATGATAATTAAAGGGTTGTGTCAGGCACCAACCCAGTCTGGCACTACCCTTAACCTTTATCATTCTGATACACCCCATTACTTGAAATAAATTTGACTGATAGTTCAAGGGCGTTGGCAGAATAGCGTGGCGCCTGAGGCGCCAAGCTATTCTGCCAACGCCTTTGAACTAAAACGGTTGATCTATCTTCTAATGTGTACTGCGGCCTTTATAGGACAGTAAGCAAAGTTTACAAAATCAGCCTCAGGATGTAATGGGTTAAATTATCATGTAGATCCATCTCCTGCTGTGGTACATCAGGGCTAATGGGGTGAACTGTATTTGTAGCTAATCTGTAAGGCATGTTCACTCTAAGCACAATACTGAGTTCAAAGTGCTGTACTGTATTGGGTTTCTTGTGTTACAGAGAGAGATTGAAATCCATGGCACCGTGACCAAACCAGGGCGTTACGTGATTCTGTTCCATTACTACATGCCTACAGAAATCGGTCTCACGATACCAGTGACTGTCCTCGTTGGGGGTCAGCCCAGGCAAGGTATGTCTCTACCCCAGACCCTGCCATAGATTCTCCTGAATCTTGGTAGTCTCTGTGGCTCAGTTACATTTGCAAGGGCCATAGTCTCAGGAGTCCCTGCAAGTACCCCAGTAGCAAGACCTCTTTCGGCCCACGACGGCTGCAGTGGGCCCGCGCACAGTTGTGCGCGGGTCCACTGCGGCCGTCGTGGGCCCAAGGGCCATTGCTTACTGGGTAATCATGGGTATTTTCTTTGTTATGTACACTGTCCACTCCTGGCTGAGTGTGGTATGATTAACCCATGTAGCTCTGACTCACTCCAGCGGGAGATGGATCGACTGCGGTAATTGAAGGGTAGTGGCAGATAAGTTTGGCACCTGATGGGGAGGGGTCTGTGTATGCATTGCCAGGACTTGAAAATTAAAAGTCAAGGTTGGCATGGGGGACGCCTCAAACATTATGGGTTTTGATAAAATGATAAAATAAATGAACTCTTTTATTTCCTCAAAAACATTACCGATGACATGACTACATGGGAATATCTACTTCTAGGCTCAATTTTAGCCTACTTGCCCGTTGTGTGCCCACACAACCCGAGAGGCACTCGGGGAACCCCCCAGAGGGGCCGAGAGTTATCTCCCCATACCTGCCTTACCAGATCCGGTCACGAGACCATTCAGTCTTTCTACTTCGCTCGTGGAGAGAAGACGTGTCTGGCCCGCGCTCTCGCTGCCTCGACCGGTCTTCTGCCTACTGACGCTTGTTGCCGACTCTGTGTGCTCTGCGCCCGCTTCTACCCTGCCTTCTACCTGGCCTTCTCTTCCTGCTTCGTTGGGCTGCTTGCGGGGATTCTTCTGCGTCTGTGGACGGCGGTTTGACTGCCCTTTCCCCCCCCCCTTCCCTTCGTTGCAGAGGTAAGGTAGCGGTAGTTCCCTCGGCCGTCCCTCGGGCTGAGGGCCGGCTGTCTATGGGTGTTTCCCTGCTTTTTGCTGGTGGTTTGGTTTCAGTGCGTAGTGCCTGATTAGCTCACGGTCGGCTGTTGCCGTGTCGCGCCCGTTTGCACGTGGGCCTTGGGCTCCGTGTGTGTTAGCCCGTTTAAAGCCCTGTTAGCCCTCCGAGAGTGCCCCATTACGCTTTCACCGGGAGCCCGCCTACGCTTCGATAATGTTGTGCTCCCGGTGCGATGACTTTAGGTGGCCGACGGACACTCACTCGGTCTCCCTACCGCGTTCGGTGGTTCCTCGGACCACAGGTTTAATAATAATAATAATAATAAGCACATTAAATAGGCGCTTTATCCCAATGGAAAATCGGCTCAAAGCGCCGCCCCGAACTGGGCCCAACAAGCGCGCTCACGTGAGTCACGCGCATTCACTCACACACGGAACGTAAACACAGAACTTTCACGTGGTGCTAAGGGCAAGCTCAAGCGAGCTGCTGTAGTTTGGAAGTTCAAAATCGTTTGTATTTGAAATTGGTTGGGTGGACTGAATCTGATACCAGAGTTAAGCGGTGTGCGGCCTGGCCTGAGGTTATGTGGGCGGACCTTGGTCCTTTTACCGCCGAGAGCGGGCCCGCCCGGCTTACGAGCGTTCAGCGCCCTTTGACACGTTGGCCGCCCTGGCTGTTTCCTCGGCCACTCCCGCACGGAACGGTCCCCTCGTCGGGGTTCGCGGTTTTTGTCTGACCACAGGACCGCCACTGCTGCCACGCCCGCTGACCCTTCCGGAGGGTCTGTTGGCCGGCTTAGCGCACGTCTCACTGAGAGTGACCAGCAGCAGTCGGCCTTGAGCCGTCCGTCGTTGACGAGCCGTCCTCACCACTCTCCCCGCACCAGGCCCGCTGATCCTTCCGGAGGATCGCCTTGCTGGCATAGTGGCCTACTTCCGGAGTAGGGCCCGGAGAGACGTCAGCACCGGCCGTCGCGACGCAGCCGCGACTCTGATCCGCACCGTTCCTCCTCCAGACGCCCGCGCCCTCGCTCGCCTCGCGAGCGCTGTCAGCGAGGATTCTCGACGCCCCCTGCAGGACGATGCGCTCAGCCTGCTACCCGAAGTCTCTGTCTCGGCTCTGTTGGACGAGGAGGATCGCTCGACCTCGCACGCGGCCCTCGAGGATGTTTCCCCCTCGGCGCTCCCGTCTTCTTCCCAGTCAGAGACGCTTCTAGCTCCGGTGGAAGCCGCCAGGATCGTGGCCATGACACTGCCGGCGGACGCCTGCCCAGCTTCCCCACCGCTGAAGAGGAAGGTCGCCGCCTTTGTTGACGCGGAGAGGCAGGTCAAGAGGTTTAAGTCGCTTCCCCAACCGCCCGGCTTTAAGGGTCTTCGAGACGTCTTGTCGTCGCACCTACAGCTCGCCACGTCCCAGGAGCCGGTCTTCTTCTCCGACCGTCGCTGGCCCGCGGATTAGACATCTTGTTTCGGCGGGACTGGTGTGTTGGACTCTCCTAGCCTTCTCCATCCCTCTGCCTACGCTGGACCCTTCGGCGGTGTCGCTAGCCGGCGGTCTGACTCTGCTGCGGCGGTCCCCGCCGCGGGGCCTGGACAAGACAGCGACCTTGGTCCAAAACACCTTACCCTGCTCGGGTGTTATGGAGCTCCTCACTCAAGCCTTGGGTCGTCGGGTGGAGGTATCCTGGCATCTTTCCATCTCTCCCCTCCTAGGAGACCTGCTGGTCCTCGCGGAGACCGCCAACTGCGCCGCCTACCATTCCTCGGTCAACGCGATGGTGGTTTCGGCCAATTGCGACCTCATGCGTCGAGATGCCCTGCTCCGCCCCTGCAGTACGTTGCCGCCGGACCTGCGAGCGCAACTTCACCGTGCCCCCTTGGGTGGACCCTTGCTGTTCGGCGACTCAGTCTCTACGGGTCGGCGGTTCGTTCCTCGTGATGTCTGTGCGACTTGGCCGGAGACGTTTGGTCGGACCTCTGGAGTTTTATCGGCGAGAGCGACCTCCGTCTACTATCTCTCGTCCGGCTCCTGTGGACACTTCCGCCGCCCCTTCGGTAACGACCGCCCTTCCTCGCATCGGCCCCTCGGAACGGTCTGCTCGTCGGGACCCGGCGTTGCGCGCTGACCAGAGGATCGCCACTGCTGCCACGCCCGCTGACCCTTCCGGAGGGTCTGTTTGCCGGCACAGCGCCCGCCTCACTGAGCCTGGCCTGCAGCAGTCCGCCATGAGCCGTCCCACGTTGACTGGCCTTCATCCTCTCTCTCTCTCCCCGAGAAGCCCGCTGATCCTTCCGGAGGATCTAAACGCCGGCATAGAGCCCTTCTCACCGAGTCCGGCCAGGAGAGACGTCAGCCTCAACCTGCGCGACACGGTCGCGCCCCCGACTCATCCCGTTCCACCGTCAGTTCTAGACACTCACGCTCGCCCCTCGAGCGCCGCTGGAGGGATCATTCGCCTCGCCGGGATCGTCGCCGCTCCCCCCGGAGGATCTGAACGCCGGCGTAGCGACATGCTCTCGGAGTCTGGCCAAGAGAGGCTTCAGCCTTAGCTTGCGCGACACGGTCGCGCCCCGACTCCCGCCGTTCCACTTTCAGGTCACTTGATGGCTGATCAGAGGACTGCCACTGCTGCCACGCCCGCTGACCCTTCCGGAGGGTCTGTTTGCCGGCACAGCGCCCGCCTCACTGAGCCCGGCCTGCAGCAGTCCGCCATGTGCCGTCCCACGTGACTGGCCTTCCTCTCCCGTCTCTCCCCGTTAAGCCCGCTGATCCTTCCGGAGGATCTGTACGCCGGCGTAGCGCCCTACTCACTGAGTCTGGCCAGGAGAGACGTCAGCCCTAGCTTGCGCGACTCGGTCGCGCCCCCGACTCCTTCCGTTCCACTTTCTGTTCAGGACACTAGTGCGCACCGCTCGAGCGCCTTCGGTAGGATTGCCGTTCGGACTCAACCTCCGCCCCTGGGTCTTCGCTTGGCGGATGGACGCCTTAGTCGCCTTAGCCCGACAGTCCTCCTCCAGTCCACATCGAACTACCTGGACGGCCTCCGTTGTGCAACCAATCGGAGACCACGCTAGCCACGGACAGAGAATGCTCTCTTGCACCTCCTGGCACACCTGGGCTTCCTAGTAGACGACGGCAAGTCAGATCTCTCCCTCCCGCCGGGTTGTGCATCTGGGTATGGAACTCCCTACCAACCTCAACACGGTACGCCTTCCGGTGCCCCGGATCAAGAGGATTGCTGATCTAGCCGACCAGTTAGCTCGGGAGGATGCAGGCCCCGCCAGAGTCTGGCTTCAGTTGCTGGGTTTGATGAACGCCGCAGCGGATCTTATCCCACTAGGGCGTCTCTACTCCCGGCCAATTCAACTGCATCTTCTCCATTGGCTCACGTCTTCCAGAGACTTGACGGCCGCGGTCCCAGTGCCCCAGATGCTTCGTCCGCACCTTCGTCGGTGGACCGGCCCTACGTGGCTAGCGTCGGGAGTTCCCTTAGCCTCTCCCCCTCCAGGCGGGTCCCTGGCCCTCCCACTGGGCGCACACCCACACCCACTGTCTGGAGATGCAGGCCGTATGGCGAGCCCTTCACGCCGGGGAGTACCTCCTCCGACACCAGGAGCTTCTCGTGCTTTCGGACGACACGATCGTGGTCGCTTACATCCAGAAGCTAGGTGGCACACGCTCCCCTGACCTGTGTATGCTCCTCTACAGGAAGGTGCGTTGGTGCGAGGACCGGAGCATTATCCTTCAAGCCCCGCACGTTCCCGGATGCCTAAATGTCTTGGCCGACTCTCGGTCTCGCCGCGACCAACTCCTACACACGGAATGGACCCTGCGACAGGACATCTTTCAGATGATCTGCGCCCGCTGGGAGACTCCCCAGGCCGAGTCGTTCGCCCCGAGGTGGAACCACCAGCTTCCCCTCTTCGTCTCCCCGATTCCCGACCACCTTGCCTGGGCTGTCAATGCGCTCTCCTTTCCCTGGGACGGACTTGTGGCCTATACCGGTCCCCCTACCGTCCTCGTGTCCTAAGTCCTCCTCTAACTGCGGGGCTCTTCGGCGTTCCTCCTGTCGGTCGCACCGCTCGTCTGGAACCGCTCCTGGACCACCGACCTGCTCAGCCTCGCCACAGACCCGCCCCTGCTGCTGCCCACCCCGCGGACCATGCTCAAGCAACCGCGCCAGCCGCTGTTCCACCCCTGCCTGGAGTGGCTCCTCCTTTACGCCTGGAGGTTGGGCGGCAAACCCCCGGAGCTAGAGTATACTCAGATGCAGCTATGGAGGCGATCGCTGCGCCCCGGAGACTGTCGACCCTTCAAGCCTACGAGGGAACTGGCGAGTCCTCTGTTCCTGGTGTACCGATCTTGGCCTTACGCCCACGGATCTGACTCATCCTCCGCTGGCGGACTTCTCTCTCTGGCTCTTCGAGACCAAAGCCTAACCCTCATCACGGTACGCGGTTACCTGTCCATGATGGCGGACACCTATCGTCACCTGGGACGACCCGATCCGGGCGCCGGCAAGGACCTAGCCGACCTTATGGGACACTTCGGCACCCAGCGCCTTACACTCCGCTCGCTCCTTCCTCGCTGGGACCTACCCTGGGTGCTCACGTGGTTGAACTCCGCCCGCTTCGTACCATTACCTTTGGCCCAGCTCGCGGACTTGGCACGCGAGACTTGTTTCCTGCTGGCACTGGCTACCGCTTCGCGCGGGAGCGAGCTACATGCGCCTTCAGCACGCCCTGCCGATCTGCAGTTCCGAACAGATGGCTCCGTCCAGCTGCGCACGGACCCGGCCTTTCTGGCAAATAACAGGTCTCCTTTAACTCCGCCTTAGGTGATCACCATTAGGCCGCTGAGAGACCGACCCCGGTCCCAGGAGACCAGGCTACAGGATCCCGTGCGCGCCCTAAAAAAATATCTATCTGCGGCGATCTAAGCCCGTCCGCAGGGGACGGTCGCGCCTCTTCCTACCCCTAAGACCCAACCGGCGTGACATTATAGCCCAGACGATCTCTTCCTGGCTCCGCTGGGTCATACGCTCCGCTTATCAGGAGATCTCCCCTGAGGGAGCGAAGAGGCTGCACATTCACGCACACGAGGTACGAGCTATGGCCACGAACGTTGCGTTTGATCGAAACCGCACTGTCAAGGACATCGTGGCAGCCGTGGGCTAGAAAACCGAATCGGTCTTTGCCCCTTTCTACCTCTGGGACCTGGCTAGCCAGCGAGAGAATCTCGCACTGGTGGGGGGACATCGCCGCCCGCGCAACACTCCCTCCCGGTGCCACTGGCACCGTAGATGCACTTCGCTAAAATTGTCGGGAGTGTGCGACGGGGAGAACGGCGCTGTTCTGCTGGGGGAGTTTTGGGCGGCACCCGCCTCCTCATCGCAATTCTCCCATGTAGTCATGTCATCGGTAATGTTTTTGAGGAAATAAATTCATTTTTCTCTAAAAGGTATTTTTTCGAAAAATACTTACCGATGACATGACTCGGATGTCCCTCCCTCCTGCCCCGCTTGCCGCTTTCGAGCGAAGTATCAGACTGAATGGTCTCGTGACCGGATCTGGTAAGGCAGGTATGGGGAGATAACTCTCGGCCCCTCTGGGGGGTTCCCCGAGTGCCTCTCGGGTTGTGTGGGCACACAACGGGCAAGTAGGCTAAAATTGAGCCTAGAAGTAGATATTCCCATGTAGTCATGTCATCGGTAAGTATTTTTCGAAAAAATACCTTTTAGAGAAAAATGAATATCTCTCTTCAAAAACAAATCTAGTAATCGTTATCATGTCTCTGACGTTCGTATTGTTTTTGCTTGGCAGGCATGTTCCATGCAGTCTTCTGCCCTAATGTCATGTTCTTTTTATAGTTTTACTGATTGTCAGCTTTGTAATGTGCAGGTGTGTTCAAGCCAACTTACTGCCCAAGTGTGACGGGTTGTCGTGCGGCCATCTTGTTTGACAACAACAACATCATCACACTCAACGACAATGACATCCGCATCCACGTCAATAACACAAGTGGAGGCAAAATATGGCTTGTATGAAAATTGTTCTGTCTCTTTGTCTCTTTTGTCAATATCAGATGATAAGAGGTAGATCTGAAACTGTGCATCTTTTGAGGCAAACAGTGGATTAACACATTTAGCCCTAACACACTACAGCAGGAGATGGATCAACCATGATAATTCTAGGGTAGTGCCAGATTAGCTTGGCGCCATTAGGCACTGAGCTAATCTGGCACTACCAGTTATCATGGTCAATCCATTCTCTGCAACTGGTACAGAGTGGATAAGTGACTTCACCACAATTTGAAAAATGTGGTATCAGATGTTTGGGCATCACTGTTTTTGTCGACATGTGCCATTGGTTTAAATAGTTTATTGCTTTGCAAAATGCATACGAGGGTATACAGCAATTTCCATCAGATCAAAACAAGCCACAGGCTTATAGGATGATCTGGACACTGAATCAATTACATTTGCATGGTGGTGGTTTGCAGATATTAAATACAACGTAGGTAAGTAAATCATATATATATATATATATATATATATATATATATATATATATATATATATATATATACACACATACACACACACACACACACATATACATAATTATACATGTACACACACACACATATACATAATAAATAATATTAATGCAAAATGAAAATAGAGGGGAAATTTCCATTTCGTGTAATTTTCATGTGCCATTTTTACCTACTCAGATTTCTGAACATCTATTTAACCCTTTTCATCCTGATACACCTCTGCTTAAAACTAATTTGACTAAGATAGTTCAAGGGTGGTGTCAGAATAGCTTGGCGCCTCAGGTGCCAAGCTATTCTGGCACAACCCTTGAACTAAAATGGTTGATCTATCTCCTAGTCTGTAATGTAACCTTCATAGGACAATAAGCAAATGTTACAAAATCAGCCTCAGGATGTAATGGGTTAATGCATTCACATGATAAAAATCTTTGACTTTTGAGGCATCTGCAAGTCAAAATATCCTAAGTTTGCAGGAAAGTAATTTACAAAGAAAAGTGTGGTTGGGATCTCTGAAATAGTGCTACGTTTGACTTTCGCTGTATCCGATCTTGTTATAAGTGAAGTCAACCGTGTATTATCTACAGGACTATGCCCTGATCGTCCCAGCAGAACATTTCAAGCCATTTGACCTGGAGCTTCAGCCAATCGACAAGTCGGGCGACTTCCTCAAGCACTGCGTCAATGAAGGATTTGAACTCAGGTTTGTGCTTGTGTAGGGAAATTTATTATATAGGTCAACCGTAGTATTATGCGCTTCAGTACGTCGCGAGATCGGATATAATGCACACAGGTCTCGGTCTTCCACGGGGGATGCCCAGTGAGCAAAAGGTTCCCCAGGCTGATGTGGGCCTTATGTGGTCCAAATGTATGAGACATGGATAACTCATGAGTCCTTGCAATTGCTGGTTTTATTCAAATCGTTATATCTCAGGAAGATGCGGTTTCCGGAATCTGCGGTGGTTTTAACCCGCAGTTGCGGGGGCTCATGAGGATCTATACCTCTTGCTGACACCACTTTCTGTTCCTTGGACGGCTGGGGATCTTTGGCTTTAAATTACACAAAGATTTTAGAAGCACGATTTGCATCCCCTGAAAGTGAAGGGCTAAAGACATTTTCTGATGCTGGCAGTACAGAGGTGAACTTTTTTTGTTTTACAGCGACGATTCAGAGTTCTGCAAGGAAAGCTTGTTCACACTGACAACGGAGTTCAACAACGGTGCCGTGCAGTGCGACTGTAACGTGGACGGTTCGCTCAACTTTAACTGTCAGGAGTTTGGGGGGCAGTGTCAGTGTCGCGAAAACGTCATCGGTCGCACCTGCACAGCCTGTCGCCCTGGGTACTTCGGCTTCCCGCGGTGCCAACGTGAGATTGATTTTTCACTTTCTTGGCGTGGATAATATCCTTGTGCAAGAGGAATGCGCCCTTTCAACTACTAACCCATTTAACCCCAAGGCTGCATTTCTCATATTGTTGAGGTGTCGGCTAATGCATATGTAACAATGCCCGGAGACGAATCGACCAGTATAATTCAAGGGTTGTGCCAGATTAGCTTGGCGCCACCAGGCACCAAGCTAATCTGGCACTACCTTTGAATTATCATTGTCAACTCATCTCCTGATGTAGTGCCTCGGGGATATAATTATGGGTTAACTGACACTAGAACAAATTGTTACGTTTTGTTCGCTTTTACACAAGGAACACATGCCAGTGAACCTTATCTTACACTTAACCCCTTTTTTATCCTGATACACCCATTGCTTAAATAAATTTGCCTAATACCATTCTGGCACCACCCTTGAACTAAGTTGATCTATCTCCTGATCTGTAATGTAGCCCTCATAGTAAAGAAGCACCTTTTTACAAACTGCGCCTCCGGATGTAATGTGTTGATGTGTATCCTGTTTTCAGCCTGTAACTGTCCGTTTGGCGTGTGCCACCCTATCACGGGTGACTGTATCTGCCCACCCCGGGTAGAAGGGGCCCGCTGTGACCGCTGTGCTCCAGGCGCTTATGGATATGACGCTCTCATCGGCTGTCAGGTGAGGCTGCGTGAAATAAAATCTCTGAATGGAAAAATTACCCCCCATGTGCATGCAGCCTCTGGTACTGTAAACAGGTTCAGATTTAGAATTGTAACATGTGGATCGTACATCTATTTTCCATCAAGAATTTAGCTTCATTTCCCATTTGGAGGTGTCATCTAACGACTGTACCTGTTGCAGGAAATGGATTGACCATGTTATTTCAAGGTTAGTGCCAGATTAGCTTGGCGCCATCAGGCCATCAGGCGCCAAGCTAATCTGGTACTACCCTTGAATTATTATAGTCGATGCACCTTCTGCTGTGGTGCGTTGGGTTTAAATGGGTTAAATGAGATTAAACCTTTTAGCTCCAAGGGTGCTTTTCCCAAATTTGGAAGTGCCGCTGAATGACAAGGTGCCAGTGGAGGTGGATTTTCCATGATAATTCAATGGTAGTGCCACATTAGCTTGGCGCCTTCACTACCCTTGAATGATCATGGTCAAGCCATCTCCTGCTGTAGGGATCTGGGGCTAAGAGGGTTAAAAGGTGTAACATTGCTAATGTCCTGTTGGCGGTTGGTTGTTGCAGGAGTGCAGCTGCAACCCTCGGGGCGTTCAGGGTGGAGACATCAACTGTGACCAGACTATTGGACAGTGCAAGTGAGTCGTGGCTTCATACTTTTCATTCTCTCAGTGTTGTGTCCCTCGTTTTGCCGTCACATTCTCCGGACCTTGTGGAGGGAATGGGGGCCATGAAGGCAAAACAGCAGAACCCGTTTTGAGCGACCACCTTGTTTGCGAGGGAGAAGTGGTCTTAAAAGACAGGTGCTCTGTTGAGAGAAGTTTTGAAGGGCAGACAGTGTCACTTGTCATTTACCCTTTTCACCCTGATACACCCATTGCTTGAAATAAATTTGACAGTGATAGTTCTAGGGTGGTGCCAGAATAGCCACTTCACCCATTTGATCAACCATGATAATTCAAGGGTAGTGCCAGATTAGCTTGGTGCCAGTAGGCGCCAAGCTAATCTGGCATTACCCTTGAATTATCATGGTTGATCCATCAGCTGCAGTGTGTCGGGGATGTTCTCAGTGCTGTAGCAGGATCCAATCGTAATCATAATTATTGAATGAACGTTGTCTTGTGTGTTCACAGCTGTTTGGCAAACGTGGGAGGTCGCAAGTGCGACACCTGTCTGCCAGGCCACCACGCGTTCCCCTACTGCGACCCTTGCGACTGCGACCCTCGGGGCACGGAAGTCGACATTTGTGATCAGGTCACCTCGCGATGCTTGTGCAAGGTAGCGTTTTTATGAAACTTTGCCCACTTGGCCTATTGAGTCATTACACGCAACAACAGGACACTGATGGGCCATGATAGTAAGATGTGTCAGAACATATAACAATCAGTTTGAGGAGATGGATCAACCAAAACCCAGAGTAGCGTCAGATTAGCTTGATGCTTGGTGGTGCCAAGCCAATCTGGCACTACCCTTGAATTATGATGGTTGATCCATCTTGTGCTGTAGTGCATCGGGGCTAAATGGGCCTAGACATGCAATATCCAGAGACTGATCAGCCATGATAGTAAAAGAGTGGTGCTCCATCTTCAACTGTCATTGATATGTCCCCTGAACTGTAACTCCCAAGTTTAGAAATTTGTTTCCTCAAAATACATTACCAATGGCATTACTAATTGGAATATACCCCTTAGCTTAACAGATTTCAGCCTAAACACCCTTGTGTGTACCTACACGACAAGGGCCGTAACTCAGGGAGTTGTATCCAAGTGACCGGCTGGTCTCCCTTCCCTCCATCCGGTCACATGAGCCGTGCATTTCCTCCAGTCTTACCCTTAGCTTCACCGGAAACGGTTCACCGGCTTCAGCCTCGACGTTGGTTGGATTACTTCTTCAGCTATGCTTCGTCTCAAGCTTCGCTAGTGGCTAAGAAGATGGCGAGGTAAGGCCTCGGGTTATGCCTACGAGCAAACGGACTGTTTATGGAGCTGTCGGCATATTCCGTGGAAATTTGTCACATTTTTTCAGTTGAGACTGTGCTTAGCCCTTGGACTGTGTGGTGAGTCCTGTTCACGGGGCCTTTCATTACTGGCCCCGCGCGGTTGCTTTCATGGCCTCTGCTTTGTGTTGCAGTGCACAGTTATGCACCTGTAGAAGATGTAAATGATTCCAGTGGCCGACGGACTCGCATACGCTGTCTTTTCTGTTCCGGCTGCTCCTCGTCCTGTACCTGTGCTAAGTGCGCGGAAGTGGTCCCAGCTGTGGGAGTTTTATCTGTGGGGATGCCCAGCGGCTACAGATTCTAGCGCGCCGTTGGACACGGACAGGTCAGTGCAAGACTCTATAGCGACTGTAATCCCTGCTCCCCCCACTAATCCGTGCCGCCAAGCGACCTCTGAGATTGTGGGGCCCTCTTCACGCCGGACACTGTACTCTGTCGCGTTTAGCCCTCTCATAGCGATGGCCAGGAGAGTCAACCCCATCCCGCATGGTCCTTCGCAAGGAGCGACCAAGGGACTACTGCCAGTCTTGCATGTTCCTTCGCAAGGAGTGACCAAGAGACATAGCACTCAGAAGACACGGACTCATGGGGATGTTTCCACTAGTCGCCGTCCGTCAGCCACTCCCAGTGCATGCAGGCATCCTAGCACGGGTACTCGTAGCTACGGAGATACGCTGTCACCTCCACGTCGGGCTCCCGGCCGGAGCCGGTCCCCTTGCGCTACTCGACGTTTCTCTCCTTGCAAGCATTCCCCTAGCCCTCGGGAAAGCTTTCATTGACACGGCTCCATGGACACTCCTCGCCGGGCCACTAGGACTTCTCGTCGCGACTCCCTGCCGGCTTCTCTGGACCCACGTAGGAGGTTACGTCTCTCACTCGTCGTTCGAGCAAGATCGCTGGTCAGCGCTACGGTAGTGCCCAGACACCAGCCGCTCTGCTTTCACCTGATCCTTGTCCTGCTCACAGGCAACCCGAGCACTCGCCTGACAGACCCTACTGGTCTCCCCCGGACAGGTTGATCTCCCATCATGGAAGTGGTTTCCATGTCGCCCGCGCCTTCGGTTTATGATGAGGACGTCCTCAGTCTGCACCCATAGGACTCTGCGTCAGCCCTGTGCTCCCAGGATCCCCGCCCCCACAGTGCTTCGGTGTCCGACATGGCAGGGGAGACATCTGGTTCGTCTGAGACGTTGCGGGCCCTAGACGAGGCGGCGCGTTTGATCTTCGCTATTCTTCCCTTGGAGGGATGCCAGCCCTCTCCGCCGCTCAAGAGGAAGGCTGCAGCCTCGGTCGACGCTCCATTTCAGGCGAAACGTTTCAAGATCCTTCCTCAGCCTTCGGGAGTTAGAGACCTTGCGGATGCTTTTAATGAGCACCTGTGGAGCAAGCTGCGGGATAGGGGTTTATTTGTGGACACTCGTTGGCCTGCTGACGTCGATATCAAGTTTCGGCAAGCTTGGTACGCGGGACACTCTCAAGCCTTTGCCTGCCCTCTCCCAGCGGTAGACTTTGCGGCGGAGTTACAAGCTGGAGGCAAGATACCCGCCCGGTGGTTCTTCCCCCCCGGTCTGGACCACATGGCAAGTCTGATTCGGAATTCCCTGGCTTGTGTGGGTTGTTTGGACTTGGCCACTCAGGCGGTCGTGCGGAGTGTGGAGGAGTTTTGGGAGCGGCCGAACGAGGCTCGTTTGTGGGACGTCCACTCACTCGCTGTGACAGCAAATCGCCCCGTGCACCACATCGCGACTAACTCCATGGCGGCGGCGGCGAATTGCGACCTAATCAGACGAGACGCCATGTTGAAGAGTCTTCGTCGCTCGACTGCGCCATGCTCCTGTGTGCGGGTCCCTCCTCTTCGGCTTCACCTGGCTAAGGACCTGTGGCTGAGCGCTCCCAGAGCTGATTCCTCCCGGTTTCCATCTTCCCGCAAAGACGAGGGTCGCGCCCTGTGGAGCTTCAGACCCACCTCCCGGCTGGTTACCAGACTACCACCCAGACATCAGGCCCCTGCCGTCCGCGCCCACCCCCTCCAAGCCTCGGCCCCTGCCGGGCCCAGGTTCGCCCGAAGGCCCGGGCGGGGGAGGGCCCAGTAACTTTCTCCCGACTTTGCCCCCACCGATTCCTGCAGGGAGGCTATTGAGGCACAGCGACGAGTGGCGGTCGCTGCTGCCGGAGGACCCTTGGAGTCTTGACATGATCTTGGAAGGACTGCAGATCTCGTTTCAGATTCCACCCCCACTGAGACGCTCCCCTCTTTGGATGCGCGTACTGGTCGACCAGTGCAAGGCGGACGCTCTTCAGGGAGAGATTGCTGCGCTGCTCCAGAAGGCCACCACGGAAATAGTAGCTCGACAGGACTCCCTGGTGTTCTACAGTTGGCTCTTTGTGGTTCTAAAGCCCGGCGGCAGGTGGCGACCAGTCATCGACCTCTCGGCCCTGAACAAGTTTATTGTCGCCCCCTCCTTTCGCATAGAAACAGCAAGAGCCTTACGAGCCTCAGTGCAGCCTATGGACTATGGGGTCAGCCTCGACCGGTCAGATGCATACCTGCATGTTCCCATGTACCCGGCCTCTCGGCGGTACCTGCGATTCTCCTTTCGTGAGGTCGTTTACCAGTTTCGGGCCCTACCCTTCGGTCTCAACCTCAGCCCTTGGGTCTTTACGAGGATTATAGACGCCATAGTCGCCAGGGCCAGGCAGGATTCCTCGAGCCCTATCTCCAACTTTCTCGATGACCTGCTTCTCAAGAATCAGGACGAGGCCTCGCTAGAGGCAGACAGGGATGCTCTCCTAGCGCTTCTTCGCCGGCTCAGGGTTCATTGTCAAAGAGGGAAAGTCGGACTTGGTGCCGTCTCACAGGTTTGTCCACCTGGGCATGGAGTTCCTGACCGACCTCAACAGGGTACGTCTACCGGAGGCTTGGATCTAGAAGCTGGCAGCCATAGCATGGCAGGTCTCACTAGCCGACGCCGTCCCAGCCAGGACCTGGCTCCAGCTCTTGGGTCTAATCAGTGCGGCGGCGGACCTGTTACCCCTCGGCAGGCTTTACTCACGACCGCTACAGTTGCATGTACTGCTCCACTGGCGCCCATCCTCGGGAGATCTCTCAGCCTCAATCCCAGTCCCTCTGCTGATCTGGCTGCATCTGCTCAGATGGACAGATCACTCTTGGTTGGAGTCCCACTCTTCACCCCTCCGCCTCCTTTTTCCATTTGTGCGGATGCAAGTCTCGTTGGCTGGGGTGCCCACTTACTGCCGGAATTCAGCGCCGTCTCGGGCTGGTGGGCGTCAGACCTTCGAGACAAGCATATCAACTGGCTGGAGTTGAAGGCGGTGTGGTTGGCTTTCATCAACTGGGAATCGCGGCTCTCCGGCCAGGAAGTCCTGATCCTGTCCGACAATGCGACGGTGGTAGCCTATATTCAGAAGCAAGGCGGCACTCGGTCCCTGGCCCTCTGCATGCTACTTTACCAGACCTTCCTGTGGGGCAGGGATCAGGGGATTGGGCTCCGAGCACGGCACATCCCGGGACACCTAAATGTTCTTGTGGACTCCCTCTCACGATGAGGACAGCTCCTCCACTCCGAGCCCCCACCCGGGTCTGCCCTTGGGGACTTGGGTGGGGTTAACTACTTTTTAGTTCCCAGGGTCACCCTGGTCAGCCCCACAGGGTGGGTTTTTCTCTCTATTCTGGTGCATGTGTTTCTGTCTACCCTTGGTCCATTCACCTGTATTTGCCTTTTTAAAACTCTCCCATATGTCTGCACTGCCTGTAGCCCTTGATATTGGATGTGTGTTGCTAAATGGTCTTGGCTTTATTTAGGCCCCATGGCGTAGGTTTATTTAACGTATTGGACCGGCTGGTGACATACATTCAATGTTCTGTTTTTTTTTTTTTCACAAGCAGTGCAGGCACGTCCTGTGAAAGCCTTGTTGCTGTCGGGACGTTACGCAATGTACAATCAATCAATCAATCAATCCTCCACACCGAGTGGTCCCTCCGGCTGGACATCTTCCGGATGATCTGTGCACACTGGGAGACGCCCATGATCGACCTGTTTGTGACCAGATGGAACAAGCAGCTGCCACTATTTGTCTCGCCCATCCCGGACCCCCTCGCGTGGGTGATGGACGCTCTGTCCGTCTCCTGGGAGGGCCTCATAGCCTACGCTTATCCTCCCTCGGTGCGGGTGCCCAAGGTGCTCCTCAAGCTACGGGGTTGCAATATGGTCCTACTGCTTGTCGCACCGTTCAGTTGGAACAGGACTTGGACAACATCTTTTGAGCCTCGCCACCGACCCTCCTCTCTGGCTCCCCATGTCTCGTACGATGCTAAAGCAGTCCTGGCAGAATCTCTTCCACCCTTGCCCGGACAGACTTCTGCTTCACGCCTGGAGGTTGTGCGGCAAGCCCTCACAGCGTGAGGTTTCTCGAATGCAGCGGTGGAGGTGATCGCGGCAGCCCACAGACCATCCACCCTCCGGGTGTACGAAAGAAAATGGAGGGTCCTACAGTCCTGGTGCAAGTCCCAGCGCCTCTCCCCCATGGCTCTGACCATGCCTCAGCTGGCTGAGTTATTTTTGTGGCTGTTTAGTGAGAAGAACTTGGCCCCGATCACCATCCGAGGTTACCTCTCGATGGTGGCAGACACTTATCGGCACTTAGGCCTACCAGACCTGGGAACGTGCAAGGACCTCTCAGACCTGATGTCCCACTTCGAGCTCCAGAGCCCAGTCGCTCGTTCTCTCGTTCCATGCTGGGATCTCCCATGGGTGCTGACCTGGTTGAACTCCAGTTGGTTCGAGCCTCTTCCCTTTGCCCGCCTCGCGGACTTGACTAGGAAGACCTGCTTCCTCGTGGCCCTCGCCACACCCGCCAGAGTAAGCGAGCTGCATGCACTTTCAGTAGACCCAGCCTGCATGCAGTTCAGGACCGACAGTTCAGTTCAACTTCTGACCAATCCTTCCTTCTTGGCCAAGAATAGACACCCCTCGTCTGCGCCCCAGGTGTTGAGTCTTCGCCTGCTTTCGGGGTTTGACCGGTCCCACACGACTGCAGGACCCGGTCCGAACATTAAAAGTCTTCCTGCGCAGAGTGAAACCCATCAGGAGAGGCCGCTCCCACCTCTTCCTGCCCTTGGCCCCAGGTCGAGCTGACATTTCCGCCCAGACGATCTCGTCCTGGTTGTGATGGACCATCCGCTTTGCTTACAAAGATCTCTCCCCACAGGGTGCCGAGAGAATGTGGATACGGGCCCACGAAGTCAGAGCGTTCGCCGCCAGCGTCGTGGTCGACTGCAACTGCGCAGTCAGAGACATCGTTGCAGCGGTCGAGGACGGTCGGGGACTGCGGTCGTGAACGTAGTGCGAGGTCCTGTCCTTCCGACTGCGCTCGTCGGGCGAGCGGGAGTGCCTGGAGCTTGTGGCGGAACAGGAGGTGTCGGGTCCGTGGCTGGACTTAGGACGCCGGGGTGCAAGTCTCTGCTGGCCGGGCTCAATGAGGCGGGCGCTCTGCCGGCATCTAGACCCCTCGGAGGAGTCAGCGGGCTTTTCGAGGAGAGACGAACGAGGACTGCCAGATACTAAGGCACGGCGCAAGGCGCGATGCTGCAGGCCGGGCTCAGTGAGGCGGGCACTCTGCCGGCATTCAGACCCCTTGGAAGGGTCAGCGGGCATGGCAGTGGATGCAGTCCTGTGGTAAGCACCTTTGGCGTGTGTTTAACGTGTCGTCCGTTCCAAACGGCCGGGACCGGGAGGAGCGGTCACTTCTCCCGAAGTGGAAGATGTCGGCAAGGGGCGCTCAGGCCGGTAGAAACTCCACAGGTGGTACCACCGCAGCTCGGGCCAGGATGAGCAGACATCACAGAGGTGGTCCGAGGAGCAGCCAGCACAGGGGAGGCAGACCGCATGGTTATCCGTCGGCCACTGGAAGTCGCCACACAGGGTGCAAGTAAGCACCTGGGAGCTACAACACATAACAGGCATGCAAGGCGACCGAGCGTGGGCCCTGAGAGCACACAACACATGTCTGACACAATACGGCACAAAGGCCCTCGCCAAGCTAAGACGAGCGTCGGGTATACAATGTTGCAACAAGTGCAATGAAACGGAGCGCCGCTGATCAATGGTGGCGAAAACCACACAGCGAGGGCACGAGGGGTCCCCGCCAAGTTAAGTCGCGCGCCGGGCGCACAACGGTACAACCAGTACAAGTGAACGTAGTGCTGCAAACATCTGGCACTAGCCACCCGCTAACGGCGAGGCATGAGGGGCCCCGCCAAGCTAAGCTGAGTGGCGGGAGTCCAAAATGTACAACACATGAAAGAGATAAACGCAGCGCCCCAGGCGCAGCTGGTGCCTGGCTCGGGGGCCAGCTGTGAGCTGTTACCACTACCTTACCTCTCCGAGGAAGCGGGGATGGGGGGGGGGGGGGACCTCCATAACACTGGCCCGGCGCGAGGCGGGAAGAGAACGCCCCAGCAGGTAAGCGTCAGAAGAGGTAGCTGAAGAAACGGAGTTTTCTCAGCAAGAACCGGCAGAGGAAGCTTTGCAGCCCAAGGAGAGGAGACCACGAAGTCAGAAGTCAGGCACAAGCAAGCAGACCGGGCACCGGTCGCAGCAAACACGTGTAGAGTGCAAGGCTAACGCTGATCACGTCTTCACAGCGCGAGCTAAGTAGGATGACTGGTTGGGCTACCACGTGACCCGGAACCGGTAGGGCAGGGACGGGAGACAACTCTTGGCCCCTCTGGGGGTTCCCCAAGTGCCTCCTGGGTTGTGTTGTAACACAACAGGTTCTTAGGCTAAAATTGAGCAAGTAGTAGACACAAAGTCTTGTCATCGTTAAGTATTTTTCGAAAAAATATATTTTAGAGAAAAATTAATTTTTCGAAAAAATACATTTTAGAGAAAAATAATTTCACTTATGACTGCGTCGTGTTAAGGGGGGGGGGGGGGGGGTGGGTGGTGGGGGGGGGGGGGGGGGCGAGAGTGGAAAATCTGAAATACATTTTGAATTACTGCACAGTTGCATGTTTTTCTGCCTCTGAGACTATATTGTTTCCTGCGTTATGTTTGACCCTGTGACTGTCGGTAGCAGGTTTTGTGATGATTCCTGCAGGAATCATTGAAACAAAAACCACTACCAGCTGCTAGAGGCCTCGTGCTGGGACCATATGGCGTTGAGGCGCGTCCCCTGGGTGGTGGATAGGGGGTCCCTCGTGAGAGGGGTGCACCGAATGAAATAAGGTGCCGTGAACCAACATGGTCTAAGGGAAGGTGACCCCAACAGAAAACCCCTGGTCCTCCTAGTAAGGGGGTTGGGCGTGGGGGTAGCTTCCCCACCCTGCAAAAAAGGAAATAGCTACAAAAACGCCGACGAAAAGACTAACAGTAATTCCTTTCCTGGAGGAGGAAGGTTCTTCTACCAGAAGACTTATGATGTCCTGTGGTGAAAGCCGGAAGTCTTCGGAAGCCACAGGACCGAGCCGCCTCTCTCTATCCAGGGATACAACCATGGGCACATGGAACGTCAAGACCATGTACCAGAGCGGCAAGGCCGCCAGATAGCAGCGGAAATGCAAAAGTACAACCTTTCCCTGCTAGGTATCAGTGAAGCCAGATGGACGCAGTCTGGCCAGAAAAGGCTGTTAAGTGGGGAGATGATTCTGTATTCAGGTCATGAAGAGGAGAATGCCCCCCATACAGAAGGTGTAGCATTCATGCTGTCACCAGTGGCACAGAGAGCGCTGATGGGCTGGGAACCTCTTGGGCCAAGAATTATCACAGCAGCCTTTAGAACCAAGAAAAAGCTCAAGCTGAACGTCATCCAGTGTTATGCGCCCACTAATGACAGTGACGAGGAAGAGAAACAAGAGTTCTACGACCGACTCCAGAGTGCCTTGGACAAATGTGCGGAGCGAGACATCACCATCGTCATGGGCGATTTTAATGCCAAAATAGGGGAGGACAACACCGGATACGAAGAGGTGATGGGGAGACAGGGACTAGGCTTGGAGATGAGTGAGAATGGGGAGAGGTTTGTAGACTTTTGTGCTCTAAACCGACTTGTCATTGGAGGCAGCATCTTCCCACACAGAAGAATACACAAAGCAACTTGGGTCTCACCTGACCATGCAACAGAGAACCAAATAGACCATATCTGCATTAGCAAGAAATTTAGAAGATCCCTTCAAGATGTTCGAGTGAGGAGGGGAGCAGATGTCGCCTCAGACCACCATCTGCTTACCTTAAGAATGAAGCTCAAGCTAAAGAAAAGCCGCACAGAGACAACAAGAAGACAGCATTATAATGTAGGCCTCCTGAGAGAAACTGGAGTTAGAGAAGTGTTCAAACTGGTGCTGTCCAACCAGTTTCAAGCGCTACAGGAGCTAGTAAATGAAGAGGAGGCGGTCACCACAGAGCAGCAGTGGAAGGCAGTTAGAGAGGCACTGAACTCAACCTGCAAAGACACTGTAGGGTTCAGGAAACACCATCACAAGGACTGGCTGTCGGCACAGACCTTGAAGAAGATAGAAGTGAGGAAGCAGAAGAAAGCAGTTGTCAACAACAGTCGCACGAGAGCAGCCAAAGTAAGGGCACAGGGGGAATACTGGGAAGCCAACCGCGAGGTGAAGAGGAGTATCAGGGCAGACAAGAGGGCCTACACAGACAGCCTGGCAGCAGAGGCAGAAAAGGCAGCAGGCAGCGGCAACATGAAACAGCTCTACGACATTACCAGAAGATTGTCAGGCAAGTATGGCCATACAGAAAGACCAGTAAAAGACAAAGAAGGCAAGCCTATTGCAGACAGAGCAGACCAACTCGACAGATGGGCCGAGTATTTTGAAGAGTTACTGAACAGACCTAGCCCACCCGACCCCCCCGACATCCAGCCGGCAGAGACCGACCTACCCATCAGCTGTGACAGACCCAGCCGGGAAGAGATCAGAAGAGCAGTGGCATTTTTGAAGAACGGCAAAGCAGCAGGCCCAGATGGCATCCCAGCGGAGTCTCTGAAAGCAGACCTAGAGACAACAGTTGAGATGCTGTACCCACTGTTTGGAAAGATAATAATAATAATAATAATAATAATAATAAGCGCATTAAATAGGCGCTTTATCCCAATTGAAAATCGGCTCAAAGCGCCGCCGCGAACTGAACCCAACAAGCACACTCACGTGAATCACATGCATTCACTCACACACTGTACATATACACAGAACATTCACGTGGTGCTAAGGGCAAGCTCAAGCGAGCTACTGTAGTTTTTGGAAATTCAATCGTTTGTATTTGAAATTTGATTGTGGGCTGAAACTGATACCAAAGTCGTGGGGGAGGAAGAGCCGGAGTACCCGGAGAAAGAACCTCCGACGGTCCGCCCGAATTAACGGTGACACTTACTAGAGGAGAAAAATCCGACGCCGGAACCCGTAATCGAACCTCGCACCCTTAGCATTGGTGGCAGGCGCCTTAACCACTGCGCCACGGACCGCCCCTGGGAAGAGGAGGTGATGCCGGCTGACTGGAAGGAGGGGTACCTAATCAAGCTTCCCAAGAAAGGCGACCTCAGCAAGTGTTCCAACTACAGAGGAATCACCTTGCTGTCAGTACCAGGAAAGGTCTTCAACAGGATCATCCTGGAGAGAATGAAGAGCTCCGTTGACCCCCAACTGAGAGACCAGCAAGCAGATTCGGGGGTTCTTTCTCCGGGTACTCCGGTTCTTCCACCCCCCCCCCCCCACCCCCCACACCTTGGCACCGGTCTCAGGCCACTTTACAAATTTCAAATACAAGCGATCAAAATTCTCTGTAACTTCAGTAGCTGACTGGCCCTTCGTTTGTCTTGTACTGTGTTTGTCTTAAATGGCGTAAATCCGTGTCTGTTTCGTGAGTGTGTGTGTTGGGTTTCAGGCGCGGCGCTTTGAGTCGATTTCCCCAAAAATTGAGAAAAAGCGCCTAGATAATAACGGTATTATTATTATTATTATTAGATTCAGGAAGAACCAATCATGTACAGACCAGATCGCCACTCTCCGCATCATCGTGGAACAGTCTCTGGAGTGGAGCTCCCCGCTGTACGTCAACTTTGTGGATTATGAGAAAGCATTTGACAGTGTGGACCGAGAGACTCTGTGGAAACTCCTACGACACTACGGTGTACCCACAAAGCTCATCCGCCTGATCAAGCGCAGCTACGATGGCATGACATGTCGCATGATCCACGAAGGGCAGTTCACCAGGGAGCTCCATGTCAGAACTGGTGTCAGGCAGGGGTGTCTGCTGTCTCCGTTCCTCTTCCTACTGGCCATAGACTGGGTCATGAAGATGACCACAGAGCACAGACGAAGTGGAATACAGTGGACACTGTGGACACAGCTTGACGACCTCGATTTTGCAGACGACTTGGCATTACTGTCCCACACTCATCAACAAATGCAGGACAAGACCACGAGGCTTGCTGACATCTCGTCCCAAGTGGGCCTCACCATTCACAAACAGAAAACAAAGACAATGAGGCTGAACGCAACCAGGGAAGAACCAGTCTTGCTTGCTGGCACCCCGTTGGAGGAGGTGGAGTCCTTCACCTATCTCGGGAGCATCATAGACAAAAAAGGCGCCACCGATGCAGATGTCAGAGCACGAATCGGTAAAGCCAGAGCAGCCTTTCTCCAGTTGAAAAAAGTGTGGAGTTCCAGAGAGCTGTCACAACACACCAAAGTCCGGATTTTCAACTCCAATGTAAAAGCAGTTCTCCTATATGGAGCAGAGACTTGGAGATTGACAAAAACCACAGTCAACAGAGTACAGACCTTCATGAACAGTTGCCTCAGAAGAATTTTGAAAATCTACTGGCCAGAGAAGATCAGCAACGTCAGACTCTGGGAGAGAACAGAGCAGATAACAGCAGAGAATGAAATTGGGCGAAGAAGATGGGGATGGATCGGTCACAGTCTGAGAAAGCCAGCTTCCAGTATCACTAGGCAGGCATTGTCATGGAACCCCCAGGGAAAGAGGAAAAGAGGTAGGCCGAGAAACTCCTGGCGTCGAGACCTTCAAGCAGACATCAAGAGACTGGGAACCACCTGGAGTAGAATCGAAGGAAAAGCACAGAACAGGAGTTGCTGGAGGTCTCTCGTCGACGGCCTATACCCGGGAAGGGGTGACAGGCGTAAGTAAGTAAGCTGCTAGAGGGTTAAACAAGACAACCAGGCCCTCAAGGTCGGTCCATCTGTATGTTTATCCATTTGTCTGTCAGTCCTTTTTTTCATCCATCTGTCCATCTGTCCATCCATCCATCCATCAACCCACCCACGCATCAACCAATTAATCCATCAATCTGTCGACCCATCAGTCAGTCAGTCAGTCAGTCAGTCAATAAATGCGTCTTTGTTTTGCAGGTGAATGTAGTGGGTCCTCGGTGTGATCAGTGTGCTGACGGCATGTTCCACTTGAGTAACGACAAACCCAAGGGATGCACCAAGTGTTTCTGTTTTGGCATCACCACACGCTGCATGAGTTCCGACCTCAACTGGGACGCGGTAAGTGTTTGAACCCCCATGTGCATGCAACCATTACTGTTAACAGTACCGGTGGCTGCATGCACAAGGGGTTAATGATAGTAATTCAAGTGATTCAGTTTTGGGTCACCACACTTTATAGCAGTTCCCATCTCACCTTGGCCTCAGATGATGATAGTTCATCAGGTGATCCTGTCTTGGCATCACAACATAGTGTGCCAGTACAGACTGTTTATTTTTTATTATGATAATTCTCTTTTAACCCATTTAGCTTCAAGTCCCTACAGCAGGAGACGGTTTGACCATGATAATTCAAGGTTAGTGCCAGATTAGCGTGGCGCCTACAGGCGCCAAGCTATTCTAGTACTAACCTTGAATTATCAAGGTCAGTCTATCTCCTGCAACTGGTACATAGTCATTAGGCAACACCTCCAAAATTTGAGAAATGGGATTCTAGGGCTAAAAGGGTTAAAACCACTGTTTTCTTGCAAAATAGTTTTTGAGTGACCACCTTTTGAGTGATCGCCTGTCTTCAGTGACCATCATTTAGGTGGCTGTAGCTGCGACTGTGGCTGTAGCCACCTAAATGATGGTCTTTAACTCATTCTACCCCAGACACACCACAGCAAGAAAAGGATCGACCAAGTTAGTTTAAGGGTAATGCCAGAATAGCTTGGCGCCTATGGGCGCCAAGCTATTCTGGCATCACCCTTGAACTATCATGGAGGATCAGTGTCCTGCACTGCACTGCAGTCTTCAGAAAACAAGGGCAAAATTTGGGGATTTCGGTGATGGGGTAGAATGAGTTAATGACAAGTGACACTTTCTGCCCTTCAAGGTTTGGCTTTAGACTCTTCTCTTTATTCTTGCATAACAGATGGTTGCTCAAAACAGGTTGTACTGTATTCCTGCTTTCAGGTGAAAGTGATGAAGGGCTGGGCTGTGACCAACACTCAGGACGGAATTGTGATCGAGGCCGGCAACACCATCGCTGTCAAGGCGCTGGATAACATTGTCGACACAAACAAACCTGTCTACTGGGTGGCCGCTCCCGAGTACCTTGGAAATAAGGTGAGTTTTAGTCACTTATCCGTGACCAGTTCTGAAAGCAGATTTTGAGAGCAAGATGTCAATAAATATTATTACTTGTTAACCCTCTGGCTGTCTGTAGCTCTTTTTGTCGCAATGATCATGACAAAATGTGCTATTGACAGCCAGGGGTAATTGTATGATTTAAAAGAAAAATAACACTCAGATCATTGATATTGTGTTGTGTGCAGATCAAGTCATATGGCGGTCGCCTGGTGTTTACGGTGCTGTTCACTTTACCACGCACTTTGCCAGCCGAGGCCCAAGGTCTCATCGCGCCAGACGTCATTCTGGTGGTGAGTGAAGCCGGTGAAAGTCGGTGTGGATGGGTGTTTGTGTGTGTATGTGGGGGTGTGTGTGTTTCCACATGCAGGTTGGCATGTTTTTTTGTGTCTGTGTACGGGTGTACAAGAAAGGGTGCATGTGCATATATGCCTGTGTATGCACATGGTGCATGCTTGCGTGCATACACACACACACACACACACACACACACACACACACACACACACACACACACACATGGGTGACAGTCTTCAGTCCTGGAAACTGATTCAACTTTTTAAAAATTACAGAAAGCTGAATTTCAGCTCTTTTTTTGGTACAGACAGAACATCCCTCCAGCCAGCCAGTTCCGTCTGCAAGAGGCATAAATTCTCATGAGCCCCTGCATTTGCAGGGGCTCATGAGAATTTATGCCTCTTGCTGACCATGGATCTGGGGCATAGTCCATGGACCATTTTCAGTCGTATAAATGTTTTGAACTGCCACCCATGTATATATGTTTGCAGTTGTGCGTGGGTGCAATGAGTGTGCATGCACATGCTTACATCCATGCAGGTGTCCTTGTGTCTGTGCATGTTAGACCATGCTTGCAGACATGTGCCCTGTTTCCTGGTAAAGTTTGACTTTCTTGTTTACAGGGTAACAACATGACAATTGTACACACCCACTCAGACCAGCCCGTGCCAAACGCTGCACTCAATATGGAAATTCCGCTCCTTGAGGTGAGAAACATAATGTGTTCCATTTAGACAGTATCAATCCGTCAGATGTTAGTAGAGTTTTGGGGCACATTGATTCCTGCAGTAATCATGACAACAAAAGCCACTACGGACAGCTGAAAGATTAACTCCTTCCCTGCCAGGAAAAATGCAAACAATCCAACTTCAAAAGACAAAGACCTTCATGAGCCCCCACTGACGTGGGCCTCATGAGTTTCTTTGCCTGTTGCTGATCCTGTTTATTGATGTGTTCATTCAGTGTTGAATATGCACTGCTTTTAACCCATTTAAACCCATGGCCAAATTTGGAGGTGTCACCTAAGGATTAGTGTACCAGATTGATTGACTATGATAAATTAAGGGTAGTGCCAGATTAGCTTGGCTCCTGGTGGTACCAAGGTGACCTAGCACTACCCTTGAATTATCGTCGCTAGTCCATCTCCTTATGTAGTGCGTTAGGGCTAAATGGGTTAAAGACATAATTGTGTGTCCACTGGCAGTGATTGTGTTAACAAATGAAAGGAACAGCCCACAGAATCCATATTTGTTTGCTAGTGTATTTAAAGTTTATCAGTGAAGCAGTTTTGTTATAATTGTCGTTTGTTATGTTTACGAGTGAAGGTGACTGTAAATACAAGATGTATCTTTTTCTTTGACTCAGGATGTGTGGGGAATGTGTTTTCTGTCTTCTTGCAGTACAACTTCCGTCATGTGGAGACAGGGGCGATGGTGTCGCGCGAGCAGTTTATGATGGCGTTGATCAACCTGCAGGCGCTGCACATCCGTGCCTCGTTCTTCAGTCTTGTTGATGAGGCCAGGTAGGGCCCTGCGGTCAGCTGCCTGAGTGAGCTTAGTCCTGCGCCAGCCGCTAAGCAAGGTGCTCCGCTATAGCGGAGCACCTTGCTTAGCGGCTGGCGCAGGACTAAGCTCACTCATGCAAATGTACCCTTGTTTTTTGTTGCTGCTGTTCTTTGCTTTGTTTTGGTTTTAGTTCGTTTGTTAGGGGGTTATTGGAACGAACCCTTTGGCGGTCAATGGCACTTTTCGTCAAAGTGATTCCTGCAAGAATCACCTCAACACAAAGCGGCACCGACTGCCAAAGGGCTAACATTTTGCAAGCGAAGAAGACCATCTCAGGCAAAGGTTTGGGTTTGTATACGAGTCAAACTTTTCAATTTTTGGTCATCGGTTGATTAATAGCACAAACCCTGTAGACCATAAGATCCAAAATCACAGACCAAAACGCTAATTTGTATTATTATTATATTGTCATAAGATTTTTTAAATTTTATTATTATATTTATTTGTTTGTTTTAGGCTGTCTGATGTGAGTATGGATATGGCCACAGAGACCGGACCGGGCGATGTTGCTCTGACTGTGGAACAGTGTCAGTGTCCGCCCAGCTACACAGGATCCTCGTGCCAGGTAATTGCAGCACAGATGTACATCTCAACTTAACTTTGTCGATTCACATACAATTTACTCCTGCTGCCCTGATGTCATTCATTCTTTTTAAATTGTAGCTGTTTGGCTGTCTGTAGAGCTTCTCGTCGCAACAATTGTTTTTTCAAAATACATTACCGATGGCATTACTATATGGAATACACTCTATAGCCTATAGATTTCAGTCTAAGCCAAGTTGTGTCCCCTACACAACTGGGGAGGAGGAGATCCATGCATAGGAGCCCGGGTGGTCTCCCCTTACCACCCTATCTGGTCATGCGTCATAGGGCGAAAGCCCGGCAGTTTCACTTCTAGCTCGACCGTGTACAGTCGAGTTTTTGGCCTTACTCTGTTTTGCAACAGTTTCAGACTTGTACTTTCCAATGTCTACTGGCGTGACACGTACATGAACTTTTTTTTTGGCTTTTGCCTAGTTAGTCTTTGTGACTTGCATCAAATTGATATTCGTTTTCTAGAGTGTTACGAATTCAATGGACTCTGCTGTGTGAGCTTTTCGACCGGTCTCGGGCTGTGACTTGACTTTCCGTGACCTCTGTCGTGTGAACTCCGGCCTCGTGCTCTACTAATGACTTACGGGACACTTCTTCGTTTGCTTTCAGCCTGAGTTCTAGACTCTTCAGTGACTTTTTCCCGGTGGACTGTGTGTGACGGACGTTATGGCTTCTTCCCAGCTGAGAACCTGCCAGCTTTGTGGGGATTTCCAGTGGCCCTCGGACGCACACGACGCCTGCCTTCCGTGCTCGGGCTGCTCTTCGGACAGGATTTGTGTCATGTGTGCCGACTGGAGAGAGGACCTGTGGTCTCGCCTCTGGGACTTTTACCGCCGCGACCACCCGTCTCCGGCGAGATTTGCTCAAGCTTAGTACTAAAGAGAAAAGAGAAAGAGTTAATGAGAAAAGATTCTCTCCCTCACGCTCCGATTCGTCTGAGCGTGACCCGAGAACCAGAGACAGGCCGCCCCCCCGCTCCGAACTATCTGAGCGGGCCCGGCGAGCCACATATAGGCCTGGCCTCCCCCCCCCCCCCCCCCCCCACCACGCCGCCTCGAAGCTTCTGGGCGGGCCCGGCGTGACACATACACACCCCCCCCCCCCCCCCCCCCCCCCCCCCGGCTGTGATGTTTCCGAGCGGGCCCAGCGAGTCTCTCTTTCGTCCCTGCCCCGTTCTGATCCTTCTGGATGGTCCCGGCAAGACTTGGACACGCTCCCTCCACGCACCGGTTCACCTTAGCATGGCCCGCGAGCGCCTTTGTTGCTCCCCCCCCCCCCCCCCCCCCCGCTCCGATTCTTCTGAGCGGGTCGGGCGGGACTCAGAGTCTTTTGCGCAAGATTGGATCTACCAGGTTGCTGACAAGCTCACCCCCCGCTTGCGCTCTCCCGAGCGGGCTCGGTGAGCCAGGGATCCCCTACCGCCTCCCTTCGTGAGCTCGGAGCGCCGTCCCCGGCACCCGCAATCCCCTCACCGACGCGTACGACTGTCGCAGCCCCCCGTCGACCCGCTTTTCGGCGGGTAGGGGGCTTCCGGAGCACTCCTTTGCCTCCGGACGTCGTTCGACTGCTGTTTCTCCTTCTCCGCGTCGCCCTTCCTTATTGGCTTCGCGTGCGGCTCCGCCTGTCCCTCGCATGCATGGCAGCCCGCCGCTGGTGGATGGCTCTCGCTCTCATAGCCGGTTGCCCCTCCTTTGGGCTCAGCGCGACAGGCGGCATTTGGATCTCGATCCTGACATCCTCAGCCTTCATCCAGGGGACTCAGCTTTAGAGGTTTTCCTTCGGGACTCTCCAGCCGGCTCCCCCGTTCACCACTCTGCAGTGTCTTCGGTTTCCTCCGCTTCCCCGGTCTGCAGGCCTACGCTAAGCTCCCAGACATTTTGTTCCTTAGACGATTCTTCCCGACTTATTTCGACCCTTCTCCCCCCTGACCTTATGCCCGCCGTCTCCCCCAATGAAGAGACAAGCTTCCACTATGGTGGATGCGCAGTTTTCTGCCAAACGTTGCAAGTTGTTCCCTCAGCCAGCTGGCTTCCGGGATCTCGCGGAGGCGTTCTCCACACAGCTCCGCCAGGACAGCTTTGGGGAAAATGATGTTGTTTTTTTTTATTCCTGGTGGCCCGCGGGTATCAACATGAACTACCGCCAGTCTTGGTACGTGGGACACTCACAAGCCTTCGCTGTCCCTCTTCCCACCTTGGATTCGGCAGCCATCATACAGGCGGGGGGTCGACAGACTGTCCAGAACGCTTGGCCTCGCTCTCTGGACAGGATCGCGTCTGTAGTTCGGAACTCCCTGGCGTGTTCCGGTTTTTTGGAGATGGCAACGCAAGCGGTTCTGCGCCGGTTGGAGGATACGTGGAACCTGGAGGCTTCGTCTCCACTCCGTGATATCCATTCGATCCTTGTGGCTGCTAACCGGGCTGCCTACCATTCTTCTGCTAATGCCATGGCCACAGTCGTCAGCTGTGACCTTTGGCGGCGGGACACACTCCTTCGACTCTGCTCGGATCTTCCCAAGACCGTGAAGTCGCAACTCCGTCAGGCCATCATTGGCGGTTCGCAGCTGTTTGGGGATACTTGGCAGACGGTTAAGGAGGTGTCTAAGGATCTGTGGCCACGACCAGCCGCCGCCCCCTCTACCTTTCGCTTTCGCGCTCCCCGCACGGCCGTGGGTCACGCCCTGCGGTCTACCAGGCCCGCATCTCGTGCAGCCGGCGGCGCCTGAGATAGAGCTCACCCCCTTGAGGTCCCACAGCAGCCCCTCCCCGCCTCCCGCCCTTCTTGGTCCCACGGCGCCCATAAATCAGGGCGCGGTCGGGCCCGCTGACTCGCCCTCCCCTTGCCCCCGCCGACAGTTTTCGGGTCTCCTGTTGGAGGGCGGCTGTCCCGCTTCAGCGACCTCTGGTTTTCGCTGTTCCCAGACGACCCTTGGATCCTCCACAGGCCTCCAGCTGTCGTTCCAGTCCCCTCCACCCCTCCGCAGGTCTCCCCTTTGGACCCAGGCTCCAGACGATCGGCTCAAGGCGGACGCTCTTCGCGGAGATGTAGCGGCCTTGCTCAGCAAGGCGGCGACGGAGATAGTCTTTCGACATGACTCACCGGCGTTTTACAGCCGACTTTTCGTCGTTCGCAAGCCAGGCGGCAAGTGGCGTCCGGTCATCTACCTCTCGGCGCTAAACAGGTTCATTACGGCGCAGCACTTTCGGATGGAGACGGTCAGGACTCTTCGCGCAGCCGTCCGGCCAATGGACTTTGCTATCAGCCTCAATCTTTCGCACGCTTATCTGCACATGCCCATGCATCCGTCCTCCTGTCGTTATCTACGCTTTGCCTTCGAAGTGATCGTCTACCAGTTCCGATCCCTCCCTTTCGGCCTCAACATCAGCCCCTGGGTTTTCACGAGGCTTCTCGACACAGTGATGGGCCGCTTCCGGCAACGATTGTTGAGTCCGGCCTCCAATTATCTAGACGACCTACTACTGCGCAACCAGGTCACCACGGCTTTGGAGGAAGACAGAGACAAGCTGCTCTCGATCCTTCGCCAGCTAGGGTTTATGGTCAATCCGGGCAAGTCGGATCTCACTCCTTCGCGGCGGTTTCTGCATCTGGGGATGGAATTCCTAATCGACCTCAACTTGGTCCGCCTGCCGTTGGCTCGGCAGCAGAAGATCACTGGGCTCACCTGTCAGATGGAGCTAGAAGCCTCCTTCCCAGCCCGGGTATGGCTCCAGCTCTTGGGACTGCTCAGCGCAGCAGCGGAATTATTACCCTTTGGCTGGCTCTATGCCCGTCCTCTTCAGCTCCACCACCTACTTTGCTGGCGCCCCTCCTCTGGTGTCCTGACGGATCCGGTTCCGGTTACCCCGCTAGTCCGGCCCCACCTCCAGAGGTGGTTGAACCTCGCATGGTTGTCGACAGGCGTGCCTCTGCACTCCCCTCCAACCCAGTGGTCCCTCTGCACCGACGTGAGCCAGTCGGGATGGGGCGCTCACCTCTTACTGGACTTTGTCTCGACCTCGGGCCTTTGACCTCGGGAATTCACGGACAAACACATCAACTGGCTGGAGTTGAAGGCGGTGTGGTTGGCCAACGTCACCTGGCAAGAGAAGCTGACACACCAGGAGATCCTCATCCTTTCGGACAACTCGACAGTGGTGGCCTACATCCAGAACCAGGGGGGCACTCGCTCGCCCTCCCTGTGCATACTCCTGTACCATCTTTTGCTCTGGTGCAGGGACCGGGGCATTGCTCTTCGAGCCCGCCACATCCCAGGCCACCTGAACGTGGTCGCAGATGCCCTGTCACCCCGCGGACAGCTTCTCCACACGGAGTGGTCCCTGCGCCAGACATCTTTCACATGATCTGCTCGCGATGGGAGACGCCCCTAGTCGACCTGTTTGCCACCAGGTGGAACAACCAGCTACCGATTTTTGTCTCCCCTGTTCCGGACCCGCTCGCCTGGGCAGTGGACGCGCTCTCCATCCCTTGGGATGGATTGACTGCGTATGGTGCCGAAGATCTTACGGAAATTGCAGGGTTGCTCCGCGGTTGTCCTGTTGGTGGCCCCCTTCAGCTGGACCAAGAGATGGACCACGGACCTGCTCGCTCTAGCTAAGGACCTGCCCTTGGAGCTCCCCACCCCACCGTCGATGCTCAAGCAGCCCCGGCAGGCGCTCTCCCACGCGTGCCCTGAGCGACTCCTCCTACACGCCTGGAGGTTGTCCGGCAAGCCCTCACCGCTAGAGGTTTCTCGGATGCTGCAGTGGCGGCGATTGCACGGCAGTTCACCCTTCTCTGAATTCCTCTTTTTAGTTGGGCTCTGTGCCAGCCGTGACCCACTTCACTGATAAGTGCGCGCGGGTCATAGCAGGCTCCAGCCTAGCTGCTGGCAGGAAGCATTGCGCTCTTTGTTCCCTGTTGAAGTCTGTCAGGCATGTGATAAGTTTAGCCTGTTTATAACTTATTATTACCGTGGCTACAAAGTTGCAATCGTAAATATCATTATGTAACACTATGCTTGAAATTGTCCTCTTCAAGCTCATATAAGTTTGGTCTGAACACCTCTTCGAATTCTGTGCTTATTACTTGATTACAACATGTGTAGTTCGAGGAACTTTCCTTCCGCTGTAGACAGTGCTTGTGTGTAAATGACTTGTTTTCTGTGCCGGATGTACCACTCCAATGTGTGCCCTTATCTGATGCATTATGTATAGTATAGCTTGTTAAAGCCATGGAGAATGGACATTCCTTTCCAAGACATTTGGAAGCTGTGAATTCTTTGTGTAAACTTTGTGGTAGAAGGTCTAGGCGAGCAGTCAAAGACAAAAACAAACCCGTGGTTTTTGTGCACTAAATACACCAGTGATATATTTTCGTGTTACAACATTGATGTGCTCAACGACCAGGAAGGGAAGCATTCTAAATCAATTTGTTGCATGTGTCACACAACAGAAGCTTAGAATCCTTCTGACAGAGCATTTGGCTTTGGTTTGTCCACATTTTCATCAGGTATTCACAGACTGCCACTCGTCCAAAAAAAATGAAACTGATCGGCCTATAAATGTGACACTAAGCCGGAACTGAATCTCGTAACAGCAAACAGTAAACCTCTGCTTTGTGTATTGTTTTTAAACTGTGTTAAAATTGTGATATTGTTAAAAACATTGACTGTATCGGTGAAACTCGCATACTTCATGTCGGCGCGCTGTGAATGGATTACCGTTTTTACTTGGCCCACCAAACCGGCTTTAGCAGGACTCAGGTATGTGGTTGTGAAGATTTTTAGCATGGGATATGCGAGTTAGGCACAGAGAGCGCTGATGGGCTGGAAACCTCTTGGGCCAAGAATTATCACAGCAGCCTTTAGAACCAAGAAAAAGCTCAAGCTGAACGTCATCCAGTGTTATGCGCCCACCAATGACAGTGACGAGGAAGAGAAACAAGAGTTCTACGACCGACTCCAGAGTGCCATGGACAATTGTGCGGAGCGAGACATCGCCATCGTCATGGGCGATTTTAATGCCAAAATAGGGGAGGACAGCACCGGATACGAAGAGGTGATGGGGAGACAGGGACTAGGCTCGGAGATGAGTGAGAACGGGGAGAGGTTTGTAGACTTTTGTGCTCTAAACCGACTTGTCATTGGAGGCAGCATCTTCCCACACAGAAGAATACACAAAGCAACTTGGGTCTCACCTGACCATACACCAGAGAACCAAATAGACCATATCTGCATTGGCAAGAAATTTAGAAGATCCCTTCAAGATGTTCGAGTGAGGAGGGGAGCAGATGTCGCCTCAGACCACTATCTGCTTACCTTAAGAATGAAGCTCAAGCTAAAGAAAAGCCGCACAGAGACAACAAGAAGACAGCGCTATAATGTAGGCCTCCTGAGAGAAACTGGAGTTAGAGAAGAGTTCAAACTGGTGCTGTCCAACCGGTTTCAAGCGCTACAGGAGCTAGTAAATAAAGAGGAGGCGGTCACCACAGAGCAGCAGTGGAAGGCAGAGAGGCGCTGAACTCAACCTGCAAAGACACTGTAGGGTTCAGGAAACACCACCACAAGGACTGGCTGTCGGCACAGACCTTGAAGAAGATAGAAGCAAGGAAGCAGAAGAAAGCAGCGGTCAACAACAGTCGCACGAGAGCAGCCAAAGTAAGGGCACAGGAGGAATACTCGGAAGCCAACCGCGAGGTGAAGAGGAGTATCAGGGCAGACAAGAGGGCCTACACAGACAGCCTGGCAGCAGAGGCAGAAAAGGCAGCAGGCAGCGGCAACATGAAACAGCTCTACGACATTACCAGAAGATTGTCGGGTAAGTATGGCCATACAGAAAGACCAGTAAAAGACAAAGAAGGCAAGCCTATTGCAGACAGAGCAGACCAACTCGACAGATGGGCCGAGTATTTTGAAGAGTTACTGAACAGACCTAGCCCACCCGAGCCCCCCGACATCCAGCCGGCAGAGACCGACCTACCCATCAGCTGTGACAGACCCAGCCAGGAAGAGATCAAAAGAGCAGTGGCATTTTTGAAGAATGGCAAAGCAGCAGGTCCAGATGGCATCCCAGCGGAGTCTCTGAAAGCAGACCTAGAGACAACAGTGGAGATGCTGTACCCACTGTTTGGAAAGATCTGGGAAGAGGAGGTGATGCCAGCTGACTGGAAGGAGGGGTACCTAATCAAGCTTCCCAAGAAAGGCGACCTCAGCAAGTGTTCCAACTACAGAGGAATCACCTTGCTGTCAGTACCAGGAAAGGTCTTTAACAGGATCATCCTAGAGAGAATGAAGAGCTCCGTTGACCCCCAGCTGAGAGACCAGCAAGCAGGATTCAGGAAGAACCGATCATGCACAGACCAGATCGCCACTCTCCGCATCATCGTGGAACAGTCTCTGGAGTGGAGCTCCCCGCTTTACATCAACTTTGTGGATTATGAGAAAGCATTTGACAGCGTGGACCGAGAGACTCTGTGGAAACTCCTACGACACTACGGTGTACCCACAAAGCTCGTCCGCCTGATCAAGAGCAGCTACCATGGCATGACATGTCGCGTGATCCACGAAGGGCAGTTCACCAGGGAGCTCCAGGTCAGAACTGGTGTCAGGCAGGGGTGTCTGCTGTCTCCGTTCCTCTTCCTACTGGCCATAGACTGGGTCATGAAGATGACCACAGAGCACAGACGAAGTGGAATACAGTGGACACTGTGGACACAGCTTGACGACCTCGATTTTGCAGATGACTTGGCATTACTGTCCCACACTCATCAACAAATGCAGGACAAGACCACGAGGCTTGCCGACATCTCGTCCCAAGTGGGCCTCACCATTCACAAACAGAAAACAAAGACAATGAGGCTGAACACAACCAGGGAAGAACCAATCTTGCTTGCTGGCACCCCATTGGAGGAGGTGGAGTCCTTCACCTATCTCGGGAGCATCATAGACAAAAAAGGCGGCACTGATGCAGATGTTAGAGCACGAATCGGTAAAGCCAGAGCAGCCTTTCTCCAGTTAAAAAAAGTGTGGAGTTCCAGAGAGCTGTCACAACACACCAAAGTCCGGATTTTCAACTCCAATGTAAAAGCAGTTCTCCTATATGGAGCAGAGACTTGGAGATTGACAAAAACCACAGTCAACAGAGTACAGACCTTCATGAACAGTTGCCTTAGAAGAATTTTGAAAATCCACTGGCCAGAGAAGATCAGCAACGTCAGACTCCGGGACAGAACAGAGCAGATAACAGCAGAGAATGAAATTGGGCGAAGAAGATGGGGATGGATCGGTCACAGCCTGAGAAAGCCAGCTTCCAGTATCACTAGGCAGGCATTGTCATGGAACCCCCAGGGAAAGAGGAAAAGAGGTAGGCCGAGAAACTCCTGGCGTCGAGACCTCCAAGCAGACATCAAGAGACTGGGAACCACCTGGAGTAGAATCGAAGGAGAAGCACAGAACAGGAGTTGCTGGAGGTCTCTCGTCGACGGCCTATACCCGGGTAGGGGTGACAGGCGTAAGTAAGTAAGTAAGTATGCGAGTTAAGACATCTGTTGACAGCACTGACTTTGTCTGAACTTTCCAGCAACTTTTGTTTTTGAACAGTGATGTGATAAAAAGTTTGATAAACTAACGGAAGGTGGCATCTAATCCGTCTCCTAGTGATACTTTTAGCGAGTGCAAGACAAACATCCACGCAGATTACCCCAGCATGTTTGGTGTCCAAAGATAGTACAATTTCTCCTCTACAAGACGACGTATGTTCAAATAATCACACACAACTGCAGGAGAATTAATTCCGGTTTACAGAGAACATCTGTAATTTACAGCTTATTCGCCGATGTATGCAGCAGAGGCTAAGAGCTAATCGGGGTCAAGCACAGTAGTACTGTAGACAAAGACGGCTGCTGCGCTATTCGTATCCCCAGCGGAAGCGAGACCTCATAGCTGGTGCATTATCAGTGATGGTATTTAGCGCGCTGATAGCAAGGGGAAGGGGGCTGCCTCGCTATCTCAGTGCTCCCGCGAAGCCGATCTCTTAAGTGTGCTGGCTCGCGCCGGCGGGCATAAAGCTGAAAACTAAAGAGCATAGGCTAAACTGCCGTGATTGCGGCAGCCCGCAGACTGTCTACCCAGAAGGTCTACGAAGGCAAGTGGAGGGTCTTCCAGTCGTGATGTGCGAATTTAACTACCCCCCAACTGGCTAAGCGTGAAACTGCCGGGCTTTCGCCCTATGACGCATGACCGGATAGGGTCGTAAGGGGAGGCCACCCGGGCTCCTATGCATGGATCCCCGGTGTCTCCTCCTCCCCAGTTGTGTAGCTGGAAAGAACCAGCGCCGAGAGTAGAACCCTGCCTTACTTCCTCCTGCGCGTGGCTGCTCGGAGTGCTCTGTCTCTCGCTCATCCCGCCCGGAGGACCATGTGAGAGTGGTTCACTGTGTCTTGGTCATCCCTCTGGACCATGCAAGACTGTATGGAGACTGTATGCCTTCACATCTTACTTCCTCCTGCGCTCGTCTCCTTGGTGTGCTCTGTCACTCGGTCACCCCTTGTGAATAACCATGCGAGACTGGCTGTTGTCTCTCGGACACCCCTTGCGAAGGGCCATGCGAGACTGAATGGACTCTTTCGGTCATCGCTATGAGAGGGCTAAACGGGAGTGAGTCCTGTGTCCGGCAAGAAGAAGATCCAACAATCTCCGAAGTCACTTGTCGACGTGGGGCTTGGTGGCGCGGGGGTTGACGGAGGGTCTTGCTCCGACCGGTTACTTTCCAACAGCCTGGTGACTTAGCTGAAGGCTGTCCCCGCCGATACAACCCCCACAGTTGGGACCACTTCCGCTTCTTCCACGTAGCGCACTTTTCGCAGGGACAGGCAGAGGAGTAGCCGGAACAGGGAAGACACAGCGTGTGCAAGTCCGTAGGCCACTAAAAGCCCTTGCACCTCATACAGGAGCGTAATTGCGAACTGCAACACAAAGCAGAAGCCATGAATGCAACCACACGGGGCCAGTAACGAACGGCCTCGTGAAAAGACTCACAACACTGTCCGAGGGCTAAGCCCGGTCTAGTCTCGAAATTCGTCAATTTTCATGGGTTATGCCCATGCCACCGCAATCAAGCCGGTCTTCTCATAGGCATAACCCGAGGCCTTACCTCGCCATCTTCTTAACCATTAGTCGAACTTGTGAACGTAGCATAGCCATAGAACGTAATCCAAATCCAAACCGGGAGGCTGAAGCCGGTGAACCGTTCTCACAGGAAGCTAAGGGTAAGACTGGCATGACTACACTGCTCACATAGCCTTATGAAGGGAAGGGAGACTACCCAGGTTCCTTGGTTACAACTCTGTAGAGTTGCGTCCCTTTTTGTGTAGGAACACACAAAGGGGTCTTAGGCTGCAATCGGTAAGCTAAGGGGTATTTTCCTTATAGTAATGCCGTCAGTATTAATTTTGAGGAAACAAAGTGGTCTTGAAAGGTTCTATTAAACAATAGAAAATCAAACGTGTCATTTGTTTCACAGAATTCTCTTGGATTTAATTACAGGAATGTGCCCCTGGTCACTACCGGTCGCGCTCCACGCCATACCTGGGCATCTGCGTCAAGTGCAACTGTCACGGACATTCCGATGAGTGTGATGCTGTTACTGGAGAATGCTATGTAAGTTTTGTCTTTTCTTGACCTGTTGCTTGTTCTGTTAACCAATATCATACTGTGTCTAAACGCTTCAAATTTGTACACGGCCATATGCAAGCTTCATTATAGTACTTACAGATAAGGATATAGACTAAGGGCTTTAGATAGACTAAGGGCTTTAGTTCAAGGGTGGTGCCAGAATGGCTTGGCGCCTAAAGGTGCCGAGCTATTCTGGCACTACCCTTGAACTATTTTAGTCAAACTTATGTCACACACTGGTGTATGCCGAATGATAAGGGTTAAAAAAATATTCTCAAACGTAGGAGAAGTGCTGCGTGAAACTGGTTTTACTGTTCTTTATTTGTTTGATTGGTTGGTAATTTTGTGTCAGAAATGTGCCCTGCGTCAGCAAAGTGAATTGTTGTGTCATGTCTGGAAATACCCAACAATAAAAGAAGAAACACGCTTAGAAAGGACAAGTACCACGCAGTTGCGTGGTACTTGTCATTTCTAAGTGTGTTTCCTTCTTGGGTATTTCTTTGCTTTATACACACTTTACAGTCACCTTTTGATCTATCTTGGCATGTCTTTGGTGTTGGGTCAGGTCTTGTGCACTGCCCTGTATTTTTTTGGGGTTTTCAACCTTCAACTGATCTTTCCTATGGTGATGTGATTTGTTTGTTATAGAACTGTCAAGGCAACACAACAGGGCCCAACTGTGGTCAGTGTCTGGCTGGTTTCTATGGTGACCCTGCTGTTGAAAACTGTAAAATCTGCTCCTGCCCTCTGCCCGTCGCCTCCAACAAGTCAGTACATTGTCCATCTGCCTATCCGTCATCATTCTTGTCTTGTCTGTCTGTTGGTCCATCCATCATTTTGTCACTCCTTCCATCCAGCCACCTGTCTGTCTATCTGTTCATCCACCTATCACTCCATCCATGCATGCATCCATTCATCCTATCTGGCTGTTCATCCATTCATCCGTCCATCTAAACATCCATTTGTATATCCGTCTGTCATTTTGTCTATCCATCTGTCCATTGATCCATCCAGCCACGATAATTGATAATATAATTGTCTATATCTGAATTCCATTAGCTTTGCCACGGAGTGTGTGTTGGCTGAGGATGGTGTAAGGACGTATTGCGAATGTCTACCGGGATACTACGGACCTAGCTGTGAAAGGTAGGTGGTTTTGCCTCATTAAGTCTCAGAGTTGTTTGTCAAGTCCCAGTTAACCCTTATCAGTCGGAATACACCAGTGTGAGAAATACGTTTGACTAAAATAGTTCAAGGGTAGTGCCAGAAGAGGCACCAAGCTATTCTGGCACCACCCTTGAACTAAAGCCATTGGTCTATATCCTTATCTGTATTATAATGTAGCTTGCATATAGCAGTGTACTAATTTGAAGCTTTTAGCCTCAGTATGATATGGGTTAATGAAATTGCTACCAGCATATGGACCTAAATGTGACTTCACCCCTTCGCTGCCAAGAAAAAATCAACAGAATCTAGATGCAAGTGACATAGATCCTCATGAGCCCCCTTGCTGACGCCTCTTTGTAGCAATGTTCCTCGGATGTCTGTAGCTCTTTGACACTGAATTAGCAAAGATTTCAGAAACAGAAATTGTGCTGGCAGCGAATGGGTTAATGCAGTCTGAGATTTGTTGATGACATTACAGCGGGAGACAGTAAGACGGCAACGTATCCTATCTTTGTTGGTGAAAAAGAAACTTCAGCACTGATTATTACAAAGAATGGCTTTACTCAAAAGGTGATGATAATAATTGTTATTATTATTAATTAAAATTACTATAGTGCCTAATCTTAAAAGAGCTATAATCACTATTCAAACAACAAACATCACATAAAGCTAATAGTCTACATAAAATATACAAAATTACAGCACTTAACCCATTACATCCTGAGGCTGATTTAGTAAAATTTGCTTATTGTCTTATGGAGGCTACATTACAGATTAGGAGATAGATCAACTGTTTTAGTCCAATGATGGTGCCAAAATAGCTTGGCACCTGAGGCACCAAGCTATTCTGGCACCACCATTGAATTATTAGTCAAATTTATTTCAAGCACTGGGTGTATTAGGATGAAGAGGGTTAAGAACACTATTTAAATGACGTGAATATAGCCAAATTGTCTGCCCAGTGAAATAGCAGGTACACTGCTCTTAGCAGGGCATTGCTGTGGGATAATGGGAGTTATCCCGTTACGATTTCCTAATGTATTATTACATATGGCAATAAAGTTCTATCAAATCAAATCAGAATTGGGTCAACAACAGTGCATATAGCAGTTGTATTGTTAACCCTTTATTACCTCCAACTGTGGACGTGTCAGGCAATTTCTTGTGCGCAAGAGGCATGTATTGTCATGAGCCACTGTGGCTGCAGGGGCTCGTGAGAATGCTCCTCTTGCAGAATGAGTGGACCGGTTAAATCCATGGAATGTTTGCAACATATAACCCTTCATAACCCTTCGGCTGTCGGTTGCACTTTTTTTGTCACAATGGTTTCTTCAGGAATCATTGCGACAAAAAGCGCTACTGACAGCCAGAGGGTTAACTTCTTTGATTTTGTCCCTTGTATTTTTGTGCAATGTTGAAGTATGACATTTTTCACAACTTGATTATTTTATTTTCTTTGCCAGCTGCGCCCCTGGCTACTTCGGCAACCCCTTGGAAGTGGGAAGCTATTGCCAACCTTGTGACTGCAGCGGCAACATTGACCCCCGCAACCCCCGTAGCTGCGATCGATTCTCAGGAGCCTGTCAGCTGTGTCTGAACAACACTATGGGCGCGCGGTGCCAGGAGTGTCGCGATTGGTACTGGGGCGATGCGGTCAACCGCAAAGACTGCCAGCGTGAGTAAAATATAACTCTCTCTTTATGCACTGTTGAACAAGAGAAATGTGACATTCCATTTGTTTGAAACACTAAGTGTTTCTGATGACGCGTTAGTATGTCTTTTGTTGACAAGGGGTGTAGAGTATTGAGATATTTGTGTCCTGATAGTTTGTGTGCAGAAATCCATATATTCTAATTATCTCTTATATATGTTCTAGTCTGAAACTATTCTTATTCTGTGTGTATGTGTGCAGCGTGTATGTGAGACTGATGTGGTGTGATGTTGTAATGTGACTTGCCTGTGTGCATGTGTGCATTTTGTGTGTGTGACTGATGTGATGTTGTATTGTTTTCTCAAAATACATTACCGATGACATTACTGTTAGGAATAGTGTCTTAGCTACCATAATTTTAGCCAAAATTGTTGTGTACCTACATACATGGCAGGGGAGGCAACAGGGGGCGCTATATCCTAGTCCGTAACCCGAGTACCTCCCATCCAGTCAAGCCCACCGGATTCCCGCCAGTCTGTTTCTTAGCTAGCTGTGGATGGTTGTGTACCTATACGTCTCTCTTGGGCTGTGTATGGTGGACTCACTTCTCGCTTCTAAGGAACTGTGCTAGCTACTGTGTACTCTGTGCTAGCTTGGAAGCTTACCTGTCGGATTTACCTTCCTGGGGTTTCGTGTGGAATTACCTTGGACTTTGGCGAGCCTGCAGCAGACTGGGTGGGGCCTCGACTGGTGGTTGGTGCTGGGTGTCGCCTCTACGTCTTGGTTGGTCCCTTCGACCTTCATGGGTTCGCTACTCTCTCCGTTATGACAAGGTAAAACCTCGGTTACTGTCCATGACCGGTGCTCAGGGGAGAGGGAAAAGAGCGCTGGGCGTCGGCACACGCCGTGCACTTGGCTGAGTTTACGTAACTCGTCGTCGCGCACGTATGCTGGTTGCGGGGCCTTGGGGGCCACGCTCCTTCGCCTATCAATGTTGACTATGTGTTGCAGTTTTCAAGTCCGCACCTGCACGCGCTGTGGGGACTTTCAATAGCTGAGTGACAAGCATGCCGTGTGCCTACCCTGTTCCGGCTGTGCCTCCACTCGCCTGTGCCTGGTCTGCGCCCCCTGGCTGGAAGAACAGTGGTCCCAGCTTTGGGGTTTGTACCGCCGTGAATGACCGACACCAGCCCGAGAGCGTGCACCTGCGCCCGCCCCTACTACCTCCACAAATGGGTCAAGTTGTGTTCCCCTGTTTGTGGAGTCTCAGGCTACACGGGAGGGACCAGTCCCTACCGGTCCTAGGACTTCAGCCGTTTTGCGCGCCAGCGCACTAAGTATTGACAGTATCCAGTATGAGTCTGGCCCGCTACGTGCTTGCACAACCCACCTCCCGGCCTGTTCAGGCCCGGACGCAGCTTCTGGAGTACGGCCCTCCAAATCCTCGGCTCAAGTCCAACACGGACGTTCGGCGTCTCGCTCTCAGGTCAGTGACAGGTGCCCTCGTCCGGACAAGACTGCTGGACTAAGGTACGCCCGCTCGGCGGATAAAAGTAAAGGGGACGAACCGCACACACGACGAGATCGTACGCCCTGTCTAACCTCCAGTACGTCTACCCTCCAGTACGGACAGGCCACGGGGTAATAGAAGGACCGAGTGGACTCCCGTACCTTGACGGCGTTCGCGCTCATGGGACAGGCCGCCGCGCCTGCGGACTGCTTCCCACGACTCGGATGACAGCCGTCACATTAGGCCTATCTCCAGGAATGACGCGGCCCCCGTTCATCATCCTACCATGGTACATCCTTCGAAGCCTGGACCGACTGCTCGCGCATCGCATTGCTCTCTCCACCGGCCTAGACGTTCGGCTTCTCTGACTAGACACCAGCCTCGGCGTCTCTCAAGCTCCAGGCTACCACGTTTCCCCCGTCACAGCTGCTCTCCGCGTGACCACCGGTCATCACGTCGCAGTACGGCTTCTTCGCGGAGGACTTTGCGGGACTCCGCCTCGCGGCACCGCTCTCAGGTGAGAAGGCCACCTCCCAGCGCGACGACCACTAGACTGGATGCCGCTAGCGAGACTTCCACTCACCGACGTAGAGCAGAGTTGCTTCCCCGCGACTTTCCTGCGTGTTTAGAGGATGACGCCCTCAGCTTGGCCCCGGAAGACTCGGTGTCGGCACTTTTCAGAGATGACAGCTCCACATCTCCCAGACGCTCTCGCTCTCGGGATGACGCAGGATCGCAGCCGGCTACCCTGGGCCATAGGATGGAGACTCTCCGGGCCCTGGATGAGGCAGCGCGTCTCATCGCTGCATGTCTCCCCACCGAGGACTGCCCACCTTCCCCTCCCCCCCCTCCCCCCCCCCCCCCCCCCCCCCCCCCCCCTCAAGAGGAAAGCTTCGGCCTTCGTAGACGTTGAGCAGCGGACCAAGCGGTTCAAGTCTCTTCCCCAGCCTCCTGGGTTCCAGGACCTGCGTGACGCGTTCTCCGCTCATGTGCTGCAGGGCCATTTGGGCGATTCAGGATTCTTCTCCGACTCCAAGTGGCTGGCGGACTTGGACATCTCCTTCCGTCAGCGCTGGTACGCGGGTCACTCACAGACTTTCACCTGCCCACTCCTGAAGGTGGATTCCCCAGCTCTGTCTTTGGCGGGTACCCCTCGCCTGCGTAATCTTGCCCCCGGTGTGGAGCTGACTGCCACCCTCATTCACAGTTCCCTGGCCTTGGCAGGATTCCTGCACCTGGTGACGCAAGCCATTGTTTGACGCGTCGAGGAGGCCTGGCACCCGTCGATCTCACCGCTGTTGGGCAACATCCTCGCGTTGGCGGTCTCTGGCAAACGTGTGGTGTATCACACCTCCGTCAACGCCATGGCCGCAGCCGCTAACTGTGACGATGCGTCGAGATGCCTTACTACACGCCTGCGTACTTCCGACCGAATTGAAGAGACAGCTTTGGCAGGCACCACTCGGCGGAGAACTCCTGTTCGGCCCGACTTGGCAGGCAGTGAAGGACGCTAACAAGGATTTTTGGCCCTGCCGTGCTGTTCCAGCCACCTTTCAGGCAGCCCGCAAGGCCATGGGTCGCACCCTGCGGTCTGTCAGACCCTCCACTCGCCCCTTCACCAGAGGTGGCCGTCTGCCCCCCACCCCTCCCCCGAGCCCCGGTCTTTGGTTGCTCCCACACGCTCCCCGGCTCCACCCTGCCCCCGCCCCAGCCTGGCCTAGGCCTGCCCGGCACCCTGGGCGAGGCAGGGCCCACCTGACTGCCTCCCTCCTCCGCCCCCGCCAACCGCTTCTGGGTCTCCTGTCGGCGGGAGGCTTGCTCCCCGCGGCGACGTGTGGCGGTCGCTGCTGCTGGATGACCCATGGATTCTCTTGACCATCTCCGAGGGACTGCAGATCTCCTTTCGGTCTCCGCACCCCCTGCGCCGCTCGCCCCTGTGGACCTCGGTGCCGACGGACCAGCTCAGAGCTGACACCCTGCGCAGCGAGATCGCCGCCTTGCTTCAGAAGGCCGCCGCGGAGGTGGTGACGCGACACAACTCCCCAGCCTTCTACAGCTGCCTCTTCGTGGTTCCCAAGCCGGGCGGCAAGTGGCGCCCTGTCATCGACCTCTCCGCGCTGAACAAGTTCATCGTCGCCTCATCCTTCCGCATGGAGACCGCCCGAGCCCTTCGCGCCGCTGTGCAGCCTATGGACTTTGCTGTCAGCCTAGACCTGTCGGATGCGTATCTATACATCCCCATGCACTCTGCTGCCAGACGCTACCTCCGCTTCACCTTTGGCGGCGTGGTCTACCAGTTTCGTGCGCTTCCAGCATCATGGACGCCGTAGTAGCCAGGACCAGGTCTTCCAGCCCCACATCGAACTACCTGGACGATCTTCTCTTGCGGAACCAGTCAAAGGCCTCCTTGGAGAACGACCGAGATTCGCTCCTAGATCTGTTCGACACTCGGCTTCCTGGTCAACGCGGGCAAGTCCGACCTCACGCAATCTCGCCGTTTTTTGTCCACCTAGGGATGGAGTTTGGCACCGACCTCAATGAAGTCCGGCTACCGGAGAAGCGTATTCAGAAGTTGGCGAACCTAGTGCGGCAGATGTCTCAAGAGGAGGCTATCCCCGCCAGAGTGTGGCTTCAGCTCCTGGGCCTGATGAGTGCGGCAGCAGATCTACTTCCCCTAGGACGTCTCTACTGCTGTCCGCTTCAGCTGCACCTGCTTCTCCACTGTTGGCCCTCGAAGGACGACCTCGAGTCTCAGGTTCCGGTGCTGCCGATGCTACATCCTCACCTTCTTCGCTGGGCGGATCCCGACTGGCTCACGACGGGTGTTCCCCTCTACTCGCCTCCACCCCGGCTGTCCCTTTGCATCGACGAAAGCCTCACCGCCTGGGGTGCACATCTGCTACCAATGTTGTCCACAGCCTCTGGCGCATGGCCCCCGGTCCTCGTGACCCGACACATCAACTGGTTAGAGCTGAAAGCGGTGTGGCAAGCCCTCATGGCGTGGGAGTCACGGCTGTGACACCAGGAGCTTCTAGTCCTCTCAGACAACTCCACAGTCGTCGCCTACATTCAGAAGCAAGGCGGGACTCGCTCCCGCTCCCTCTGCATCCTCCTCTACCAGCTGTTCCGATGGTGCGAAGATCGAGGCATTGCTCTTTGCGCGAGACACATCCCGGGACATCTGAATGTTCTAGCCGACTCCCTCTAGCGACGTGGCCAGCTTCTCCACACTTGAGTGGGTGCTACATCGGGACATCTTTCGGATGATCAGCGCAGAGTGGGAGACTCCCTTGATCAACCTCTTTGCGATGAGGTGGAATCGCCAGCTTCCTCTCTTCGTCTCCCCAATTCCAGACCCGCTTGCCTGGGCAGTCTAACGCTCTCTCCATCCCGTGGGATGTCCTAGTCGCGTACGCCTACCCCCTACAGTGCTCGTCCCCAAGGTCATGCTCAAGCTCAGAGATTGCAATGCGGTCCTGTTTCTGGTGACCTCATTCTGCTGGACCAAATCGTGGACCACCGACCTCCGGAACCTCGCCAGGGGTCCCCCTCTGCGGCTCCCCACCCCACGCACGATGCTCAAGCAACCACGGCAGGCGCTGTACCATCCGTGCCCCGAGCGACTCCTCCTCCACGCATGGAGGTTGTGCGGCAAGCCCTCACCGCTAGAGGCTTCTCAAGTGCAGCAGTGGAAGCTATCACTACAGCCCGCAGACCCTCGACCAGACGAGTTTACGATGGAAAGTGGTGAGTCCTGTGCATCTGGTGTGACGACAACCACCTCTCCCCCACGGACCTGACGGTTCCCCAGCTGGTGGAGTTCTTCCTCTGGCTCTTCACTGTCCAGCTTTTGGCACCAATCACGATTCGGGGCTACCTGACCATGATCGCTGACACGTACCGGCATTTGGGCCGACCCGATCCAGGTGACTGCAAGGACCTCGCCGATCTCATGGCCCACTTTGGTCTGCAACACCTAGCTCTTTGCTCGCTGGTGCCTCAATGGGACCTACCCTGGGTGCTTACGTGGCTCAACTCGGATCGCTTTGAACCACTCCATTTGGCCCGGTTACCCGATGTGACACGAAAAACCTGCGTCCTACTGGCCGTCGCCACGGCTTCCAGGGTCAGTGAGCTGCTCGCTTTGTCAGCACGTCCCTCATGCTTGCAGTTCCGGACGGATGGCTCTGTACAACTGCTGCCCGACCCGGCTTTCCTAGCCAAGACCCGGTCTCCATTGGCTGCCCCACAGATGGTCACCATTCAACCCTTGAGGGGTGCAGGCTCTGCCCGTGAGACCAGACAGCAGGACCCGGTGAGAGCCTTATGTGTTTACCTGCGCCGGACCAAGCCGCTACCTATTTCTCCCTGTCCCCAGGTAGAAATGACATCTCAGCCCACGATATCCTCCTGGCTCCGATGGGTGATACGCTCCCCCTTCCAGGACCTAGCCCCTGATGCAGCCAAACGAATTAACATCAGGGCGCACAAGGTCAGAGCCATGGCCGCAAGTTTTGCTTTCGACCACAACTGCGCTGTCAAGGATATTGTGGCGGCCGTGGGCTGGCGAGCAGAGTCGACCTTCGCCCAATTCTACCTGCGGGACCTCTCCAGCCAGCGCGAGAACCTTTCGCTGGTGGGAGACATCGCAGCGGCGCAACACTCCCTCCCGGCATCGCAGGTTACTTACTTACTTACGCCTGTCACCCCTACCCGGATATAGGCCGTCGACGAGAGACCTCCAGCAACTCCTGTCCTGTGCTTCTCCTTCGATTCTACTCCAGGTGGTTGCCAGTCTCTTGATGTCTGCTTGGAGGTCTCGACGCCAGGAGTTTCTCGGCCTACCTCTTTTCCTCTTTCCCTGGGGGTTCCATGACAATGCCTGCCTAGTGATACTGGAAGCTGGCTTTCTCAGACTGTGACCGATCCATTCCCATCTTCTTCGCCCAATTTCATTCTCTGCTGTTATCTGCTCTGTTCTCTCCCAGAGTCTGACGTTGCTGATCTTCTCTGGCCAGTGGATTTTCAAAATTCTTCTAAGGCAACTGTTCATGAAGGTCTGTACTCTGTTGACTGTGGTTTTTGTCAATCTCCAAGTCTCTGCTCCATATAGGAGAACTGCTTTTACATTGGAGTTGAAAATCCGGACTTTGGTGTGTTGTGACAGCTCTCTGGAACTCCACACTTTTTTCAACTGGAGAAAGGCTGCTCTGGCTTTACCGATTCGTGCTCTGACATCTGCATCAGTGCCGCCTTTTTTGTCTATGATGCTCCCGAGATAGGTGAAGGACTCCACCTCCTCCAACGGGGTGCCAGCAAGCAAGACTGGTTCTTCCCTGGTTGCGTTCAGCCTCATTGTCTTTGTTTTCTGTTTGTGAATGGTGAGGCCCACTTGGGACTTGTCAGCAAGCCTCGTGATCTTGTCCTGCATTTGTTGATGAGTGTGGGACAGTAATGCCAAGTCGTCTGCAAAATCGAGGTCGTCAAGCTGTGTCCACAGTGTCCACTGTATTCCACTTCGTCTGTGCTCTGTGGTCATCTTCATGACCCAGTCTATGGCCAGTAGGAAGAGGAACGGAGACAGCAGACACCCCTGCCTGACGCCAGTTCTGACCTGGAGCTCCCTGGTGAACTGCCCTTCGTGGATCACACGACATGTCATGCCATCGTAGCTGCTCTTGATCAGGCGGACGAGCTTTGTGGGTACACCGTAGTGTCGTAGGAGTTTCCACAGAGTCTCTCGGTCCACTTTCTCATAATCCACAAAGTTCGGCATCGCAGGTGCCATAGGTAAATCTTCACTAAAATTATCGGGGAGGTTGCTGCAGGGAGGGCGGGTCTCGTAGGCAGTATTTAGGGCTTAGGGGCGTTATTAGCGGCACCCACCTCCTCTTCGCTATTCTTCCTAACAGTAATGTCATCAGTAATGTATTTTAAGGAAACAAATGAATTTTTTTCTAAAATGTATTTATTCGAAAAATACTTACCGATGACATTACTCGGATGACCCTCCCACCTGCCCCGCTTGCCGCTGGTCATCTAAGCAAACAGACTGGCGGGAATCCGATGGGCGCATGACTGAATGGTGATGGAAGGGAGGCTACTCGGGTTACGGACTAGGCTATAGCGCCCCCTGTTGCCTCCCCTGCCATGTATGTAGGTACACAACAATTTTGGCTAAAATTATGGTAGCTAAGACACTATTCCTAACAGTAATGTCATCGGTAAGTGTTTTTTTAAAAAAATACATTTTAGAGAAAAATTCATATGTGACTTGCCTGTGTGTATGTGTGCAGTGTGCATGTGTGACTGATGTGGTGTGACATTGTGATGTGACTTGCCTGTGTGTGTGTGTGTGCAGCATGTATTGTATGTGTGACTGATGTGGTGCGAGTTAATGTGACTTGCCTGTATGTATATGTGCAGAGTGCACGTGTGACCGATGTGGCTCAGAAAGCTGTGACAAGAGGGTGGGAGTGTGCAACTGTAAGCCCAACATTGTCGGCTCTGCTTGCGACCAGTGTGCAGTAAGTATGGCAACTAAAGCCAGACCACATGCCATTAACCCTTTTAGCCCCAAGTTCCCATTTCTCAAATTTTGGAGGTGTTGCCTAACAACTATGTACCAGTTGCAGGAGACGGATTGACCATGATAATTCAAGGGTAGTGCCAGATTAGCTTGGCACCTTTAGGTGCCAAGCTAATCTGGCACTACCCTTGAATTATCAGGTAAGCCATCTCCTGCTGTAGGGATCTGGGGCTAGAACTAGAAGGGTTAAAGACCATCATATTAGAGGCCAAAGTCTTTACTGACAGGTGACACTGTGTGTCCTTCAGGACCTCTCAGGAGAGAGCACCTGTCTTTTATGACCACTTTTGTGGCTCACATGTGATAGCAAAAGTGAGTCTGTGTACTGGGCTATCTGTCGTCAATTGTCTGTAGTCTTTCTATGTTCAGCTGAACGTTGACATTTTCTTTGAAACTATTCACGTCACAGTCTTCAAACTTGGCCCAAGGATACTTTGTAGCAAGACTTTCCTGAACATATCAGGTCAGTGACCTCTCTCTGTATTTGTGTGCGTGCTCTGTTTCAGCCTAACACTTGGGGTTTTGAGTACTGCGATGGCTGTCGTGACTGTGAGTGTGGTCTTGGTTCAAAGTCACCACAGTGTGACGTGCACACAGGGCGATGCAACTGCCAGCCAGGCGTGAAGGGCACAAAGTGTGACCTCTGTCAGCCCGGCTACTGGAACCTCGGGCCTAATGGATGTCAGGGTATGCGGGTAGACAGTTGAACTTTTTTGGTAATGGCCAGATCAGTAGCAGAAATGTTCATTGAATGTGTTTTGATGATTCACATCTCATGCTTTGCAAATGTCACTCAGACTCTTATCAGATCTGTTTATTTTTTATTATAGATTTGTATAGTTCAAAGATGGTGGAAGAATAGCTTGGCGTCTGGAGGCGCCAAGCTATTCTGGCACCACCCTAGTACTATCATGTTTGATTTAAATGTTGATTTCATACCAGAAAATGAATTCTGTCATTTTGCGGCTAATGTTTTCCATAGTGGTTCTGTCTGTCAAGCTATCATGGTCAATCCATATCTTTATGTAATCACCTGACAGTGAATTGTCACATTTTGTGCTAGCATGTGTTTTAGTGTTCAGTTGTTCAGATGGCATTGGGTGCCAAGCAATTCCAGCACCACCTGTCAGCTATTATGGTTGATCAAATTTTGATCTAATGCAGGATGGTGAATTTTAACATTTTTTTCCCTTGGTTGTGTTTCAGAGTGCAACTGTTTGACTGATGGAGCCACAGGGTGTGACGACAAAACCGGCCGCTGTATCTGTTTACCGGGCGTGACAGGACAGATGTGTGACCGCTGTCTGGATCGCTGGGTGCTCGTAGCAGGACAGGGTTGCCAAGGTAATGTGCCTTTTCATACAATTGGACTACAGTTTTTCAAGCTGTAAATCTTGAGCAATCCTATTTAACCCTTATCATTCGGAATACACCAATGTGTGAACTAAGTTTGACTAAAATAGTTCAAGGGTAGTGCCAGAATAGCTTGGCGCCTCCAGGCGCCAAGCTATTCTGGCACCACCCTTGAACTAAAGCCATTGGTCTATATCCTTATCTGTAAGTACTATAATGTAACTTGCATATGGCATTGTTCAAATTTGAATCTTTTAGCCTCAGTATGATATGGGTTCACTAATCTTTCACGGGTGGACAAGCAGCAGGTGAACCATCGCCTTCGCATGTTGTCCACTTGTAATGTGCACGATTTTGAACAACACAAACCAGGGAAGAAAGGCTCACGTAAGACCTGTTACAGTCAGGTGCAGCAATGTGTGATTTTGTACAGACAATTCATCAGGCCTCTGACTGTAGGTGGAGAGGTTAACCTTTTGGGTGTCGGTAGCCCATATTGTTGAGGTCATTCTTGTAGGAATCACGTTGACAACAAAACACTGCTGACAGCCAAAGGATTAACATTATGAACGCTTATTAATTGTGACAGTATGAATGACCTTTGTTAGTTGATCTATTGGGCACAAACAACACGATAAGGATGGACCATGATGGTCAAGGGTGGTGCCAAAATAGCTTGGTGTCTCTAGACACCAAGCTATTCTGGTCATCTCAAAGAGTGTAGTTTTGAGAAGTCTGCTCCATAATTACAGAATTTTTACCATAGGTGTCAAGCTATTCTGGCATTCCACTTGAGCTAGCATGACCGATCTGTCTACTGAATCTGCAGAGGAAAACTCTCAACTGTTGGAATATTGATTTTAGCCTGCTTAGACTTGGCACACATCACCAGCGATGGATTGACCATGCTAATTCAAGGGTAGTGCCAGATTAGCTTGGCACGTCAGGCGCCAAGCTGATCTGGCACTACCCTTAAATTAGCATGGTCGAACCATCCAACTGTTGAAATATTGATTTTAGCCTGCTTAGCCTTGACACACATCACCAGCGATGGATCAACCATGCTAATTCGAGGTTAGTGCCAGATTAGCTTGGCGCCTCATGGTGCCAAGCTGATCTGGCATTATCCTTGAATTATGATGGTCGCACCATCTCCTGCAGCTGGCACATAGTCATTAGGCGACACCTCCAAAATTTGGGAAACCCAACCTTGGGGTTAAATGTGTCAGGGTTCAGTGTGTTAATTTCTTATTGCATGTGTTGACAGAATGTGACTACTGTATCCACTTGCTTCTGGATGACATGGATGTGCTCAGCCGCAATATTACAACCGTCCGACGCCAGCTGGCTGATGTATCGGTTGGAGTGGTGGCCTTTAATCGTCTGGCCCAGTACAATGCATCCGTCAATGAGCTTAGGGTAAGAGATCTATTTGAGGGATTGGGGTGGTTAGGGGGAGTGAGAGCAGGGGAGGGAGGGAGGGCGGGGGATAGCGCATGATGGTAACTGATTGTGTGCTTCAGTAAATGTAAATCATGTAAATACAGTATTTTCTCAAAATCATTACCGAACACATTATTAATAGGAAGCTTCATTTAGCATATCAATTGTAGCCCCAAAAACTTTGTTGTGTCCCTCACAACAGGGGAGGCAACCCAAGGGTGTCGCTACCAGGACACCCCGAGTAGTCTCCCATGCCACTCTATCCGGTGGCGCACTCACCCCTTTCCCGCCAGTATTTTTGCTTAGCTCATCTAGACCGGTTGTGTTCTCCGACTGTGTATGGTGTGAACTCTTCTTACGTGGATTTACCTTCGGATTCTTTCGGATTGGAAAAAGAAAAGAAAAGAAAGAAAGAAAATATATTCCTCTGTGGTTGTGTGTTGGTTACCTTGTTCAGAGGATTACTTGGTGTTGGGTCGTGTGGAGTAGGGTATTGGGACATGGCAAGGTAAAGCTTCGGTTACTGCCTCAGCTTGCGTTTACCAGGTGGCGGCATTGAACGAATAATATGTACGTGAACGACCGGGAACTCAGACCCTCCAAGTGTGGTGATTTCCAGTGGCCTAGGGATGCGCATGATGTCTGCCTACCCTGCTCGGGCTGTTCCTCCAGTCGACCTTGCATTCTATGCACAACGTGGAAGGAATAATTTTGGTCGCAGCTGTGGGCGTTCTACCAGAGAGAGAGCCCGGCACACAAACTTGTAGCGACCGCAGCCTTGGAAGTAAAGCAGAGCAAAGCCATTTCAGACATCGTGTGCTTGTCGGCGCAAAAGGAAGGGTCCTGCTGCCCCCACCGGTGCCTCGTACTGAGCTGCCACGTCCTAAGCTGACGATTGAGCCTACAAGCAGCTGACGAGACTTGCCATCCCGTCCAGCACCGAGAGCTCCTATGCGCCTTTCGGCAAGAGATAGGCCTGTCGGTGGAGAGCTTGGTCCCCCCGCAAGCGCGCATGCCCTCCCGACAAACAGAGAACCCAGGCAACAGACGCGGGGGACCACCCCTCTGAGACACCAGTGAGGGATTTCCAATGTTTTCGGTCTTCGCGATCGAAGGAGCGATTACAGCGCGTGGGGACTGCGCGCTTCAGATACCGTACTTGTGGTGACGTCTCATCTTCCCTCTCCTCTTCGCTGGACCGGTGGACAAGTTCAGGCGTGTCGCGGCAACTGACCTCGTCTCGATGCCGGGCTTCAGAGACACCCGCTAGGAGCAGCAGATCTTTTGGCCAGGCTGGCAGGGTTGGTACTAGTTTAGTCAGTGCATTTAGCTGACGAGATGGGTTGCCTTTTCGAGGGCAGACCCCCGAAGCACATCCCTCCCGTCTTGCATACACAGTGAAGGATTTCCAATGTTTTCGGTCTTCGTGATCAAAGGAGCGATTATAGCGCATGGGGACTGCGCGCTTCAGATACCGTGCTCGTGGTGACGTCTCATCTTCCCTCTCCTCTTCGCCGGACCGGTGGATAAGTTCAGGCATGTCGCGGCAAGCGCTCCAAGTCTCTACCTCAACCGGCAGGCTTCCGGGACCTAGCGGAGGCGTTCTCGGCGCACCTGCGTACTGATGGCTTTGGAGATCAAAGGTTCTTCTCGGACACACGATGGCCAGAGGGGATGGATATTAACTTCCGCCAGCAGTGGTATGCAGGTCACTCCCAGACGTTTTCCTGTGCCCTCCCGGCGGTGGACAAGAACACGTTGGTGCAGGCAGGACTCGGCCAGCGTTCACTGACACAAGATTTGGACATGACGGCTTCTTTGGTCTGCAACTCTCTGGCGTGTACGGGATTCCTGGAGATGGCGATACAGTCGGTAGTCAAGCTTTTGGAGAACACCTGGGACCTTTCAGCTTCAGCTCCCCTGCGAGAGATCCACATGGTTCTGGTGGCGGCAGACAGGGCGGCGTTTCATTCTTCGGCCAGCTCCATGGCGGCCCAACCGCGACCTGATGCGGCGAGATGAGTTCCTGAGACTTTCTACCAGTTACAGTGAAGTCACAGCTGCGGCAGGCGCCTGTGGAGGGAACTCTGCTGTTCGGACCAACTTGGCAGACGGTAAGGGAGACTTCCAGGGTGGGTCTCCGGTGTTGGGAGGCTAGCTCTTCTCAGCAGCGCGTGGCGGCAGCTGTTTATGGATGACTCATGGATTCTGTCAACTGTTACGGAGGGCCTGCGGTTTTCCTTCCAGTCGTCCCCCCCCCCCCCGTTGAGTCACTCACCCCTGTGGACGCGAGTACTGGGAGAACAGGATAAGGCAACAGCTTTGCAGGGCGAGGTGACGGCCCTGTTACAGAAGGTGGCCACAGAGGTGGTTTTGCGTCCCGACTCCCAGGCATTTTTCAGTCGACTCTTTCTCGTCCCCAAGCCCGGAGGGAAATGGCGGCTGATTATCGACCTTTCGGCCCTAAACAGTTAATTTCACCCCCCGCGCTTCAGGATGGAGACAGCCAGAGCTCTGAGGGCAGCGGTGCCCCAGGACTTCGCAGTGAGCCTCGACCTAGCAGACGCGTATCTGCATGTACCCGTCCATCCGGCATCGCGGCGTTACCTGCACTTCGCCTTCTGTGGGGTAGTTTACCAGTTCGGGCCCTACCTTTCGGACTGAACTTCAGCCCGTGGGTCTTCACCAGGATTATAGTTGGTGTGGTGGCAAGGTTACGGCAAGCGGCTTCCAGCCCGGCGTCCAACTATCTGGACGACTTGCTGTTACGGAACCAGATAGTGAGGGTTTTGGAGACCGACAGAGATGCGCTGGTGACTCTGCTCCGTCGCCTAGGTTCCTGGTCAATGGAGGCAAGTCCGACCTGGTACCTTCTTGCCGGTTGTCCACCTAGGCATGGATTTCCTGACCGAGACCAACCGGGTACGACTACCAATAGAACGGATACAGAGCATAGAGGAAACGTCACTTGGAGCGTCTCACACGGAAGCTCTCCTGGCCAGGGCCTGGCTCCGACTGTTAGGCCTGCTAGCGCAGCAGCGGATCTTCTTCCTCTAGGCAGACTCTATGCTTGGCCGATTCAGCTTCATCTGCTCCTGCACTGGCGCCCTCCTCGGGCGATCTAGCCACCTTGGTTCCGGTGACGGAGTTTGTACAGTCTCATCTCCAACGTTGGTCAGACAGTGCTTGGCTGGCATCTGGGATACCCCTCTTCTCCCCTCCTCCTCAGCGTTCCATCTGCATGGATGCGAGCCGCTCAGGCTGGGGGGCCCATCTACTGCCGGATTTCGCCTCTGCCTCGGGCAGCTGGACGGAAGAGCAGACAGACAGACATATCAACTGGCTGGAGATGAAGGCGGTGTGGCTGGCACTCCTCGTTTGGGAAGAACGACTCGCGCAAAGGGATGTGCTGGTTCTTTCCGACAACTCGATGGTTGTGGCCTACATTCAGAACCAGGGGGGAACGCGTGCACCCTCGTGTACCAAGTCCTCCTGTGGTGCAGGGATCCGGGCATTACCCTGCGGGCGCGACACATTCCAGGCCATGTCAATGTTCCAGCAGACTCTCTCTCACAACGAGGCCAGATTTTACACACAGAGTGGTCGCTACGCCTAGATATCTTCCAGCTACATGGCGGGCTTTGGGAGACGCCCATGATTCGACCTCTTTGTCACAAGATGGAATGGCAAACTGCCACTGTTCGTGTCTCTCATACCGGATCCACAAGCCGGGGCCGTAGACACGCTCTCCATCCCGTGGGACAGACTCCTGGCGTATGCTTTTCCTCCCAAAGTGCTGGTGCCAAAGGTCCTTCAGAAACTCAGGGGCAGCAATACAATTCTGATCCTAGTGGCCCCATTCAGCTGGTCCAAGAGCTGGACCACAGATCTCTTGGCCCTCGCGACGGACCCACCACTGGCCCTTCCCACACTGAGTACGATGCTCAAGCAACCCAGGCTGCAGCTGTTCCTTCCGTGCCCAGAGCAACGGATGTTACACGCTTGGAGATTGTCCGGCAGGCCCTCGCAGCAAGAGGATTTTCAGGTGCTGCAGTGGAAGCGATCTCTGCAGCCCAGAGGGTCTCCACTCATAACGTCTACTAAGGGAAGTGGCGTGTCCTCCAGTCGTGGTGCGTGGTGGAGCGGCTTTCCCCCACGGACCTGACTAACCCCCAGTTGGGCGAGTTCTTCCTGTGGCTTTTCTTCAAGCAGAACCTAACCCCCATCACCATCCGGGGTTACCTGGCGATGGTGGCAGACACTTACCGACACCTGGGTCGGCCGGATCCGGGAGCGTGCAAAGACTTAGCAGATCTGATGTCTCACTTCGATTTGCAGCAGCCGGCCTCACGTTCGTTGGTCCCACGCTGGGACCTGTCCTGGGTGCTCACCTGGCTCAACTCTGAGAGATTTGAGCCCCTACCATTAGCACACCTGGGAGACCTAACCAGGAAGACCTGCTTCCTGCTTGCACTTGCCACAGCATCTCGTGTTGCGAGATACATGCCTTTTCAATGCGACCCTCCTGTCTCCAACACAGGACCGATGGTTCAATGTAGCTGCTTACGGATCCTGCCTTCTTGGCGAAGAACCGCCTTCCAGTGTCAGCACTGTAAGTCGTGTTCGTCTGACCTCTCAGGGCCACGGACCAGCCACGGGACTCCTGCCTACAGGTCCCTGTCAGGGCCCTTAAAGTGTACCTGCACAGTACTCAGCCACTATGACAAGGGCGCTCGTGCCTTTTCCTGCCCTTGGCTCCGGGCAGACGAGACATATCGGCGCAATCTCCTCCTGGCTACACTGGATGATTCGGTCGGCATACAAAGAGCTCGCCAGAACAAGCTAAAACGATGCGCATCCGGGCTCATGAAGTCAGAGCAGTGGCAGCGAGCATCGCCTTTGACCGAAACTGTGCAGTGAGGGATATTGTGGCAGCCGTGGGTTGGCGGGCCGATTCTACCTTCGCCTGCTTCTACCTACGAGACCTATCCGACCAGCGCACCAACCTTGGCCTTGTGGGGGATATCTCGGCCGTGCAGTATTCCCTCCCACCGCCTCAGGCGCCATATGTAATGCCTAGCTAAAATTGTCGGGAGTTGGCGCTTAGGGAGGGGCCTCGATAGTATGCGCCTTAGCTCGGGCATATGGAGGTGTACTAAGCTTGCGGCACCCTCCTCCTATTCGCCATTCTTCCTAATAGTAATGTCATCGGTAATAATTTTGAAAAAAATAAATGAATTTTTCTCTAAAATGTATTTTTTCGAAAAATACTTACCGATGACATTACTAAGAGGTCCCTTCCTCCTACCCCGCTTGCCGCAATAGAGCGAAGTCTCAGATACTGGCGGGAAAGGGGTGAGTGCGCCACCGGATAGAGTGGCATGGGAATCTACTCGGGGTGTCCTGGTAACGACACCCTTGGGTTGCCTCCCCTGTTGTGAGGGACACAACAAGGTTTTTGGGACTAAAATTGATATGCTAAGCGAATCTTCCTAGTAGTAATGTCATCGGTAAGTATTTTTCCAAAAAATACATTTTAGAGAAAAATTCATTTTTGATATCCACCCCACCCCCCCCCTCCCCTACCCCCTTATGCAGGATATACTAGATTTGCTGTGTCTGTGTCCGTTTGGCCGACTGCTGTAGTTCATACTTCTTTGATCTTTTATAGCTATGGCATGTGGGTGTGTCACTTATTTTGTGCTGTTGTTTTTGTGTCTAGCCGCGAATGGTTGAGCTGCGTAACCTTGACCAAGACGAGCTGCAGAACATGTTGGACCCCCTCATTCAGAGCCTGGACTTGCAGGAAATCACCACCCGTGAAACACTCGACAAGGTGAGACTATCAGTCAGCACACCTGCATACAATCCACAGTACCCTTGTGTGAGCAGCCACTGGCACTGTATACATTACCTTTGGCTGATGCACAAGTGGGCTAACATGAGACTAGCAGTATTGCATACAAGACACCTTTTCCGGGCTGTCACCTCTCAAAACAGAAACTTAAGATCTACAGCTTAAAGGTCAGCACGGTCCAACGGCAAGAGGCATAGATCCTCATGAGCCCCCGCAATGCGGGGGCTCATGAGGATCTATGCCTCTTGCTCTCACCATTTTGAATCTTTGTTCCTTAGATGAGTTTGGCTCTTTGGTGTGGAATGCTGAGAACAGGTGAACACCATCCAGATGCAAGAGACATGGATCCTCAAGAGCCCTTGCGTTTACAAGGGCTTGTGAGGATCTATGCCTCTTGCTGAAACCACTTTGAATCCTTGTCTCAGCAGCATCATGTGCTCTTTGGCGTTGAATTAATGCAGATTTCAGAAACATGGTCTGTGTCGACTGACGGCGAAGGGGTTAAATCAAACAACTTCTTTATCAAAGAAAAAGGGTTTTAACCCAAATATTAATCCTTTGTGTGTCACTAGCGGTTTTAGTCGCGATGATTTCTGCAGGAATCATCACGACTAAAACTGCTATCGACACGCAAAGGGTCAATAATTTGTTTTGTATTTGTCATTTCTAAGCATGTTTCTTTCTTTGTTGAGATTTTCTTTACATTTGCTGTGTCTAAATGTATATGTTCAAAGAGTAGTACCAGTGGCTACACACACAAGAGGGTTGACCCTTTTAGCCCCAAGGTCCCATTTCTCAAATTGTGGAGGTGTTGCCTAATGACTATGTACCAGTTGCAGGAGATGGATTGACCATGATAATTCAAGGGTAGTGCCAGATTAGCTTGGCGCCTGAAGGCACCAAGCTCATCTGGCACTACCCTTGAATTATCATGGTCAATCCATCTCCTGCTGTAAGGACTCATGGCTAAATGGGTTAATCAGTTTGATATGGATTGTGTTTGCCGTGTCTAACAGCGTATGTTCAGATGGTATTTGTCCCATTGCAGGCGAACCAGGCCCTCGCTCAAGCCAAGCAGCTGACCAAGTCTGTCGCCACCTTTAACAAAAACGCTTCCGATGTTGAGACGCTTGTCCGTGACCAAGTGGCTGCGGCCGAAAGTGAGTCTTGCTCCTTTCAATCCATTTCTCCCGCTCGCCATACTCTCCCTGTTCTTGCAGATAACAGTACTGTTAACAGTACTTGTGGCTGCCTGCACAAGGGGATTAACCCACTTGTTAAAGTTTCCTTATTAATTTACAGTTTTCAGCAGACATTTTAACCAACCATTGTTTCAGATACAGAGGTGAAAAATGTACATCATGGCTTTTTTTACTGATCTATCAGTGTGACTGGTTGGGTCAGGGAGAACGTTTGATCTATACTTACTTACTTACGCCTGTCACCCCTACCCGGGTATAGGCCGTCGACGAGAGAACTCCAGCAACTCCTGTCCTGTGCTTCCCCTTCGATTCTACTCCAGGTGGTTCCCAGTCTCTTGATGTCTGCTTGTAGGTCTCGACGCCAGGAGTTTCTCGGCCTACCTCTTTTCCTCTTTCCCTGGGGGTTCCATGACAATGCCTGCCTAGTGATACTGGAAGCTGGCTTTCTCAGACTGTGACCGATCCATCCCCATCTTCTTCGCCCAATTTCATTCTCTGCTGTTATCTGCTCTGTTCTCTCCCAGAGTCTGACGTTGCTGATCTTCTCTGGCCAGTGGATTTTCAAAATTCTTCTGAGGCAACTGTTCATGAAGGTCTGTACTCTGTTGACTGTGGTTTTTGTCAATCTCCATGTCTCTGCTCCATATAGGAGAACTGCTTTTACATTGGAGTTGAAAATCCGGACTTTGGTGTGTTGTGACAGCTCTCTGGAACTCCACACTTTTTTCAACTGGAGAAAGGCTGCTCTGGCTTTACCGATTCGTGCTCTGACATCTGCATCAGTGCCGCCTTTTTTGTCTAAGATGCTCCCGAGATAGGTGAAGGACTCCACCTCCTCCAACGGGGTGCCAGCAAGCAAGACTGGTTCTTCCCTGGTTGCGTTCAGCCTCATTGTCTTTGTTTTCTGTTTGTGAATGGTGAGGCCCACTTGGGACGAGATGTCAGCAAGCCTCGTGGTCTTGTCCTGCATTTGTTGATGAGTGTGGGACAGTAATGCCAAGTCGTCTGCAAAATCGAGGTCGTCAAGCTGTGTCCACAGTGTCCACTGTATTCCACTTCGTCTGTGCTCTGTGGTCATCTTCATGACCCAGTCTATGGCCAGTAGGAAGAGGAACGGAGACAGCAGACACCCCTGCCTGACACCAGTTCTGACCTGGAGCTCTCTGGTGAACTGCCCTTCGTGGATCACGCGACATGTCATGCCATCATAGCTGCTCTTGATCAGGCGGACGAGCTTTGTGGGTACACCGTAGTGTCGTAGGAGTTTCCACAGAGTCTCTCGGTCCACGCTGTCAAATGCTTTCTCATAATCCACAAAGTTGACGTACAGCGGGGAGCTCCACTCCAGAGACTGTTCCACGATGATGCGGAGAGTGGCGATCTGGTCTGTACATGATCGGTTCTTCCTGAATCCTGCTTGCTGGTCTCTCAGCTGGGGGTCAACGGAGCTCTTCATTCTCTCTAGGATGATCCTGTTGAAGACCTTTCCTGGTACTGACAGCAAGGTGATTCCTCTGTAGTTGGAACACTTGCTGAGGTCGCCTTTCTTGGGAAGCTTGATTAGGTACCCCTCCTTCCAGTCAGCTGGCATCACCTCCTCTTCCCAGATCTTTCCAAACAGTGGGTACAGCATCTCAACTGTTGTCTCTAGGTCTGCTTTCAGAGACTCCGTTGGGATGCCATCTGGCCCTGCTGCTTTGCCATTCTTCAAAAATGCCACGGCTTTTCTGATCTCTTCCCGGCTGGGTCTGTCACAGCTGATGGATAGGTCGGTCTCTGCCGGCTGGATGTCGGGGGGGTCGGGTGGGCTAGGTCTGTTCAGTAACTCTTCAAAATACTCGGCCCATCTGTCGAGTTGGTCTGCTCTGTCTGCAATAGGCTTGCCTTCTTTGTCTTTTACTGGTCTTTCTGTATGGCCATACTTACCCGACAATCTTCTGGTAAGGTTACAAAGTAAAGTAGGTTATAGCACTGTCAGGGGCTAAATATCTGGACCCCCTTTGGGGGGACCTAGATTTAAATTTCCATGCACTGAGTGGCTGGAACAGTGGATATGTGATACGCCCCCCTTCGGGGGGGGCTTCCATATGCATTGCTTTCAGTCACTTTCTTAGCGCCCCCTCTCTTTCCTATCTTTTTTTTTTTTGTGCTTTGGCCACAGTAGATCTATGATCACTGGTCGATCATGCACATTTCTCTCCCCTGACAGTGCTATAACCTACTTTACTTTGTAACCTTCCTAAAATATTAGCACTGGCGGTCTCCCCTTTTCTTTTCATTTATCACTACAATATCGACTGCAACCCCTTCCCCCCTTTTGGTAGGTTCTCTTTTAGGGTGCATGGAAATTTAACTCTAGGTGGTGGCATGGAATGTATGCCCTTGCAGACACCACAGTAAAATGTGGTTGTCATTGCAGGTAGGCAGAATTTCCTGCCTCCTCCAGTATTGCCGATGGTGTGCTGACGAGGTCGCAAAGACCGAAACAGCTGTCCACACCGGCTAAATATCTGGACCCCCTTTGGGGGGACCTAGATTTAAATTTCCATGCACTGAGTGGCTGGAACAGTGGATATGTGATACGCCCCCCTTCGGGGGGGCTTCCATATGCATTGCTTTCAGTCACTTTCTTAGCGCCCCCTCTCTTTCCTATCTTTTTTTTTTGTGCTTTGGCCACAGTAGATCTATGATCACTGGTCGATCATGCACATTTCTCTCCCCGGACAGTGCTATAACCTACTTTACTTTGTAACCTTCCTAAAATATTAGCACTGGCGGTCTCCCCTTTTCTTTTCAATCTTCTGGTAATGTCGTAGAGCTGTTTCATGTTGCCGCTGCCTGCTGCCTTTTCTGCCTCTGCTGCCAGGCTGTCTGTGTAGGCCCTCTTGTCTGCCCTGATACTCCTCTTCACCTCGCGGTTGGCTTCCGAGTATTCCCCCTGTGCCCTTACTTTGGCTGCTCTCGTGCGACTGTTGTTGACCGCTGCTTTCTTCTGCTTCCTTCTGCTTCCTCGCTTCTATCTTCTTCAAGGTCTGTGCCGACAGCCAGTCCTTGTGGTGGTGTTTCCTGAACCCTACAGTGTCTTTGCAGGTTGAGTTCAGCGCCTCTCTAACTGCCTTCCACTGCTGCTCTGTGGTGACCGCCTCCTCTTCATTTACTAGCTCCTGTAGCGCTTGAAACTCTGTGGAAACTCCTACGACACTATGGTGTACCCACAAAGCTCGTCCGCCTGATCAAGAGCAGCTATGATGGCATGACATGTCGTGTGATCCACAAAGGGCAGTTCACCAGAGAGCTCCAGGTCAGAACTGGTGTCAGGCAGGGGTGTCTGCTGTCTCCGTTCCTCTTCCTACTGGCCATAGACTGGGTCATGAAGATGACCACAGAGCACAGACGAAGTGGAATACAGTGGACACTATGGACACAGCTTGACGACCTCGATTTTGCAGACGACTTGGCATTACTGTCCCACACTCATCAACAAATGCAGGACAAGACCACGAGGCTTGCTGACATCTCGTCCCAAGTGGGCCTCACCATTCACAAACAGAAAACAAAGACAATGAGGCTGAACGCAACCAGGGAAGAACCAGTCTTGCTTGCTGGCACCCCGTTGGAGGAGGTGGAGTCCTTCACCTATCTTGGGAGCATCATAGACAAAAAAGGCGGCACTGATGCAGATGTCAGAGCACGAATCGGTAAAGCCAGAGCAGCCTTTCTCCAGTTGAAAAAAGTGTGGAGTTCCAGAGAGCTGTCACAACACACCAAAGTCCGGATTTTCAACTCCAATGTAAAAGCAGTTCTCCTATATGGAGCAGAGACATGGAGATTGACAAAAACCACAGTCAACAGAGTACAGACCTTCATGAACAGTTGCCTTAGAAGAATTTTGAAAATCCACTGGCCAGAGAAGATCAGCAACGTCAGACTCTGGGAGAGAACAGAGCAGATAACAGCAGAGAATGAAATTGGGCGAAGAAGATGGGGATGGATCGGTCACAGTCTGAGAAAGCCAGCTTCCAGTATCACTAGGCAGGCATTGTCATGGAACCCCCAGGGAAAGAGGAAAAGAGGTAGGCTGAGAAACTCCTGGCGTCGAGACCTCCAAGCAGACATCAAGAGACTGGGAACCACCTGGAGTAGAATCGAAGGAGAAGCACAGGACAGGAGTTGCTGGAGGTCTCTCATCGACGGCCTATACCCGGGTAGGGGTGACAGGCGTAAGTAAGTAAGTAAGTAGCGCTTGAAACCGGTTGGACAGCACCAGTTTGAACTCTTCTCTAACTCCAGTTTCTCTCAGGAGGCCTACATTATAGCGCTGTCTTCTTGTTGTCTCTGTGCGGCTTTTCTTTAGCTTGAGCTTCATTCTTAAGGTAAGCAGATGGTGGTCTGAGGCGACATCTGCTCCCCTCCTCACTCGAACATCTTGAAGGGATCTTCTAAATTTATTGCTAATGCAGATATGGTCTATTTGGTTCTCTGTTGTATGGTCAGGTGAGACCCAAGTTGCTTTGTGTATTCTTCTGTGTGGGAAGATGCTGCCTCCAATGACAAGTCGGTTTAGAGCACAAAAGTCTACACACCTCTCCCCGTTCTCACTCATCTCCGAGCCTAGTCCCTGTCTCCCCATCACCTCTTCGTATCCGGTGTTGTCCTCCCCTATTTTGGCATTAAAATCGCCCATGACGATGGTGATGTCTCGCTCCGCACATTTGTCCACGGCACTCTGGAGTCGGTCGTAGAACTCTTGTTTCTCTTCCTCGTCACTGTCATTGGTGGGCACATAACACTGGATGACGTTCAGCTTGAGCTTTTTCTTGGTTCTAAAGGCTGCTGTTATAATTCTTGGCCCAAGAGGTTCCCAGCCCATCAGCGCTCTCTGTGCCACTGGTGACAGCATGAGTGCTACTCCTTCTGTATGGGGGGCATTCTCCTCTTCATGACCTGAATACAGAATCATCTCCCCCCTTAACAGCCTTTTCTGGCCAGACTGCGTCCATCTGGCTTCACTGATGCCTAGCAGGGAAAGGTTGTACTTTTGCATTTCCGCTGCTATCTGGGCGGCCTTGCCGCTCTGGTACATGGTCTTGACGTTCCATGTGCCCATGGTTGTATCCCTGGATAGAGAGAGGCGGCTCGGTCCTGTGGCTTCCGAAGACTTCCGGCTTTCACCACAGGACGTCATAAGTCTTCTAGTAGAAGAACCTTCCTCCTCCAGGAAAGGAATTACTGTTAGTCTTTTCGTCGGCGTTTTTGTAGCTATTTCCTTTTTTGCAGGGTGGGGAAGCTACCCCCACGCCCAACCCCCTTACTAGGAGGACCAGGGTCACCTTCCCTTAGACCATGTTGGTTCACGGCACCTTATTTCATTCGGTGCACCCCTCTCACGAGGGACCCCCTATCCACCACCCAGGGGACGCGCCTCAACGCCGTATGGTCCCAGCGCGAGGTTTGATCTATAGGCACTGCTATATGAATCAGTTTGTTCAAGCATGCATTTGCCACACGTGTCTTAACCCATTATGTCTCGATGCTGATTTTGTAGAATTTGCTTAGTGTCCTGTGAAGGCTACATTACAGATTTGGAGGTAGATCAACTGTATTAGTTCAAGGGTTTTGCCAGAATGACTTGGCGCATCAGGCACCAAGCTGTTCTGGCACCACCCTTGAATTATCAGATTTATTTCAAGCAATGGGTGTAACGGATGAAGAGTTAAATGGTGTAGAATTTTACTTGGCATGCTCACAGAGCTTGACATTCAATCAATCAATCAGTTAACTTCATTCTTCCAAATACATGTTGCCAAGTACAGGAAAATTTGTTTTGCCACCTCAGGTGCAACTCACAATCACTCAAACTCACACAACAATTTACAAACAACAATGGACAATGGCTCGGGACGGGTGAAGCACGTCGCCAAGGCGTCTCATGGCGGGAGCCAATGGCCCCAGCTCGACCTGAACGTCCCTAACACAAAGCAAACTAAGGACAGCCCTATCATAGTATCTCTTAAACACGTAATATAATAAAGAAAAACAGAAGATAGTGGTAGAAAACCCTTTAAAATAGAAACAAATAATGACGTTTCGGATCGAAGATCCTTCTTCAGGTGACATGGAAACAAACGTAGAACAGAAAAGAACACGACAGAAAGAAAAGACGTCATCCTGTATATGAAACCCTAGCGGCAACAGTTTTCTTACACATAATATAATGTTTTTAAACTTTCTGCTTGGCTGAGACTAGTTACACAATGTTACGTGTTGAGTCATGATCGTAGTATGATATCACACCAGACGGCACGCACGTAAGGTTCTTTTAAAGAAACTCCACTCAGCTGCAGCCTGTCACACATGGCTTAAGGATGTAGACCACAATGGAGTAACAGTTCCAACAATATTTTATTGCAGCGATGCGATCTCTACACAATGCATTCACAAAAGCATTCACAGTCGTGCACTATCTCTTCTCCAATACATTGAACACTTTTGACACACTGTGTCTCTCATACAACGTACATCACCGTTACGCTGCGTCTCTCACAATGTACACTCTATACGGGACACGTACCTACGATAAACTGTGTGTCCATACAACTGACAATGTATGACAATGTACTTACGCGCTTCCCAGCACACTCTTTTATAGTATAATAGCTTTCCAGAATAATCTAGGAAATTCATACAACGCAACCAATCAGAATGGAACACATAACCGAAACTCATAAATATTGATGTAAAAGAACTTCCTAGAATAGTCTACAAAATTTCGACTGCTAATTTCAACCCCAATTTTGGGAAATCCCGGTGTGTAATGACGTCACACAAAAGTACACCAGACAGGTCACGACCTTGCCCGAATTGTCCGGAAGTTTCACGACTTTTCGTAATACATCCTGGCTGCTAACTTCACGCGCACAGAAAATAACGGTAATTATTCGAGCAGTTTCTAGACTCTTCGGGATTCAAAAGACAATCATTCCGCTCTCTGTGCGAACAACAGCGAATCTTACTAAAAAGGTACATGATTCCTAATCATGATAGCTCAAAGAAATATCGGATCGTTTCCTACGATTAATGCATGCATGCTCTCACAGAACAACACAACCACAATCATAACGCACAAATGAGAAATACGCATACTGTAACAAAACAAAAAGACGAATTATACTTTCACTGTTGCTACCTGGGGGCCCGTCGCTATGAGAACAGCGCCGCCTATTAGACAGTCACTCCAGCATAAACAGTCACCACTACCTTAATATAACTTAACTAGTATATAACTTCACACCTACTCATTTTTGAAACAATAATAGTAAAACAACACAATTCACAACAGATGCGGAAGTTTGCCTTTCAAGGTTACTGGTAATGGTTCTTTAAAACAAGCGCAGGCATTAGGAACATCTTCTTCGCAGCCAGGTTGTTTCTTCAAAAATATTACCAATGGCATTACTATTAGGAAGGTACACTTAGCTTACCAATTTCTGCCTAAGAATCCGTTGTGTACATACACAACCAGGGAGGCAACTCTAGGGCGCCGTAACCAGGGACCCTGAGTAGCCTCCCGTTCCTCCCTATCCGTTCACGTGCCCAGTGGTATCACGCCAGTCTTTTCGCTTAGCTTACCGGGAACGGTTGTGTTCAGCCTACTGGATGCTTGCGGTTGTGTACAGTTGTGACCGGTCGTATCTTGGATTACTTTTGGATTACCGTTGGATTTCCTTGGATTATTTGGGCTACACTGTTGGTGTTCATGCTCTCTGCTCGGATTGTTTCCTGGTTCCCTTCGTTGGGGTCTCTTCCACACGGTCGCCCCTGTTGGACTTCCTAGTGGCCTTCGTGGCAGGTGCCTGACCGGCTTCGCAGCCATGGCAAGGTAAGGCCTCGTTTAATTTACCCGACCGGCGCTTGCTCTGCCGGGCGGCGGCACCAGCTGTGGACATTTGGCTTCGTAAGAAGCATGGTTCGAATGCTCGTGAGCTCATTTTGTGTGGCCTCGGGGAACCCACGCCCGGTCGCCTTTCACATTTGCTTTGTGTTGCAGTTACCAAGTATGCACCTGCAGTCGGTGTGGGGACTTCCAATGGCTTAGCGACACACACATGCGGTATGCCTCCCCTGTTCCGGCACCTGCAATACGTGCACTGCCTGGGTGGAAGACACTGGTCGCAGCTCTGGGGGTTTTATCGGTGCAGAAGTCCTACGCCGGCCCGAGACCACCCCCCCGGCCCCCCCCCCCCCCCCCAAGCCTTGACAGGAGGAGGGACCCAGGCAGACGCTGGGGAGATGAATGGCTACACGTCGGGTCCCCGCACCTTCTTCAGGTCCCAGGACGGGGTCTTCCACTGGTCCAGCTGTGCCCTCTTGGACCTGGCCCGCCTGCTCCTTGGAGCCTGGCCGGCAGCGACCTTGATCGCCCCGCACCGCGGTGAATTACAGGTCCTCTAAGCCGGACGAGGCTAATGGAAATATGTACGCCGCTCTACTGAGTCTGGCCCACTGCGACTTCGGTCACCCACCTCGCAGCCCAAGATCCTCCGTCCCCGATGCACCCCCCCGGGAATCGGCCCCCCCCCCCCCCCCCCCCCCCCCCCCCCCGCTCCTCAGAGCCTGGCTGGCAGCGACCTTGGTCACCCCCAAGGTCGCCCCGCATCACGGTGACTTACAGACCTTCTAACCCGGACGAGGCTGATAGAACTAGGTGCACCCGCTCCACAGAGTCCGGCCCACAGCGACTTCGGTCGCCTCGCGGCACGAGATTCTTCATCCCCGATGCGCCCCCCAGGAATCGGCCCGCCCGCTCCTCGGAGCCTGGCCGGCAGCGACCTTGGTTGACCCGCACTGCGGTGACTTACAGACCTTCTAAGCTGGACAAGGCTGATAGAACTAGGTGCGTCCGCTCCACGGAGTCCGGACCACAGCGACTTTGCTCGCCCCGCACCGCAGTGAATGACGGCGCCACGTATCCGGTGCTACCCTCCGACACCTTACCACGATGGGAACGACTGCGGGACCGTTCCTCTCGCTCGGAGTCACTTAGACGTCCAGCTACCTCATGCGTGCCGGGTCCATGGGACTGGGATCTTAGACACGATGGGCGACGCAGCCCCCGGCCCCACACCGCAGACTCCGCTCGTCCTGCCTCTTCGCATTCCTTGAGGGCTCGGCCAACCTCTTGTTCGTCCCGGTGTGCTTCTCCTCACCGGCCCTGACGCTCGTCATCTTCGGCGCTGGAGCGCTCTCGTCGTTCCTCTCCTCGTAGGGACTCGCTCTCCCGGACCCGACAGGCTCGCTCCCTTCGACGCAGTTGCTCCCCCCTTGAACACCTGACAGCTCACCGGAGCGATGTCTCGCCCTGTCGATCTTCACAGGATTCCTCGTCCACGGTTTCCATCCCCCCCCCCCACCACCACCAACGGAAGAGCTCCCAGGTGAGATGTTCCCTCACCAGCTCAAGCTCCGGGCAACGCTAGTGAGGCTCTCAGCTCCCAGGCCTCCTCCTGGGCGCTCGGTAGGCGCTCTCCCCCTCACCCTTTTGCCCTCCGTCGACGGATCTCCGCCCCCCCCCCTCCCCCCCCGCCGTCCATCTGTGTCCCCCGACGACAACGAGGCCCTCAGCCTGTTACCGGAGGACTCCGTCTCGGCCCTCCTCAGAGATGACAGTCGGTCTGACTCTCCTGGCTCGCGCTCCCTGGGCAGCCCCTCATCTCCTGCAGCCCTCCTGGCACCTAGGATGGAGACCCTGCGGTCCCTGGATGAGGTGGCGTGGCTGATTGCATCCTGTCTTCCTCCGGAGGCCTGTCCACCATCCCCCCCGCTCAAGAGGAAGGCATCGGCCTTTGTGGATGCCTCAAGGCAAACCAAGAGGTTCAAGTCCCTCCCCCAGCCCCCAGGCTTCTGGGACATTGTGGAGGCATTTTCCGCACACTTGCAGCAGGGTTCTTCTCTGACTAAGTGGCTGGCGGGGCTGGACATCTTCCGCCAACGCTGGTATGCTGGTCATTCTCAGGCCTTCTCCTGCCCCCTCCCAGTGGTGGATACCGCAGCGCAAGTGCAGGCAGGCGGCCTTCGGCCTTCGCAGCGCCACTTTCCCCGCGGCTTGGACAAGACAGTGACCCTCATCCGCAACACCCTGGCCTGTGCAGGATTCTTGGAGCTGGTGACACAAGCAGTGGTCAGGCATGTCGAAGACGCATGGCACCCGTCTATCTCAGCGCTGTTGGGGGAGATCCTCGCTCTAGCGGTGGCTGCCAACTGGGCTGCGTATCATACCTCTGCCAATGCGATGGCCGCCGCCTCCAACTGCAACCTGATGCGTCGAGATGCTGTCCTCCGGGTCTGCCCCGACCTTCCCTCCGCGGTAAAGAAGCAGCTCCGTGGACCCCAGCCTCCAGCCGCCCCCGCAGACCCCAGCCTCCGGCCGCCCTCGCACATACCTCCTGAGCCTCACCACAGAACCTCCCCTGCGGCTCCCCACCCCGCGCATGATGCTCAAGCAACCCCGACAGAGGCTGTACCACCCGTGCCCAGAGCGACTTCTCCTACACGCCTGGTGATTGTGCGGCATGCCCTCACCACTAGAGGTTTCTCGAGTGCAGTGGTTTAAGCGATTGCTACAGCCCGCAGACCTTCGACCAGACGCGTCTACGAGGGAAAGTGGCGAGTCCTACGGTCCTGGTGTGCCGATCAGCACCTCTCCCCCACAGATCTGACTACCCCCCAGCTGGCTGAGTTCTTTCTCTGGCTCTTCTTCGAGCAGAACTTGGCTCCGATCGCCATCAGGGGTTACCTGGCTATGATAGGCTATGATAGGTGATACCTATCGCCACTTGGGCCGCCCGGACTCCGGCAGCTGCAAGGACCTTGCCAACCTTATGGCCCACTTTGGCTTCCAGCGGCCTGTTCCCCGCTCGCTGATTCCGTGCCAGGATCTACCCTGGGCGCTGACGTGGCTGAATTCAGACCGCGTTGAACTGCTCCCTTTGGCTCGGTTTGCGGATGTGACCCGGAAGTCGTGCTTCCTCCTGGCCCTCACCACTGCTTCCCGGGTGAGCGAGCTGCACGCGCTCTCAGCGCGCCCCGCCTGCCTACAGTTTAGAATGGATGGCTCTGTGCAGCTCCTAACCGACCCGTCCTTCCTGGCCAAGAATAGGTCTCCCTTAACCGCGCCCCAAGTGATCACCATGTGCGGCACCCTCCTCCTCTTCGCTATTCTTCCTAATAGTAATGCCATCGGGAATATTTTGAAGAAACATGGAGTCTGTTCAGCACCACGCGGGCGAAGACCTTCCCCACAGAGCTCAGCAAGGAGATGCCTCGATAGTTATTACAGCCTCTGCGGTCTCCTTTGTTCTTGTAGAGCGTAATGATTTTGGCATCCCACATGTCCTGAGGGACTATTCCCTCCTCCCAGCACTGAAGTAAAAGCTCATGGAGGTGGTCAAGGAGGACACTCTTTTGTCAGCCTTGAGAACCTCTGGGGGAATACTGTCATTGCCTGCAGCTTTACCACATGCTAAGGAGTCAATGGCCTTGCTGAGTTCATCTACAGTGGGCAGAGTATCAAGTTCTTCCATCACGGACAGGGGTGTGGTGCTCTCCACTGCAGTGTCAGTGACGTCGTTCTCCCTCGAATACAGCTGCTGGTAGTGCTTGGCCCACCTCTCCATCTGCTTGCCGTGGTCCGTAATGATGTCTCCAGTAGTGGACCTCAGGGGGGTGATCTTAATGCTTGGGCCAAATGCTTTCTTCATGCCCTCATACATGGCACTTACTTACTTACTTACGCCTGTCACCCCTACCCGGGTATAGGCCGTCGACGAGAGACCTCCAGCAACTCCTGTCCTGTGCTTCTCCTTCGATTCTACTCCAGGTGGTTCCCAGTCTCTTGATGTCTGCTTGGAGGTCTCGACGCCAGGAGTTAAGTCTTCTGGTAGAAGAACCTTCCTCCTCCAGGAAAGGAATTACTGTTAGTCTTTTCGTCGGCGTTTTTGTAGCTATTTCCTTTTTTGCAGGGTGGGGAAGCTGCCCCCACGCCCAACCCCCTTACTAGGAGGACCAGGGGTTTTCTGTCGGGGTCACCTTCCCTTAGACCATGTTGGTTCACGGCACCTTATTTCATTCGGTGCACCCCTCTCACGAGGGACCCCCTATCCACCACCCAGGGGACGCGCCTCAACACCATATGGTCCCAGCGCGAGGCATACATGGCACGGATATTCCCAAAGTCGGCGGAGAGCTGGATGCTCTGGCAGAGATTCAGCCAATAGTCGTTGGCGCATTTCCTGGCGATCCGCTGAGCATTACTTCTGGCCTTTCGGAGTGCAGCTAGTGCCTTCTCTGAAGGTTCGCACTTGTAGTCTAGCAGTGCTGCACGTTTGGCTGTGATAGCTGGTTCAAGTTTGGTTATTCCTGCTTCGAACCAGTCTGGGTTTTTCTTCTCTCTCTTGCCGAAGGTTGCCATGGCTGAATTGTAGATGGCGTCACGAATGTGGCTCCACCTCTCTTCAGCGTTGTTTCCTGGGCAGTCCTTGAGGGCCTCTTCCATGGCACTAGCAAAGCATGTGCAAATTTCTGGTACAGATGTCAGGGTTGTGTTGATATGTGGCCGTCCTTTCTGCTTGGAGTTGTGGATCCGCTCCCAACCAGTGAGTGGTCAGTGTCACAGTCGGCGCTGTGATAGCTGCGGGTAGTAAGAACGCAGTTCAGCAATGGTCTTCTGGTAATGATGAGATCCAACTGGTGCCAGTGACGTGATCTGGGGTGTCGCCGGGACACTCGGTGGCAGAGTTTGGTGGAGAAGAATGTATTTGAGATACACAGGTTGTGGTACAAACAAAATTCTAGCAGTCTCTGTCCATTTTCGTTGACCTTGCCGATGCCAAAATGACCAATGCAACGGGGCCAGGAGTTGTGGTCGGCTCCAATCCGGGCGTTAAAATCGCCGAGTAGAAATAGGTGTTCTGTGATAGGGATCTCTCTGATGGTGGTCTCAAGCTCTTCGTAGAATTCATCCTTTATCTCAGCTGAGGAGCAGAGTGTAGGCGCGTAGATGCTCATGATGTTGACTGGACCTGAAGAGGTAGAGAGGCGGAGCGAGAGGATTCTGGGTGTGCCTCCAGAGGGCGGCTCAATTGAGGACAGCATGGAGTTGGACACTGCAAATCCAACACCATGTATTCGAGGCTCCCCAGGTTCGTTTCCCTGCCAGAAGAACGTGTAATCCTGTTCTCTGAGGCTGCCACTGGAAAGGAGTCTAGTCTCCTGAACGCGTTTACCCAGAGGCACAGTGCGGCTTCAGACCTCAAGAGATCAACAGTCGACATGATCTTCTCATTGAGACAGCTGCAGGAGAAGTGCCAGGAGCAGAGACAGCCACTTTACATCACCTTCATTGACCTCACCAAGGCCTTCGACTTGGTCAGCAGAAGAGGTCTCTTCACCCTATTACACAGGATCGGATGTCCCCCCAAGCTTCTGAAGGTGGTCACATCCTTTCATGACGAAATGAAAGGTACCATACAGTATGATGGCTCATCCTCAGAACCCTTCCCGATCCGAAGATGCGTGAAGCAAGGCTGCGTACTTGCCCCTACACTTTTCAGCATCTTCTTCTCCCTGCTGATGCGCCATGCTGTCAGTCAGTCAGAAGATGGCGTCTTCATCCACACTAGGAGTGAAGGCAGCCTCTTCAATCTGAAGGCAGCCTCTTCAATCTTTCACGTCTACACGCAAAGACCAAGGTGCGCAGGGTCCTGATTAGAGAGATGCTGTTTTCTGATGATGCTGCCCTGACTGCCCACACTGAAGAAGCACTACAGTGTCTAGTCAGCAGCTTCGCTCACGCCACCGATGAGTTTGAGCTGACCATCAGCCTGACGAAGACAAACATCATGGGCCAGGATGTCAGCAGCACCCCTTGCATCTCTATGGGCGATCACACCCTCGAGGTAGTGGAGAACTTTACATACCTTGGCTCAACTATCTCCAATAACCTCTCTGGACAATGAACTGGACTCCAGAATCGGCAAGGCATCAACAGCGATGGCTCGCCTGACCAAGAGAGTGTGGAACAACTGCTTGCTTACCATCAATACTAAGATGAAAGTGTACCAGACCTATGTGCTCAGCATTCTTTTCTACAGTCGCCTCAAGCACCAGACGGCGCAGAGAGGACTGAATGAATTCTTTTCTACAACAGCGAGACGTGGAGTTTGTACACCCGTCAAGAGCGCAGACTTAACTCTTTCCATCTGCGCAGCCTGAGGAGACTCTTGGGTATCTTGGCCCAGGCAATCATTCCTAGTATGTAAGCACTCCTTTCACAAAGATGCCTACGCTGGCTCGGTCATGTCTGCCGCATGCAGGATGGTCGGATTCCTAAGGACATCTTGTATGGTGAGCTCGCCTCTGGCCCCAGACCAACAGGCAGACCAGCGCTTAGATACAAAGATGTCTGCAAGCGTGATCTGAAAGTTGGAAGCCTGAATCCCGCAGACTTAGAAGCCACCACCGCAGATCATGCCAGCCGGCAGCTTGCAGTGAAGACCAGCAGAAAGCTGAGCGAGGGAAGGAGAGAAAACCAGTGGGAGGAGAAGAGGCAGCGCAGACGAAAGATAAAAGAGCCAGTGCCCACAGCAACAGTCACAGGATTCACCTGTAGCAAATGCAACAGACACTGCCGCTCTCGCATTGGACTAATTAGTCACAGCAGGCACTGCAAATCTTAAAAACGGACTGATCCAGCAAGCGCATATACTCCATTGTCTTCCGAGACAGAAGGATGCCAACAATATTTTGAAGAAACAAATGTATTTTTCTCTAAAATGTATTTTTTCGAAAAATACTTACTGATGGTATTACTCAAAGGACCCTCCCACTTGCCCCGCTTGCTGCCAGTAAGCTAAGCGTCAGACTGGCGTGATACCACTGGGCACGTGACCGGACAGGGAGGGATGGGAGGCTACTCAGGGTCCCTCGTTACGATGCCCTTTAGTCGCCTCCCTGGTTGTGTATGTACACAACGGATTCTTAGGCTGAAATTGGTAAGCTAAGTGTACCTTCCTAATAGTAATGCCATCGGTAAGTATTTTTCGAAAAAATACATTTTAGAGAAAAATAGCCATATATTAAGTTCGACAGAAATATTTTTTTCTGAAATGCCATTCACAAATTCAGACCCAAACTTGGTACAGTGACATCTGATGGTAAGACTTCCCTTGCATACTACTTCGGATAGCTGTCTGAAAGGTCAAGGTCACGAAAGGTCAGGAAATAAATAGACATACTTTGACCAACACAAACTTTTGCAAGTACTATTCGCAGCTTCAAACCCATACTTGGTACAGAGATACCTGATAGTAAGACCTTCCTAGGCATACTAATTGGAATGACCCCTCAAAAAGGGCAAGGGTCACAAGATGTGTGAAAACTGATTTGGAGGCACAAAAGCCAACCCTTTACTTATGTTAGGACACATGAACATATGCTCATTTCAGTGACCTGTCAGAAAGGTGAGCGCAAAGGTCAGATTAATTATGTGATCAGTCATGTGTGTGAGCCTTAACTCATTAGAGACGTGCTGCCTCCGGATACGTGGCTTAAGCCACGTATCCGTAGGCAGCACGTCTCGAATAAGTTAAGGGCTTTGCTGTTTTCATAGCCAAGATGACCTCTGCAGAAATCACTTTGACGAAACTGGCTACCAAGAGCTAAAGGGTTGCTTTTCCTGTTTCTCCACAGGTTCCGTGCAATTTGTGAAAAGAATCCTTCAGCAGATCCTGGCGAGCATCAAGGTCACCAACATCGACACCTACATCACGGAGGTGGAGCGTGTCTTGAAAGATATGAGGGCGCGCAACTTCACCGCTGGCAACGCTTCTGCCATCATGGAGCTGGAAAATGCCAAAGCTGGTCAGTAACATTCAAAAGTGGCACATGCAGCAGGAGGTATCTTGATTATGATAGCTCAAAGGTTGTACCAGAATGCTACATGATAGTTCAGGATCGTGCCAGAATAGCTTGGCGCCTGGAGGCGCCAAGCTATTCTGGCACCACCCTTAATCTATCATGGTTGATGTGTCAGACTATTCTGGCACCACCCTTGAACTATCATGGTTGATCTGTCTTCTGAATTTGTGTGAAGTCATCGAAGGACGACTAAATTTTGAAGTTTGACTTGGGAGGGTTGCGCATGTGTTGAATATTGGAGCCGTGATGATCAGTTAATACTGACAATAATAAAGATAATTTCTGTAGTGCCTACTAATCACCAAGGTGTTCTAGGCGCTTTACAATCACAATAATGAAACAAAAACATACATTACAAGGAGCAGAAAACTAAGCCTATAGTTAAAACAAGCTGACACTAAAAACATTGTATACACACACGCACACACACACACACACACACACACACACACACACACACACACACACACACACACACACACACACACACACACACACACACACACACACACACACGCATGCATGTGGAACAGACAGACAAAAGGTCTTTAAGTATATGCAACAGAGATAAGTGCGTTTTTAGCTTGGATTTAAAATGGAGAGAGATGATGCATGACGCACGTCAGCTGGGAGTGTGATGGGACCAAAATACAAAAATGCATGATGACCTTGAGTGTCATTATGTCAAGGGATACGGAAAACATGAGTGTCTGAAGCAGAGCGTAGTGAGCGTGACGGTGTATACAGGTGGACAAGATCGGATGACTTTATACTGAATTCTGTATGAAGCTGGTAGCCAGTGCAAATCGGCCAGTAGAGGCATAACGTGTTCACATTCCGGACGTGCAGCACAGTTCATGACTCTGGATTTGGTCAGAAAGATTTTGCAGAACACGAGACAAAAGAGAATTGCAATAGTCTGTGCGGGACAGCAAAAGTAAAGTAGACTGTACATCAGCGTGAAAGCAAATATTGCAGTCAGACTTTGTGGCTCAGAGGATACGGGATATACTGAGGCCTACCTGTTCTTATTTACATATTGACCCCTTCACTGAAGAGAAAAAGTGAACACGATCCAACTGCAAGAGGCATAGATCTTCATGAGCCCCCGCGACTTGTATCCATATTCCTTGGACAGTTTAGCTTTTGTTCGTTGAGTGAACAAAGATTTCACAAAGAGACAAGTACTACTGTGGCAGGGAAGGGGTTAATGTATGAAAGTATTATTTGTTTCTTCAAAAACATTACCGATGACATGACTACCAGGAGTGTCCACTCCTTGCTCAATTCTAGCCTAAGAACCCGTTGTGTAAACACAACCCGGGAGGCACTCGGGGAACCCCCAGAGGGACCGAGAGTTGTCTCCCGCTCCTACCCACCAGCCCTATTCACCTGTGAACTCCAGTCACGCTTCTTAGGCTCACGCGTTCAGACGTGTTGTCTCTAGCCTCTGGACTTAGAAGTTTTTCGACCGGGTCGGTCTGCTTTGCTTGCTTCGTCTTCGCCGGCCTGGGATTCTGCGCGTGCGACGTTGGTCGACTGCAGCTTCGGTCTTGTTAAGGGTTCCCTCTCTGGCTTGCCGGTCGGGCTGCGGGTGTCATGGAGCTTTCTCCTTCTCGTACCTCTCCGACTGACAGGTAAGGTAGTTAGAGGGCCCTCGGCTGGTTGCCCGGGCGGGGCACAGGCACGAGCAGCTTGCTTTTTGCGTCGCTTCTCCCTCAGTTGGGGTTTTTGGACCTCTGTTTGGTGGCCTGATTAGCTGAAGAATGTTGGCGCCGGTTTTGGCGGGATTTCGCGCCATTGCCAGATGCGAGCGGTGAGTCAAGTTACTGTATCTCGGCCATACCTAACGTTTTTTCGGCTTTCGGTTTAGACACCCCTCGTTATGACGAAGGCTTGGATACGCACCTGTCCCGGCAGGGTTTGTTTTCCCTCCGCCGTAGTTTAATTAAATGTTGATGGCAGGTGACCGTACGTTGGTTAATCGGGTGCATAACACCACAGTAGCTTGGGGGCCTAAAGCTTAACGGGGTGATTGGTGGACGCTTGCCGAGTGCCTTCATGTTTTGTGTGTTGCAGTGGCTTACTGATGACATGCACAAAATGCGGAGGCTTCCAGTGGCCGTCGGATAAACATGCAGTCTGTCTCCCCTGCGCTGGGTGTGCGTCCGACCATACGTGTGACGTCTGTGCTACATGGCCGGAACTGCGGTGGTCTAATCTCTGGAACTTTTATAAGAGAGAGCCTTCTACCCTCGCGGGTACCTTGAAGATTTCCGAGACGCCTTCCGCTGTGCCCCCGGCACCGGACGTGCGAGACCAACGGGATCCGACGCAGATAACGCCACTGAGTAATCAAGGGACTAGTGCACGGAGTGGGAGTTCGACCGTCAAGACCGCCTCCGTTCGAGAGCGCGCCCGTACACATTTGGTGGAAAGAACCCGCCTCTCCCAAGAGCCTGGTTTGGTGGGACGCTCGTGGCGTCCCTCCTCCACCGTCGTTCCCCACTCGTCTCTGAGGAAGCCGCCGGGATCCCGCTGGAGGTCCCCTGGCCGGCCAGTAACCCGCCTCTCCCAAGAGCCTGGTTCAGAGAGACATCATTGCACTCGTCCGGAGCCTCCTGGTTGGGAAGAACGTAGGTACAGGGGTTCTGCTCGACGTTTCCGCTCTCCTTCGCACGATCGTAGGAGGAACTTCTCGCCTCATCGCTCGTCGCACCGGGACTCACCTCGCCGCAGACGGTTTTCACCTTCTTCGCGTCCCCCCTCTCGGTTGGACCCCCGCTCGTCCCGTCCCTCTTCCCAGCGACCGGCCACTTCCCCCCCTCCTCGTACTCACCGCTCCGTTCCATCTCGTCGCAGCCGTTCTCCTCGTCGGGATCCGCCTTCGGCTCGCAGGAGGTCCTCACCGCATCGTTCAGACTACCGCTCTCCACTGCGGAGGGAGTCTTCGTCCGCTGCGGTTCTCCGACGGGATTCCCGGCCTCGGAGCCCTCGTCGCCCTCTTCGGTCGCCGGTTTCCGGACAGCGGGACTTCGACACCCTCAGTTTGGCACCGGAGGATGCTTCGGACTGGTTACTTGGAGGTCTTAGCCGTTCTTCAGCTTCTCCCTCTTCGGCCTCCAGTGTGTCGGCTTCCGTCAGACAGGTCTCTTCTTCCCGGATGGACACGCGGCTGGCACTGGACGGAGCAGCCAAGCTGATCGCCGCCGCCTTACCGGAGGATGTTTGTCCAGCTTCACCTCCTGTGAAGAGGAAGATTTCCGCCTTCGTGGACGCGGATAGGACGGTTAAGAGGTTCAAGTCCCTCCCACAGCCGGCTAGTTTTTTGGATCTGCGGGACGCCTTCTCGTCTCACCTGCATGCGGAGACTCGGAACTCGGACTTCTTCGCGGACGGGAGATGGCCTTCCGCTCTGGACATCGCTTTTCAGCAGGACTGGTACGCCGGCCATTCGCAGTCGTTCCTCTGCCCGCTTCCTCCAGTGGATCCCGCCGCTCTGATGCAAGCCGGAGGGGCTTCTATGTTGAAACGGTCCTTCCCACGGGGACTGGATAGGACGGCGTCGCTGGTCCGGAACACGCTCGCCTGCTCCGGTTTCTTGGACTTGCTGACTCAGGCTTTCATCCGACGTCTCGAGGAAGCTTGGCAACCTGCTTTGTCTCCCCTCCTGGGAGACCTACTACTCATGGCGGAGGCTGGGAACCGCGCTGCTTATCACTCATCGGTCAACGCGATGGCGGCTGCGGCTAACTGCGACCTCATGCGACGAGACGCCGTCCTACAAGCTTGCAGTGGTATGCCGGTCGACCTGAGTACTCAGCTACGTCGGGCCCCTCTGGGAGGGTCTCTGCTCTTCGGGGATACTTGGCAGACGGTGAAGGACTCCAACTCCGACCGTTGGCCTCGCAAGACTGTCAAGCAGCGCTTTCCTCCCGCCCGCACGGCCCTGGGGCGCTCCTTGCGGGCCCGGAAACGTGTCACCGCGGACCCGTCTGCCCCACCACGAGCTGCGCCGCGCCGTCGCCCGTCCTTCCGTCGCCCTGGCCCAGCTAACGCCCCTGCCCCCGCCTGGCCCCGTCCCGCCCGTCGCCCTGGGCGCGGGCGGGCCACCTGACTTGTCCCCATTTCCGCCCCCGCCGACCGTCGTCGGGGCTCCAGTCGGCGGGAGGCTAGCACGATTCAGCGAGGAGTGGCGCTCGCTGTTTCGAGACGAGCCCTGGGTTTTGGACGTAGTCACCAGAGGATTACGGATCTCGTTCCGCTCTCCTCCGCCCTTGCGCTCCATTCCTCTTTGGACAGAGGTTCCGTCCGACGCCCTCAAGGCCGCCGCTCTGCGAGGAGAAGTCGCGGCTCTCCTTTCAAAGGAGGCCACAGAGATAGTGCAGCGTCCGGACTCGCCCGCCTTTTACAGCCGACTGTTTGTGGTCCCCAAACCCGGCGGCAAGTGGCGGCCAGTCATAGATCTGTCGGCGCTGAACGCCTTCATCGCGGCCCCTTCCTTTCGGATGGAGACGACCAGGGCTCTTCGTGCGGCGGTGCAACCCATGGACTACGCGGTCAGTTTAGATCTGTCCGACGCCTACCTACATGTCCCCATGCACGCTTCGGCCAGGAAGTACCTGCGCTTCGCGTTCGAAGGAGTGATTTACCAGTTTCGCGCCCTGCCGTTCGGTCTCAACCTCAGCCCCTGGGCCTTCACCCGCATCATGGATGCTGTAGTGGCCAAGGCGAGGCAGTCGTCGTCAAGTCCGACCTCGAATTATCTCGACGACCTTCTTTTGAGAAATCAGGAGGAGACCGCGCTTGCGGCGGACAGGGACGCTCTTTTACAGCTGCTTTACCGGTTGGGTTTCCTGGTCAACACCGGAAAGTCGGACTTCACCCCGGCGCGCCACTTCATCCACTTAGGCATGGAGTTTGTCACGGACCGCAACAGGGTACTTTTGCCAGAGAAACGGATTGTGAAGTTGTCCGCTCTCGCCGCGTTGATAGATCAGCAACAGGCAGCCCCCGCCAGGGTCTGGCTTCAGCTTCTGGGCCTGATCAACGCAGCGGCGGATCTTATCCCCCTCGGGCGTCTCTACTCCCGACCGCTACAACTTCATCTCCTACTGCTCTGGCGTCCCTCCTCGGGCGACTTGACCACGAACGTCCCCGTGTCCCCGTTGGTACGCCCCCACCTTTTACGGTGGACCGACAGAGCCTGGTTGGCTCTGGGAGTCCCCATTTCCTCCCCATCCCCGCACCTCTCCCTGTGTGTCGACGCGAGTCGGGCTGGTTGGGGAGCCCACCTGCTTCCTCAGTTCACCACGACGTCCGGCCTCTGGCCTCCGGAGTTCGCGGACAAACACAGCAACTGGTTGGAACTGCAAGCGGTGTGGCAGGCCATCATCGTTTGGGAAGAGCAGCTCAGACACCAGCATCTTCTCGTCCTTTCGGACAACTCGACAGTGGTAGCGTATATACAGAAGCAGGGAGGAACTCATTCACCCGATCTATGCATGCTACTCTTCCGATTGATGCGATGGTGCGAGGACCGCGATCTGACTCTCAGCGCTCGCCATATTCCCGGTCGCCTGAACGTCTTAGCGGATTCCCTTTCTCGCCGAGGACAGCTCATTCACACGGAATGGACGCTACGCCAGGACATTTTCCGGATGATTTGCTCTCACTGGGAGACCCCGATGGTGGACCTGTTCGCCACGAGGTGGAATCACCAGCTTCCCCTCTTCGTTTCCCCAGTACCGGATCCCCTGGCTTGGGCGGTCGACGCCTTATCCATTCCCTGGGACGGACTCATAGCGTACGCCTTTCCCCCGACAGTCCTTGTCCCCAAAGTCCTCCTAAAGCTGCGAGGAACCAATGCGATCCTGCTCCTGGTCGCCCCGTTCGCTTGGACTCGTTCCTGGTCCACCGACCTGATCAGCCTCGCCACGCACCCTCCGCTACTGCTCCCCACGCCCCGCACTATGCTCAAGCAGCCACGCCAGGCGCTGTTCCACCCCTGTCCGGAACGCTTACTGCTACACGCCTGGAGGTTGTGCGGCAAGCCCTCTCAGCTAGAGGTTTCTCGGGTGCTGCAGTGGAAGCGATCGCTACAGCTCGCAAGCCCTCGACTAGACGTATCTATGAGGGGAAATGGAGGGTACTCTGTACCTGGTGCAGCGACCGTCGTCTCTCCCCCACCGAACTGACAAACCCCCAACTTGCGGACTTCTTCCTCTGGCTCTTCGAAGACCAAGGACTGGCCCCTATTACCATTCGGGGATATCTCTCGATGATTGCCGACACCTACCGGCACCTCGGCCGCGCGGACCCCGGCGCATGTAAGGACCTGGCAGATCTTATGTCACACTTCGGACTACAAAGGCCTGCCTCTCGCTCTCTTCTTCCCCGCTGGGATTTACCATGGGTTCTTACCTGGCTAAACTCACCACGTTTCGAACCACTACCGTTGGCCAGGCTTGCGGATGTGACGCGGAAGACCTGCTTCCTGCTGGCGCTTGCCACCGCGGCACGAGTAAGTGAGATACACGCTCTATCAGTCCGGCCTACATGCCTGCAATTTCGAGCTGACCACTCGGTCCAACTGGTGACCGACCCTGCCTTCATTGCCAAGACTAGGTCTCCACTGACGGCGCCACAGGTTATCACCTTACGACCGTTACGCGGGAAAGACTTCCCCAGTGAGACCAGGCAACAAGATCCTGTACGAGCCCTCAGAGTGTACTTGCGACGAACCAGAGCCGTCCGGAGGGGACGCTCTCGCCTCTTCCTTCCTTTAAAAACAGGAAGAAACGACATTACGGCACAGACAGTCTCTTCCTGGCTTCGCTGGGTGATTCGCTCAGCATATGTCGATCTCTCCCCTCAGGGAGCGAAGAGCCTAAAGATTCGGGCGCACGAAGTACGGGCCATGGCCACGAGCGTAGCCTTCGACAGGAACTGCGCTGTCAAGGACATCGTGGCTGCGGTGGGCTGGCGATCAGAATCTACTTTCGCCCGCTTCTATCTACGGGATCTGGCAGGGCAGCGAGACAACCTCGCCTTGGTGGGGGACGTCACGGCGGCACAACACTCCCTCCCGGCGCCACAGGCGCCGTAGGTATGCACCTATTAGGGAGGGCAGAGTGTCGGAAGAGAGGAGGGGGCCATGAGCCTAGAGAAAACCATCTGGGGGTGCGGCACCCTCCTCCTGTTCGGCATTCTCCTGGTAGTCATGTCATCGGTAATGTTTTTGAAGAAACAAATTCATTTTTCTTTAAAAGGTATTTTTTCGAAAAATACTTACCGATGACATGACTCGAAGGACCCTCCCACCTGCCCCGCTTGCCGCTGGTGAGCCTAATTTCGTGACTGGAGTTCACAGGTGAATAGGGCTGGTGGGTAGGAGCGGGAGACAACTCTCGGTCCCTCTGGGGGTTCCCCGAGTGCCTCCCGGGTTGTGTTTACACAACGGGTTCTTAGGCTAGAATTGAGCAAGGAGTGGACACTCCTGGTAGTCATGTCATCGGTAAGTATTTTTCGAAAAAATACCTTTTAAAGAAAAATGAATTTTTCCGTTCCCAGTGCTGATGAAAATTGACAAACTGAGCCAGCAAGTGGACGCCCAGCTAAACAGCACCATCACCACGGAGTCCACCGTTAACGACATCCTGGAAAGACTGCTGGACCTGGGCAAAAGCACGGAGACTGTCACCTCTGTCAAAGCTCTTGACATCCTAAAACGACTGCGCGCTCAGAACATTGAGGATTTGGAGGTAACATCGTCTGATATTTTTTGTTGTTGCTTGTACAGCTCCTTCTATCCACCATCGTCCATTTAATTTGTGTCCCTAATGGTTTGCTTGTTAGCCCTTTTCTTTTGCAAGAGAGATAGACTTACATGAACCCCTGGAGAATCTAAGCTTCTTGCTGAGCATGATCGGCCACAGCTGGTTCACACATTGAGGATAATATTCCTGAGTAACGTACATCCAAAGGTATGGTTCGGAACCTCTAAAAAAGAGTTGTTGTAATGGACGTTTTTTTAAATTACAAAGTTATAGTTATAGCTGACATGAATGAAGCCAGCAAGAGGCATGGATCCTCATGAGCCCCCGCAGTTGCGGGGGCTCATGAGGATCCATGCCTCTTGCAGTCAGGTGTTGTGAGTTGTTTTCCATGTTCCGACATTGAAAGGGCTAGAATTGTGCAGGCCCAGTGATGCCTACTGTGACCTCACATGATGTTGATGGTGGTGGTGTTTCAGGGTAAGGTCATGGAGATTCAGGAACAAGAGGAGATGACCAAGAACCTGCTGGACATGAGTCGGATGTTGTTGGACGATGCTCGCAACGCTCTGGACAATGCCACGCAGGCTTTCCTGGTACGTTACAATGACAGGTCACAGAGAGTCACAATGTCACATCACGGTGTCACATCCCCAAGAGTCACATTGTCGTGTCACACACAGTTGATGCTGCACAGCTCATACCACATCAAGGAAAGTTGTGCAATTTGGGAGGACCTTGCAGCATACAGACCAAAACACCCATCTGCTTTGGACAATAATAATAATGCAAAAATAACAACAGCAACAATAATAATACTTGATTGTCCCTCCTGGGGGAAGCTGCTTTGCTTGGCTGGTACATTAACCTTGAAGGAAAATAGTATTAGCCCACTTAACCCTGAGTCCCTACAGCAGGAGATGGATTGACCATGATAATTCAAGGGTAGTGCCAGAATAGCTTGGTGCCTGAGGCACCAAGCTATTCTGGCACCACCCTTGAACTAAAATGGTTGATCTATCTCATCTGTATCGGCTAAAAGGGTTAAACCGAACAAGGCAATCAGGAAACAGTTCAAGCAAGTGTATCGTGTCTGTTATGTGGCAGGAATTGTCTGGCGACCAGACGCGGATGGAGATTGCCATCCAGAATCTGGGCACGCGGCTGGAGACGCTCGAGACGGGACTGACTGGGGTGGGACCTCTGGTGGAACAAGCCTTTGAACACTCTTTTGGCCTCCAGCAACAGGCGGACGAACTCGACAAGTAAGTGTGTGCTTTGGTAAAAGTTAGTACACGCAAAGTCTGAAATCGTTACATTCAGAACATCATTCAGCAGAACCTGTTTTGATTGACCACCCTTATGAGTGGTCACCTGTCATTAGCGACCATCATTGAGGTGGCTGTAGCTGTGACTGTGGCTGTAGCCACCTAAATGATGGTCTTTACTGACAGGTGACACTTTAGTGTGGCCCAAAAGAGGTTCTATTGTATATTCAGAATAGAGGCCTATTCTGTCATGGTTATGCAGGCCTCAGACGGCTGCTTCCAGGTTTGGGATTTTCAACACTCTAAAGGGACCACCCATTTCTGGTTGCATTTCCTGACCACCTGCCTGAGGAGGAGACTTTTGCACTTTCCCTGTTGTGTCATTTCACACAGGTTTTGCAGTATTACTCGTCAAAGTATATGATTTCACTTGCAGCATATGGGCACCTGGGTTGCTCAGGTGATGGAGCTTTCAGACTGTTGCCCAAAATGTTAACCTTTAACCCTTTTCATCCCAACACACTATTACTCACAATAAATTTGACTACGATAGTTCAAGGGTGGTGCCAGATTACCTTAGGCGCCAAGCTATTCTGGCACCACCCTTGAACTAGAATGGTTGAGCTATCTCCTAACCTGTAACGTAGCCTTTATAGGACAGTAAGCAAATTATTTTTTAAAAATCAGCCTCCGGATGTAATTGGTTAAAACCCAGGTGGTGTCCCAATTTGATCATAGTCTTTTCTTGCCCCATCTTGAAAATCACCTTTGCGGAGGCAAAATCCTTGAAGCCCAGAAGTTAAACTCATAAACTGTACAGAATGGGAGTCAGTTATGGGAGTTGAAGAGTTAATGTCTTATTTGATAGTCTGTACAACAACACACGAGACCTGTCGGCCAATGCTGTGATTGCTGGCCAGGCATACCAGAACATCGTCAGGTATATCAACACGGCTCACAACAACTCCGCCGAGGCACTGGAGGATGCGAAAAGAGCCCTGACTGAGGTAAACACACGCCTTGTCCCATTTTACTGACACACACACAGGCACCTTATCTGTTTCAGACTAAGGAGGTGAATGTCTAGTGGGTCTTATCCTCAGTAGCGGATGTCCTCATTCACACAAGTCTTCATTGCTGTTTGGAATGTTTAGTACAAGCAAACAAGCTCTCGCTGTAGTGTAAGACAGCCATGGACAACACTCAAATGCAAGGACATAGATCTTTATGGGCCCCTGCGGGTGCGGGGTTTAGTGGGTTAATTCAATGCCGTAATGCCCTAGCTTTCAAAGGAATATGAATACAAAGTGGAGTCAGCCAGAGCATCGATCTTCATGAGCCCCCGCAGGTGCGGGGGCTCATGAGAATCGATGCTCTGGCTGACTCCACTTTGTATTCATATTTTCTTGAAGGCTAAGGCATTATAGTGTTGAATTAACCCATTTAACCCCAAGGCTGCATTTCCACAATTTGGGAGGTGTCACTTAACGCTTATGTACCAGTTGCATGAGACAGATCAAACATGATCATTCAAGGGTAGTGCCAGATTAGCTTGGCACCCTCAGGTGCCCAGCTAATCTGGCCTTGCCCTTTGAATTATCATTGTTGATCCCTCTCCTGCTGTCACGCATCTGGGCTAAAACGGGTTAACAAAGATATGAGAAGCACAGTATATGAGAACAGGCAGCTAAGGGGTGAAAGATATATGTCACATTTTGAAATGCTTATCTGTCTGTTTTGCAGTCAAATGGGAATGGTGAAAAGTCAAAGGACTCTTTGGAGAGAAGCAATAACCTTCTGAACTCGGCTGACGACTCTCTTGCCGAGACTGAAGACAGTGAGTCTTTTACTTGTTTGGAAGCAATTGGTGACAAACAATGCATTTTAGTACACAAAGGATACAGTTTTGGCATATCCATTGGCAAAACGCATCGATTCTCATGTGCCCCTGCAGTTGCAGTCAGCCAGAGCATCAATCCTCATGAGCAGGTGCGGGGGCTCGTGAAGATCGATGCTCTGGCTGAACCTGCAGGGGCTCCTGAGGATCGATGCTCTGACTGACTCCACTTTGTATTCATATTCCTTTGAAGGCTAGGGCATTACGGCTTTATGGCATTATTTGCTTCAGTGTCTACTCCTGTGATGGTCAAGATCACAAAGGATTATGCTTTTGATTTACAAGATTGGGTTAGTAAGATTGTACTCAAGATTTGTGACTGCTAATTGGTTAGAATGATAGTACTTCAGGTTTGCTGATTGGCTAGTAGGTCTGTACATCAAAATTGCTGATTGGTTGACTGATTGTATGCGCATTAAGATTTGTAATTAGTTAGTATTTTGCATCCAGACTGTCGATTGGTTAGTAAGATAGTACATTTATTTTAGACACATTTATTATTAGGGCTGCACATCAAGATTGCTGATTGATTAGTAAGATTGTATGTCAAGATTGCTGATTGGTTTTAAGATTGTATCAAGATGGCTGATTGGTTATTTGATTGTATGTCACTGTTGCTGATTGATGATTGAGATAATGTGTCAGCATTTGTCATTAGCGTATTCTCTTTCCATGATACAGCATTGAAGGATGATCTTGGGACGGCCAAATCATCTACTGCGGAGGTTGGAGATCTGAATCAGAAAGTACGAGAGCAGCTGGCCGACCTTCAGACCAAGTTGGACAAACTTGAGGGATGTGAGTAAAGGTTTCTCCACGGTTGTAACCAAAATGGTCCCTCCATCCTCGTGTGCAGTCTGTGGCCATGAATGTGTCTGTGATTTCTTCAACTTTGACAACTGCCCTCCCCAAAAATTACTTGTGGGCTTGTCTGTGATTTTGGACCTTATGGCCATAGCTTGACGTTTTGCTGTACAGTAGAGTCCGCTTAACACGAATTTCTGAGGACACGGAAAATCACTTCGTGTTAAACGTATTTCGTGTTAACCAATATGGCCTCTAAATTGATCATGGCCCTCAAGGAGAAAGTGTGTAAGAGATGTGTGCGTGAATGAGTATGAGGTTAAAAGTGCACATTATCATACTTTATATGCATACCTTCAGCTCGCTAGAAAACAAGGAAACGTGTTCAGCTCGCATATTTAATGTAAAATCCATCAGGTAAAATCCATAGTAAGTTACAATCCATCAGGTAAAAGCAACACAGGCTGAAGTACAATCCCGCATCCGGTAAAAGGTTGTGTTGATACACGAATGATGCAACATGAATACAGTTCAGAAACGCTAGCGAATGAGAAGACGGATTACAACAGCCAAATACTATTCAACCAATCACAGACTAGAGTTCGCTCTGATCTGTCATGTGTACTACAGCGCGAGAGTGACACATGAATTGGTTTTCGGTGAATGGAATCTGTGTTCGTGTTAAACAGGTGAATAATAGTGAAATTGCCCTGGTTGGGAACCGAAACCAGCTTCGTGTAAAGCAAAATTTCGTGTTAAGCATTTTGTGTTATCAGTGAAATTTTAATACAGAATAAGAAGGCTGTTGGCCAGGAATGCAAAAACGGTTCGTGTTAACCGGAAATTCGTGTAAAGCGAGTTCGTGTTAACTGGACTCCACTGTACTTTTTGTGTGTGTTTTTTGTGAACATTTTGCAGTACAGTGCACAGACTAAATCCATACCAAACAGGTGACTGCCAGGCGCATAAATGAAAAGGAAATAAGCCAACGAAGAAAGAAGCATGCATAGAAAAGACAGTTACAACACAATTTATTGATAGTTGGGGTTACAGCTCTTTTTTCAAAATAGACATACAAACAAGTACACAATTTGCATCTTATATTTTTTCATGATGAAAGATGCCACTCTTGCCACTCTTGCATCTTCTCATCACCAAAAGATAAGTTGCAAATTGTGTACCTTTTAGTGCATAGACTGTTTAAGTTTGAGCTTTTCAATATATACGTTGTGCTGTTTTCATGAAACAAACACAACTTCCTGTTATAAGTACAAGTAAGAGATTTTTCTGCTGATAAATACCGCACAGTTTATGTTAGAAAATGCCAAGTGACCCAAAATTACTGGTATTATTGTTATTTCTCTCTCTTTTTTTCCCTCTCTTTTTTGTGTAGGTTGGCTTGTTTATCAGTGGAGTAATTCACAAGGAAAAAGTGTGGTCAGTGTCTTAAGCAATGTTGACTATACATTAAACTAGGTATCTTGTGATCATCGTTGTTTTCTAGCGTCATTGTTTTTGCTCCCTTTTTCAGCATCCACAGCTGGCCAGAGCCAGGACATCATTAGTCGGTCTGACACTACTATCAGCCGGGTGGATGGCACGAAGACACGGATTAACCGAATCATCAACCTTCTGCCCGAGGACCAGAGAAAGTTGGAGAGCATCAGCCCCGATCGCACACAGGCTAACTTGGACATGAAGAACACCGAGACAAACTGTGAGTAACAGGAGCGTAGTCCCTCAGTTTTGGAGTGTCGGTCTCCAAGGGCTCATGAAAATCTGTGCTTCACTGCTGAAAAAAGTCAAACACGATCCAACTGCAAGAGACATAGATCCTCATGAGCCCCTGCGACTGCAGGGACTCATGAGGAGGGCTCATGAGGGGGGCTCATGAGGATCTATGACTCTTGCTGAGACCAATTTGGTTCCATGTTCATTGGATGCTTGTGGCTTCAGGAAACTTTTTTTTTTTAAAAGAGCGTGAAATGGCAAAGAAGAGGCTAAGGTGTCCCACAAAAATATGTTGACAGAAAATACAAAGTAATGAAGTTGATTTCTTGAGGGAAGGATAAAGCATCCAGTCACCAAATTGGTACCTTTTAACCCGTTGTGTGTCAGTAGCAATTTTGGTTGAGGTGATTTCTGCAGGAATCACCACGGCCAGAAATGCTGCCGTCAGGCAGAGGGTTAACAAAGAGGTCACCAGAGTCACGACTAGGCCTTCAACCCTTTTACCGCTGGTGAATGCAGATTATGTTTCTGACATCTTTGTTACTGCACCAGTAGAGAGCCCCAAAATCCAAGAGACACAGAGACAAAATGGTTTCAGCAAGAGGCATAGATTCTCATGAGCCCCTGCATCTGCAGGGGCTCATGAGGATCTATGTCGTTTGCAGTTGGATCATGTTGACCATATTTCTCAGCAGAAAAGGGGTTAATGGTCACAAGATACCATCAGTGAATGATTAGGAGGCATCTGATGACCAGTCTTAGATGCTCACAATGGCAACCTGAACCAACATCAGCTGCTAAGATGGTGTGCTACGACATACACTGTGCAGTAACAGAGCTACTGTGTTGACTTTACTTTCATGTGATTGGGGGAAAGTGAACCCATAGGCTGTCGTTAGTGGATTTTGTCATGAGTCACAACACAAACCAGTGCTGACGGCCAAAGGGTTAACATTTGTCAGCAATGGAAGCACAAGTAGCAGAGTACAAGAAGTATCGTGCACTGATTTATTCTCACGCTTTTGTACCCAGTGAAAGTTTCTCATTATCTCGTGCAGTTGAGGCTATCCGCCGTGACCAGCCAGAGATTGTGGATCTTCTCCGTCCCTTGCGAGACAATGCCTCTCGCCTCATGGGTGTAGGTCAAGGTCTCGAGCTGAACGTCAAGGCCCTCCGAGAGAAGATCGAGCTTGCTCGTGAGCAGGCCAACAGGGTGAGTCCACTTTCACATTCAACATTTACCCCTAGCCCTACAGCTGTTGGTAGGAAGTTTGGTCGAGGTGATTCTTGTGTGGCACCACATCAGCAGATGGATTGATATAGAAGTTCAAGGGTTCCATGGCGCCAAGCTAATTTGGCACAACCCTTGAACTGTGTCATAGATGATCTGTCTCCCACATCTGGTACACAGTTTTTGTTTATGTGGTCGGAAGTGTGTAAGTTCCTATTTAGTGTGATTGAGTTAGTCCCTTCACTACCAGTGCTTGCAGATTGTGTTTGTGAAATCTTTGTCAATTCAGCATGCAAGATCTGCAGTAACCAAAGGGACGCTGATATCAAGTGGTGTCAGCGTGAGGCATAGATCCTCATGAATACCTGCTGTTGTGAGAGCTCATGAGGATCCATACTTCTTGCAGTGGGGTGGTGCTCCGTTTTTCTCAGCATTGAAGGGGTTAATGAAGAAACACTAGTGTTGTATGTGTGAACTGTGGTAGTTACTGTGTTGACTGAAAATTTAGTGTAATTACTGTAATAGAAGGTGAAAATCTGTCCATTTTGTTTCGATTTAGGAATATGTTTGTAGTATTTTTTTTTTTGCACGAATAAAATGGAGATTGAAAGAAAGAGAGTCTTTAGAGGTTCTTCAGTTCAGTCGATGCCTACTTTTTCAGATCTCCTGATATATAGTATTGTTATCTTGTCTTGTCCGCACATGTAGACATCGTTGCGAAAGATCATCTTAATTTTTCTAAACTTGTAGATTCGCGTGGGACTGAAATTCCTTGGCAACACGACAGTGACCGCCCGTAACCCACCCCAGCTGGATCAGGCTGGTTCGTACAGCCAACTGTCTACGTATTTCAAGACCACTCGTCCAGATGGACTCCTCATGTATGTGGGTGGACCACAGAGAGCCGATCTGCAGGTTAGGAATGTTTTTTCTTTGGTTAAAATGAAGCGTTGACAGTTCTGTTGTTCTAACTGTTTTCTATACCTCATCTTCGAAATTGTCTTCATGGTGGTAAAAGGTGCTAAAAGCCCATAATCTTTAACTCATTCGAGACGTGCCACCTCTTAAGCCGTGTATTTGGAAGCGGCACGTCTCGAATGAGTCAACCCTTGGCTTTTGGTAGCGGTTTTTGTCACGATGATTCCTGCAGGAATCATCATGACAAATACCATTACCGACTGCTAAAAGGTTAACTTTTTTCTGTCTCTCTGTGTGTAGACTGACTTCATGTCGCTGGAGGTTCAGGGTGGAAACCTGGTGTACAAATACAACCTGGGCTCCGGCATGGCTCGCATTGTCAGCAACACCTTCGTCAGTAATGGGCAGTGGCATCAGGCTATTGCTAACCGGTGGGTAGTAATAAGAATGATAATAATAACAATAATAATGATAATAATAGTAATAATAGGTATACAAGTCAACCTCAAAATAATGCAGTATTTGGGAGAAAGAGGGGGCATAAACACTACATCACACAGTGTGAAAGCTGGCAAACTAGAAAAATGAAATTAAAAAAAATCTTTCTTATCTAAATTTAACCCTTTCAAACCCATTCTTTCACAAATAGCAAAAACAGAAAGTTCATGTCTAAATTGCAGTCAAACCCACAAGATTACTTGGAAAATGACTGCCTCTCTGTATATCCCTTATTTCCAGTTCACAATCATGTTATTTGTTTACAATTAGGCAATAATCTAAACAGCTATGTGGTGTTGAGGCGCAGCAAATGCTAACATCATATGAACATGGTTGACTGGTGTAACCAATGTTTTTGTGTTGTATTTTCAGCATCGGCAAGACAGGCACGCTGGTGGTGAAAACGAACAAACAGGCTGACGACCGAGCAGAGGGGGCCTCGCAGGGAACATTTGCAGTCTTGGAGCTCAATCCTGCCACCACCGGCTTCTATGTTGGGGGCATCCCTGATGACATTACAGTCAGTTGAGCCTTTAACTCCATCACTACCATGATCTATTTGTTTCCTCAAAAACATTACCGATGACATTACTGTATGGAAGTGTCTACTAGCTTACCCAATTTCAGCCTAAGAACCTGTTGTCTTCCTACACAAGCAGGGAGGCAACTCGGGGAACTGTAACCAGGGCCGTGAGTAGCTTCCCGTCCCTGCTCATCCGGTCACGTGCCATGTGGTGTCATGCCAGTCGTTCTAATTAGCTTACGGTGAACAGACGTGTTCTAGCCTACAGGACCTTGACCTTGGCTGTGTATGCTTGATCGGTTCTTAAGGGCCGGTCTTTTTGGATTTGTGTGTTCTTTAGATTATGTTCAAGGGTTTCTGGTGTTGGATTACTTGTGGTTGGATTACTTGTGGTTGGAGTACCAGGGGTGTCATCCTTCCTTCTGGGACTTTGTGAGGACAGTGGTTCGGCTTGCTGTGCTCGGGACTTCATTTCCCACCCGTCGCTCTGTGCATGGTGTGGAGCTTCTTCCCCCCTCCCCCTCCCCCTTCCTCCCCCTCCTCCCCCTCCCTCCCCCCTCCTCCTCCCCCTCCCTGTCCCCGCTACCATGGAAGGGTAAGGCCTCGGTCTACGCCTGCGTCAGGCCTTTGAGCCAGGCGCTGGCCTCGGCTGTAGATCTCTTAGTTCGATCGGCACAGGTCGCGTTTCGCTCGTATTCGATCGCGGGCCCTAGCGGTTTCCGCGCCCAGTCGCTTTTCACGTTTGATGTGTGTTGCAGCTGCCAAGTTCGCACCTGCTTATGTTGCGGCGACTTCCAATGGCCGAGCGACAACCACAAGGTCTACCTCCTCTGCTCTGGCTGCGCCTCCGACCTTCTTTGCGAGGTGTGCTCCACCTGGCCTGAGGACCTTTGGTCGCAGCTTTGGAGCTTTTACCGCCATGAGCACCTGACAACGACAGTGGACCGCCCATCCCCCATGGCGTCCTCCGCCTTGCCAGGTGAAGAGACTAGACGCATTCGCTCGGAGCTCGGGGAGAGATCATCACGTCAGGCCCGTAACTAAGCTGTAGGTCCCAAGGCCGTGTCCACCAATGTGCCCGCTCAGACCTTCCATGCCCACTCCTCGGAGGAGTACAGCTTACAGCGAGCCTGCCTCACTGAGGTTCGCCCGCCTGTTCCCCGCACTGCGGATACAGATGCCTTACGCACGGAAAAGCCTGCTTATTCCCACCGGGAGATTGACCGGCACTGAGCCTTCCTCACTGAGATCCGCCCACCTGTTCCCCGCACTGCAGACGTTGATACTTTGGGCCCGGACGCTGCAAGTAGGGACAAGCCTGCTTACTCCCACCGGGAGATTGACCAGCAGCGAGCCTTCCTCACAGAGGTCCGCTCGCAGCGACCTACGTCGCTATGTCTCAGGACACAGTATAGACTGGACAGATTGCGAGACGACAGGAGCCCCGTGCGCCCCCGTTCAGGGGATGGGATCCCTACGACGGACAGAGGCGTGCGACGCAGCCTCGGCCTCTCCTCTCTCGGCGGCTTCACGCGACTTGAGGCCGCGCCCACCTTCGCACGCTTCCCGGTGGTCCCGCTGGCCCTTCCCACCCTCCGCCCGGTGCCGTGGAAGGAGCTCGCCTGTTCGCGCCCGACAGCTACGCTTTCCCCGTCGCTCTCACTCCCCCCAAGATAGGTGACCAGCACGCGCCAGTGACACTTCGGCCAGTCGTCCCCCCAGGCGTACGTCGTACCGTGACTCACCTGACAGACGACAATGGAGCCCGCGGAGGACTCCTACTAGTACGTCCCCCAGCCTCGGATGTTGGGATGTGCCCAGCGAGACACCTGGCTCCCTTGCCTCCTCTCCAGGTGGCTCCCCGCTCCCCCGCAGCTCGGTAGACATGGACGCTCTGAGTCTGCAGCCAGATGACTCCGTCTCTGCTCTCCTCAGCCCAGACAATAAGTCTTCCTCTCCCCGCTCGCGCTCTCCCGCCAACCCCTTGTCGCCAGCGGCACACTCTGGTCTGAGGGCGGAGACTCTCCAGTCCCTGGAGGAAGTGGCTTGTCTCATTGAAGCGTGTCTCCCCGCCGAGGCTCGCCCTCCATCCCCCTCGCTTAAGCGGAAGGTCTCAGCCTTTGTCGACGCCGACCATCCAGTCAAGAGAAGAAAGTCGCTTCCCCAGCCCCCGGGCTTTAAGGATCTTGCCGATGCCTTCTCCGCGCATCTGCTTCAGCGCTCCTCCCGTGAGGCCCTCTTCTTCTCCAACAGTAAGTGCCCGGCTGGCGTGGACATCGCCTTCCGTCAGGACTGGTATGCAGGACATTCCCAGGCTTTCTCCTGTCCCCTTCCCGAGGTGGATCCTCTGGCGCTTCTGTTGGCAGGCGGAACAGGACCAGCACGGCGTAACGTTTCCCGTGGCTTGGACAAGATGGCGTCCCTGGTTCGTAACACATTGGCATGCTTGGGTTTCTTGGAGCTTCTGACTCAAGCATTCATCCGTTGCATTGAGGACGCCTGGCACCCGTCCATTTTGCCCCTCTTGGGGGACCTCCTCGCTCTTGCTGCCGCCGCCTCCAATTGGGACTTGATGCGTCGGGATGCCCTGCTCCAGAACTGTCGTGGCCTTCCTCCAGAGGTGAAGTCGCAGCTTCGTCGCGCTCCCCTTGGTGGCTCCCTCCTCTTCGGCCCCACCTGGCAGTTGGTGAAGGAAGCAAGCAAGGATGTCTGGCCCAGCAGTGCCGCTCCGCCCCGCTTTCAGGCAGCCCGCAAGGCTGTGGGTCGCGCCCTGCGGTCCCGCAGACCCTCCACCCTCCCCCCCCCCCCCCCCCCCCCCCCCGCCTCTCGCCCCTGGGCTCCCACCCGTGCCCCTGCCTTCAGCCGATCCTGACCTGTCCGGACCCTGGGTTCAGCTTGGCCCAAGCCCGCCCGCTGCCTGGGGCTTCGGGAGGGCCCCCTGACTCCTCCCCGCTTCAGTCCCCGCCAATCGTCTCCAGTCGGCGGGAGGCTCGCCCTCCCCAGCGAAGTGTGGCGTTTGCTGCTACCGGATGACCCCTGGGTCCTCACCACCATCTTCGAGGGCCTCCTGATCACCTTTCAATCTCCGCCTCCGCTGCGACGCTCTCCCTTGTGGACCGAGATTCCGATTGACCTGCCCAAAGCTGACGCCCTTTGCGGCGAGCTCGCCGCTCTACTGCAGAAGGACGCCACAGAGGTAGTCTCGCGTCACGACTCCCCAGCCTTCTATAACTGCCTCTTCATGGTACCCAAGCCGGGTGGCAAGTGGCGACCTGTCATCGATCTCTCGACACTGAACAGGTACATCTCAGCCCCATCCTTTCGTATGGAGACAGCCAGGGCCCTCCGGGCCGCCTTGCAGCCCATGGATTTCGCCGTCAGTCTGGATCTGTCCAACGCATATCTCCACGTCCCCATGCACCCCGCCTCCCAACGGTACTTGTGCTTCACCTTCGACGGTGTGGTCTACCAGTTTCGGGCCCTACCGTTTGGCCTCAACCTCAGCCCATGGGTCTTCACCCGCATTATGGACGCCGTCGTTGCCAAGGCTAGACAGTCGTCCACCAGTCCGAACTCAAACTATTTGGATGACCTCCTTCTGAGGAACCAGTCGGAGACCGCACCAGTGACGGACAGGGATGCTCTGCTCCTGTTGTTGATGCGGCTGGGCTTCTTGGTCAATGCCGGCAAGTCGGATCTCACACCTTCCCGCCGGTTTGTACACCTCGGCATGGAATTTGCGACCGACCTCAACCGGGTGAGTCTTCCAGAGCCTCGGATCCAGAAGCTAGCCGCCCTGGCCCGCCAGTTGGCCCCAGAGGACACAGTTCCCGCCAGAGTTTGGCTCCAACTCCTTGGCCTGATGAATGCAGCAGTGGACCTCCTGCCACTCGGTCATCTTTACTCTCGGCCTCTCCTTCTCCACTGGCGTCCATCCTCCGGCGATCTCACTGCCTGGTGCCTGTTCCTCAGATGCGTCGTCCCGTGGGCATCGAAGGCAACAGAATCGCAGATTCTGCTGCCAGCAGTGCCCGCAGTGACCCTGTCCCTGACACACAGACTGTCTATAGTGATTTTAAACCTGTGATTAGTGCGTACATAGCCCACGAGTGGCAGTCCGAGTGGGACAAAGAGGAAGGGAACAAGCTTCATGAAGCTCTTCCTAAGTTGTCTGACAGTCTACCTTTCCGCTGCGGCAGCTGCCGTGAGGAGACTGTCCTTGCTCGGCTCCACATCGGGCACATGTATGTTACGCACTCTTACTTACTTAAACAGGATGAGCGTCCATGGTGTTTTGCCTGTGATGAGCAGTTTTCTGTTCGACACTTTTTGCTGTATTGTGCTGACCTAATTGACACCAGATATAAACACTTCACAGCAGACTCCTTGAAGGTTTTGTTCCGGGATGTTCCCCCGGACAAAATCTTCAATTTTTTGAGAGAATGCAATATTTTTAACAAGATCTGAGCATTCATAGACTATGTGAATTTTTTTTTATTTTGCCCTTTTTGAGAGTCTGTAGACGTTTCTTTTAAAGACGTGCGACATTTTAGCCTGAGATTTTTAATCTATATTTACATCTTGTCTTAAGACCTTGCTTTTAGTCTGGCCGACCAGATTTTTACCATCCCGCCGTGAGATGGCCTTAGTCGCCTGCTCGGCGTTAAACCCAAATAACTAACTAACCATCTGCGACGCTGACGGACCATTCGTGGCTCGCGTCAGGAGTTTCTCTGGCCTCACTCCCGCCCCAGCTTTCGCTCTGCGTGGATGCAAGTCTTGCCAGGTGGGGTGCTCACCTGCTACCGAGGTTCCTCACGGCATCTGGCCGCTGACCTCTGGACCTGGCGGACAGGCACATCAACTGGTTGGAACTGAATGCAGTTTGGCAAGCTCTCATCGCGTGGGAGTCTCGCCTCCGTACCCAGGAGCTCCTCGTCCTCTCGGACAACTCCACGGTGGTTTCCTACATCCAGAAACAGGGCGGGACGTGCTCCCCCGACCTATGTATGCTCCTCTACCAGGTCCTAAGGTCTTCAACAGGATCATCCTAGAGAGAATGAAGAGCTCCGTTGACCCCCAGCTGAGAGACCAGCAAGCAGGATTCAGGAAGAACCGATCACGTACAGACCAGATCGCCACTCTCCGCATCATCGTGGAACAGTCTCTGGAGTGGAGCTCCCCGCTGTACGTCAACTTTGTGGATTATGAGAAAGCATTTGACAGCGTGGACTGAGAGACTCTGTGGAAACTCCTACGACACTACAGTGTACCCACAAAGCTCGTCCGCCTGATCAAGAGCAGCTATGATGGCATGACATGTCGCGTGATCCACGAAGGGCAGTTCACCAGGGAGCTCCAGGTCAGAACTGGTGTCAGGCAGGGGTGTCTGCTGTCTCCGTTCCTCTTCCTACTGGCCATAGACTGGGTCATGAAGATGACCACAGAGCACAGACGAAGTGGAATACAGTGGACACTGTGGACACAGCTTGACGACCTCGATTTTGCAGACGACTTGGCATTACTGTCCCACACTCGTCAACAAATGCAGGACAAGACCACGAGGCTTGCCGACATCTCGTCCCAAGTGGGCCTCACCATTCACAAACAGAAAACAAAGACAATGAGGCTGAACACAACCAGGGAAGAACCAATCTTGCTTGCTGGCACCCCATTGGAGGAGGTGGAGTCCTTCACCTATCTTGGGAGCATCATAGACAAAAAAGGCGGCACTGATGCAGATGTTAGAGCACGAATCGGTAAAGCCAGAGCAGCCTTTCTCCAGTTAAAAAAAGTGTGGAGTTCCAGAGAGCTGTCACAACACACCAAAGTCCGGATTTTCAACTCCAATGTAAAAGCAGTTATCCTATATGGAGCAGAGACTTGGAGATTGACAAAAACCACAGTCAACAGAGTACAGACCTTCATGAACAGTTGCCTTAGAAGAATTTTGAAAATCCACTGGCCAGAGAAGATCAGCAACGTCAGACTCTGGGACAGAACAGAGCAGATAACAGCAGAGAATGAAATTGGGCGAAGAAGATGGGGATGGATCGGTCACAGCCTGAGAAAGCCAGCTTCCAGTATCACTAGGCAGGCATTGTCATGGAACCCCCAGGGAAAGAGGAAAAGAGGTAGGTCGAGAAACTCCTGGCGTCGAGACCTCCAAGCAGACATCAAGAGACTGGGAACCACCTGGAGTAGAATCGAAGGAGAAGCACAGGACAGGATTTGCTGGAGGTCTCTCGTCGACGGCCTATACCCGGGTAGGGGGGACAGGTGTAAGTAAGTAAGTAAGCTACCAGGTCCTGCGCTGCTGCGGCATCTTCCTCCGAGCGCGACACATTCTGGGACACCTGAACGTCCTAGCCGACTCCCTCTCACAGCGTGGCCAGCTACTCCACACGGAATGGACTCTGCGACCGGACATCTTTCAGATGATCTGCGCTCATTGGGAGACTCCCATGATCGACCTCTTCGCCACGAGGCGGAATCACCAACTTCCCCTCTTTGTCTCCCCTATTTCAGACCCCCTAGCCTGGGCAGTCGACGCGCTCTCCATTCCGTGGGACGGTCTCATCGCTTACGCGTATTCCCCAATGGTTCTAGTCCCCAAAGTTCTGCTCAAGCTCAAGGGATGCAATGCGGTGATGTTACTGGTGGCCCCATTCTCCTGGAACAGATCTTGGACCACCAACCTGCTCAGTCTCACCACGGGGACCCCCCCCCCCCCCCCCCGCTGCTCCCCACCCCAAGCACTATGCTCGAACAGCCCCACCAGCGGCTGTTCCACCCATGCCCAGAGCGGCTTCTCCTTCACGCCTAGAGATTGTGCAGCAAGCCCTCGCCGCAAGAGGCTTCTCGAGTGCAGCAATGGAGACCCTCGACCAGACGAGTCTACGAGGGAAAGTGGCGAGTACTACGGTCCTGGTGTGCTGACCAGCAGCTCTCCCCCACCGAACTGACTACCCCTCAGCTCGCCGAGTTCTTCCTCTGGCTCTTCGGCGAACAGGGATTAGCTCCCATCACAATCAGAGGATACCTGTCCATGATTGTGGACACTTATCGACATCTCGGCCACCCCGACCCCGGCGAATGCAAAGACCTCGCTGACCTTTAGCCTCCAGCGCCCTGTTCCCCGTTCGCTGGTTCCACACTGGGACCTACCCTGGCTGAATTCCAACTGATTTGAACCACTCTTCTTGGCTCGGTTGGCGGATGTGACTCGGAAGACATGCTTCCTGTTGGCCCTGGCCATGGCGGCCCGAGTAAGTGAGCTACACACGCTCTCAGGGTGCCCTGATTGCCTGCAGTTCAGGACGGATGGCTCCATGCAGCTATTCACTGACCCTTCCTTCCTCGCCAAGACTAGGTCTCCCTTGACCGCGCCCCAGGTGATCACCATACGGCCGCTGAAAGGAGTACACTTTCCCCGGGAAACCAGGCAGCAAGATCCAGTGCAAGATCTGCGAGTCTATCTATGCAGATCCAAGCCCGTCCGGACGGTCTTGCCTCTTTCTGCCATTGGCCCCAGGCAGAACTGACATTACAGCCCAGACGATATCTTCCTGGCTACGCTGGGTCATATGGGCCTACTAGGACTTCTCCCCGGAGGGAGCTAAGAGGCTAAGGATCCGCGTACACGAGGTTAGAGCCATGCCCACGAGCGTCGCCTTCGACCGCAACTGTGCCGTCAGAGACATCGTGGCAGCTGTGGGCTGGCGGGCAGAATCGATCTTCGCCCGCTTCTACCTCTGGGATCTGGCAGGCCAGCGAGACAACCTCGCACTGGTGGGGGACATCGCCATGGCGCAACACTCCCACCCGGCGCCAGAGGCGCCATAGGTAATACTTAGCTGAAATTGTCAGGAGTTCGCTTGTGGGAATGCGGATCTGGCTAAGCCCTTTACAGGGGGTATTCTTGGGTGGCACCCTCCTCCTTTTCGTAATTCTTCCATACAGTAATGTCATCAGTAATGTTTTTGAGGAAACAAATGAATTTTTCTCTAAAATGTATTTTTTCGAAAAATACTTACCGATGACATTACTTGGAGGGCCCTCCCACCTGCCCCTCTTGCCGCTGGTAAGCTAAGCATTCCGACTGGCGTGACACCACATGGCATGTGACCGGATGGGCAGGGATGGGAAGCTACTCACGGCCCTGGTTACAGTTCCCTGAGTTGCCTCCCTGGTTGTGTAGGAACACAACAGGTTCTTAGGCTGAAATTGGGTAAGCTAGTGGACACATCCATACAGTAATGTCATCAGTAAGTATTTTTCGAAAAAATAGATTTTAGAGAAAAATATGAAAGGTAGCAAAATTTATAGATCCTAATGAGCCCCTGCAGATGCAGGGGCTCATTAGGATCTGTGCATCTTGCCTTTGGGTGTTGATACCTGTGCTTGAACAGCGAATCGGTGAAATGTCGTCTTCGTCTGCCGCTTGCAGTTCTTGTGGAGTTTAAAGGTGAAGTGTGATTCATCAAGGATAAATTTTATGCAGAAAACCCGCATTTTGTACGAACAAATATCTAGATGTATGCAGCGTTTGGGTAGGTCTGCATACGCTGTATGGAAAATTATGCATTCAGAAACCTCAGTTACTCAGTTTGGTGGATGATATTGATTATATCTAGCAAAGGTGTATTTTGTATTCAGGAAACCAAATATCTTACCAGTTATTCAGTTGGATTGTGTGAATGATGTATGTGTTATGCTGTTTAGATTCCTCGTGAAGTGTCACGCCGGTTCTTCGAGGGCTCGATGGAGGACCTGATGTTTGATGAAACACCAGTCGGACTTTGGAACTTTGAGGATGCAGAGAATAACTTGGAAGGAGAGAATGAGAGGTATATGCCCCTGTTTCTTTGCTTTTCACAGAACAAAGCTTTGTCTACCCTTTCCATCCTGAAACTCTTTAGCATGAAACAAATTTGACTATGACAGTTCAAGGGTGGTGCCAGAATAGCTTGTTGCCCCTGGGTGCCAAGCTATTCTGGCACCACCCTTGAACTAAAATGATTGATCTATCTGATAATCTGTAATGTAGCTATCGTCAGACTATACACAAATTAAAAGAAATTCAACCTCATGATTTAATGGGTTTAAACCCCCATGTGCATGCAGTCACCAATACTGTAATCATTAGTGGTGGCTGCATCCTCGAAGGGTTAATTCACAAGTTTAGTTTAGAAGTTTAAAAAAAAAACAACTGCACAATTCTTGTGTTTTCTGGCCTACGTTTTGTTGTCATATCCTACTTTAGTTTCTTTCCGACCTTGTTATAAGCAAAGTTAATATAATTGTGTTTGTCTTTTCCCTAGAGATGTCATGAAGGAGATCGTGACAAACGGCATGCGTTTCAACGGCATGGGCTACGTTGTTTTGAACCGTGACAAGCTCGGCCTTCGACCCAACAAGACGGACATCTCTCTCCAGTTCCAGACGTACTCGGGGTATGGCCTGCTGGTCTATATGGGAGACTACAAGCGTGATTTCCTGTCCATTGAGCTGAAGGAGGGGCGTGCAGTGTTCCAGTACGATTTGGGCGGGGGTCCAGTGATTGTCAGCTCGGAGGAAACGTTCAATGATGGCAAATGGCACACAGTTTCCATCAGCCGTGTCAACCAGCAGGGGCTGCTGAGAATTGACGACCAAAATGGTGAGAGAAATTTGTCTTGTCAGATAAATAATCCTGTTCAAATAAAATAAATTGAACGCCACCCAACTGCAAGAGTTATAGATGATCTTCATGAGCCCCCGCACTTGCGGGGGCTCATGAGGACCTAAACTCTTGCTGAAGCCCCTTTGTATCCATGTTCCTTATATTTGACTTTGAATTGACGCTGATTTAAAAAACACAATCTGTGTGTCAAGGGGTTATCTCATCACACATGCTTTATTTATGAGCAACCCAAAATATTAAAAATATACATCTTCAGAGGAGTTGGGTTCGGGAATCTTTTTGGTGCAGGTTAACCTCTGCGCCACCAGTGGACCCAGACTGTTTTTTGACATCTTTGTTAACCCTTATCATTCGAAATACACCAGTGTGTGAAATAAGTTTGACTAAAATAGTTCAAGGGTAGTGCCAGAATAGCTTGGCGCCTCTAGCTATTCTGGCACCACCCTTGAACTAAAGCCATTGGTCTATATCCTTATCTGTAAGTACTATAATGTAGCTTGCATATAGCAGTGTACAAATTTGAAGCGTTTAGCCTCAGTATGATAGGGTTAATTTGATGCTGAAGAGCCCTAGCCATCCTAGGAACATAGATAAAAAAAGTTGTGTCAACAAGAGGCATAGATCCTCATGAGCCCCCGCAACTTGGGGGGCTCGTGAGAATCTATGTCTCTTGCAGTTGGATTGCGTCTATTTTTTCTTGACAGTGCAGGGGTTGATGGTCATTTTGAATTGTTCAGCTTCCTTTCAGTTTGCAGTGGTTGAGTAAGCAGTTCTTTTCTGTGGGTTTTCAGTGGGTCAGGTTGCGTCGCCGGGATCACTTTCAGAGCTGGCCTTGACTGCAGACATTTTCATCGGCGGATTTGACCAGATTCTTGTTCCCTCAAGGTATGGAGTTGATCATTTGATGAAGATTGTGACAGTGTTTATTCTGTTATCCCCCTGAGCACTGAGGACGATACTGCTGGGCAGACAAGACGTGTAACTCAACGTCTTTCCTGCTGAACTGTGTCGTCAGTAGTAGTCCAGGCGTAACAATCATTGTACGTTTAACGCATTTAGCCTTGACACACAGCATTAGATGGATCGACCATGACAATTCAAGGGTAGTGCCAGATTAGATTGGCGCCTGAAGGCGCCAAGCTAATCTGGCACTACCCTTGAATTGTCATGGTCGATCCATCTCCAGCAACTGGTATATACTAATGGTGATGCTGTAAAAAAAAAATGCGTCTGAGGGATAAATGGGCTAACGCCAAGTAATAACATCTGTCTTGGGAACATAGGCACAAAACAGTGCCAGCGAGAGGCAGAGATCCTGATGACCCTCACTCCTGTGGGGGCACTTGAGCATCTGTGCCACTTGCAGCTGGGTTGTGCTCCTTTTTTTCCCCAGCAGCAAAGCAGTTAAGGGTCAAAGATATGTGTCCGTGGTTTTCATGCATGCATAATGATTTGTCATTGGCGTGAATGCACACAGACTAGAAAAAGCAGTCAAAATAAATTGATGGGATTCCCATCATGTTTGACTTTGTGTGTCTGTGTGTGAACATGTGTCTGTCTGCAAATGTCCATGTGTACTATAATGATTGATGTGTGAGTACCCAGAGATCAGTCGGATCCAGGGCAAATTTTTTGATGGTATTTCCTTTAGTCTTGCATTTGTTTTTAGCAACGTCGGCAGCCATGGCTTTGACGGCTGTATCCGGGACATGCAGTTCGGAACCATCGCCTGGGACCTCAACGATAACGAGAGAGCCAAGGGGGTGGTGCGCGGCTGTCCCGCTAAGGTACACACATTTTGCATGGATGACGGTCTTCAGTCCTGTAGACTTACTTATTCAGCGCTTGTTTTAATCCCAGAAAGCCAAATTTCAGCTTTTTGTTTCAACCACAACAGCCCTTAATCCAGCCTATTGCATTTGCGAGAGGCATAAATTCTCATGAGCCCCTGCATCTGCAGGGGCTCATGAGAATTTATGTCTGTTGCTGGCTAATTGTTCGCGCCCTCACCCATGCATTTTGACATTGTAACCTGTTCAGCTCTAGCACAGTACAACAGAATGACCATGATAGTTTAACCCATTCAGCCCTGACGCACTACAGCAGGAGATGGGTCAACCATGATAATTCAAGGGTAGTGCCAGATTAGCTTGGCGCCAAGCTAATCTGGCACTACCCTTGAATTATCATGGTCGATCCATCTCCTGTAACTGGTGCATAGTCATTAGATGACGCTTCCACAGTTTGGGAAATATGGCCATCGGCTGAATGAGTTACGGGTGGTGGCAGAATAGCTTGTTACCTTTACTATTCAGTCCTGATGTGATACAGTCAAACCTGTTTTGATCAGCCACCTATTTTTGCAGTAACAAAAGTAGTCTTGAAAGATGGATGCTTTCGCAAAAGAAGTTTTGAAATGCAAACAATGTCGCTTGTCATTAATGACCTAAAGATGGCCTTGAAAGACAGGTATCTATTATGAGGGTGTTCACTCAAAACAGCCTCTGCTGCATGAGAGGAGACAGAACAACACGGGCACAACCGACAAGACAGACAGTACAACACAAGACATATCGCTCAATGTCAAACATTCAAACAAACATTAACCCTTTGGCTGTCGGAAGTGGTTTGTTTTTTCAAAATACATTACCGATGGCATTACTATATGGAATACACTCTATAGCCTAACGATTTCAGCCCAAAGTTGTGTCCCCTACACAACTGGGGAGGAGACACCGGGGATCCCAGAATAGGAGCCTGGGTGGCCTCCCCTTACCAACCAACCTATACCGGCAAGCGTGTGGGTAACTCACCTCAGTTTCACTCTTAGCTCGACCGTGGACGGTTGGGCTTTTGCCTTGCTACGGTTTTTGACCGGTTCTTCTGTGGTTACTACTACTTGGCTTTTTGCCTTGTTTTTGACTTCTCCTTGGATTCAGTGTACTTCGTTGGTGTGTTCTACACTTCAACGTTTGTTTCTTCAAAATTCATACCGATGGCATTACTGTATGGAATACACCTTTAGCTTACCGAATTCAGCCTCAAAACCGTTCGTGTTAAATACATAGCGTCATAGTAGAGTCGTAACCAAGCATCCGGATAGTCTCCCCTCCCTCCATCCGGAAGTGCATATTCCCGCCAGTTTCACCTTAGCTTCCGGTCGACAAGTTGCGTCGGCTTCAGCCTCCAGCGTTTATCGGATTTCGGAATTTCTTATTCGTGAATTCTAAACTCTTTGCCTTATAACAATGACGAGGTAAGGTCTCGGGTTGTGCCTTCGCAGCCAGCAGAGAATGTTTAGCCGGCAGCGCAGGCACAACTTGAAAGAAATTGCGGTTCGGGTACGACCGGTTTTCGATTAGTAGTCGTTTCGTGCACGTGGCTTTTCGTTAGTGGCCTCGGGCTTTTACACTCATGTGTTCCTTTTGTGTTACAGTACCCAACTGCACACTTGTCGCCGCTGCAAAGGTTTCCAGTGGCTCTCAGACACGCACGCACGCTGTTTACCTTGTTCTGGCTGTTCATCGTCCCACCCTTGTGGTGTGTGCGCCTCGTGGAAGGAACGGAAATGGTCCCAGCTGTGGGAGTTTTATGGGCGCTGACGACCAGCGGAACAGATTAGACATAGAGCCGCTCGGCCGTCAACCAAAGAGAGCAACATACCTCATCACCGGACGGAGCCAGGCCCTTCGGTGACAGTTTCTTTTTGCCCCACAGCGCCGCACTTACAAGCTTCTACAGAGAAGGTAGGCTCTCATTCTATTACTAAGTCGCAGAACCCTATCCCGATCGCAGGTCCCCGAATTGTGGGGAGTGGGATGTTGGCCTGCGCAGTCTCAGATGGTCCCCAAGTATTGGTGACAGAGACTCCTTCGACCCCTTCTACAGAGAAGGTAGGCTCTCATTCTATTACTAAGTCGCAGAACCCTATCCCGATTGCAGGTCCCCGGCATGTGGGGAGTGGGATGTTGGCCTGCGCAGTCTCAGATGGTCCCCAAGTATCGGTGACAGAGACTCCTTCGACCCCTTCTCTCGGCCTTTCGGTTGAAGCGTCAGGGACCAATCAGAAGCGGACAGCCTATGAGGCTACTGACGCATTACGGCTTTCATCTCACAGCCCTCGGCGCTCAGAGGTTAGTCTCCATTCCCACAGAGACAATTATTCTACGTCACATCAGTCACCTAGGACCCAACACACTGGTTCCCCCGCTCGTTCACGGACAAGTTCTTTTACCACAGGGAGTCGTCTAGCTCGGACACATTCGTCGAGCACATCATTTGGGCACCGTAGACCGTATTCCCCACAGCAACGGCCGTGGTCCCAGACAAGTCGACTTCTGGATAAGGAGAGACGTTCCTCTCGTCGCTCCCCCTCCAGCAACCGGCTCCATCGTCATTTTCCTACTGCGCGTTCTTATTCACCCCAAAGTCCTCTGCGTCGGTTCACGACGGCTTCGCGAGACAGATCCTTTGGAACCCCACCGCACTGGACACCTCCGCGGCATGGCGGATCCCGTCGGCATTCTCCGGACCCTGCGACTTTTGACTCGGATGTACTCAGTCTGCCCCCGGAACACTCGGCGTCGGCCCTGCTGGAGCCTAAGACACCTCCAGACCCGCGTAGCCCTCCCGCTTCCGACTTAGTAGAAGAGCTGCCCCTGCTTTCAGAGACTTCTCGGGCTCTAGACGAAGCGGCACACATCATTGCGACCATTCTTCCTTTGGACGCATGTCCACCTTCACCCCCACTCAAGAGGAAAGCTACGGCTTAAGTGGACGCTCCTTTCCAGGCGAAAAGATTCAAGTCTCTTCCCCAGCCTCCAGGTTTTCGGGACCTTTCTGACGCTTTCTCCGAACACCTACGACAGGGCAAGCTGCGTGATAAAGGTTTCTTTGCGGACTCACGGTGGCCTGCTGACATTGACATCCGTTTTCAGCAGAAGTGGTATGCGGGACACTCTCAAGCCTTCATATGCCCCCTTCCAGCGGTGGATCCTGAAGCCGAACTCCAGGCAGGTGGCCCAGGGCCGGTGTGACGTTTCTTCCCACCTGGACTTGAACCCACAGCTACTTTGATCCAGAATTCCATCGCGTGTACGGGCTTCTTAGATCTAGCTACGCAGGCGGTAGTCCGTGGAGTACAGGAGTTTTGGGACCGACCCAGTGAGCAGAAATTACGAGATATCCACTCCTTGGCAGTAACGGCGAATCGGGCAGTACACCATTCGGCCACCAACGCTATCGCGGCAGCAGCTAACTGTGATCTTATGCGGCGTGACGCGGTCTTGCGCTCTTGCCCTGGAATTCCTTTGACCTTCGCCACTCAATCACGCCGGGCTCCGCTGGGCGGTTCGTTCCTCTTTGGTCCCTCTTGGCAGGAGGTGAAGACGGCTGCGAAGGACTTGTGGCCTAGCGTTAACAGAAGGGAACTTTCCAGATTTCCAGCCGGCCGCAAGGATGAGGGTCGCACCCTGCGGACCTTTAGACCCACCTCTCGTCTTATCACCAGACGTCCCTTTAGGACCAGACAGCAGGCCCCAGCTGGCCGTGGACACGTTTTCCCCGCACGGACCTCCTCCCGTCCCAGCTTCGGCTGGAAGCAAGGGCAGGGTAGGGCCCAATGACTCTACCTTGGTAACGCCCCCGCCGAATCCCTCCAGTCCTCCAATCGGCAGGAGGCTAGCACATTACAGCAGCGAGTGGCGGTCACTGTTTCCAGGGGACCCATGGATCCTCGATACGATTTCTCGCGGACTGAAAATCTCATTTCGGACACCTCCCCCTCTGAGGCGGTCTCCGCTGTGGACACGCATCCCGACAGACCCTTGCAAGGTTTCAGCTCTGCAGGAAGAGATAGCTGCCCTTCTACAGAAGGCCACCACGGAGGTAGTAGCCCGACACGACTCTCCGGCTTTCTACAGTCGGCTCTTCTTGGTTCCGAAGTCAGGAGACCGATGGCGCCCTGGTGATAGACCTCTCTGCACTCAACAAGTTCATAGTCGCTCCGCATTTCCGCATGGAGACAGCAAGAAGTTTGCGGGCCTCGGTGCAACCAATGGATTTTGTCATAAGCCTCGATCTCGCAGATGCTTATCTTCATGTTCCCGTTCACCCGTTTTCCCGTCGTTACCTACGCTTCGCCTTCCGAGGAGTGGTCTACCAGTTTCGTGCACTTCCCTTCGGCCTCAATCTCAGTCCTTTGGATCTTTACGAGGATTGTGGACACGGTGGTCTCCAAAGCCAGGCAGACGTTTTCCAGCCCGACTTCCAACTACCTCGACGGCCTGCTTCTCCGGAATCAGGAAGTGTCTCGTCTGGAGGCGGACAGGAACGCACTTCTCAGCCTCCTACACCGACTTGGATTTGTGGTAAACTACGGGAAATCGGATCTCTCTCCGTCACGCAGGTTTGTTCACCTTGGGATGGAGTTCTTGACCGACCTCAACCGGGTACGACTACCACAGGAACGAATCCAGAAGTTGGCGACACTCGCTCACCAGGTGATTCAAGCGGACGCAGTCCCGGCCAGGACTTGGCTCCAGCTCTTAGGCCTGATCAGCGCTGCTGCGGAACTTTTACCCCTCGGCAGACTTTACTCGTGACCTCTCCAGTTACATCTGCTGCTCCACTGGAGGCCGTCTTCCGGAGACCTCGCGGCCAGGGTTCCGGTTCCTCAGCTGATCCGACCTCATCTGCACAGGTGGGCGGATCAAGGGTGGTTGGCGACGGGGGTTCCACTCTTCACTCCACCACCTCAACTGTCACTCTTCACGGACGCAAGCCATGCCGGCTGGGGAGCACACTTATTGCCGGGATTCAGCACCGTCTCGGGTCAGTGGTCGGCGGAACTCCAAGGCAGACACATCAATTGGCTCTAGCTCAAGGCTGTTTGGTTAGCTCTCATCAACTGGGAATCTCGGCTCCGCGGCCAGGAGATCTTGATACTTTCAGACAATGTGACGGTGGTAGCCTACATTCAGAAGCAGGGCGGCACCAGGTCTCCGTCCCTCTGCATGCTGCTTTACCAGATCCTCCTGTGGGGCAGAGATCGGGGGATCTCACTCCGAGCACGACACATCCCGGGCCATCTGAATGTTCTTGCGGACTCTCATTCTCGGCAGGGACATCTGCTGCACACCGAATGGTCCCTTCGACCAGACATTTTCCGGATGATCTGTGCACACTGGGAGACTCCCATGTTGGACCTCTTTGCCACCAGGTGGAACCGTCAGCTTCCGCTGTTCGTCTCACCCTTTCCGGACCCGCTCGCCTGGGCAGTGGACGCTCTTTCCATTCCTTGGGACGGTCTCATAGCCTATGCCTATCCTCCTTAAGTACTGGTGCCCAAGATCCTTCTGAAGCTCAGAGGATGCAACGCGGTCCTTCTCCTTGTCGCCCCCTACAATTGGACCAGGAGTTGGACAACGGATCTATTGAGCCTAGCTACGGATCCTCCACTTCGGCTCCCCACACCACGCACAATGCTGAAGCAGCCCTGGCAGAACCTCTTCCATCCTTGCCCAGAGAGACTGTGTCTTCACGCCTGGAGATTGTGCGGCAGGCCCTCTCAGCTCGAGGTTTCTCGGGTACTGCAGTGGAGGCAATCTCTACAGCCCACAGGCAGTCCACTCGCCAGGTTTACGAAGGCGAGTGGAGAGTTCTACAATCCTGGTGCGAGTCGCAACGCCTCTCCCCCACGACTTTGACCACGCCACAGCTGGCTGAATTCTTCTTGTGGCTGTTCCGCGAACAGAATCTGGCACCCATCACCATCAGAGGTTACCTCTCCATGGTGGCTGACACTTATAGACACTTGGGACTTCCTGACCCGGGAGCTTGCAAGGATCTCTCGGACTTGATGGCCCACTTTGACCTCCAGCGCCCAGCCACACGCTCCCTCCTGCCACGTTGGGACCTCGCTTGGGTTTTAACCTGGCTGAACTCCAGTCGTTTTGAGCCTCTTCACTTGGCCCGCCTGGCGGACGTAACCAGGAAAACCTGCTTCCTCCTGGCCCTCGCTACAGCGGCCAGAGTGAGTGAACTACATGCCCTGTCAGTGGACCCTACATGTTTTCAGTTCCGGACAGGGGGAGCAGTAAATCTCCTACCCAATCCTGCCTTCCTGGCAAAGAATAGACTCCCTTTGGCTGCACCTCAAGTGTTGAGCCTACGCCCTCTCACACGTCATGATTGCTCCCAAACATCTCGGCTGCAGGATCCGGTCCGTGCTTTGAAGGTTTACCTCAAAAGAGTGAAGCACATCAGGAGAGGCTGCTCTCGCCTCTTCCTACCTTTAGCTTCGGCACGGACCGACATCTCAGCCCAGACGATTTCCTCCTGGCTGAGATGGGTCATTCGCTCCGCCTACAAAGATATCTCTCCAGAAGGGGCTAAGAGATTGCGAATATGGGCACATGAGATTAGAGCGGTCGCCGCCAGCATCGCTTTCGACCGCAACTGCGCAGCCAGGGATATCATAGCGGCAGTCGGGTGGCGAACAGAGTCCACCTTCGCACGCTAATATCTCCGAGACCTCTCCGCACAACGCGAGACACTGGCACTTGTCGGAGACATCTCGGCGGCGCAACACTCCCTCCGTGCGCCTCTCGCGCCATAGGTAAGCAACCTTAGCTGAATTCGTCGGGAGGTTGCCCCTCGAAGCTGAAGGTATTGCAATGGCACGGCTTGGGCGGCACCCTCCTCCTCTTTGTTATTCTTCCATACAGTAATGCCATCGGTATGAATTTTGAAGAAACAAATGTATTTTTCTCTAAAAGATATTTTTTCGAAAAATACTTACCGATGGCATTACTCACAGGACCCTCCCACCTGCCCCGCTTGCCGCCAGCATGCTAAGGAGAAACTGGCGGGAATATGCACTTCCGGATGGAGGGAGGGGAGACTATCCGGATGCTTGGTTACGACTCTACTATGACGCTCCGTTTCGTGTATTTAACACGAACGGTTTTGAGGCTGAATTCGGTAAGCTAAAGGTGTATTCCATACAGTAATGCCATCGGTAAGTATTTTTCGAAAAAATATCTTTTAGAGAAAAATACATTTTTACTGTGTGTGGACTTAGCGCCGACCAGTTCCGACCGGTTTGACTTTCAGTGAACTTCGTCCTTGGCTGCAGCCTTGGGGTTTCAGCTTGTGACTTTACTCACGTGGCTTTTGCCTTGCGGTGTGAGTTCGGCGCTTGAGTGTGTTCCTTCCTGTGAACAGTGTACAACGAACGCTATGGCAGCTTCTGTTGAAGTTTTGCCCCTTTTGTGAGGATTTCTGTGGCCCTCGGACGCCCTCGTCGCCTGCCGGCCATGCTCTACTGCTCTTCCAACAGGATGTGTGACGTGTGTGCCGACGGGAGTGAGGACCGGCGGTCTCAGGTGCGGTGTGCCTCATGGGATCCTACAGACGTGTCCTTTCTTTCTGGTCGCAACGTTCTCCCCGGACTTCTCCGCAGGATGGCGTCGCTACGTCGGCTTCTTGGGCCCCACTTCACTACGGCTTCCGGGCCTTCCAGCCCGCAGGTAAGTCCCCTTCTTTTACCTTAGCCGCGCAAAAACTCCCTCCCCTCTCCGAGTCTTCTGAGCAGGGCAGGCGAGTATCAGGGTCGTGCTCCCCACTTTGGCGTGTCGGAAGCTCCAATTTTTTTTTTGTACTAAAGAGGTTACCCGCCCGCTCTGATTCGTCCGAGCGGACCCGGTTTCCTACGTTTACGTCACCCACCCCAAGCGGGCCCGGTGTGACCATGGTCACGCGCACCCCACGCTCCGAGGCTCCGGAGCGGGGGTCGCAGGCCACAAAATTGTCCCCTCCCCGCTCCGCCTTCCTGAGTGGGCTTGGCGTGACAACTTTCTGTCCCCCCCTCCCCGTATTTTCCAGGCGGGCCCGGTGTGACTCAGATTTTTACTCACAGGTGCGGATTCGTGCGCACCATTTGTCCCCTCCCCGCTTCGCTTTTCCTGAGCGGACTTGGCGTGACACTTTTCTGTCCCCACCCACCCACCCCCCCCCCCCCCCCCCCCCCCCCCCCCGCACCGAACTTTCCAGGCGGGCCCGGGGTGACTCAGATATTTACTCACAGGTGCGGATTCGTGCGCACCATTTGTCCCCTCCCCGCTTCGCTTTTCCTGAGTGGGCTTGGCGTGACACTTTTGTCCCCCCCCCCCCCCCCCCCCCCCCACACACACACACCGAACTTTCCAGGCGGGCCCGGGGTGACTCAGATATTTACTCACAGGTGCGGATTCGTGCGCACCTTTTGTCCCCTCCCCGCTTCGCTTTTCCTGAGCAGGCTTGGCGTGACACTTTTCTGTCCCCCCCCCGCCCCGAACTTTCCAGGCGGGCTCGGTGTCACTCAGACATTTATTCACAGGTGCGGATTCGTTCGTCCCAATTGTCCCCTCCCTGCTTCGCTTTTCCTGAGCGGGCTTGGCGTGACACTTTTCTGTCCCCCCCCCCCCCCCCCCCCCCCCGCCCCGAACTTTCCAGGCGGTGTGACTCAGACATTTGCTCTAAGGTGCAGTTTCACGCGCCCATTGGTCCCCTCCCCGCTTCGCTTTTCCTGAGCGGGCTTGGCGTGACACCCTTTCCGTCCATCCCCCCGCCCCGAACTTTCCAGGCGGGCCCGGTGTGTCGCGGACTCTTTCTCTCAGGTGCGGATTTGCGCGCCCAATCGTCCCCTCCCCGCTTTGCTTTTCCTGAGCGGGCTTAACGTGACACCTCTCGGTCCCCTCCCCACCACCCCAATCTTTCCAGGCGGGCCCGGGGGGACTCAGATATTTACTCTCAGGTGCGGTTTCGCGATGAGCAGGTTGGGGGTGCCGGCTTTTCCCCTTCCGCCTCCCCTCTTACCTTCGGAGTGTGGTCTCCGGCTCTCGCTTTCCCCTCGTCCTCCGCGTGCTATTCCCGTCACTAGTAGCCCCCCCTCCCTCGCACTTCGGCGAGTCGGGGGCTTACAGAGCCTATTTAGCCTTTGGCCGCGGTCCCTCCACCTTCGCGACGCCCCGACTTACGGGCTTCGCGGTCGCCTCCTCCTTTCCTTTGGGCTCGCCCTCACCAGTCGCTGCGGCGGTCCCGCGCTCTCGGAGCCGGTCGCCCTCATTGCAGCTTAGCTTGGTAGGCGGAGGTGGAGGTAGACCCGGACATGCTAAGCCTGCTTTCAACGGTTTCGGCTTTAGCCATCTTCTTGCGGGATTTGCCCTCTGATCTTCCTCTCGCTTCACAGCTGTTTCGTCGGCCTCCTGCTCGTCTAGGATTTCGGCTCTTCGCTCAGCTCACAGTCGGTTTGTGCGTGGAAGAGGCCCCCGTCTGTTCGACTACTTCCTCCCTCCGGACTTATGACCACCTTCGCCTCCTCTGAAGAGCAGGCTTCCGCCAGGTTGTTGCTTTGCGGCGGGCTAAGGTCGCAAGTCTATCCCTCAGCCACACGGTTACGGGATCTCGTCGACGCTTCTCGACCCGGCTTCACCAGGACTCAGTCGGCGACGAGGACTCTTTCGCAGCTACGCGTTCACCAGGCTTGGTACGCTGGTCACTCTCAAGCCTTCACTGTCCCTGTTCCTTTGGCGGATGCGGCAGCCGTCGTCCTGGCGGTGGGCTCCGGCTACTCCAGAATGCTTGACCTCGCCCTCTTGACGGATTCGCTTCCTTAGTTCGGATTGGCGACGCAAGCGGTGCTTCTTTTACTTGGAGGACTCTTGGGATCTGGAATCTTCGTCTCCACGCCGTGACTTTCCGTGGTTGCTGCTAACAGGGCCGCCTACCTTCCTCAACCATCCCTGTGGCGGCGTTCGCCTACTGGGACCTTGGGCCGCGTGGTCACTCCTACGACTCGGCATGGATCTCCCCTAGACGGTGAAGACGCAACTCCTCCAGGCTCCACTCGGTGGTTCCCTCTTGGTGAGACGTGGCAGGCTGTATAGGAGACTCCGCCCCCGCTGCGTCTCCTCGCTCGGGCCCTCTGACATTCCCCTTCTCCAACTCCGGCGCAGTTCTTGGGTCTCCAGTCGGCGGGCAATTGGCCTTCTACAGTGACCTTAGGAGATTGCTGTTCCCAGCCGACCTTGGGATCATCTCTATGGTCGACCAATCTCTTCTCTGCACAGTAAGGTGAAGGCCTGGCTCAACAAAACAGTGACAGTAGCGGTCTCCCGACACAACTCGCTGGTGTTCTACGTCCGTCTCCTATCGTCCCCTTCCTTGGGGCAGGTGGCAGCCAGTTATCGGCGCTATACAAGTCTTCTTTGGGAATCGCCCGTTCAGATGGAGACAGCCAGACTCTTCACTCAGCTGTCCGGCCGATGGATCTCGCTGTCAGCCTCGATCTTCTGGCACGTTCACGAGCCGATTCTTTCGTCTTCGCACCGGTGTCTACTTGCCTTGGCGGGATCGTCTAACAGTTTCCGAGCCCTCCCCGGCGTCCTCAACGTCTGTCCGTGAGTCTTCATGAGGATCCTCGACTTGGTGATGGCCAGCTTTTGCCAGTGGTCGCTGAATCCGTCCTTCTCTTCCTGGACGTTCTTGATGCTGCGCAACCTAGTCACCGCGACTCTCAGAGAGGACAGAGACGCCCAACTTTCTCTCCCTCTAGGACTGGGTCTGGCTTCAGCTCCTGGGACTGCTCGGCGCGGCAGCAGACTCGTCTCCCTTCGACCGGCGCTAAGGGATACGAAGAGTGAAGGCTCGCCGCAGCTACTACACCTCCTCCTACGCTGGCGCCTCTTCGTTGACACTCTGTCGGTTCCGTTCTGTTTCCCACATCCTGCCCCCGCTTCGAACGTGGGCGGATCTGGCATGCTGGGCGTCGGGCGTGTCCCTGTGTTCCCCTCCGACCAGGTGATCAATCTCCACGGACGCGAGCCAGTCCGGTTGGGGCGCTCTACTTCCCGGACCTTGCCTCGGACCGGTTACCCGGGGACTTCGCAGACAGTCACTTCGACTGGGAGTTATAGCAGTTGGGATGGCCCTCAACGCCTGGCCAGAGACTCTGACCAACCGGGACGTCCTCATCTGCCAGACGACTCGACAGTGGCGGCCTTGATACAGAACCAGGAGGCACTCGCTGGCCCTCACGGTGCTTCCTCCTTCCTTCCTACTCTGGTGATAGGACCCGGACCTTGCTTTCGAGCCCGCCACTTCCCGGAGTGGTCCCTGCGCCCAGACGTCTTCGTCTGTTCCGCTCGAGATGGGAGACGCCGCTAGTCGACCTTTGCCGCCAGATGGAACATCCAGCTACCGCTGTTTGCCTCTCTAGTCCCGGACCCTCTCACCTGGGCAGTAGACGCGCTCTCCTCCTGGGTACGGACTGATCTCGTTTACATTCCCTCCGTCGGTGCTGGTGCCGAAGATCCTGCGGAATCTGCTGGTTGCTCCGCGGTTATCTTCCTGGTGACCACCCCTTCAATTAGACCTAGAGCTGGACCATGGATCGGCTCGTTCTAGCAACGGACCCAGCCCGAGAGCCCCACCCCTTCCACGACGCTTTAGCAGCTCCGCCCAGCTCTGTTCCACCCGTGCCTGGAGCTCCTCCCCCTTCTCACCTGGAAGTTGCCAAACTAGTCCTCGCCGCTAGAGATTGTTGGAGGCGGCAGTGGCGGCCTTGGCCGCAGCCCGCAGACTTTCTACCGGGAATGTGTGCGAAGGCAAGTGGAGGATCTCTCAGTCGTGGGGCGCCGCCCACCGGCTCCCGCCCCCACGAGTCTCACTTCCCCTACTGGAGGAATACTTCATTGGCTCCTCGACAAACAAGGATTAGCACCTTTTTACCGTTAAGGGATCCGTTCCGAGATCACACACACTTACCGCCTCCTGGACCTGTCGGATCCGGCCCTTGGAAGACCTGTTGGCTCTACTGAACTCAGAGGTCCTCTCTCCTGGTTTCTCTACCTCGGTGGGACCTCCCTTGGGCACTGACGTGGCTAGAGACAGCCCGTTTCGAACCCCTGTATTTGGCACGGTTCACTGTTCTGGTCCGGACACATGGCTTCCGCGTGAGCGAGCTGCTTGCACTCTCGGCTCGCCCCGCAGGTGGGCAGTCGAGCCTTTGGCTCAGCGCTTCTTCTCACCGGCCCGTCCTTCAGGCCAAGAGCTGGCCTTCCTCGGCTGCGCTCCAGACGCTGACCTTACGTCCGTTTCAGAGGTCGACCGACCCCTCGGGTCGCATCCACAGGACCCAGTCCGGGCACTGCAGAATTCCTGCGTCGCTCACAACCACGCCGTTGGAGGCGTCCCCGCCTCTTCCTACATCCTTCCCCAGGCAGGCCGGGTCTCGGCCTAGACAGTTCGCCCTGACTGGGGTAGGCGACTCGTTGGCCTTCCAAGATCTCTCCCCAGACAGGGATAGATGGTTACAGTTCCGGGCGCATGAAGTATGAGCAGTAGCTATCAGAGTGCCCTTGACCGCTACGGCTCGGTTAAAGTCATAGTGACGGCGGTAGGCGGGCGTGCAGACTCCTCCTTCGCCCTCTTCTACCTCCGCGACCTGTCCGGCCAGCGTGACTCCCTGGCCATGGTGGGCGACTGCTCCGCGGCCCAGCACTCCCTCCGCGCGCCGCAGGCGCATAGGCACTTCTTAACTGAAATCGTCGGGAGTGCTCCTTGCGGGCCGGCGGAGGGTTTAGGTACAGGGGGTTGGGTGTCGGCACCCTCCTCCTCTTTGCGATTCTTCCATATAGTAATGCCATCGGTAATGTATTTTGAAAAAACAAATGAATTTTTTTTCTAAAATGTATTTTTTTGAAAAATACTTACCGATGGCATTACTCGGATGGCCCTCCCACCTGCCCCGCTTGCCTCCTTGGCTAAGTGTTTTGGCTAAGCGTGAAACTGAGGTGAGTTCCCCACACGCTTGCCGGTATAGGTTGGTTGGTAAGGGGAGGCCACCCGGGCTCCTATTCTGGGATCCCCGGTGTCTCCTCCCCAGTTGTGTAGGGGACACAACTTTGGGCTGAAATCGTTAGGCTATAGAGTGTATTCCATATAGTAATGCCATCGGTAAGTATTTTTCCCAAAAATACATTTTAGAAAAAAAATTCATTTTTGGTGCGATGATTGATCCCTTGACCCTGTCCTCACGGCACCAGATTATCAGCACATGACAAAGAAAGGTGTAAGGTGCATGCCACTCCTCATTCTCAGGCATGAGATTTTTCAGGCTGTTGGCAGGAATCCAGGTTGTTGGAAGGGCCTTGGAGTCAGGAGATTGTCTGAACAAAACAGACTCAAGTTCATGAATGAATGAACGAATGAGCAAAAACTTGTATTACATGATGAAAGCTTTAGGCTATGGAGCGAGGCTTTCTTGCAATGTGCCCCATGCAAATTATTAACCCTTTTCATCCTGATACGCCCATTGCTTGAAATAAAATTGGCTGATAGTTCTGGGTGGCGCCAAGCTATTCTGGCAACACCCTTGAACTAAAGCAGTTAATCTATCTGCTAATCAGTAATGTAGCCTTTGTAAGACAATAAGTACATTTTACAAAATCAACCTCAGGATGTAATGGGTTAATGCAAAAAATATATAGTAACATTTAGATATAAGTATAACAAATCGCCAGTGAGCCCTGTTTTTTTTTTTTTTTTTTTAATCTATAGTTCGTTATAAGCAAGGTAATAAGAAAGAGTGTTGTTTGTACAACTGACAAAGTGTTGTCACAGTCGACTTTTGTTATATATCAGACCTTGTTAAAAGCGAAGTAGGCTGTATCTCATATTGTTGAGAATTGTTCATACAAGCAGTAGGCATAAGTTCTCATGAGCCCCTGCTGACGCATTACCAGTTTTCATTTTTTCAGGATCTCTTTCCTAACCAGTTGTTATCTTTGGCAGAGGAAAGTTTACAATAAATGATAATTTCTTAACCATTTGGGTGTTGGTAGCAGTTTTTTCACGATGATTCCTATAGGTATCATCGCAACAAAAAATGCTACTGATGCGCAAAGGGTTAAGAATTTAATCTGTGATTTCAGATTGCTCGTGTGGCCACATACTTTGAGAATCGTGATGATGGATTTATCGCGGTGGGCTTTGCTGAAGGAATTGGGTCCATGTTTGACATCACCTTCAAGATGCGTACCAAGGAAAAAGAGTCGCTGCTTCTTTATGTTGCCAACAGTGCTCAGGTACGTGGAAGGATGGTGGGGGGAGGGGGTGTTGTAAATAGAGTTATTAGTTGCTCAGGGACTCATTCAGCCATGACACACTGCAGCAGTCACTGTACACTGTTGAGCAAAAGAAATGCCACATTTTTGGAATAATCAGAGTGTATTCCAAAAATGTTGCATTTCATTTGCTCATCAGTATTGTTAACCTTTTGAATATTGGTAGCGCTTTATGTTGATATTATTCCTGCAGGAATCATCATGACAAAAAAAGCTACTGGCCGCCAAAGAGTTAATCCAATTTGCCCTAATCTACTACAGCAGGAGATGGACTGATCATGATGTTCAAGGGTAGTGCCAGATTAGCATGGCACCAAGCCAGTCTGGCACATCCCTTGAATTATGGTCGATTCATATCCAGCAACTAGTTAACTGTGAGTAGGTGACCCCTACAAAATTCGAGAAATATGGCTGTGGGGTTAAATAGATTGAAATGCAGCAGTTTGCATTAATGTTCACACCAAAAATTTGATCTGGGTGATTTGTTTCTTCAAAATCCATACAGATGGCATTACTGTATGGAATACACCCTTTAGCTTACCGAATTCAGCCTCCAAGCCGTTCGTGTAAGGGTGGTGCTAGAATAGCTTGGTGCCTAGAGGTGCCAAGCTATTCTGGCACTACCCTTGAACTATTTTAGTCAAACTTATTTCACACACTGGTGTATTCCAAATGATATGGGTTAAATCACAAACCAGCACACAAGTGTTAAACTGTCAGTTTTCTGCGCTCCAGGACAATGTGTTCAGCGTAGGGGTGGTGGACGGTCAGATCGTGGTCAACATGACGCAGGGCGGAGTTCCATCACAGATGAAGAGTCGCATCAACACCTACAACGACGGCGGGTGGCACTACGTCTCCATCATGAAAATGGGGCCAGAGTAAGTGACATGGGTGACAGTCTTCAGTCCCGGAGACAGATCCAGCTTTTTAAAGTAAGATAACTCATTCATTTCAGCTGGTTGGTTCAGGCAGAACAGGCCTTCAGCCGGCTTGTTCCATCCACAAGAGGCATAAATTCTATTGAGCACCTGCATCCGCATTACTAAACTGGTGCATCTGCAGGGGCTCATGAGAATTTATGTCTCTTGATGGCCATGGATAATGGGGCATAATCAGTGCAACGTTTACAGTCATTTCAGTTTTTCACCCATGAAGTCAACACAGAATGCAGTTACAAAGCCATGAACAATATTTACAGAAAATACTGAAGATAATGTTTGAACACTATTAGTATTACTTACATTTTGTAGCAGATGTACCTATTTCGCGCTGTGAGTGCTTTTTGTTCCCTATTCCATTTTAAGACAAGTCTTGCACATGTCTACCCCACCCGGGTCTGCCCTGGGGGACTTGGGTGGGGTTAGGTATTTTTTAGTTCCCAGGGTCACCCTGGTCAGCCCCACAGGGTGGGTTTTTCTCTCTATTCTGGGGCATTTGTTTCTGTCTACCCTTTGTCCATTCACCTGTATGCCTTTTTAAAACTCTCCCTACTGTCTGCACTGCCTGTAGCTCTTGATATTGGATGTGTGTTGCTAAATGGTCTTAGCTTTATTTAGGCCCCATGTCTTAGGTTTATTCAATGTATTTGACCGGCTGGCGACATACATTCAATGTTCTGTTTATTTTTTTTTTCACAAGCAGTGCAGGCACGTCCTGAGAAAGCCTTGTTGCTGTCGGGACGTTAATCAATGTACAATCAACAATGTACAATCTTGCACATGTCTACATTATAGTACTTACAGATAAGGATATAGACCAATGGCTTTAGTTCAAGGGTGGTGCCAGAATAGCTTGGCGCCTAGAGGCGCCAAGCTATTCTGGCACCACCCTTGAACTATTTTAGTCAAACTTATTTCACACACTGGTGTATTCCGAATGATAAGGGTTAAGAAAAACATTGCTTTAGGTGGCACTAGGTCATGAGGATGTAAAGTAAATCAAGCATCCTACCAGTCTTTTCAACCCTTTGTGTGTCGGTAGCAGTTTTGGTCGTGATGATTCCTGTAGGAGGTTTAAGGTCCCCTACATTTCTTGCATTTTGCCGCAGGCTGACTATGAACATTGACGATTACGAGATGCTGCAAACAACGCTGGAGAGTGGTGAACCCGAGCTGTCAACAACAACACCGCTGTACTTTGGTGGCGTGCCAGAATCCTACAATATACGCGAGGGCGGCGCACCAAGCACCATGCGCTTCATCGGCTGTATTGGCGACATCACCGTTAACAAGAGGTTTGTTAGCTCTTTGCTTGTCAGTAACAGCTTTTGTCGTGATGATTCCTGCAGAGATCATCACGCCGAAAAACGCTGCCCACAGCCAAAGAGTTGGATTGACACTTTAACCCTTTGGCTGTTGGAAGTACTTTTTGTCATGATGATTCCTGCAGGAATCATCATGACAGAAAGTACTCTGACAGCCAAAGGGTTAACCCCCCCCCCCCCCCCCCCCCCCCCCCCCCCCCCCGTGTGTGCAGCTGTGGATATTGTAAGCATGGCTGCATGCACGAAGGGGTGAAGTATTCACACATTAACTTGTTTTTGGCTGTATTTGAGATGTCACTGTTAATAGAAAAACATCAACTGACAGTTCAAGGGTAGTGACGTGTTATGTTAGCTTGTCACCTAGGAAGCACCAAGCTAATCTGGCACTACCTTTGAAATATCATGGTCGATCCATTCACTCACAGTTGAATCATCTCTAGCTGGTAGTCTTATAGGTGCTTACTTTGATCTGTGTGTGATTTAGATGAATGGTGTTGTCAGCATCTCCTGACTTCTTGTTTGACCTGAGCGCATGTTGACCCCCTTCCCTGCCACTGTAAAACATACATTGTTGTTTCTGAAATCTTCAGTCATTCAACAACCAAGTTCCAAAACCGTCCAAGAAGCATGGATACAAATTGATCTCAGCAAGAGGCATAGATCCTCATGAGCCCCTGCAGTCGCAGGGGCTCATGAGGATCTATGCCTCTTGCAGTTGGATTGTGTTCACTTTATCTCAGCAGTGAAGGGGTTAAAATAATTTATTTCAGCATCCAGCATGTGTGTGTTTGTGGCTTTGGACCTTGTGACTCAAAGACGTAAGGTCCAAAATCGGACACCAATAATATACCTATGAAAGATTGTCTGCATGCGTCGGCTGTTCAGGACTGGTTCCTAGCCTTTACGGATGATCTGTGGCTCCCGGCTGTAAAGTCTGACACACAAATTGTTGTTGGCATCAACTTTTACTTATGACCTGTTTTGACGTGACTGTTTTCAGGTTTATCAACCTGGCCACCGTATCGGAAATGGACAGAAAGGGAGTGACGCTTGTGGAATGCCCCCTCAAATCCGACACGGAAATGGCTGGGGAGATCGCTGTTACCACTCTGTCACCACTGGACACCGATGGTAAGGAGAACAAATCCAGGAAAAGAAAAATAAAAGGAACAAAATGTTCACGTCCCTCTCTCCCCTGGAGGAAGGTTAGATGATGGAATTTGATGGAAAAAAATATGGATGAAGAAAATATATTTAAAATACAAATGATTTGAAATCTGTAAGTGTCAGAAGTAGATGTAGCATATTCAACTCCCTTTCAAGCTGAGTAACCTCGTCCATCAACGTCTAGTTGATGTAACCTTCTCTGGAGCAGTGGATGAGAAAGATGACTGGCTGCCATCTTTGCAAGTGTTGCAGTATTACCTGTTCTGAGCAACCACCTTTTTTGCACACAAAAAAAAGTTTGAATGACAGAGGTCTTTGACAGCAAAAAGGGTCGCCTATTATTTTTGTAAAAACACCATTTAAGTGGCTGCAGCCTGGGTTAGGGTTGCTGGCTGCAGTCACCTAAAGGGTCTGTAATGACAGGTGATCTCTCATTAGAGTGGTTGGTCAAAGCAGGTTCTGCTGTACTGCACAAACCCAGAACAGCTTTGTGACCCCCCTTGTGCACGTAGCCACCAGTTCTGTTTACAGTACGAGTGGCTGCATGCACATGGGGTTTAACTTGTTCTGCCTGTGACACATCACAGCAAGATATGGCTCGACCATGATAGTTCAAGGGTGGCGGTAGAATAGCTTGGCGCCTATAGGCGCCAAGCTATTCTGCCACCACCCTTGAACTATCATGGTCGATCTGTCTCCTGAATTGTAATGCAGTCCTCAGAGGATAACTCCAAAATGTGTGTATTTCGTACCTCCGGGACAATGAGTTAATATGTTGGTGGCTGTCAAACCTGGTACTTTTTGACAGTACCGTTAGACGCTGTTGTCATCCCATTCGTGTGCTTTGCAATGAACAGAATTGACTGTAAAGCTTCTTGCATTGTGGTAAGCAGAGCCAGAGTCAGTTGTGAAATTTCCAACACTCAACAGCAGGCTGTATATGGACTTTGTTTCATAGGTTTGCGACAAAATGACGGTAAGTAGCCCTACTCCTGAAAAAAAACAAACAAAAAAAAAACACTCGACATCCCTGAGCGCACAGCAATAAACATTTTGTAATGTAAAGTCTTACACTGCTTTCCTTGCTTTGCCTCGCGTTTAAATATTAATGAGAATATTTGTCTCTTTAACGCATTACATCCAAAGGCTGATTTTGTCAGATTTGCTTATTGTCCTATGAAGGCTATATGACAGGAGATAGATCAACTGTTTTAGTTCAAGGGTGGTGCCAGAATAGCTTGGCGCCTCAGGCGCCAAGCTATTCTGCCACCAAGCTTGAACTATCAGTCAAATTAATTTCAAGCTGTAGGTGTATCGGAATGAAAAGTTGTAAGGAGTTTATGAGTGTCACGTTTTCAAATGTGGCTATCCTAAGGATAGCTACATTTGAAAACGACTTGAGAAAAAGGGGAGATAGGAACAGATGATAATTGATATAACTTTTTTTGCTAACATAAAGATGCGTGGGGCATTATTACAGCTGAACACTTGACTGCCCTCAGAGGGAGAACGCGAGGGGTATTATTACAGCTGAACACTTGACTGCCCTCAGAGGGAGAATATGTGGGGTATTATTACAGCTGAACACTTGACTGCCCTCAGAGGGAGAATGTGTGGGGTATTATTACAGCTGAACACTTGACTGCCCTCAGGGAGAATGTGTGGGGTATTATTACAGCTGAACACTTGACTGCTATCAGAGGGAAAATGCACACAGACCTGGATGTCTGCCAGGATGTAACATAGATTCTCATGAACCCCTGCAAGTCTGCAGGAGATTCTTTAACCCTTTTAGCCCTGGATCCCTACAGCAGGAGATGGCTTGACCATGATAATTTAAGGGGGGTGCCAGATTAGCTTGGCGTCTGAAGGCGCCAAGCCAATATGGCACTACCCTTAATTATCATGGTCAAGCCATCTCCTGCAACTGGTACATTGTCGTTAGGCAACACCTCCAAAATTTGAGAAATGGGACCATGAGGCTAAAAGGGTTAAGACCAAGGTCTACCAGCAAGAAGCATAGATTCTCATGAGCCCCTGATGACTGTAGGGATTCATGAAAATCTGTGCCTCTTGCAAATGGAATGGGCTGAGTGTTTGACCCATTTGTTCAAACATTTAAATCGTCATTAGTGTGAATAGGCAGCGTTAGTTTTGTTGACACTTATCGTTGCATTTTATTTTCAAGTTTTGCACATATCGTACATTTGCTGGCACTCTGTTTTCAAGGATTATAATGAGACTGCTGTTCGGACTTTTATTGTAAAGGATAATAAATATCCCAAAATAGTGTGTAATAGTAAATTGTAAATCAAAATATAAATGCAAAATAGTGTGTAATAGTAAATTGTAAATCAAAATATGAACATGATCATTCTTGAAGTTTGAAACAATAAGAGTGAGGTGAGATGATGATTTCAGGTGTTTTCAGGTTAATGATAATAATGTTAGAAAAGTAATCAGTACCTGTAAATTGGAACCTATTTGAAGGCCCACCACTGCCGAAACTTTTCAAAGATACACTTCTGTAACATGATTATGACACGCTACACACAGGTCTAGTTATGGTTCATTTAGACACAGCAGAATCCAATTCAGCACACATCGTCTTTATCGCAAGTAACCTGACAATGATGCTATCTCCTGCAACTGGTACATCGTCACTAGGCAACACCTCCAAAATGTGAGAAATGGGATCTTGGGGCTAAAAGGGTTAATTCAACTCCAAAGAGCCCCAGCCATCCCAGGAGCATTGATTCAAAGTGGTGACAGCAAGAGGCATAGACCTTCCTGAGCCCCAGCAATGCGCAAGCTCATGAGGATCCATGTCTTTCGCAGCTGGACCATGTTCACGGTTTCTGGCTGGTGAGACTGTTTTATGCTACAATGTCTGCTTACATTGCTATGTGCGCCTTCCCCTTTGCCCTGCATTGCACTTGACGGTGGTGGAACATGTACACTTTTTTTCATTCAGTTTGTGCTGGTCTGTGTATTCAGACATTACAGCCTGCAGCTGTAAGGTCCAAATTCACAGACCAGCACACAAATGAACCGGATTTCAACAGCAGTGGGCTATGCCGTCCTGGCCAAACCATTTGTATTATAATTTTGAGATGGTATGACGAGGATGATTATTTTTGTTTTGCTTCACCCAGTTAATCCCACGGCCGCATTTCCCAAATGGTGGAGGTGTCACTTGATGACTGTGCCAGTTGCAGGAGATGGATTGACTATGATAATTCAAGGGTAGTGCCAGATTAGTATGGCACCAATGTAATCTGGCACCTTGAAGTATCATGGTTGGTCCATCTCCTATTGTGGTGCTTCAGGGCTAAAAGGGGACAGTTTAACCCATTTAGCCCCGATTCCCGACAGCAGGAGATGGATTGACCATGATAATTCAAGGGTAGTGCCAGATTAGCTTGGCGCCTTCTGGCACTACCCTTGAATTATCATGGTCAATCCATCTCATGCAACTGGTACATAGTCATTAGGCAACACCTCCAAACTTTGAGAAATGGGACCTTGGGGCTTAAAGGGTTAAGAAACTACTGGATGTTAGCTTCTGCTGTACAGGCAGTCTTTTTGCAGCAAGTGGCCTGGGTGCTTTGGTGCGATGGGCAGAGGAGGATTATGACAAATATATTTTTGTGGGTGGGTGGGTGGGTGTGCATACATGCTGGAGTGTATGTGATTTGTGCCCTGATCAGGAAATTCAGGGTCTTTTGTTTCGCACTCTGTGTTTTCTACAGATTCAATGCAAATATTCCTCCACCCGGGTCTGCCCTGGGTGACTTGGGTGGGGTTAACTACTTTTTAGTTCCCAGGGTCACCCTGGTCAGCCCCACAGGGTGGGTTTTCCTCTCTATTCTGGGGCATGTGTTTCTGTCTACCCTTTGTCCATTCACCTGTATTTGCCTTTTTAAAACTCTCCCTACTGTCTGCACTGCCTTGTAGCTCTTGATATTGGATGTGTATTGCTAAATGGTCTTAGCTTTAATTAGGCCCCATGTGTAAGGTTTATTTACGTATTTGACCGGCTGGCGACATACATTCTGTTCTGGTTTTTTTTTTTTTCACAAGCAGTGCAGGCACGTCCTGTGAAAGCCTTGTTGCTGTCGGGACATTAAGCAATGTACAATCGATGCAAATATTCAATAGGTTTAATTTGTCCGGGTATGGATATTCATTGATGTACTTGATACTTGAAAGTGAAGACAAAACAGCTGTCAGCGAATGTGAACATCATTTCGTTTGGAACTCTTCTTACCTCCTTTGTGCCGGCAGCCACACAATTGTTTACAATTCCCATGGGTGCATGCCTAAAGCGGTTAATTTAACCCATTACATCCTGAGGGTGATTTTTTAATAAACTTGCTTATTGTCCCATGAAGGCTACATTACAGATTATACGATAGAGCAACCATTTTAGATGCATGCCTAAAGCGGTTAATTTAACCCATTACATCCTGAGGGTGATTTTTTAATAAACTTGCTTATTGTCCCATGAAGGCTACATTACAGATTATACGATAGAGCAACCATTTTAGATCAAGGGTGGTGCCAGAATAGCTTGGCACCTCAGGTATCAAGCGATTCTAGCACCACCCTTGAACTGTTATAATCAAATTTTAATAATAATAATAATAATACCGTTATTATATAGGCGCTTTTTCTCAATTTTTGGGTGAATCGACTTAAAGCGCCGCGAACTGAAACCCAACGCGCACATTCACGTAACAGACACGGATTTACGCCATTTAAGACAAACACAGTACAAGACAGACAAAGGGCCAGTTCAGCTACTGAAGTTACAGAGATTTTTGATCGCTTGTATTTGAAATTTGTAAAGTGGCCTGAAACCAGTACCAAAGTGTGGGGGGTGGCGGGGGGGTGGGTGGGGGGGTGGAAGAACCGGAGTACCCGGAGAAAGAACCCCGGACGGTCCGCCCGAATTAACGGTGACACCAGATGAGAAAAGTCTGACGCCGGAACCCGGTATCGAACCTCGCACCTTTGGCATTGGTGGCAGGCGCCTTAACCACTGTGCCACAGACCGCCCAATTTCATGCAATAGTTTTTTCAAAATAAAAAGGGTTAAACAGCTTAAATTTGATTTAATTTCACCTTTTAATCATTAATATCTTTTTCAGCCCCGGTCATGCCGGACGAGACAACCATGGCTCCCAACCAGTGTGCCTTGCCACTTCAACCTAACATTGCTCTGGAGGATGCTGAAGTCAGTGGTCTGAGGTTCGGAACCAACCCTTACAGCCGACAGGAGTATGATAAGCTACCGTTGGGTATACGCATTCGGTGAGAATGTTTGCCTGCTTGCATTCTTCCGTTTCTTTTTTTCTTCTTTCAAATTAGAGGCAGGCTATGTAAAGAATATTTGACTTTGCTAGACACATGTCATGTTGTGTGGTACCGAGGGCTGCATTGGTTGCTGTCAGTGCTTTGTCTAGAGGTGATTCATGCAGGAGGTGATTCCCGCAGGAATTGCCTCAACAAAAAACATAAGATGCACATTCCAACCTCTTCCAACCTCTTGCAAACTTGCACCATAGCAAGTCCAAGTAAAGGGAAGTAATTTCTTTAACCTTTTTAGCCCTGTGAACCTGCAGCAGGAGATGGATTGATCATGATAATTCAAGAGTAGTGCCAGATGAGCTTGGCACCTTAAGGTGCCAAGCACATCTGGCACTACCCTTGAATTATCATGGTCAATTCATCTCCTACAACTGGTACATAGTTGTTGGGCAACACCTCTAAAATTTGAGAAACGAGACCTTGGGGCCAAAAGTGTTAATCTGGACAGCCGGGGCTTTCTAACAATAAATACAGTGGAGTCCAGTTAACACGAACACGTTTTACACGAATTTCCGTTTAACATGAACCATTTTTGCATTCCTGGCCGACGGCCGCCTTATTCTGTATTAAAATTTCACTGATAACACAAAATGCTTAACACGAAATTTCACTTTACACAAAGCTGGTTTCAGTTCTCAACCAGGCCAATTTCACTATTATTCACCTGTTTAACACGAACACACCTCGCGCTGAGACCATATGGCGTTGAGGCGCGTCCCCTGGGTGGTGGATAGGGGGTCCCTTGCGAGAGGGGTGCACCGAATGAAATAAGGTGCCGTGAACCAACATGGTCTAAGGGAAGGTGACCCCGACAGAAAACCCCTGGTCCTCCTAGCAAGGGGGTTGGGCGTGGGGGTAGCTTTCCCACCTTGCAAATAAGGAAATAGCTACAAAAATGCCGACAAAAAGACAAACAGCAATTCCTTTCCTGGAGGAGGAAGGTTCTTCTACCAGAAGATTTATGACGTCCTGTTGTGAAAGCCAGAAGTCTTCGGAAGCCACAGAACTGAGCCACCTCTCTCTATCCAGGGACACAACCATGGGCACATGGAATGTCAAGACCATGTACCAGAGCGGCAAGGACACCTAGATAGCAGCGGAAATGCAAAAGTACAACCTTTCCCTGCTAGGTATCGGTGAAGCCAGATGGACTCAGTCTGGCCAGAAAAGGCTTTTAAGTGGAGAGATGATTCTGTATTCAGGTCATGAAGAGGAGAATGCCCCCCATACAGAAGGAGTAGCATTCATGCTGTCACCAGTGGCACAGAGAGCGCTGATGGGCTGGGAACCTCTTGGGCCAAGAATTATCACAGCAGCCTTTAGAACCAAGAAAAAAATCAAGGTGAACGTCATCCAGTGTTCAGGCATGGGAATTGTCCTCGGATCTGCGGCTTTCCTCGGAAAATAATTTCCCATTCCTCGGGGAAAAAAAAGAAAAATCCTCGGATCCTATTTCCGTTGCCGCCATCTAATAGCAAAGCAGACAAGACAGGCATGGGAATTGTCCTTGGCGCTGTGCAGTAAACCTAGGTGGGCAGACGCGCACTGTGTTCAATTAACACGGAGCAAGGTGTCGCACCCCTTCCCCCCCCCCCCCCTCGTCGTTTGATCTTTTGGTCCCTCGAAGCAAGGTCTAGCGCCTCCTCCCCCCCCCCCCCCCTCACCCCCCCCCCCACCCCCCGTCGTTTGATTTTTCGGTCCCTTGAGCAAGGTCTAGCGCCTACCCCCCCCCCCCCCCCCCCCCCCCCCCTGTCGTTTGATCTTTCGGTCCCTTGAAGCAAGGTCTGGCGCCTAATCCCCCCCCTGTTGTTTGATTTTTCGGTCCCTTGAAGCAAGGTCTAGCAGTGCTCCTATATGGAGAGACTTGGAGATTGACAAAAAACACAGTCAACAGAGTACAGATCTTCATAAACAGTTTCCTTAGAAGAATTTTGAAAATCCACTGGCCAGAGAAGATCAGCAATGTCAGACTCTGGGAGAGAACAGAGCAGATAACAGCAGAGAATGAAATTGGGCGATGAAGATGGGGATGGATTGGTCACAGTCTGAGAAAGCCAGCTTCCAGTATCACTAGGCAGGCATTGTCATGGAACCCCCAGGGAAAGAGGAAAAGAGGCAGGCCGAGAAACACCTGGCGTCGAGACCTCCAAGCAGACATCAAGAGACTGGGAACCATCTGGAGTAAAATCGTATGAGAAGCACAGGACAGGAGTCGCTGGAGGTCTCTTGTCGACAGCCTATACCCGGGAGGGGTGACAGGCGTAAGTAAGTAAGTAACACGAACACAGAGTCCATTCTCAAACACCGAAAACCAATTCACATGTCGCTCTCGTGCTGTAGTACACATGACAGAGATCAGAGCGAACTCTAGTCTGTGATTGGCTGAATAGCCTTCGGCTGTTGTAATCCATCTTCTCATTGGCTAATGTTCCTGAACGGTATTCATGTTGCATCATTCGTGTACCAACACAACCCTTTTACCGATGCGGGATTGTACTTCAGCCTGTGTTGCTTTTACCTGATGGATCGTACTTTACTATGGATTTTACTTGATGGATTTCACATCAGATACGTGAGCTGTACACGTTTCCTTGTGTTTTCCTAGCGTGCTGAAGGTATGCATATGAAGTACGATAATGTGCCCTTTGAACCTCGTACTCATTCACGCACACATCTCTTACACACTCTCTCCTTGATGGCCATGATCAATTTTGAGGCTATATTGGTTAACACGAAATACGTTTAACACAAAGTGATTTTCCGTGTCCCCAGAAATTCATGTTAAGCAGACTCCACTGTTTATGATTACTTTCCTTTGCACCATATTTGGCTAGTGACGCTTTACTGAAAGCGTCACAGGATAAATATCGCTGATGTGTCAACAATGGTTTTGCCATCATCGAGGATATAACATTTACAAGTCTTCAGAGAGTTAAAACCATGTGCAAGTAAGGCAGGGACTCGTTAACCCTTTTCTTCCTGATACACTTGCAAGAAATAAAATTGACTATGATAGTTTAAGGGCGGTGCCAGAATAGCTTGGCGCCTGAGGCGCCAAGCTATTCTGACACCACCCTTGAATTGAAATGGTTGATTTATCTCCTAGTCTGTAACATAGCCTTCATAGGACAATAAGCAAATAACAAAAAATCATCCTGTAGATGTAAAGGGTTAAATGCTGGTGTCTAGCTGCTGGCTGTTTTGACGATCTCCTAGCAAGGCAAAACAAAGATTACTGTAACGCACGCAGACTTGCCCACAGTCGCACGTACAGACTCTCACGCAACAGACGCATACACCGCCACTGACTCAGACGGGCGCATTCATGCGGTAAAACACAACACACGGGCTCCCTTTCTAAAGTGACTTTTATACAATAAGGGAAGAAACGCTTAAAAGATTATCAGACTATATACACTCCACCTTCCCCACTGCATCCAAATCACATACACACAAATCACAATATCTTTGCCAGGCTAGGGGTTTAGTTTCACACTGTCTCCAACCTGTTTGATGTTATTGCCTGGTTACGTTGGTCCTTCTCACGTCTAGGCGTGAAAGTCCTTCGTCGTACGCTTCTTCTTGCGCAATTGCCGTCCTGTCTCTTTGGCACGGACGTCCTCGTTCTCGTACTGTTGCGCAGTTCTCACGTTGACTCGGGTGTCTTGGTCCCGGTCAGACTCACTCAGTGAAGAGCTGGAGGGATGACCTCACGTTAGGTCCCACCTGTGACTCGACGTCTCGGCGTCCGTCGTTCCACTCTTTACAAGAACTCTGAATAGACAACAAAAGTCCCAACGTAACACTTGCTAAACACAACCACATATTGGATAAATGAGAAACGTCACGTAGCCTGGCTGATACAAATAACTCACACGTTCATTCACACACACACACACACACACACGTGCTTCATAAACTGTCTACTTCCGTAACACCCCCATATCTCTGTCACTATCTTGAAACCGACTATAGCCTAACACTCTTGCTATACACTACTCTATACACTGGAAAAGACTATGCTTAACCAACCCTTTTTAACACTCTCCCTACTGTCTGCACTGCCTGTAGCTCTTGATATTGGATGTGTGTTGCTAAATGGTCTTAGCTTTATTTAGGCCCCATGTGTTAGGTTTATTTAATGTATTTGACCGGCTGGCGACATACATTCAATGTTCTGTTTAGTTGTTTTTTTCACAAGCAGTGCAGGCACGTCCTGAGAAAGCCTTGTTGCTGTCGGGACGTTAAGCAATGTACAATCAATCAATCAGCTTAACCAACCACGTACTGTCTTCATAGCGGCTTAGACATACACACCTCACATTCCTTTAGTTATCTATCTCGGTAAACAACTGTATACAAAAACACCGGTTACTTCACTGAATTCTAAACCAACATAACTGAACCAAACCGGCTAACACTATACAAACAAATTACTCTTAGCAACGCATACTATCTTTAACTAAGCAACTATCAATACTACATATATAGAAACATACCTGAAATCTAGGCTTCAGAGTCTTGGAATACGGGCTAAGGTATCTCGCATAACGTCTGTCCAGAATGACAGTCAAGCCCCGCACTAACCAAACTAGACCTCTGACAGACACAGCTTTTGCCTAAAACTCACTAAACAGAACTCACCAAAACTCCGTGCTAACCATGTCTTACAGATTTCACGTAGACAGCAGGCCCCACGGACTATCGGCACAAACAAACCGTTAACAAAAACCGTACCGTACTAACTCTAATGTATGAGCACTATGCACGAGCATAGAGCTTCATCACAATTCCCCCTTCCTCGGGAAAAAAAGAAACGACCGAGTTTCTTTGTAAGACTACTCGACGTACACTATCACAAACCAAGACTAACTTTGACTAACTAGAAGACAAGAAAACAAAATATTACAGCCTTAAGCCTGAACGCACACCCTCGGATCGCACAGCGAAAGCTAAAACAGAACTAACGCGCTAAAACCTCCAGAAATGAAATCGATCGAACGACTGCCCACCCTATCGCGAGACCCCAGTCTCCGACCTACCTACAATCGCGAGACCCGAGTCTCCGATCTACCTAAATATTGGGTGCTGAGCGGCATTTCTGTCCGCAACAGAAGTATGCCGTCTCAGACCAACCCGACTGTTGGGCCAAGCCCGCTGATCGATTCCCTGATTCTGGACGGAAATAACACGACCCCTCTGTTCCCAACTACACTTACTTCGAGCTCTCGTCGCCACTGATGCGACTGCACTGCAATTAACCTGAGCTCGCCTAACCGCCTCGACCCTACCGATGACTGGCTGTACACCTTTCATGTTACCAAGAACTAAATCAACGACTGGTTCGTCGATGACACAAGAAATCAGACCACCTGAGAAAACCTCCGTGTCAACATCTATTCTAGCCAAAGGGAAAACTTCTACCTTCCCTCCGAACGAAACTACTTTCTGCGTCTCGCCCGTGAACTGATCTTGCCTAACTAGACTACGTCTGACCCCCGCGGTCGTTGTACCCGAGTCACGGAGAACAGAAGCAAGACATCCGTTAACAACCCCATCCACCAGCGGTAGGCAACCACCTTTGTCAGCTGAACACACCGCGCCCAGCCGTGGTTCCTCCCCGACTGGGACTGCAAAACTGGCCATGTGAGTGGGCTGCTCCGCCCCCTCCACCATACCAGGACTATTAGGACACTGATGAGCCAGATGGCCGTACCCCTGACACGTGAAACACCTGAACTACTGCTAGGACACTCGCGACTAAAATGACCGTATGCATGACACGCAAAACACTGAGTGTCTGAATTTGCCATACGACCACGACCATACCCACGACCAGATGTCTCTCCTCATGCGTAGGGATCGCGACCGCCATTGCTGTTACCTCGATCACTGCGTCGAAAACGCAAAGTACCTCTACCGTTAACCAGCTGGGCTCCACGTAAGGTATTGACGCCCCAGTAACCCCCAGACGTGTTAGCAGCGACCAACCCGACTGGCGGTGTCTCGGTCCTACGCGTGAGGTTTTTCGTAGGATGCGCCATCCGAAAAGCCTCCGCGTTCTGTACTAACTCGTCCGTAGTCTTGAGGTTACGCTCCCTCAAGAATACCGCTAGATCCTTGGAAACGCTACCAAAGAACTGTTCCGCCAACATGAGATCGAACAATGCGTCGTACGTGTGGTCGATCTTTGACAGTTCGACCCAACGTATGAGCAAATGGGACAATCGTTTGCCAAACGACATAAACGATTCCCCTGTCTCTGGCCGACAAGCTCTCAAGCGTTCTCTAAAACCTTCCGCATTACACTGAAACTGCTGTAAAAGACACTCCTTCAAAGTCTCGTAATCTATGTTCCCCGAAACGTTCAAGCTATGGTAAAGACTCAAGGCCTGACCCTCAAGCACAGACGAAAGCAAAACGGGCTAGTTGGCAGGAGGCCAACTCAACGCCTGCGCATGAGACTCGAAACGACACAAAAAAGCGTCAATAGAGTCCACGGACTCTTTAAACATCGGCAGTCTAGGAAAATTCCGTATGCCCCGGCCTACTGAATCACTATCTGCTCTAGACCCCGCATCCCGAGCTAACTGTAGTTGCACCTCTCTATCCCTCTCCTTTTCTTCCCTCTGATACTCTAGCTCCTCCTTCCTAAAGATTCTATCTTTTTCTTCTCTCTCCCTCTGAACTTCAATTTCTTTCTCTTTTAAAGCCCGTTCCTTTTCGTCTTTCTCTCTCTGAAACGCTAGAGACTTCTCGTCTTTCTCTCTCTGAAACGCTCTCTCTTCCCTCTGTACTTCTAACTCCTTCTCCTTTAGCTCCATTTCCTATTTCTTAAGTATTCTGTCTTTCTCTTCTCTCTCTCTCTGAATTTCTAGCTCTTTCTCCTCCCTCTGTATCTGCATTTCCAACTTTTTTTCCTCTCTAAGTCTACAAATCTCCAACTCTTTCTCATCTTTCACCCTCTGAACTTCCAACTCCTTCTCTTTTAATGCTCTTTCTTTCTCTTCTCGCTCTCTCTGAACTTCTCTTTCTCTCGCCCTATCCTCCCTATCCCTACATTTCTCGACATAATCAAAAAGTTTCTCGTCCTTAAGACCTAGCCTTTCGCCTTGCTTAATATAAGCCTCTACCGGGTCTACCTCCATGTTTGCTACAACAACTTCCCAAAACTTGAAAACGTAAATATACAAATATCACAACCAACTGACGGAAAAAAAAAACTTAATGAAATCTCACAATATCAACAACCTACGCAGAAACAGTGACCTACTTGACGTCCAGATGGAACAAAAAATAAGAACGATAGATAGAAGAGCAAGGAAAAAGAACACTACCTATACAAAAGGAAGAAACAAGAACTAGCTCCTCGTAAGATCCAGAAACTACAGAAATAATTGATCTTACCCCCTAGAATCGGAGAGGGGAATCTAACACATCAACATGCACATAACAACAAAATCCTATTCTAAAATATATACCGCTAAAACAGGGTCACCACTGTAACGCACGCAGACTTGCCCACAGTCGCACGTACAGACTCTCACGCAACAGACGCATACACCGCCACTGACTCAGACGGGCGCATTCATGCGGTAAAACACAACACACGGGCTCCCTTTCTAAAGTGACTTTTATACAATAAGGGAAGAAACGCTTAAAAGATTATCAGACTATATACACTCCACCTTCCCCACTGCATCCAAATCGCATACACACAAATCACAATATCTTTGCCAGGCTAGGTTTTAGTTTCACACTGTCTCCAACCTGTTTGATGTTATTGCCTGGTTACGTTGGTCCTTCTCACGTCTAGGCGTGAAAGTCCTTCGTCGTACGCTTCTTCTTGCCATCCTGTCTCTTTGGAACGGACATCCTCGTTCTCGTACTGTTGCGCAGTTCTCGCGTTGACTCGGGTGTCTTGGTCCCGGTCAGACTCACTCTCAGTGAAGAGCTGGAGGGATGACCTCACGTTAGGTCCCACCTGTGACTCGACGTCTCGGCGTCCGTCGTTCCACTCTTTACAAGAACTCTGAATAGACAACAAAAGTCCCAATGTAACACTTGCTAAACACAACCACATATTGGATAAATGAGAAACGTCACGTAACCTGGCTGATACAAATAACTCACACGTTCATTCACACACACACACGTGCTTCATAAACTGTCTACTTCCGTGACACCCCCATATCTCTGTCACTATCTTGAAACCGACTGTAGCCTAACACTCTTGCTATACACTACTCTATACACTGGAAAAGACTATGCTTAACCAACCACGTACTATCTTCATAGCGGCTTAGACATACACACCTCACATTCCTTTAGTTATCTATCTCGGTAAACAACTGTATACAAAAACACCAGTTACTTCACTGAATTCTAAACCAACATAACTGAACCAAACCGGCTAACACTATACAAACAAATTACTCTTAGCAACGCATACTATCTTTAACTAAGCAACTATCAATATTACATATATAGAAACATACCTGAAATCTAGGCTTCAGAGTCTTGGAATACGGGCTAAGGTATCTCGCATAACGTCTGTCCAGAATGACAGTCAAGCCCCGCACTAACCAAACTAGACCTCTGACAGACACAGCTTTTGCCTAAAACTCACTAAACAGAACTCGCCAAAACTCCGTGCTAACCATATCTTACAGATTTCACGTAGACAGCAGGCCCCACGGACTATCGGCACAAACAAACCATTAACAAAAACCGTACCGTACTAACTCTAATGTATGAGCACTATGCACGAGCATAGAGCTTCATCACAATTACAATGGGGGGGATTTAACTTTATGGCCACATTTCCATATTCACCTAATGACTGTGTACCATTTGCAGGAGATGGATTGACCATGATAATGATTAGCCCTTTTCATCTCGATACACTAAAGCTTGAAATTAATTTGACTATGATAAAAAGATTACAAAGTAAAGTACGTAAAAGCACTGTCAGGGGAGAGAATTGGGCAGTAAAGACCAATGATCATAGATCGAGTTTGATCGAAGCACCCAAAAAAAAAAAAAAAAAGGGAATAGGAAAGAAGGGTGCGCTAAGTAAGTGATTGGAAGCAATGAATAGGGAAGCCCTTTTCTGTTCATTTAGTGACTATGATAGTTCAAGGATGGTGCCAGAATAGCCTAGAGGGGCAAAGCTATTCTGGCACCACCCTTGAACTAAAACGGTTGATCTGTGTCCTAATCTGTAATTTAGCCTTCATAGGACAACATGCAAATGTTAAAAAATCAGCTTCAGGATGTAATGCTTAACCCTTATCATTCGGAATACACAAGCGTGTGAAATAAGTTTGACTAAAATAGTTCAAGGGTAGTTCCAGAATAGCTTGGTGCCCGTAGGCGCCAAGCTATTCTGGCACCACCCTTAAACTAAAGCCATTGGTCTATATCCTTATCTCAGGAGATGGGTGTCCCGCAGGGCAGCATTCTATCTCCTGTTTTATTTAGCATTAAAATAAATAACATTGTAAAGGCCGTCAAGGATGATTCTGAATGCTCTTTGTTTGTGGACGACTTTGCTTTGTGTGCACGAGGTCGAGGACTTGCGTCCCTTGAGAGGCGCTTGCAGCTGTGCGTTGATCGCATCCAGGGGTGGGTGTCTCTCAACGGATTCAGGTTCTCGCCCTCCAAGACAATCTGTGTGCATTTTACTAACCAGACGAAATTTTTTCCAAAACCTACCCAGAGCATTGCTGGAGTGCCGATTCAGGTGGCCGAAGAGGCAAAGTTTCTGGGGGTCATCTTTGACAAAAGATTGACCTTCTGCAACCATGTTACCTACCTTAGAACCTCTTGTCGGAAGGCCCTCGACATTCTTCGTGTCGTTGGTCGTACTGACTGGGGTGCAGACCGCATTGTCTTACTTCGACTGTACCGGGCCCTTGTTCGGTCCAAACTGGATTACGGCTCTGTGGTATATGGCTCGGCTTCAAAGTCTGTTCTACAGCGTCTGAACACAATTCACCATCAAGGTCTGCGCATATGTCTGGGGGCCTTCAGGACATCTCCAGTTCCTAGTCTGTATGCAGAGGCAGGGGAGCCTTCTCTCGGGCTCCGCCGCATCCGCCTCATGCTCAGCTACGTTCTGAAGCTGAAGGCCCATCCAGACAATCCTGCCTATGATTGTGTTTTTAACCCGTCGTTTGCAGAGATTTACGATGCCCATCCGGGAGCTGTCCGTCCACTTTCCTTCCGTGTCCGACCTCATCTGCAGGCGGCCGGAGTGGACCTGGACAAAGTTTCGGAATCTCTGCAACACGTCACTCCACCCTGGCTACTACCAGTTCCTGACATCTTGCTGGACTTGACCGCCCACAAGAAGGATTGTACTCCACCAGCCATATACCAACAGAGCCTCAATGAACTCCTTTCAATTTTTCCTGACTATTGTCGTCTTTATACAGATGGGTCCAAGTCTGAGGATGGGAGGGTGGCTGCGGCTGCAGTGTCCTCTCGCCATCCTAAACGCCCATTTAAGCTCCGTCTCCCTGACCATTCCTCTGTATTTAGTGCAGAACTGCAGGCAATTCTGCTGGCACTCAAGCATGCCTATCAGTCTCGGGAAAGGAACTTCCTGATTCTGTCTGACTCTCTTTCTGCCCTGCAGGCCCTTCAGGGCGCAGGAACAGACCATCCACTGCTGGTGCAGATTAGAGAGCTTTACGCAGACTTGATGAAGGAATATTATGACATCATTTTTATTTGGGTCCCAGGCCATGTGGGCATCGAAGGCAACAGAATCGCAGATTCTGCTGCCAACAGTGCCCGCAGTGACCCTGTCCCTGACACACAGACTGTCTATAGTGATTTTAAACCTGTGATTAGTGCGTACATAGCCCGCGAGTGGCAGTCCGAGTGGGACAAAGAGGAAGGGAACAAGCTTCATGAAGCTCTTCCTAAGTTGTCTGACAGTCTACCTTTCCGCTGCGGCAGCCGCCGTGAGGAGACTGTCCTTGCTCGGCTCCACATCGGGCACACGTATGTTACGCACTCTTACTTACTTAAACAGGATGAGCGTCCATGGTGTTTTGCCTGTGATGAGCAGTTTTCTGTTCGACACTTTTTGCTGTATTGTGCTGACCTAATTGACACCAGATATAAACACTTTACAGCAGACTCCTTGAAGGTTTTGTTCCGGGATGTTCCCCCGGACAAAATCTTCAATTTCTTGCGAGCATGCAATATTTTTAACAAGATTTGAGCATTCATAGACTGTGTGAATCTTTTTTATTTGCCCTTTTTGAGAGTCTGTAGACATTTCTTTTAAAGACGTGCGACATTTTAGCCTGAGATTTTTAATCTATATTTACATCTTGTCTTAAGACCTTGCTTTTAGTCTGGCTGACCAGATTTTTACCCATCCCGCCGTGAGATGGCCTTAGTCGCCTGCTCGGCGTTAAACCCAAATAACTAACTATATCCTTATCTGTAAGTACTATAATGTAGTCAGATTTGAAGCTTTTAGCCTCAGTATGATATGGGTTAAGATGCAGTTTGACCTGAGAGCCAGGACAAACAGCATCTTGGATCGTCATCTTGTTATTTTCAGATCCAAGTTTTCTGTGGAGTTCAAGACGACTGCCAGCAACGGTCTAATTTTCTACGTTGCGGACTCAAATCACGTTGACTTTGTGGGACTGTACATGGTTGATGGTCAGATTAACTACGGATTTAACTGTGGAAGCGGTGCGGCCAAAATCACCAGTGATAAAGCTTACAATGACGGCCAGTGGCATACAGTAAGTGATAGTTTGTATTGCTGTCTTTGTTTAAAATTTATTATTGATTTATTTACTTATTAATTAACATCTTTTATTATTTTGGTCATTTTTATTTTTAACATTTGCTCTTAAGATCTTTTTTTAAATAAATATTTTGGTTTGTGCCACTCTGTGATTTTTGGACCTATCACAGTTTTGTGCTTTGAGCACAGTCTGCATCATGTCATCCAGTGATCCATCAGTGTCAACTGTCTGTCCTTCGACCATCCTTCCTGCTTGTGGTTAATGTGTGTGTGAACAAGTGTGTGTGTGAGACCAGGAACTGTTTTCAGCTTTTTGGCTCACATACAATAGCATAAGTGAGCCACCAGTCCTCTGTCCTGTTGTTCATCTGTAGTCTGTCTGCTGTGTAAATTTTAACACTTTGGCTGTTGGTGGCAGTTGTTGTTGTTGTGATCTCGGCAGGAATTTTCATGACAAAAACTGCTACCAACAGCCAAAGGGTGGACATAGGCATTTTCTTGCAGACTATTTATCGGCTATTATTAAATCTAATAGTAATATACATGTGTCTGTGGTGTACAAAATAAATTCATTGAAAGTAATTTTGACTTGCAGGCCGTGTTTGCTCGTAACATGCAGCAAGGTACCCTGAAAATAGACGAAGACATCGTAGGCATGGCAACATCTATCGGCAGCACGCGTTCCATCAACGTGAACGCTCCATACTTTTTAGGCGGTATCGCACCTGAAGCAGAGAAGGCAGCCCTTGGCAATGTGGGGGTAAGTATAATCTAAAAGGCTGCATTTGCTGTGTCTTAAAACACAGATAAAATAACTCATTAATCGCTATCTTGCTACGACAGGATGTAGACGGGCAATGATAGTTCAAGGGTGGTGTCAGAATAGCTTAGCACCTGTAAGTGCCAAGCTATTCTGACACCACCCTTGAACTGTCTCTGTTGATTTGTCTCTAAAATTGTGATGTAGACCTCAATTCAAAGGATGTCTACAAAAATGAATAATTTTATCCTCAGGGTGTAAAGAGTTAATAATAATGATAAAAATAATACCTCCCTTTTGCACGCAGACTCTGATGCTGAGTACAAGTGGTTACATTTGCAAGATTTTTTTGTTATAATTTATAATAATAATAATAATAATATCATCATAATAAAATATGGCACATTCTATCAGCTCACTATCCTAACATGCTCTCTTATCAAGTGCATGCACTGACTCACGTAACAAAACATAGTATATTTATGTGATGCAAAAGGCATTCTTAAGAACTTACTTAAAATACCTAGCTATTTTTTTTCTTGTAGATGGATAGCATGTGTCTCTCTTTATTATTCAGTTTCTTGGCATTTGGCATGCTCTTTCAGTACAGCAGAACCTGTTTTGGATGACCGCTTTTATGAGGGATCACATGTCAATTAAACACCATCGTGTAGGTAGCCACTGAAATAATGGTGTTTAATGACATGTGACACTTTTTGCCTGTCAAGATTTCTTGTGAGAGAGCTTCTGTGTTCATTACACCACGTTATTCTTGCAAGAAAAGCAGTTGCTTAACCCATATCATACTCATGCTAAAAGCTTCAAATTTGTACACGGTCATATGCAAGCTACATTATAGTACTTACAGATACGGATATAAACCAGTGGCTTTAGTTCAAGGGTGGTGCCAGAATAGCTTGGCGCCTAGAGGTGCCAAGCTATTCTGGCACTACCCTGGAACTATTTTAGTCAAACTTATTTCACTCACTGGTGTATTCCGAATGATAAGGGTTAACGCCTTCCCTGCCACTGTGCTACAGTTGTGTTTCTGAAGTCTTGTTCATTGAATGACCAAAAGCCAAAACCATCCAAGAAACATGGATACAGATTGGTCTTAGCAAGAGGCATAGAACCTTTTGAGCCCCCACAGTTGTGGGGGCTCATGAGGATCCATGTCTCTTGCAGTTGGATCGTGTTCATTTGTTTCTTCAAAAACATTACCGATGACATGACTACCAGGAGTGTCCACTCCTTGCTCAATTCTAGCCTAAGAACCCGTTGTGTAAACACAACCCGGGAGGCACTCGGGGAACCCCCAGAGGGACCGAGAGTTGTCTCCCGCTCCTACCCACCAGCCCTATTCACCTGTGAACTCCAGTCACGCTTCTTAGGCTCACGCGTTCAGACGTGTTGTCTCTAGCCTCTGGACTTAGAAGTTTTTCGACCGGGTCGGTCTGCTTTGCTTGCTTCGTCTTCGCCGGCCTGGGATTCTGCGCGTGCGACGTTGGTCGACTGCAGCTTCGGTCTTGTTCAAGGGTTCCCTCTCTGGCTTGCCGGTCGGGCTGCGGGTGTCATGGAGCTTTCTCCTTCTCGTACCTCTCCGACTGACAGGTAAGGTAGTTAGAGGGCCCTCGGCTGGTTGCCCGGGCGGGGCACAGGCACGAGCAGCTTGCTTTTTTGCGTCGCTTCTCCCTCGGTTGGGGTTTTTGGACCTCTGTTTGGTGGCCTGATTAGCTGAAGAATGTTGGCGCCGGTTTTGGCGGGATTTCGCGCCATTACCAGATGCGAGCGGTGAGTCACGTTACTGTATCTCGGCCATACCTAACGTTTTTCGGCTTTCGGTTTAGACACCCCTCGTTATGACGAAGGCTTGGATACTCACCTGTCCCGGCAGGGTTTGTTTTCCCTCCGCCGTGGTTTTAATTAAATGTTGATGGCAGGTGACCGTACGTTGGTTAATCGGGTGCATAACACCACAGTAGCTTGGGGGCCTAAAGCTTAACGGGGTGATTGGTGGACGCTTGCCGAGTGCCTTCATGTTTTGTGTGTTGCAGTGGCTTACTGATGACATGCACAAAATGCGGAGGCTTCCAGTGGCCGTCGGATAAACATGCAGTCTGTCTCCCCTGCGCTGGGTGTGCGTCCGACCATACGTGTGACGTCTGTGCTACATGGCCGGAACTGCGGTGGTCTAATCTCTGGAACTTTTATAGGAGAGAGCCTTCTACCCTCGCGGGTACCTTGAAGATTTCCGAGACGCCTTCCGCTGTGCCCCCGGCACTGGACGTGCGAGACCAACGGGATCCGACGCAGATAACGCCACTGAGTAATCAAGGGACTAGTGCACGGAGTGGGAGTTCGACCGTCAAGACCGCCTCCGTTCGAGAGCGCGCCCGTACACTTTTGGTGGAAAGAACCCGCCTCTCCCAAGAGCCTGGTTTGGTGGGACGCTCGTGGCGTCCCTCCTCCACCGTCGTTCTCCACTCGTCTCTGAGGAAGCCGCCGGGATCCCGCTGGAGGTCCCCTGGCCGGCCAGTAACCCGCCTCTCCCAAGAGCCTGGTTCAGAGAGACATCATTGCACTCGTCCGGAGCCTCCTGGTTGGGAAGAACGTAGGTACAGGGGTTCTGCTCGACGTTTCCGCTCTCCTTCGCACGATCGTAGGAGGAACTTCTCGCCTCATCGCTCGTCGCACCGGGACTCACCTCGCCGCAGACGGTTTTCACCTTCTTCGCATCCCCCCTCTCGGTTGGACCCCCGCTCGTCCCGTCCCTCTTCCCAGCGACCGGCCACTTCCCCCCCTCCTCGTACTGACCGCTCCGTTCCATCTCGTCGCAGCCGTTCTCCTCGTCGGCATCCGCCTTCGGCTCGCAGGAGGTCCTCTCCGCATCGTTCAGACTACCGCTCTCCACTGCGGAGGGAGTCTTCGTCCGCTGCGGTTCTCCGACGGGATTCCCGGCCTCGGAGCCCTCGTCGCCCTCTTCGGTCGCCGGTTTCCGGACAGCGGGACTTCGACACTCTCAGTTTGGCACCGGAGGATGCTTCGGACTGGTTACTTGGAGGTCTTAGCCGTTCTTCAGCTTCTCCCTCTTCGGCCTCCACTGTGTCGGCTTCCGTCAGACAGGTCTCTTCTTCCCGGATGGACACGCGGCTGGCACTGGACGGAGCAGCCAAGCTGATCGCCGCCGCCTTACCGGAGGATGTTTGCCCAGCTTCACCTCCTGTGAAGAGGAAGATTTCCGCCTTCGTGGACGCGGATAGGACGGTTAAGAGGTTCAAGTCCCTCCCACAGCCGGCTATTTTTTTGGATCTGCGGGACGCCTTCTCGTCTCACCTGCATGCGGAGACTCGGAACTCGGACTTCTTCGCGGACGGGAGATGGCCTTCCGCTCTGGACATCGCTTTTCAGCAGGACTGGTACGCCGGCCATTCGCAGTCGTTCCTCTGCCCGCTTCCTCCAGTGGATCCCGCCGCTCTGATGCAAGCCGGAGGGGCTTCTATGTTGAAACGGTCCTTCCCACGGGGACTGGATAGGACGGCGTCGCTGGTCCGGAACACGCTCGCCTGCTCCGGTTTCTTGGACTTGCTGACTCAGGCTTTCATCCGACGTCTCGAGGAAGCTTGGCAACCTGCTTTGTCTCCCCTCCTGGGAGACCTACTACTCATGGCGGAGGCTGGGAACCGCGCTGCTTATCACTCATCGGTCAACGCGATGGCGGCTGCGGCTAACTGCGACCTCATGCGACGAGATGCCGTCCTACAAGCTTGCAGTGGTATGCCGGTCGACCTGAGTACTCAGCTACGTCGGGCCCCTCTGGGAGGGTCTCTGCTCTTCGGGGATACTTGGCAGACGGTGAAGGACTCCAACTCCGACCGTTGGCCTCGCAAGACTGTCAAGCAGCGCTTTCCTCCCGCCCGCACGGCCCTGTCACCGCGGACCCGTCTGCCCCACCACGAGCTGCGCCGCGCCGTCGCCCGTCCTTCCGTCGCCCTGGCCCAGCTAACGCCCCTGCCCCCGCCTGGCCCCGTCCCGCCCGTCGCCCTGGGCGCGGGCGGGCCACCTGACTTGTCCCCATTTCCGCCCCCGCCGACCGTCGTCGGGGCTCCAGTCGGCGGGAGGCTAGCACGATTCAGCGAGGAGTGGCGCTCGCTGTTTCGAGACGAGCCCTGGGTTTTGGACGTAGTCACCAGAGGATTACGGATCTCGTTCCGCTCTCCTCCGCCCTTGCGCTCCATTCCTCTTTGGACAGGTTCCGTCCGACGCCCTCAAGGCCGCCGCTCTGCGAGGAGAAGTCGCGGCTCTCCTTTCAAAGGAGGCCACAGAGATAGTGCAGCGTCCGGACTCGCCCGCCTTTTACAGCCGACTGTTTGTGGTCCCCAAACCCGGCGGCAAGTGGCGGCCAGTCATAGATCTGTCGGCGCTGAACGCCTTCATCGCGGCCCCTTCCTTTCGGATGGAGACGACCAGGGCTCTTCGTGCGGCGGTGCAACCCATGGACTACGCGGTCAGTTTAGACCTGTCCGACGCCTACCTACATGTCCCCATGCACGCTTCGGCCAGGAAGTACCTGCGCTTCGCGTTCGAAGGAGTGATTTACCAGTTTCGCGCCCTGCCGTTCGGTCTCAACCTCAGCCCCTGGGCCTTCACCCGCATCATGGATGCTGTAGTGGCCAAGGCGAGGCAGTCATCGTCAAGTCCGACCTCGAATTATCTCGACGACCTTCTTTTGAGAAATCAGGAGGAGACCACGCTGGCGGCGGACAGGGACGCTCTTTTACAGCTGCTTTACCGGTTGGGTTTCCTGGTCAACACCGGGAAGTCGGACTTCACTCCGGCGCGCCACTTCATCCATTTAGGCATGGAGTTTGTCACGGACCGCAACAGGGTACTTTTGCCAGAGAAACGGATTGTGAAGTTGTCCGCTCTCGCCGCTTTGATAGATCAGCAACAGGCAGCCCCGCCAGGGTCTGGCTTCAGCTTCTGGGCCTGATCAACGCAGCGGCGGATCTTATCCCCCTCGGGCGTCTCTACTCCCGACCGCTACAACTTCATCTCCTACTGCTCTGGCGTCCCTCCTCGGGCGACTTGACCACGAACGTCCCCGTGTCCCCGTTGGTACGCCCCCACCTTTTACGGTGGACCGACAGAGCCTGGTTGGCTCTGGGGGTCCCCATTTCCTCCCCATCCCCGCACCTCTCCCTGTGTGTCGACGCGAGTCGGGCTGGTTGGGGAACCCACCTGCTTCCTCAGTTCACCACGACGTCCGGCCTCTGGCCTCCGGAGTTCGCGGACAAACACAGCAACTGGTTGGAACTGCAAGCGGTGTGGCAGGCCATCATCGTTTGGGAAGAGCAGCTCAGACACCAGCATCTTCTCGTCCTTTCGGACAACTCGACAGTGGTAGCGTATATACAGAAGCAGGGAGGAACTCATTCACCCGATCTATGCATGCTACTCTTCCGATTGATGCGATGGTGCGAGGACCGCGATCTGACTCTCAGCGCTCGCCATATTCCCGGTCGCCTGAACGTCTTAGCGGACTCCCTTTCTCGCCGAGGACAGCTCATTCACACGGAATGGACGCTACGCCAGGACATTTTCCGGATGATTTGCTCTCACTGGGAGACCCCGATGGTGGACCTGTTCGCCACGAGGTGGAATCACCAGCTTCCCCTCTTTGTTTCCCCAGTACCGGATCCCCTGGCTTGGGCGGTCGACGCCTTATCCATTCCCTGGGACGGACTCATAGCGTACGCCTTTCCCCCGACAGTCCTTGTCCCCAAAGTCCTCCTAAAGCTGCGAGGAACCAATGCGATCCTGCTCCTGGTCGCCCCGTTCGCTTGGACTCGTTCCTGGTCCACCGACCTGATCAGCCTCGCCACGCACCCTCCGCTACTGCTCCCCACGCCCCGCACTATGCTCAAGCAGCCACGCCAGGCACTGTTCCACCCCTTTCCGGAACGCTTACTGCTACACGCCTGGAGGTTGTGCGGCAAGCCCTCTCAGCTAGAGGTTTCTCGGGTGCTGCAGTGGAAGCGATCGCTACAGCTCGCAAGCCCTCGACTAGACGTATCTATGAGGGGAAATGGAGGGTACTCTGTACCTGGTGCAGCGACCGTCGTTTCTCCCCCACCGAACTGACAAACCCCCAACTTGCGGACTTCTTCCTCTGGCTCTTCGAAGACCAAGGACTGGCCCCTATTACCATTCGGGGATATCTCTCGATGATTGCCGACACCTACCGGCACCTCGGCCGCGCGGACCCCGGCGCGTGTAAGGACCTGGCAGATCTTATGTCACACTTCGGACTACAAAGGCCTGCCTCTCGCTCTCTTCTGCCCCGCTGGGATTTACCATGGGTTCTTACCTGGCTAAACTCACCACGTTTCGAACCACTACCGTTGGCCAGGCTTGCGGATGTGACGCGGAAGACCTGCTTCCTGCTGGCGCTTGCCACCGCGGCACGAGTAAGTGAGATACACGCTCTATCAGTCCGGCCTACATGCCTGCAATTTCGAGCTGACCACTCGGTCCAACTGGTGACCGACCCTGCCTTCATTGCCAAGACTAGGTCTCCACTGACGGCGCCACAGGTTATCACCTTACGACCGTTACGCGGGAAAGACTTCCCCAGTGAGACCAGGCAACAAGATCCTGTACGAGCCCTCAGAGTGTACTTGCGACGAACCAAAGCCGTCCGGAGGGGACGCTCTCGCCTCTTCCTTCCTTTAAAAACAGGAAGAAACGACATTACGACACAGACAGTCTCTTCCTGGCTGGGTGATTCGCTCAGCATATGTCGATCTCTCCCCTCAGGGAGCGAAGAGCCTAAAGATTCGGGCGCACGAAGTACGGGCCATGGCCACGAGCGTAGCCTTCGACAGGAACTGCGCTGTCAAGGACATCGTGGCTGCGGTGGGCTGGCGATCAGAATCGACTTTCGCCCGCTTCTATCTACGGGATCTGGCAGGGCAGCGAGACAACCTCGCCTTGGTGGGGGACGTCACGGCGGCACAACACTCCCTCCCGGCGCCACAGGCGCCGTAGGTACGCACCTATTAGGGAGTGCAGAGTGTCGGAAGAGAGGAGGGGGCCATGAGCCTAGAGAAAACCATCTGGGGGTGCGGCACCCTCCTCCTGTTCGGCATTCTCCTGGTAGTCATGTCATCGGTAATGTTTTTGAAGAAACAAATTCATTTTTCTTTAAAAGGTATTTTTTCGAAAAATACTTACCGATGACATGACTCGAAGGACCCTCCCACCTGCCCCGCTTGCCGCTGGTGAGCCTAATTTCGTGACTGGAGTTCACAGGTGAATAGGGCTGGTGGGTAGGAGCGGGAGACAACTCTCGGTCCCTCTGGGGGTTCCCCGAGTGCCTCCCGGGTTGTGTTTACACAACGGGTTCTTAGGCTAGAATTGAGCAAGGAGTGGACACTCCTGGTAGTCATGTCATCGGTAAGTATTTTTCGAAAAAATACCTTTTAAAGAAAAATGAATTTTTTCTCGGCAGTGAAGAGGTTAACCCGTTTAGCCCCAAGGTCCCATTTCTCAGATTTTGGAGGTGTTGCCTAATGACTCAGTACCAGTTGCAGGAGATGGCTTGGCCATGAAAATTCAAGGGTAGTGCCAGATTAGCTTGGCGCCTTCAGGCACCAAGCTAATCTGGCACTACCCTTGAATTTCATGGCCAAGCCATCTCCTCCTGTAGGGATCTGGGGCTTAAAGGGTTTAACAAATTCTAGTGTAAAAGATCTTCTTTTTTTTTACAGGCTGGCTCTGTTTCGTTTGTGTTTTTACCAAAGTTTCTAATGTAACTGGTCTTTTTTTTCTTCTTTTTTTTCATTTTGCATGCTTGGCAGGCATCGTTTTGGTACTGATTTAGAAGTAAATTATCTTCTCTTTTCTTTTTTGACCAGGCTGGCTCGGTAAGTTTCCCAGGCTGTATCCGCAGTTTGCTGCTGTTTGACAAAAAGCAGGGGCAGGAACTGCCAAAGCCAACTTACGAGGATCCTGGTGTCCAGCCCTGCTCTAGTGCCTTTGAGACTGGAACGTTCTTCCCGGCCACTGGTGGATACCTGCAGCTATGTGAGTGTGCTTTTCAGTCAGTAGAGAAACTTTTAACTTTTAAACTCCCATAACTAAATGACTTGAAAGTGGAATTCATTTAGATCTGGGGCCAGGTGCACAACAGCCTTCTAAATTAAAAGAATTTTAAAGTTAAAATCATTTTAGTTAACAGAGGTTTAAAAACGCTTTTGCTTTAAAATGTATTTTTTCGAAAAATACTTACCAATGGCATTCTCTTGGCTTGACTTCGCGAACGAAGATTTTATAGGAGTTGCCCACGACGTCTGCAGGCTTGTTCGTGGCTGCGGAGGCCAATCCGAGACAGGCAGGTTCGATCGCAGTGGCTGCAGGGGAAGGTATGGCCAGGGTTCTGAGCTGCGGCATCTCTGTTTTTTCTCCTGAGCCGCTTGTCCTTAAGGCTAGCTCTGTGAGAGTCCTCAAAGGAGACAGCTGCCTTGTAAATGGTGGAGCGCCAGGTGTCACGGTCCGCAGCAAGCGAAGACCACTGGTGGTGGTCGATTTGGCAGGCACTAAGTGACTTCTTGAGACAGTCTTTGTATCTCTTCTTTGGTGCCCCTCTGTCACGGTGTCCAGTAGCAAGCTCGCCGAACAGGGTGATCTTTGGTAGGCGATGATCCTCCATCCTGGAGACATGCCCCGCCCAGCGGAGCTGTGTCCGCAGCAGCAAAGCCTCGATGCTCACAGTTTCAGCCTGTTCAAGGACCTCGACGTTGGTGACATAGTCACTCCAGTGAATGCCCAGGATGTAATGGCCAATGGCATTACTCCATACAGTAATGCCATCGGTAATGGATTTTGAGGAAACAAATGTATTTTTCTTTAAAATGTATATTTTCGAAAAATACTTACCGATGGCATTACTGTATGGAGTAATGCCATCGGTAATGGATTTTGAGGAAACAAAAGAAACATGATTAGCAAAGACAGTTACACCACAATTTATTAATATTAGGCCTGTTCAGAATATGTATACAAACAATTACACAATTTGCAACTTATTTTTTTCTGATAATGAGGATGCAACTGAAGGTATGATGTGAAACAATAGCTGATGAACTGAAAGTTCGTAAAAAAAACAAGAACCAACACCTATAAGATTGACGGCAATTAACTTTCAGTTCCATTCCAGCCAAGGAGTTAAAATGTTTACTAATGAGGAGTGAAGCAGTATCCCCGTCAATGGCAAGAAAAATCTGAACATCACCCAACTGCAAGAGGTATAGATCCTCTTGAGCCCCCGCAATTGCGGGGGCTCATGAGGATCTATGCCTCTTGCTGAAACCACAATAGGAACTAGCTACTACATAATAGCTGTAGTTGTCTGTGTGAAACTTACAGTACACTGCATCTCCTCTTTGTGCATCGTGTTTTGAGCAATTGCATTTGCCACAGCAGAACCTGTTTCTCGCAACAACCTTTAGGAGAGACCACCTGTCATTAAGGACCATCATTTAGGAGGCCGTAGTCACCTAAGTGTTTGCCTATAATGACAGTTCATTGGAGACATTGGAGAGCACCAGTCTTTTACGACCACTTTTTCTTGTGCATGCCGGGTCCTGAGGCCAGAGGATGGAATAGGGGACAAAAAGCGCTTGCTTTTAGGGTGATAAAGACAGTGCTTAGCTACAGAGCCTCCATTCCAGATGTCACAGTGAGCTTGCCAAAAGTTGTGTCTTTTTTTTTTGCAGTCGACAACTTCAAGGTTGGCCGTGACCTTGAGATCAAGTTGGAGATGCGTCCGAGGTCACAGAGCGGAGTCCTGATGGCCGTGCACGGTCGCATGGATTTCCTCATTCTGCAGATCGTAGAGGGGCAGGTGTGTGCCGTTTATGTCTCTGACTGCGTTAAGTGAAAATATCTGAAGAGGGCTTGGCAAACAGTTGATAACGATTTGAACCTTGAAAGCTCAAAGGAATTGTCTGATTAGCCTAGCACCAAGCTAATCAAGCACTGCCCTTGAGCTGTCATGGTCAAATTGTCTTCATTTATTTGCTCTACATGTATCAATAAGTCTCTGTGTGTAGCGCTGTATTTACGTTCACTGCAGTAAATTTATGTCACGTGAAGAAGCATATGATGTCATTTTGCTGCATTGGGTACAGCTAACCTATTGAACCCAACGGCCACATGTACCTCAAAAGATGTCTCTTGTTAATCCTGTCATTGGGTACTTCTAAGCCATTGAACCCCATGGCCGCATGTACCTCACAAGATGTCTTTTGTTAATCCTGTCATTGGGTACATCTAAGCCATTGAACCCCACGGCCGCATGTACCTCACAAAATGTCTCTTGTTAATCCTGTCATTGGGTACAGCTAACCTATTAAACCCAACGGCCACATGTACCTCACAAGATGTCTCTTGTTAATTCTGTCATTGGGTACATCTAACCTATTGAACCCAACGGCCACATGTACCTCAAAAGATGTCTCTTGTTAATCCTGTCATTGGGTACTTTTAAGCCATTGAACTCCACGGCCGCATGTACCTCACAAGATGTCTCTTGTTAATCCTGTCATTGGGTACAGCAAACCCATTGAACACCACGGCCGCATGTACCTCACAATATGTCTCTAGTTAATCCTGCCTTCTTTCTGCTTATTTTTGTCCCATTTTCATCTGAGTTTGTTTTCTCAAAATACATTCCTGTTGACATTACTACTAGGAAGTATGCCTAGCTTACTTAATTTCAGCCTAAGAACCTGATGTGTTCCTATACAACCAGGGAGGCAACTCAAGGGGCCGTAACCAGGGGCCCTGAGTAGCCTCCCGTCACTGCCCATCCGGTCACGTGCCACGTGACGTCAGGCCAGTCGTTTTGCTTAGCTTACTGTGAACGGTTGTGTTCTAGCCTACAGGACCTTTAGCTGTGTACGGTGCGACCAGTTCTTAGGGCCGGTCGGCTTTGGATTACGTGTGTTCCCTTGAATTACATGTGTCCCTTTGGATTATGTGTGTTCCTTGGATTATGTGGGATCCATGGATTTGTGGTTCCCCATCGTACCTTGGAGTTACGTGGTTGCGGGTGTGGCTACTGGGATTTACTATGTGCCTTCTGGGACTTCACCTTCCCGCCGACGCATCCTGTGGGCCATGTGACAGGTTCCCCCTGCCTGTCCCCACAGCCATGGCAAGGTAAGGCCTCGGTCCTTGCCCTCAACCAGCCCTGGGGCCGGGCGGTGGCTTCGACCAGGGGTGCTTTTGTGTCGCTCGCATGACAACTCGTGTTGACGCTCGAACTCGTTTGGCGGGGCCTTAGGGAGCCCACGCCCGGTCGCCTTTCACGTTTGATATGTGTTGCAGCTGCCAAGTTCACACCTGCCTGCAGTGCGGCGACTTTCACTGGGCGAGTGATAACCACGTGGTTTGCCTACCCTGTTCTGGCTGCGCCTCAGACCACTCTTGCGATGTCTGCACTGCCTGGCCGGAGGAATTATGGTCGCAGCTTTGGAGTTTCTACTGGCGCAAGCGCCCAACGCCGGCCCGTGATCGCCTGCCCACCATGGCGCCCCCCTCCTTGCTAGGAGAAGAGACCAGACGTGCCCGCTCAGATCTTGGGGAGAGGACGACACGTCAGGCCCGTATGTACACCTCAGGTCCCAAGGCTTCATCTACGACTGTGCCCCCTCGGACCTGGCCCGCCCACTTCTCAGAGAAGACCGGCCTACAGCGCGCCAGCCTCATCGAGGCCCGCCTGCTTGTACCCCGCATTGCGGCTACTGATACGCTGTACCCTGACGTACTGCACAGACAAGCCTGCTCACTCCCACCAGGAGTCTAGCCGGCAACGTGCATCGAGGCCCGCGCACAGCATGAAGGTCCGTGATGCGCAACGCAACAGCAGACGCATCCCCCGGCCCTCCACGTTGATTGTCCGACACGCCCTGACGTACCTCACAAGTTCAAGCCTGCTCCCTCCCTCAGGGAGTCGAGCCGGCAGCGCGTCAGCCTCGTCGAGGCCCGCCCGCTTTACCCCCCCCTCCCCCCCTCCGTTGCGGCGACTGACACGTAGCTGCAGTTACCCCGCTTGCGACGACGGACACACTGGGCCCTGATGTGCCTCACAGGATTGAGCCCGCTCACTCCCCCAGGGAGTCTAGCCGGCAGCTCGCCAGCCTCATCGAGGCCCACCCGCTTTACCCCTCGTTGCGGCAACTGGCACGCAGGACAAGCCTGCTCACTCCCCCAGGGAGTCTAACTGACAGAGCGCCCGCCTCCTTGAGGCCGGCCTGTAGTGACCGCCACCGCGCCCATCCCATGACTGCCGGCAGATCGGATAAGCCGCACGATGTCAGGAGCTCCCCGCGCAGCCGCTCCTCGGACATTACTAATAGGATGGACCGGGAGAAAACTTACGTCGCCCCATTGCGCGACTGATGGCACACCCTCGGAGCCGAACGACGATAGGAGTGTCTGGCGTCCCCGCTCCCTGGAGGAGACCGGCCGGCAGCGACACAGGCTGCAGTGACTGACCCTCCGGCCCCGGACGCATCCTACGGGAACAGCCCACCCGCCCCCTACGGAGGGCAGTGCGCTCGCCTCCTGAGGCCGGCCGCGGTGACCTACGTCGACCCAGCCTTCGACCTAGGGCACTCCAGCTACACCGGATGACGCTCGGATGACCCGGCGCACCCTATCCGGGCTGACCGGTAGACACCTCGCACGACCCGCTCTGCGGCGACTGGCCCTCCGGCCCCCGATGCGTCCTACGGGAACAGGCTGCCCTATGTCGCCCCCATGCCCCGACTTGGTTTCGCCCGCTATACCGGCGCTTCTCTCCTCAGCCAACAACCATGACACGGGGGATGCCTGGCTCTCGGCGGTGCACTGATGTGCAGCAACGTCGGGCTCAGTTTGCTCTTGGATGGCTGCCTGGAACCGGTCAGAGTCTGCCTTGGACAAGGACAGAGAGGCGCTGCTCCTTCTGCGATCTCGACGCTACTCCCGGGCCAGCTTCGGCTAGGCGGACCTCGCTCCCGCGCGCCGGTCTGGGCGCCTGCACGTGGAGTTCTGACCAACCTTGTCCAGGGGAGCCTTCCGAAGCAGCGGACCAGGAAGTTGGCTTCCCTAACCCGACTGGTGTCTCAAGAGGACGCGGTTCTCCCCAGGGTCTGACTACAGCCCCGGCGGGCTGCGCTTTCGCTGGCTAGCCCACTGGCATCCCTCCCCCGCGACTGCGCTGGTTCTCGCTCCGCCGCAGGATGGACCCCGCGTGGCCCACGTCTTGAGTGCCCCTCGCCTCTCCGCCCTCAACACATAGGAAACTTGTCTCCTACACCGGGACCTCCTCGTCCTTGAGGGTGGTCCGAAGATCACGGCATCGCTCCGTGCGCGACACTCCCCTGGCCCCCTGTTCATCCCAGCCGACTCCTTGCTTGGCACGGCCAGCTCCTCCACTGAGCAGACTCTTCACCCAGATATCCTGCGGTTGGTCTGCGCTCAGTGGGAAACTCACATGATCGACCGCTTTGCCACGAGGTGCAATCGACAGCTCCCCCTCTTTCTCCCCCGTCCCGGACCCCTCGCCTGGGCAGTCGACGCGCTCCCCAGCTCTTGGGATGGCCTCAACGCTTCCGCGTATCCTCCGACGGTTCTAGCCCCCATGGTCCGGCTCTGCGCAGGGAATGCAACGCGGTCGTGTTACTGGTGGCCCCGTTCTCCTGGACCACTGACCTGCCGAGTCTCACCACAGCCCCCCCACTACTACTGCCCACCCCACGCACGATGCTCCGGCGACCCCGCCAGAGGTGGTTCCACCTGTGCCCAGAGCAGCTTTTCCTGCACGCCTTGACTTTGGGCAGCACGCCCTCGCCACTAGAGGTTTCTTGAGTGCAGCGGTGGAGGCTATCGCTACAGCCCGCAGACCCTCGACCAGGTGCGTCTACATGGGAAAGTGGCGAGTCCTACGGTCCTGGTGCGTTGTCCCATCCCTCTCCCCCACCGCTCTACCCCCACCTGGGTCTGCCCTGGGGGACTTGGGTGGGGTTAGGTATTTTTTAGTTCCCAGGGTCACCCTGGTCAGCCCCACAGGGTGGGTTTTTCTCTCTATTCTGGGGCATGTATTTCTGTCTACCCTTTGTCCATTCACCTGTATTTGCCTTTTTCAAACTCTCCCTACTGTCTGCACTGCCTGTAGCTCTTGATATTGGATGTGTGTTGCTAAATGGTCTTAGCTTTATTTAGGCCCCATGTGTTAGGTTTATTTAATGTATTTGACCGGCTGGCGACATACATTCAATGTTCTGTTTATTTTTTTTTTCACAAGCAGTGCAGGCACGTCCTGAGAAAGCCTTGTTGCTGTCGGGACGTTAAGCAATGTACAATCAATCAATCAATCCCCCACCGCTCTGACTACCACTCAGCTCGCCGAGTTCTTCCTCTGGCTCTTCGGCGCGATGGCCTTAGCGCACATCACCTCAGGGGTTACCTGGCCATGATAGCTGACGCTTATCACCACCTCAGCTGCCGGACCCTGCTGCCTGCAAAGACCTCGCCGACCTTATGGCCCACTTCGGCCTCCAGCGGCCAGTCCCCTGCTCGCTGTTCCCACGCTGGGACCTGTCCTGGGTGCTTACGTGGCTGAATTTGGACCGATTCGAACCGCTCCCCCTGGCCCGGTTCACGGATGTGACTCGGAAGACCTGTTTCCTGCGGGCCCTCGCCATGGCTGCCCGAGTAAGAAAACTGCACGCGCTTCCACGCGCGCCCTGCCTGCCTACAGTTCAGGACAGATGGCTCCGTGCAACTCCTCACCGACCCTTCCTTCCTCGCCAAGACTAGGTCTCCCCTGTCTGCGCCCCAGGTGATCACCATTCGGTTGCTGAAAGGATTGAACTTTCCCCAGGAGACCAGGCAGCAGATCCAGTGCGCGCCCTGCGCGTCTACCTACGCCGATCCAAGCCCATCCGGAGGGGACGGTCCCCGCCTCTTTCTGCCATTGTCCCCAGGCAGAACGGATATATCGGCCAAACGATATCTTCCTGGCTACGCTGGTTTATCCGGTCCGCCTACCAGGACCTCTCCCCAGAGGGAGCTAAGAAGCTAAGGATCCACGCACACGAGGTTCGAGACATGGCCACGAGCATTGCCTTCGACCGCAACTGTGCCGTCGGAGACATCGTGGCAGCTGTGGGCTGGCGGGCAGATCAACCTTCACCTGCTTCTACCTCGGGGATCTGACACGCCAGTGAGACAACCTGGCCCTGGTGGGGGACATCGCCGGGATGCAACACTTCCTCCCTGGCGCCGTTGGTAAAGCTTAGCTGAAATTGTCGGGAGTTTGCTTCAGGGAGGGCGGGTCTGGCTAAGCCCCTTTACTGGGAGTAATTTTCTGGGCGGCACCCTCCTCCTCTTCGCTATTCTTCCTAGTAGTAATGTCATCAGGAATGTATTTTGAGAAAACAAATGAATTTGTTTTCTCAAAACACATTACCGATGGTATTACTATATGGGATTAGTTCTTAGCTAGTCTAATTTTAGCCCAAAATTCGTTGTGTACGATTATGGTCGTTATGGCAGGAGAGGGGCGCCATAGAGTGGGCGGAAGCCCGGTTAGCCTCCCTTTCTGTTCAACCACGCATGCGCTCCGCGCTTCCCGCTTCAGTCAGTTTCTTTGCTAGTTACTGAGCGGTTGTGTACGTCGTGAGCTCTGCGCTTCGAAGTGCTCTTGTGCCTTTACCGGTCATTGGACTGTTGTTTGCCTTCGCCTTTGAGCCTTAGGCTTGGACGCTTTCGTGTGAGGACTGCTTTGCAGTTGTGTTTGTGCCTTAGGGCTAGCCTTCAGTGGCGCCGGTGAACTGTTTGCATGTGTTGTGGCCGCTCGGACTGGTAGCTGCGCCATTGTGTGCCCGGTTCAGGCCGGGGGGCCTGTGTGCTTGAGAACTGTGATTGGTGTGTTCGCTCGTCGTTTCGTCCCTTGGCGCTTCGCATAGGACGAACTCCGGAGTGTTGGTGCGTGGCGGCTTCCTGGCGTTTCCTTGCCGCTTCTTCTATCCTGCTGTTGCTGCGGGGTCTTGTGCCTTCGACCGGTGACAGTTCGAGCTGCCTCTTCGCCTGGCCATCTGCCCGCCACGTGGTTTGTTGGTCCCTCCTCTTCGGATGGCGAGGTAAAGATTCGGTTTGAGCCTATGCCAGGCGCTCGGGGTGTGGGTAGAGCGCCGGGCCTCGGCATAAGCCCTTTATCGAAATTTTCGTTCAAGCGTGGTTCGTTTTCGCGTGCCCGCAGGGGCACGCTCGCTCGAATCTCATTATTTCCTTTGTGTTGCAGTGGGCAAGTAAGCACCTGCTTGCGATGTGGGCAGTTTCAGTGGCCGAGTGACGGACATTCCTTTTGCCTGACCTGTTCCGGTTGTGCCTCAACTAACCCGTGCCCGGTTTGCGCCCCATGGCCGGAAAAGCAGTGGACAGATCTCCTGCGTTTCTACGGCCGAGAACGACCGACCCCAGCACGGGGTTCCGATCCATCCCCGGTACGCGCCACAGACCCGCCGAGTGGCCCTTACTGTGTGGTAGCGCCCCCAGCTCAGCAGCCTCCGCTGCGAGCTAGAGCGCTAAAACCGGCATCCACCACAGTCCCGTCGAGTGGTCGCTGTGCGGTTCAGGATCGTCGAGGCCCGCCAGCTAAGCCTCTTGTAAAAAATCCGGTATCCACCACAGTCCCGTCGTGGTCGCTATGCGGTCGTGACTTCCAAGCAGTCACATGTTGATGCACAGGCACACGCAGCGACTTCGGTAGACGTCCTGACTGAGACACAATGCCACAGCCAACCAGGTCAGCGATCGGCACTCTCCTTTACTTGGACCTGTTGTGCCCCCCTCCTCGTCCGCCACGGATAATGTATTAGTCGCCTCAGCTCCTTAAACCAAGACTGGCGACACGGCACCTAGACCGGACAGATTTGCTCGGCGTTCGCGTCCCCGCTCCCGGTCACGCAGCCTGAGATGCAGCCCAGCTTCGCCCCGAGACTGCCCGCCCCGTTTACGCCATGAGCGCTCTTCCTCCTCTAGCCGTTGGTCGCGCTCCAGGGACTCGTCGAAGCGCCGGAGAGTGTCTTCCCGCCACTCAGCTTCTAGCCGACCCCCACGAGCTCGCGCTAGGCACGACTCGTCCCGCAGTTCACCGTCACGCCGGTGCCGACGTTCGGTGTCTTCCCATCGCCGCTACTACTCCAGGCAACGCAGCGTCTCCCGCCACGACCGCGGACAGCGACACCGCAGATTTCGTCGGACGTCTTACTCGTCGCGAGATTGTTCGTCGCTACGGCGCCCTTGGCACCCCCCGCCGGTGAGAAGCTCGTCGCTTAGGGCTACGGCCGTCTCCCGGACTGACAATGCGGCTATACTCGCTTCTCGGCAAGTGGTAGACGCAGCCCCCAGCACTGTGCCGATTGAAGACGATGCTCTCAGCTTGTACCCTGCGGAGTCGGTGTCAGCCCTCCTTCGAGAGACCAGCCCAGACCTGCCCCTTCTCTCGCCTGACGATGAGGAACTACAGCCATCGTCCATGGGACACAGGTTGGAGACTCTTCGGGCACTAGATGAAGCGGCGCGCATCATTGCGGGCTGCCTTCCAGCAGATATTTGCCCTCCGTCACCCCCACTCAAGAGGAAGGCTTTCGCCTCCGTCGATGCTGATTGTCAGGGCAAGCGGTTCAAGTCTCTTCCCCAGCCACCGGGCTTTAAGGACATTTGTGAAGCCTTCTCCGCTCATCTCTCGCAGGGTCGCTGCGGCGTTGCTGGTTTCTTTTCAGACTCCAGGTGGCCGGCAGGTTTGGATATTTCCTTTCGGCAATCTTGGTATGCGGGACACTCGCAGAGTTTTTCTTGCCCCCTGCCTAAACTGGACCCCACGGCGGCGTCTTTTACTGGTGCTACCCTGCGGCAGTCTCTTCTTCCTGGCGTGGAACAGACAGCGACGCTCGTTCGGAACGCCCTCGCGGCAGCGGGTTTCCTGGATCTAGCGATGCAAGCTATCGTTCGTCGAATTGAAGACGCCTGGCATCCTTCGTTGTCTTCCCTGTTTGGGGACCTGCTAGCGTTGGCCGTCTCTGGGAACCGTGCGGCCTACCACGCCTCCGTCAATGCGATGGCTGCGGCCCTTAACTGCGATTTGTTGAGACGGGATGCGGTTCTACGCCTTTGCCCCATCCCTCCCGATGTCAAGACGCAGCTTCGCCAAGTTTCCCTTGGAGGAGAGCTCCTGTTCGGCCCCGACTGGCTTGCTGTCAAGGAGGCGAATAAAGACTCCTGGCCCAGCCGCCCTGCTACAGCTCCCTTTCGAGTCCCCCGCAAGGCTCCGGGTCGCTCCCTGCGGGCTTCCAGACCCAGCGTTCGTCCCCCTACCAGAGGTGGATGTCTCCCCCCCAGACCTCCTGCCTTTCCCTGCGCCCGCCCCTCTACAGGCTCCACCCCTGCGCCCCCTGCGCGCTCCTGGCCCAGACCTGCCCGTCGGCTCGGGCGGGGTAGGGCCCAGTGATTGCCTGTCTCGTCCCCCGCCGACTGCTTCCGGGTCTCCTGTCGGCGGGAGGCTAGCGCTTCGCAGCGACGTGTGGCGAGCGCTTATACCGGACGACCCGTGGATCCTATCTACTATCGCCGAGGGACTTCTGATCTCCTTTCAGTCGCCCCCACCCCTGCGCCGCTCGCCATTGTGGACAGCGCTGCCGTCAGACCAGGCCAGAGCCGAGGCCCTCAGCGCCGAGGTAGCTGACTTGCTGCAGAAGTCGGCCACAGAGGTGGTGATGCGACATGACTCCTCAGCTTTCTACAGCCGGCTCTTCCTGGTACCCAAGCCTGGCGGCAAGTGGCGCCCAGTCATAGACCTCTCGGCGCTCAACAAGTTCATCATTGCTCCTTCCTTCCGCATGGAGACCGCCCGGGCCTTTCGGGCCGCTGTGCAGCCGATGGACTTCGTGGTCAGCCTGGACCTCTCGGATGCGTACCTTCACGTACCCATACACCCAGCCTCCAGGCGTTACTTGTGCTTCGCGTTCCAGGGAGTGGTCTACCAGTTCCGCGCGCTTCCCTTCGGCCTCAATCTCAGCCCTTGGGTGTTTACTCGGATCATGGATGCTGTGGTAGCCAGAGCCCGTCGTACTTCCACGAGTCTCACCTCGAACTATTTAGACGACCTGCTCTTGAGGAACCAGTCCGAGACTGCCCTGATGGAGGACCGGGACGCCCTTCTCCACCTGCTCGAAGTTCTGGGCTTCTTGGTCAACTTCGGCAAGTCCGACCTCGTGCCAGCGCGCCACTTTGTGCACCTGGGTATGGAGTTCCACACCGACCTCAACATCGTCCGGCTCCCGGAGAAACGCATCCAGAAGTTGGTGAATTTAGCACGGCAGGTTTCTCAGTTGGCGACGCTGCCGGCCAGGCAGTGGCTGCAGCTTCTGGGATTGATGAACGCAGCGGCGGACCTCCTTCCCTTGGGACGACTTTACTCCCGGTCTCTGCAACTGCACCTCCTCCTGCACTGGCGTCCGTTGTCGGCCGACCTCGACGCCCCGGTTCCGGTCACTGCCTTGACCCGTCCTTACCTTCTACGCTGGACGGATCCTTCCTGGCTCGCGACAGGAGTGCCACTCTTTTCCCCACCCCCCACCCTCTCCCTGTGCGTCGACGCGAGCCTCTCCGGTTGGGGAGCTCACCTCCTGCCGTCATTCGAGACTGCCTCTGGGCTGTGGCCCCGGGAGTCACCGCCCCGGCACATCAATTGGTTGGAACTGAAGGCGGTCTGGCAAGCCCTCCTTGTTTGGGAACTGCGCCTCTGACATCAGGAGCTTCTAGTCCTGTCGGACAACTCCACGGTCGTCGCCTACATCCAGAGGCAAGGCGGGACCCGTTCTCCCTCCCTCTGCATCCTCCTCTACCACTTACTTCGGTGGTGCGAGGACCGGCACATCACTCTTCGTGTGCGTCACATTCCGGGTCACCTGAATGTCTTGGCCGAATCCCTCTCCATACGCGGTCAGCTGCTGCATACCAAGTGGTCGCTGCGTCCAGACATCTTCCGGATGATCGGCGCAGCCTGGGAGACACCCATGGTCGACCTCTTCGCCATGAGAGGGAATCGGAAGCTCCCTCTGTTCGTCTCTCCAATTCCAGATCCCCTGGCCTGGGCAGTGGACGCTCTCTCCATCCCTTGGGACGGCCTCGTCGCCTATGCCTACACGCCGACGGTGCTAGTCCCCAAGGTTCTGCTCAAGCTCAGAGGGTGCAACACGATACTGTTCCTGGTGGCCCCGTTTGCTGGACCAGGACGTGGACCACAGACCTGCTGAACCTCGCAACGGCCCCCCCGCTGACGCTTCCCACCCCAAGCACGATGCTCAAGCAACCACATCGTGCGGTCTACCACCCGTGTCCGGAGCGTCTCCTCCTTCACGCCTGGAGGTTGTCAGGCAAGCCCTCTCCGCTAGAGGCTTCTCGAGTGCAGCAGTGGATGCAATCGTTTCAGCCTGCAGATCCTCGACCAGACGTGTTTACGAAGGCAAGTGGAGAGTCCTCTGCTCCTGGTGCGACGATAGACGCCTCTCCCCCACCGAATTGACAGTTCCTCAGCTGGCGGAGTTCTTCCTCTGGCTGTTCTCCGACCAGCACCTAGCGCCCATTACCATCAGAGGCTACCTGGCCATGATTGCGGACACGTACAGACATCTGGGACGGCCCGATCCTGGCGCCTGCAAAGACCTTGCCGACCTGATGGACCACTTCGGTCTACAGCGTCCCACTCTACGTTCCTTAGCACCTAGATGGGACCTGCCCTGGGTGCTTACGTGGCTCAACTCGCCTCGCTTCGAGCCCATCCAGTCGGCAACACTACCAGATGTGACGCGGAAGACTTGCTTCCTCTTGGCCCTCGCCTCTGCCTCCAGGGTCAGCGAGCTACACGCCCTTTCGGCACGCCCCGACTGTCCAGTTCAGAGCGGACGGTTCAGTTCAGCTGCTGCCCAACCCGGCCTTCCTAGCTAAGACCAGATCTCCTTTGGATGCCCCCCAACTGGTGACGATTCAGCCATTAGGAGACCCAGGTTCCACCCGTGAGTCCAGACAACAAGACCCGGTGCGAGCCTTACGTGTGTACCTGCGCTGGACCAAGCCGCTACGCAGGGGACGCACCCGCCTTTTCCTTCCTCTGTCCCCAGGTAGAAATGACATCTCAGCCCAGATGATATCCTCCTGGCTTCGGTGGGTGATACGATCAGCCTACCACGACCTGGCGCCTCACACAGCCAAACACTTGCACATCAGGGCGCACGAGATCAGAGCCATGGCTGCAAGCCTAGAATTCGACCGCAACTGTGCTGTCAAAGACATTGTGGCGGCTGTGGGCTGGCGAGCGGAGACCACCTTCGCACGCTTCTACCTGAGGGACCTCTCCAGCCAGCGCCAGAACCTCTCGCTGGTGGGAGACATCGTGGCGGCGCAACACTCCCTCCAGGCGCCTTAGGCGCCGTAAGTATCTTTGCTAAAATTAGAGGGAGGTTGCTTGGGGAGGACCACTAGAAGTAGTATAATGGCAGGGGTAGGGGCGTTATAGCGGCACCCGCCTCCTCTTCGGGATTCTCCCATATAGTAATACCATCGGTAATGTGTTTTGAGAAAACAAATGTATTTTTCTTTCAAATGAATTTTTTTGAAAAATACTTACCGATGGTATTACTCGAAGATCCCTCCCACCTGCCCCGCTTGCCGCTGGTCTGCTAAGAAACTGACTGAAGCGGGAAGCGCGGAGCGCATGCGTGGTTGAACAGGAAGGGAGGCTAACCAGGCTTCCGCCCACTCTATGGCGCCCCTCTCCTGCCATAACGACCATAATCGTACACAACGAATTTTGGGCTAAAGTTAGACTAGCTAAGAACTAATCCCATATAGTAATACCATTGGTAAGTATTTTTCAAAAAAATTCATTTTAAAGAAAAATACATTTTTCTCCAAAATGTATTTTTTCGAAAAATACTTACTGATGACATTACTCAGAGGACCCTCCTACCTGCCCCAATTGCCGCCAGTAAACTAAGCATTTCCGACTGGCTTGACACCACGTGGCACGTGACCGGATGGGCAGGGACGGGAGGCTACTCAGGGCCCCTGGTTACGGCCCCTTGAGGTGCCTCCCTGGTTGTGTAGGAACACAACAGGTTCTTAGGCTGAAATTAGGTAAACTAGGCATACTTCCTAATAGTAATGTCATCGGTAAGTAATTTTTGAAAAAATACATTTTAGAGAAAAATTCATTTTTACGCAAATTTGGGTAAGTGTGCAGTCGTTTCAAACAGCAAAGGGATTTTATCTTGAGCCATTTGTTGGCTACTTATTGTTTACATGTAGCCCTTGTGTTGATGAATGATCATGTGTGCACTGTAGTTTCTGGATAGTGTTCAGATATGGAATATGAAGATAATGTTTTGTCTGACACAGGTAATCTTTACTACGGACAACGGAGCCGGACCCATCACTACCATCTTTACGCTGCCTGCTAAAAATAGCTTGTGTGACGGTAACTGGCACACTATCCAAGGTGAGTGTCATACAGTTAACACTTAACCTATTTCATCCTGAGGCTGATTTTGTAACATTTGCTTATTGTCCTATGAAGGCTACATTACAGACTAGGAGATAGATCAACTGTTTTAGTTTAAGGGTGGTGCCAGAATAGCTTGGCGCCAGAGGCGCCATGCTATTCTGGCACCACCCTTGAACTATCAGTCAAATTCATTTCAAGCAATGATTGTATCAGGATGATAAGGGTTAAACTCCCAGAACTAAATGACTTCCATTCAATAGAATGGAAGTCATTTAGTTCTGGGAGTTTAACAGTTAAATTAGTAATATCCTATTTTATGCCTGTTGCCTAGTCAAGCACTGAGGGTTTACGTGTAGTGAGACTGCAAGTGGGTCAAAATGACAGACATAAGGGAATATTGCTGCTAATTTTGACATCTTTTTCTCACTCGGACTGCATTATTTTGCTGCAGATAAACTTGTAAACAAAGATGAGTAAAACTAACAAGTAGAACCTGTTCTGAGCGAACACTTTTTTATTTTCTCAAAATCTTTACAGATGGCATTACTACTAGGAAGGTTCGCTTAGCATACCAATTTTAGCCCCAAAAACTCCTCGTGTACACCACAACTGGGGAGGCGACTCTACGGTGTCATTACCAAGAGACCCTGAGTAGCCTCCCCTGCCTCCCTATCCAGTGGCGCACTCACCAGTCTCTGAGTAGCAATGCCATCGGTAAGTGTTTTTCGAAAAAATACATTTTAGAGAAAACTCCATTTGTTTTTTCAAAATACATTACCGATGGCATTACTATCTGGGAATACACTCTATTGCCTATAGATTTCAGCAAAAATTGTGTGTAGCACACAACTGGGGAGGAGACACCGGGGATCCAAGCACTATGACCCCGGGTGGCCTCCCCTTACTACCCTATCCCGGCGAGCACAGGGCGACCTCGTCAGTTTCACTCATAGCTCGACCGGGGACGGTCGAGTTTTTGCCTTTCTCCGTTCTACGGGTTTCAGTGGTTTTTGACTGTGGGCTTGAATTGGAGTCTTCGATTCAGCCCTGGACTCACTACATTCGTGGTTTTTCCTTTGACAATTGGACTCATTGTGACCTGTGCGCCGACCGGTTTTACCGGCTCTGACTTTGTGAGTTCACCCTTGGCTTGGCCTTGGGGTTCGACGACGCACGTGACTTGTGCCCTGCTGTTTTGTGCACGGTTGACTTTCTTCGCCGGCGTAGTTGGTTTAGGGCCTTATGGCTTCTGCTGTGTCGAAGTCTTGCCGCCGTGCGGGGACTTCCAGTGGCCGGATGATGCACACGACTCTTGCTTGCCGTGTTTGGGCTGTGCTTCGGACGGAACGTGTGACGGTGGCGCCGCTTGGACGGAAGACCGGTGTTCACGCAGGTGGGACTTCTACAGGCGTGACCGGGCCCCTCGCCCGCTTCTGTCTCCCCGGGATCCTCCACGGGTGGACGTACTTCCCTCGGCGCATCGGGCTTTCCGGCCCACAGGTAAGTCCCCTTCTTGTACCGTTACCTCGCAGGTTCTCCCTCCCCTCTCCGAGTCTTCGGAGCAGGGTAGGCGAGTTTCGGAGTCACGCTCCCCACGCTCTGCTTCGTTAGCGCGTGGCTTGAGCCCATTTTGGTTCCCACCCCCCGCTCTGCTTCGGGCGAGCGGTCTGGGAGAGATGAGCGTTCGTCGGCCACCCCCGGCTCTAGGTCTCCGGAGCGGGGGCGGGTGACGGAACGCAAGCATAAGAAAGAGAGTAAACGTGATAAGAAATGCTCTCGCTCACGCACCGAAGCTTCGGAACGTGACTCGAGACCGTTAGTAATGCTGCCTCCCCGCTCTGTATTTTCCGAACGGGCACGGCATGCTTCGCTTTCTTCCCCCCCCCCCGCCCGCCCCGTCTCGCCTGGGCGGGCCCAGGGTGTGGTTGACTCTCGCCCCCCACGCTCCGAGGAGTCGGAGCGGGGGTCGCGTGCACATAAATTGTCCCCTCCCCGCTTCGCTTCGCCTGAGCGGGCTTGGCGTGACCGTAGACTGTCTCCCCCCCCCCCCCCCCCCCCCCCCCCCGTCTCGTTTCGACCGGACGGGCCCGGTGTGACTTGGACCCTCGCCCCCCCCCTCGCTCCGAGGCTTCGGAGCTGGGGCAGCGGGCTCATAAATCGTCCCCTACCCGCTTCGCCTTTCCTGAGCGGGCTTGGCGCGACCCTAGACTGTCCCCCCCCCCCCGCCTCGTATCGACCAGGCGGGCCCGGTGTGACATCGCGCGTCCTCCACGGTCCGAAACATCGGAGGGGGGGGGGCCGCGTGCCCGGTATTTGTCCCCTCCCCGCTCCGCCTTTCCTGAGTGGGCTAGGTGAGACTCTTGGCGGTCCCCCCCCCCCCCCCCCCCCCGCACCGGTCCTCCCGGGCGGGCCAGGGGTGACCAGGCCACTTCCTCGGTATTCCGATCGCGGTTTGTCGCTCACGTCGCCTGCCGCGTGCGGATCCCGACTTCGAGGTGGACCGTCGCTTTGCCACGGTCCCTCCATCGCCGCGGCGCCCCTCTTTGCGTGCGTCGCGGGCGGCTGCGTCTACCTCGCGCGCGGCGGTGTGGTGCTCTCGTAGCCGCTCGCCCCTTTCGTCTTTGCCGCGAGAAGATCAGTTTTGGAACCGGACGTCCTCAGCCTTCATCCGACGGACTCGGCCTCGGCGATCTTCTTGCAGGACTCGGCGGCTGGTTCTCCTTCCCGCCTTTTCCGCTGTCTCGTCGGCCTCCGCCTCATCAGACGTTGCCGGCCCTTCGCTCAGATCACAGACGGTCCACGCTCTGGGTGAGGCTTCAAGGCTTATCGCCAAGTCCCTACCGCCCGACGTCTGTCCGCCTTCGCCTCCTCCGAAGAGACAGGCTTCGGCCATGGTCGACGCGCAGAGGCAAGTCCAGCGCCGCAAGTCCCTCCCGCAGCCAGCCGGCTTCCGGGACCTCACCGATGCTTCTCCGCCCAGCTGCGTAACGACGCTTTCGGCGACACGGGATACTTTACCGCCGCTCGATCGCCGGTGGGAATCCACTTAAGCTTCCACCAGGCCTGGTACGCTGGACACTCCCAAGCCTTCGCCATACCTTTTCCAGCGGTGGATGCGGCGGCCTTACTACAGGCGGGCGGCCGCAGGCTCGTCCAGAACTCGTGGCCTCGGCCTCTCGACAGGATCGCCTCCTTAGCGCGGAACTCGCTGGCGTGCTCGGGTTTTGGAACTGGCTACCCAGGCAGCCCTGCAGTGCCTACAGGATACGTGGGACCTGGAGGCTCAGTCCCCGCTTCGTGACGTGCAGTCCATCCTGATAGCGGCCAACCGGTCCGCCTACCATTCTTCCGCCACCGCCAGGGCAGCAGCTGCCAATTGCGACCTCTGGAGGAGGGATACCCTTTTGCGCCTCTGCTCGGACCTTCCCTTGTCAGTGAAGACCCAGCTCCGTCAAGCCCCCTTAGGTGGTCCTCAGCTGTTCGGCGACACTTGGCACACCGTTAGGGAATCTTCCAAGGACTTGTGGCCCAAGCCTGCATCTAACTCAGCCTCGACCCGCTTTCGCGCCCCCCGCCCGGCCGGGGGTCGTGCCCGGCGGTCTTTCAGGCCCTCCGTTCCTACAGTCGGATCTTCATGAGGTCGGGCCCGTCCATTCCAGGCTACTCTGGCCGGCCCCGCCCCTCGCCCTGCTTGGCCCCGCGGTGCCCGTAGATCGGGCCGCGGTCGGGCTCATTGCCTCGCCCCCGCCTCCGCCCCCGCCCTCAGTTCTCGGGTCTCCTGTCGGCGGGCGGCTGTCGCTCTTCAGCGATCTTGGAGATCGCTGTTCCCGGACGACCCCTGGATTCTTTCCACCTTTACCGCAGGCCTGCAACTTTCGTTCCTGTCGCCTCCGCCTCTTCGCAGATCACCCATGTGGACCCAGGAACCGCTCGACGGCACACAGGCGGACGCTGTGCGCGGGGAAGTGGCGACCCTCCTCACCAAAGCGGCGACAGAGGTGGTTTCGCAGCAGGACTCTCCGGCGACGGCCAGGACTCTCCGTGCGGCCCTCCGGCCGATGGACTTTGCGATCAGCCTCGATCTGTCGGACGCCTATCTGCACGTCCCGATTCTTCTGTCGTTTCGCCGGTACCTTCGGTTTGACTTGGGGGGATCGTCTACCAGTTCTGCGCCCTTCCTTTCGGCCTCGACATCAGTCCGTGGGGGGTTACAAGACTGCTCGACGCCGTGATAGCCTACTTCCGTCAGCGCTCCTTGAGCCCGGCCTCCAATTACTTGGACGACCTTCTACTGCGCAACTTGGTTTCCGCAGCCCTCCAGACGGTCAGGGATGCCCTGCTTTCCCTTCTGCGTCGTCTAGGTTTCCTACTCATTTTGGGGAAATCCGATCTTCTCCCTCGCGACGGTTTCTACATCGGGGGATGGAATTCCTGACCGACCTCAACCTTGTCCGCCTGCCTCTGGCCAGGCGACAGAAGATCGTCGACTTAGCGACTTCGATGGGGATGGGATCCTCCTTCACCGCCAGGGTCTGGCTTCAACTCCTGGGCCTCCTCAGTGCGGCTGCGGACCTGCTTCCCTTGGGCAGGCTTATGCTCGGCCTCTCCAGCTACATCTCCTTCTTCACTGGCGACCCTCGGGCGCTCTGTTGGATCTAGTACCTGTCACGCCTCTGGCTCGTCCTCACCTCGAGAGGTGGGCGGACCTCGCTTGGCTGGCTTCGGGGGTGGCCCTACACTCCCCGCCGCCTCGGTGGTCTCTCTGTACAGATGCGAGCCAGGCCGGCTGGGGCGCGCACCTGTTACCGGATTCTCTCGGCCTCGGGCGTTGGCTTCGGGAGCTGTTAGGGAATCACATCAACTGGCTGGAGCTGAAGGCAGTTGGGTTGGCATTCGACGTTTGGCAGGAGACCTTGGCCAATCAGGAAGTCCTCGTGCTCTCCGACAACTCGACGGTGGTGGCTTACATACAGAATCAGGGGGGCGCTCACTCGCCCTCCCTTGCTTCTTCGGTACCACCTTCTCCTCTGGTGCAGGGATCGAGGCTTTGCCCTACGAGCCCGCCACATCCCTGGCCACCTCAACGTGATTGCGGATGCCCTGTCTCGTCGCGGACAGTTGCTCCACACGGAGCGGTCCCTACGCCCGGATATTTTTCGCCTGCTCTGCTCTCACTGGGAAACGCCGCTAGTGGATCTGTTTGCCACCAGATGAAACAGCCAGCTCCCGGTCTACGTCTCGCCAGTCCCAGATCCACTCGCTTGGGCAGTGGACGCGCTCCCCATTCCTTGGGTCGGCCTGATTGCTTACGCCTACCCCCCGTCAGTCCTCGTTCCGAAGGTACTGCGGAAGCTTCTGGGATGCTCGGCGGTCCTCCTGCTGGTGGCCCCCTTCAACTGGACCAAGAGCTGGACCACGGACCTCCTCGCGCTTGCGACGGACCCTCCTCTGGAGCTTCCTACCCCTCCCACAATGCTCAAGCAGCCCCGTCAGCAGCTTTTCCATCCGTGCCCCGAACGCCTCCGCCTACACGCTTGGAGGTTGTCCGGCACGCCCTCGCCGCTAGAGGTTCTCGGATGCTGCAGTGGCGGCAATTGCAGCAGCCCGCAGACTCTCTACAAGGAAGGTGTACGAAGGCAAGTGGAGGGTCTTTCAGACCTGGTGCACCTCCCATGGGCTCCCTCCCACTAACCTAGCCTCCCACCAACTGGCGGAGTTCTTCCTGTGGCTCTTCGACGACCGGGGCTTAGCCCCGGTTGCCATCAAGGGCTACCGCGCTATGATCGCGGACACCTACCGTCACCTGTGTCTTCCGGACCCAGGCGCCTGCAAGGATCTGTCGAATTTCTGGCTCACTTTGAACTCCGACGTCCGGTTTCACGTTCCCTAGTACCCCGGTGGGATCTTGCCTGGGTACTGACGTGGTTGAATACGGACCGGTTTGAGCCCCTCCCCTTGGCTCGGTTCTCAGACTTGACCCGGAAAACCTGTTTCCTTCTGGCTCTCGTTACAGCGTCCCGAGTCAGCGAGCTTCACGCGCTCTCGATGCTCCCAGCCTGTTTGCAGTTTCGTTCCGACGGCTCTGCGCAGCGGCTCTCCGATCCGTCCTTCCTGGCCAAGAACCGCCGCCCGCGGCGGCTCCTCAGGTGCTAACGATACGGCCCCTCCGTGGAGCGGACCTCTCCCCTGGATCGCGGCAACAGGACCCAGTGCGGGCGCTAATGATTTACCTGCGCCGCTCTCAGCCGCAGCGCCGGGGGCGCTCGCGCCTCTTCTTACCTTGTCCGCGGGCAGACGCCACATCTCGGCCCAGATCGTGTCATCCTGGCTGCGGTGGGTGATTAGGTCAGCCTACCTAGACCTCTCCCCACGCGGCGCTGAGCCTTTACAAATCCGGGCGCATGAAGTGAGAGCAGTAGCCGCCAGTCTAGCCCTGGACCGCAACTGCTTGGTCAAAGATATTGTGGCAGCGGGTGGCTGGCGCTCAGACTCCACTTTCGCACGCTTCTACCTTAAGAGACCTATCCGGCCGACGTGACTCCCTGGCACGGGTGGGCGACATCTCCGCGGCCCAGCACTCCCTCCGAGCGCTGCTGGCGTCTTAGGCACATCATAGCTGAAATCGTCGGGAGTTCTCTCTCGATGGGGTCGGCGGAGTGGTTGGGTTATGGTTAGATACGGCACCCTCCGCCTGTTCGCCATTCTCCCAGATAGTAATGCCATCGGTAATGTATTTTGAAAAAACAAATGAATTTTTTTTCTAAAATGTATTTTTTTGAAAAATACTTACCGATGGCATTACTCGGATGGCCCTCCCGCCTGCCCCGCTTGCCTCTTGTGGCTATGTGTGAAACTGACGAGGTCGCCCTGTGCTCGCCGGGATAGGGTAGTAAGGGGAGGCCACCCGGGGTCATAGTGCTTGGATCCCCGGTGTCTCCTCCCCAGTTGTGTGCTACACACAATTTTTGCTGAAATCTATAGGCAATAGAGTGTATTCCCAGAGAGTAATGCCATCGGTAAGTATTTTTCAAAAAAATACATTTTAGAAAAAAAATTCATTTTTCACAAGAAAAAACAGTGGTTAGAAAAGACAAGTGCTCTCCCTCTCAAGAATTGTTAAGGGGCAAAAAGTGTCACCTGTCATTAACCCATTTAGCCCTGAGTCCCTACAACAGGGGATGTATTGACCATGATAATTCAAGAGTAGTGCCAGATTAGCTTGGCGCCTGAAGGCACCAAGCTAATCTGGCACTACCCTTGAATTATCTTGGTCAATCCATCTCCTGCTGCTGGTGCGTAGTTATTAGGCAACACCTCCAAAATTTGTAAAACGGGACCTTGGGGCTAAAAGGGCTAAAACCGTTTCTGTGGCTACAGACACCTAAATAGTGGTCTTTAATAACAGGTGATCTCTTAGTTTTATGAAGGCAACACCATATTGGCATAGATCATTCATAAGACCTCATAAAGATCTACATCTCTTGCAAGACATGTCTTCCTCGTGGGTTGTTCATCATCTTGATTACTAGTGTTTGTGTCTGCAGCCAACAAAAACAAGAACGTGGTGACACTGCTGGTGGACGGATCACAGGCCCCTGAACCCGGCATCGGGAACGCTAAAGTGTCGGCAGCTGATACAAACGACCCGCTGTTCGTTGGTGGTGTGCCAGGTGGGTGGAACAGATTGATTTTCACGGCTGGAATGCCACAGGGCTAGAGTCGGGGCAGGTTTATTGGATTCATCTTTCTGCATAGATGAGGGGGGGTGGGGGGGGGGGAGCTCCCTGTCAAGTTGTGGACACAAATATGGTCAGATGCTCGGAGGTCATCATTTTATTTTTATTTCATTTAACAAAACTTTATTTGATCATTTATTTTTTTACATTTGAGGGTTTCAAACTAGGGTCGACCTACAATGGTTGTCTCGTTCGATTCACTGCTACTGCTGTAGCAAATCGAGGAAGACAATCGGCGTGCAATCAGAAAAAGCAGACTGTTTCTTTGACCTTATTGGTATTGCTGATCTACACTTAGTTTTATGTAAGAAGCAGGCCAGCAACCATGACAATTCACGGGTAGTGCCAGATTAGCTTGGCGCCAAGCTAATCTGGCACTACCCGTGAATTATCATGGTTGATCCATCTCTTGCTCATCTCACTAGGACTATCAGTGGATGCAGACTGCGTTTTGAAAATAATTATAAATTCAACATGAAAGACCCCAAGCTATGAAACGGACTATGGATACAAAGTGGTTTCAGCAACAGCCATAGACTGTCGGGGCTCATGAGGATCTAGACCTCTTGCATTTGGTGGTGTTCACATTTTCTCAGCAGTGAAGGGGTTAACTCATTCGCGACGTACCGCATGGGGATACACGTCCAGAGGCCATGTTTCCCCATGCGGTACGTCGCGAATCATGGAATGAGTTAAAGAGGTACTGAAATGTTTCCATTTTCTTACTTCGTTCGGGACATTAAGAATTTTCCCTTCCTTTTTCCTTGCAGACAAGAGCGCTAAGGGAATTCTAACGGATGAGAACTATGTTGGCTGCCTGCGTAACATTCAGCTGAATGACAAGCCACACTATCTGGCAACGGGCTTGAAAACGGGCGACGTTCAGCTCGATTCTTGTCCAGTGAGCTAAACCAGTGTTTCCTTTTCAAGATGGTGAATACATTTTGGAAATGACTGCATGCATCCACCGGTTGACTCGTCACAATGGCTGCTCAAATGCTCTGTCTTACTTTTATCTTTAACTCATTGATCCCTAAGGTCTCAATTTGTGAGATGCCCATTGAAAACCACGCAGCAGTTTAGAAGGGAGATCGATCCTGGCATTTGTTTAGGAGATAGGTCAGCCATGGTACCTGTGAGTTGGAAATTTACAAATTTGGAATTAGTCTTCATAACCTACATATAGTTTAGGATAGAGATAGATCAGGCATGATAGTTCAAGGGTGGTGCCAGAATAGCTTGGTACCTAGAGCTCCAAGATACTCTAGCACCACTTTTAAACTATTAGGTTAATCTGTTTTTAGGAATCAGTATTTCTTGGATATATCATGATGTGAGAAACGCGGCTCAGATTATGAGGAGTTGTATGCTGTTTACAAATAAAAGCTGAGCTTGAAACAGTAACCACTCGTCTCCATAACCACAGGGTAATCAAACCTATTGCTCAATGTTAATATATTTCGCTGATAGTTCTACGTAACTATTAGTGTTATCATTAAAATTTTACAATTTTTCCATGGAACGGTATACCAACGCCCTTGTGCATTCATCCACCGGTACTGTTTACAGTACCTGTGGCTGCATGCATAAGGGGATTAACGCACCAAAGTACCAAGTTTGTGAGAGGTTAATCACAGTTGTTTCTTCATACCAGAAGGATTTTGCTCAAGCAACAAAAATTATGACACTAGTGTCCTCATCACTGCATCATAAAAATACTTTGATTTTGAATACTGAATACACATTAATGTACCATGCAACCTAAGAATGACTGAAACTATACTAGATTTTACTTTAAACAGCGCTTTTGCTGATGCATTTTTCAAAGTGTAATAATGATGAATTATCAGTGGCGACTCATGTGTTAACCCATATCATACCGAGGCTAAAAGCTTCAAATTTGTACACTGTCATATGCAAGCTACATTATAGTACTTAAAGATAAGGATATAGACCAATGGCTTTAGTTCAAGGGTAGTGCCAGAATAGCTTGGCGCCTCTAGGTGCCAAGCTATTCTGGCACTACCCTTGAACTATTTTAGTCAAACTTATTTCACACGCTGGTGTATTCCGAATGATAAGGGTTAACATATATCTACACATACTGTCCTATACATGTATCATACTTGTTTTTGCGTGTCTGTGTCTTCTGTCTTTGATCTTTCATATTTTATCGACTCAAATCTAGTCATTAACAAAAACATGTGTGATGTGATTGACATGAAATGGACTGAATTTTATATCTGGATTTTTGTGTGGGCACGACTGTACATACTGATTATGCATTTAGATACTGTGGCCAGACATGACCAGAGCAAAGCAGTTTACACCAGTTTAACAGACCAGTTTAACTGAGGTGGAAAAATAACCAACTTTGGGAGCTGTTCTCTGAAAACTGTTACAGTTCAAGAGATGGATTGACCATGATAGTTCAATGGTGGTGCCAGAATAGCTTGGCGCCTACTGGCACCAAAGTATTCTGGCACCATCCTTGAACTGTCATGGTCAATCCGTCTCCTAAATGGGTTAACTCATTCAAGACAATACACATCCAGATACGCAGCGTATCCTAAAGAAGCACATCTTGAATGAGCAACAAGTTGCATATCCACATGCAACATCTGCGTTTCACAAAGATTCTCTTCAGTACGAGTGAAGTATGCTTATCGTTCTGGCACAATGTACTTATCCATGCACAGTCGGCGTCTTGTCCAAAGAAATGTCTGGAGCACACAGTTCAAGTGGATGGCGTAACCACATATTCGGATGTGTGTATTTGATATTTAATCAGTCTTTACCATCTAAAGTGTTCATTTAACATTGTATTCAAGTCTTTATTTGTGGTACTTTGTCAGCTTGAGTGTGTCCTCAGAGTTTGATCTTAGAAAGAATCTTTTGAGCAGCCATAGTGGAGACTTATCTGGTATTATTTTATATTCGCAATTTTCTTCATAATATTTTAAAATACTTTTATATGATTTTTTTAATGATTTGTTTATTTTTTATTTTTTTTAACACTTTGATTTGGCTTACCCCACCTTTGCAGTTTCTGAAGAATTTTCAAGATCAGTCAAAAAGACACCGGTATGAAAAGTGTCTCTCTTAGTGTAAGATTTCAAGTTTTTAACAGAAAATATTCACAATTTTACATGTTAATCTCTTATTCAGTGTAGGTTTTGTACCAGCGATTCTGTGTTTCTAATGGTATTAGTGTGTAAAATGGCATAATATTTTACAAAAAAAAAAAAAAGGCTGTTAACTCATTCAGCCCGACGGCCGTATTTCCCAAATTTTGGAGGCGTCGTCTAATGACTATGCACCAGTAGCAGGAGATGGATCAACCATAATTCAAGGGCAGTGCCAGATTAGCTTGGCGCCGACAGGCACCAAGCTAATCTGGCACTACCCTTGAATTATCATGGTCGACCCATGTCCTGCTGTAGTGCATCAAGGCTGAATGGGTTAACAAGGCTTGGCATTGAAAATGTCCTTCATTTCATGTCATTGACTGATCTTAAAATTTTTAACTTTTATTTTTTTTTTTTTTAACTCGTCGTACACGCATCCAATGGTACTGTGTAAACAATACCTGTGGCTGCACGTACAATGGGTTAACATGGGGGAAGATTCCAAAGTCCGGTTATCATCTGTAATATGTTAATGCCCTTGTGTGTGGAGACGCTGGTACCGTAATCAGTACCGGTGGCTGCATACACTAAGAGTTCAAACCCTTTGGCTGTCCATTTTGCTCTTTGTTGAGGCAGTTCCTGCAGGAATCTCCTCAACAAAGAGCAAAATGGACAGCCATAGAGTTAATGTCAAAAGTTGCATCATGAAAAGAGAAAACATGCAGATTATATCCTGGATTTTATGAGCCTTCCTGAAGTCCAAAATGAAGCTTATAGGTTTAGGACAGTCGAGGGATTTCTCACCAAAATAACCAAGCTTCATTTCAACAAACCCTGAAAAGGTTTTTATTGTTTCCCATGTGTTGACTATAAATCCAGTTCTGTGAATCCACATTTTTAGTATAAATAAAACTGCAGTGCAGACTGGCATTTGAGTGTTGGACGAGTGTGGAGGTGTTAAACATGTTAAATCTGGTGACAATTTACAACTGATTCCAAGCATGCATTTGTTGAGCCTTGTGTACTGATTCATTTTAAAAAATGATGAATGTATTTTTTCATATCCTTGAATAATCCCAAACATGAAAATCTGAACTTGATGAGAAAATCATTTGTATTTGGTATGTTTGGTGCTCCAATGACTGCGTAGCTCACACCATTTGATAATTTTGGTCCTTCTGCTGTGACCGCTTTTTGTACTCAATTTTCTATGGTTTTAATTTTCTATGGTTTTACTCAGGGAGTACGCTTGTACGTACAGTACTTGCACACTTACATTGTATTACTCAATGCCAAAGATACTAACTTCTGTTCAACACAAGTATTAATCTTTTTTTTTTTTTTTATTGATAAATCCACTTTCATACTGCCAGTTACTTATGGTGAATTTTTTCTCTATTGTCTTTTTCCTGTATTCAACCTTGTTTTCATGTTTTTGTACATGTTTTTTATCAGTCCTCGCATTTTGCTGCAGATAGCATATTTTACCGTGCATGTGGAATTTAGCTCCCTTGTGCCTGTGGCCACTGGTACTGTTTACAGTATTGGTGGCTGCATTCTGAAGTGGGTTAACCCTTTGGCTGTCAGTAGTGCTTTTAGTCGTGATGATTCCTGCAGGAATCATCACGACTAAAAGCACTACTGACAGCCAAAGGGTTACTTTTGTTACCACGTTTATGTGTTTAAAATTAACCCTCTTGTGTGTGAAGCCATCAGCACTGTCAGCAGCAGTGGTGGCTGCATGTATGAGGTGGGGGTTAATAATTGTTTTACCAAGTTTTGCATGGTTACCATACATTTTGTTGTAATGGATATGTATTTTAATCATACTACTACAGTCAGTCTAACCGGTGACAATTTGCAAATTCGCTTTATAGTAAGATCACTTATTTTTCTCTTTAGGTTTTTACCATAGATTTTTTTGATTAAGCAAAACCCCTTGGACCGAAGGCAGTTGTCATCAGCCCATGCAGTTGCACGGGCCAACCACAACCAGCTTCGATCGCAGGGTCTTTTGCCGACTGGGGATGCTATTGCAATAAGTGTTGGATCAGAAATGGCGGTTTTGTTGTTTTGCAATTTACAGCCATTCAAGTTATTTGTACTTACATCATACCAACAATAGTACCTTTTGAGAGGAATTGGGATTTTTAAGAAATGCAGCATGTAAAGCTCTACTCTGTTGTAGTTTGTACAAAAATGTCAAAACAAGAATTTTGCCCCCAAATATTGCGTTGCGTTTGTTTATGTACGGTTCGTGTGTGTGTGTGTGTCAAATGCTGCATGAAAATAAAATCAGTTTCAAATATCGATAAGAACAACAAACGTAAACATGTTTTGTCTATTTTTTTATTTTTTATTCAAGCAGCAATATGCTGTCCTATACACAGTATGCCACACATCAAACTGTGCTCAGCTGACTGTCAATTTTGAGTTATATTGACAACCTAATGCATGGGTGCGACTTTTCTGGCTACAGCCGGATTTCCAGATTCCCCCCCCCCCCCCCCCCCAAAAAAAAAAAAAAAGTCGTCTTTTTTTTTTTTTCACTTAAAAAGGGCCCCAAGACCCCCGCTTTAGGATTAAACTTTTTTTCAGGCTTCAACTTTTTTTTCCTGTCCCACCCATGGTAATGCTTAGCTGCAAAATATCTGAGGACCGTTTATCACTGTCAACTGATTTTCACACTTCCATCTATAATGACCCATTTAGTCCTTGATCCAGTACAGCAGGAGCTAGATCAAGCATGATAAATCAAGGGTAGTGCCAGATTGGTTTGGTGTCATCAGATGCCAAGCTAATTTGGCACTACCCTTAAATTATTGTGGTTGATCCATTTCCTGCAACTACAGTTAGGTGACGCCTATAAAATGCACCCTTTAGGTTAAATGGGTTAAAATCATCACAGATAAAGCTATTAAAATGCTGTGTGAATAATCAAGCAATTGACATTAACCCTTTAGCTGTTGGTACTTTTTGAAGGTGCTACTGACAGCTAAAAGGTTAAAGTCATGTTTTGTCAAGTACTCCTATCTTCACAAAGTAATGCTGTACAAAGAATGCTTTACAAACAGGAATGAAGGAGCTGTGTAAAAAAAATGACAAAGTATACACATTCAGCATATTGCATACATGTTGGCTTTTTTTTATAGCATGGATGGTACCAGAAACATTTAACAAGCTTCATAGTGAACATGTTTCTATAGATATCTAAACCCTATCTCCAATGGTTTTCAGTATTTTTTTTTTGTATTTTTTAATCCCTGTAGAATAAAAATGACGAGTACTACAGAGTTCATGCTGTCACTCATCTCCCCCCCCCCCCCCCCCCCACCCCCACCCAATTAAAAAGTAATAATAAAAATAAAAGATTTACTATCAAATGCTGTGTGAAAAGCAGTACCCATGAAAACAAGTAACGCTGCTGACCAGACAACCCCCCCTTGTGCATGCAGCCACGGCACGGTTTATGGTACCGGTGGCTGCAGACACAAGGAGACGGAATGGTACCGCTGGCTACAGACACAAGGGGTCAGTTGCATGAGTGAGCTTAGTCCTGCACCAGCCACTAAGCAATGTGCTCTGCAGGACCAAGGAGTTGAAACAAGAGTTAGAATGGTATCAGTGGTTGCATGCATGCCAAGGTTTATAAAGAGGCAGAGTGTCCAACGTTTACTTCTGCTCAGGGATGGGATTGTGTGTCTTGTACACCTCACGCTTGAAGTGAGTGTTGGCATAAATCCCGCTCTCGTCAAGCCATGTGTTGCGGCCGGGTCGTCGGTAGTCGGTGGTGTCTGTGAACTGTGAGTGACACTTCTTGTAGGCCACTGACTTATCCTCAAACTCTGCCGGTTTTGCCTGTCGATAGTACAAGACAGTGGTAAGTTTGCATAGCAGTACATATCCTCAGTACACGTGTAATTTTTCCTCAGTACATTTGTGATTTAAGATGAACAAGTGGTGAAGAACTTGAACTCATGATGAAAAGTACTTGAACTCTGTGGCTGTATTGCAGTGATTTTGGATACGGAAGTTACAAGAGCACAACTTCACTGAACTGTTGGCAATGTATCAACAGTAACCTTACAATCGATGTGCATTATCAGCAACCAACTGTTGTAGTATATCGATATGCAGAACACATTGGCCCACCCCTAATTAGCCCCCACCCGGGTCTGCCCTGGGGGACTTGGGTGGGGTTAACTACTTTTTAGTTCCCAGGGTCACCCTGGTCAGCCCCACAGGGTGGGTTTTCCCTTCTATTCTGGGGCATGTGTTTCTGTCTACCCTTGGTCCATTCACCTGTATTTTCCTTTTTTAAACTCTCCCTACTGTCTGCGCTGCCTGTAGCTCTTGATATTGGATGTGTGTTGCTAAAATGGTCTTTAGCTTTATTTAGGCCCCATGTCGTAGGTTTATTTAACGTATTGGACCAGCTGGCGACATACATTCAATGTTTTGTTTAGTTTGTTTTTTTGGGTTTTTTTCACAAGCAGTGCAGGCACGTCCTGAGAAAGTCTTGTTGCTGTCGGGACGTTAAGCAATGTAAATCAATCAATCAATCAACCCCTAATTAGAAACTCTAAACAGCACCAGTCCCACTGTGCAAAGGACATCGGGCCGACATTGGCCCATGCACGGCTGTGCGCAGGCCAACGTCGGTCCGATGGCCTTTTGTGGATTGGGGTAAGGGGTTCACCACAGAAGAAACAAACTAACCTCCACTGGTTCATAAGGATATGGTGGTTTGAAATCCGCATTGTGAGTTGTCTCCAGGTAATACTTGTTATAGTCAGGGTTGTGTCTGGGCAAGACTGCTCCATAGCCACGCTTGGGGTCTCCAGTGTCCCTGCAAGCATAAAGAAGTGTAACCGTCTCTCATTTAGCTCCTGTTCTCAACCACTGTGAGATAACTAATTAACCCTCGTAGCCCAGGTCCTATTTCTCAAATTTTGGAGGCGTTGCCTAATGACTATGTACCAGTGGCAGGAGATGGCTTGACCATGATAATTCAAAGGTAGTGCCAGATTAGCTTGGCGCCTTCAGGCGCCAAGCTAATCTGGCACTTCCCTTGAATTATCATGGTCAAGCCATCTCCTGCTGTAGGGACCTGGGGCTAAATGGGTTAAACCCTTCACTGTTAAAAATAAACACCACCCAACGGCAAGAGGTATAGATCCTCATGAGCCCCCCCTCCCCGGGGTCTGATGAGGATCTATGCCTCTTGCTAAACTCACTTTGTACTTGTTCTCCTTTGGCAACTGGGGATTTGTGACGCTTAATATACGATGAAAAGTTAAGGGGTTAAGTACTTTCATCTGCAAGAGACATAGATTTTCATCTGCAGCTGCAGGGGCTCATGAGAATCTAAGCCTCTTGCTGCTGAAGCTCAGCTTCAGTCACCACTTTACGTTGTGGGTGCTAGTTATTTTCCATCAAATGTACACCATGCGCCTTTCTATTAAGAGGTGAAAATTGATATGGCTGAAGGCCGAAGCCCGCCACCCTACAAGAGAAACTGTGGGGGTGCTACAGAAGACCACAGATTTCATTTTGAGAGCCAAACTCCATGTGTGACAGCGTTCGAGAAGAAGAAGAAGAAGAAGATATGGCTGAAGGATTATTGTGGCTACGGATATACCTGTCGATGTGCGTGTGTTGCAGAGACTTTGTGTCAACCATGGGTTCATAGCCGACCTCTGGCCTCTCGTAATACAACCGCTTCAGATACACTTGTTTGGACATGTCTTGATATGTCGTCTCCGGCAGGGACTGTAAAACATATAGGCATGGTCAATGCAAGAAAGACAGGAGATACGGTAAAAAACACTTGTCACCATCACTCCAATGATGAAATACATGGACAGTCAAGCCTGTCGATGCAGCCACCTGTCTAACCCATTTAGCCCCAAGTTCCTACAGCAGGAGATGGACAGACCATGATAATTCAAGGGTAGTGCCAGATTAGCTTCGTGCCTGAAGGCGCCAAGGTAATCTGGCACTATCCTTGAAATATCATGGTCTGTCTATCTCCTGCAACTGGTACATAGTCATGCAACGCCTCTAAAATTTGAGAAATGGGACCTTGGGGCTATAAGGGCTAAGCATTTCAAACCTGTTGAGGCAACCACCTGTCTAAGCAGTCCATCTAAAAGTCCCATGGTCTTTTTTCTATCACTTGATGACCCTGTGTAAGGAGACCACCTGTCTAAGGCCGACATTTTTTTTATCAGTTTTTCTCTTGTCGCCTTACATAAGTTTGACCGTTTTAAAACTTACTTATGTTATTGCAACAGTGTGAGGTTCACACACACACACACACACACACACACACACACACACACACACACACACACACACACAGAGGTTTTATCCCCTCCCTCCCTCCCTCCCTGGACAATCACCCCTACCACCCCCCACCCCCCCAAAAAAAAAAAAAAAAATAGGATGGGAAACTGAACATTTAAAACAACCCCTGTCATTAGATATTTTGAGGGGTCTGGAAAGCCTTTTTTTTCTTGGGAGTGTTTAACCAAGGAACACGTTAAGAGCAACTAGCCTCTCCATGTACAACATACGGCTGATGTTGGCCCAAAGACCTTTCGCTCATCAGACTTCCCCGCGGGTGCTCGTGATCTGTGCGCATTATATCAGATGCAGTGGTATCCTGGGGGTTGACCTGTACCTTCTGTGAGGACAATCTCCCAGTGCGCGAAAGTCCATCGGGCTGACATCGGTCATCACTGGCCCACGCACAGCTGTGCGTGGGCCAACAGCAGCCAACATCAGCCTGATGGACTTTAGCACATTGGGCTAGCTAGTACACAAGATCACAGCCTTGCCCCTCACCCCATCTGTGATGTTCCCGATGCGATTGTATGAGGCCTTGGACAGGTCTCGCACGGGGTCGCGGTTCAGGTCGTAATCCTTTGGCTCTGACTCCCGAGCTTGATGCCTGTTGCAAGATCAAATGTAATTTATTATTATAACTTGTTTACCTCTTTCAAGACGTGCCGCATCTGGATTCACGGCTTTACGTTAAAAGAGTTAAAAAATTCTTGGAGAACTTTGCGCAAGACAAAACGTCAGAGTACACAGATTTGCTTGTTGTTTTATTCACAGTTTATTATAATTTACAGTGCTCTTCTTTCTTTTCTTCTTCTTTCCAGATTGGTGCTTCCTGATCTTTTCTTTACAAAATCGCTCTACACAAAGCACTGGGCATTCAGTACTGGATGGATAAATGCACTACAAAAATGAACAGCATCATAATAATAATAATAATGAGTACTTGTATAGCGCCTAACCTCAGATTAGAGCTCTAGGCGCTTAACAAAAACTAATTGTACAAAAATAACTAATTACAAAAATGCAATTTACAAAAAAGTACAAAAACAAAATACAATGCACTCTGTAAACAAGCTATAAAGTCACCATTCAAAAGTGCTACGCTTATGGACTCATACTCGCATTCACGCACGCGTGCGCATGCACACACACACCCACTACTTCTAACATAGATAGAGATGACTTTAACATGACAGGTGTGTGACAAAGTCATTTGTTGCAGACAGAAAAAATATGGGTGTTTAGGGCTCGCTTGAATGCCTCTCTCGAATCCACGTATCTCAGTTCACGTGGGAGGTCATTCCAAACAACTGGGCTCTGGTACCTGAATGACCTCTCACTGAACGACTTTGTTTTGACAAGAGGGATACGTAAAACTCCAGAGTCGGCAGCAGAGCGCAAATTCTGTCTTGAGGGCGTATACAGCTGGAGAAGAGAGGCAACGTAGTGTGGGCAGGAACAGGTAATACAACTGTGAGTCATGCATGAAATTTTGTACTGAATCCTAGCTGTTACAGGTAACCAGTGAAGAGCAGACAGATGGGGTGTGATATGATCTGATCTAGGGACTCTAAGAATCCACCTAGCAGCTGAGTTTTGAATTTTCTGGAGTTTGCCAATCAGACACTGGGAACAGCCAGCCAAAAGAGCATTGCAATAGTCTAATTTAGACAAAACAAAAGCACAGACAAGTACTTTAGTTGCTTCAGGCATCAGATAGTGGCGGACTGAAGCAATACATCACAGTTCAGTATAGGCAGATCTGCAAACGTTCACATGAAGGCGCATGGACAGGCTACTATTAAGTGTGACACCCAGATTTTTTACATGGGGGAGATGGGGACAGTGGCACCACAGATTTGTAATGACTGGGGGAGTGTCAGTGTCTTCGTCAACCTCGGGGAAGCAATGATCATGGCCTCAGTTTTTCCGTCGTTCAACTGTAATTTGAAGTCATCCACATCTTAGTATCCGAGAAACACTCCTGAAGACTCTCGATTGTGTCCATAATCTGATCAGGTGAACATGAGTCATGGAGTTGAGTATCATCTGCAAATGCATGATGTGATATAGAGAAATGGTTAAAGACAATGGCAAGTGGCTGAACATACAGGGTAAAGAGGACTGGTCCAAGAACTGAACCTTGTGGGACGCCAAAGTGCACGGTGGATAGGCTGGATAGCTTATCATTAACAACTATGCACTGAGTTCTGTCTGTCAGATATGATCTAAACCATGATAAAGCAGTTTCATGAATGCCATACACAGAATCGAGACGTTGTAGCAAAATGTCATGGTCAATCGTATCAAAGGCAGCAGATAGGTCTAACAGTGCGAGAACAGATACTTTGCCATCATCAAGAGCCTCGAGGAGGTCATTCAGAATTTTTGCAAGCGCAGTTTCAGTGGAATGACCTGCACGGTAAGCAGACTGATTGGGACTAAGAAGATGATTCAGGTTCAGATG
>BTPG01000005.1:197300720-197505530 GCA_036245525.1 Semisulcospira habei
AACTGTTAGGTGACGCCTCCAAAAGTTGAGAAATACAGCCATGGGGTTAAATGGGTTAAAAGTGATCTATTTCCCACAGTTGATGTTGGATGTAAAAGCAGTAGTACTCATTTAATCATCGGTAGCTGAAAGGTGGTTATCATTCCATGGTTGTCCATTGTCAGATTTATTGGTATTTACTCACAGATTATGGTGCCTGTTTTATCTTGTCCACCGTGACACATAAAGAAAGATTCCCGCCGATGGACACATACACCCCCCCCCCCCACCCCTCTTCAAAGAATTGTTCATTTTAGCTTAAAATCATGATACCTTCTTCAGTTGAGGAACACATCTGTAAATAGGCCTGCAAGAGATGCACATGTATACATCATCACGAACCTTGCAAGACTGGGTGTAGATGTATGCATGTTGTAGATCAGGTGGTCTACGTGTTAATACTTTGAATATTTTGCAGCTATCAGTCGACAATGTCGAGCCAAATGAATACTATGATTGAAAATGTATTATTTATGTGTGTAAGGCACACAGGACATATCATAGTCTGGATTCATATTATCACGGACAGACCTGGAAGTAGACTGTTAAGATAAAGAATCAACTGGTATTGAAGATTGAACGCTGTTGACTTCTGCAGTCACTTGGTTCCATATATTTGAGACACTTATATCTGCTTGATATGATTTTGTGTGACTAAAGCATGGAAGACGCAGGGAGTATTTGTAAGTGTTTTTGTTTCATTGTATATGTAACAGAAAGAAGAAGAAAACATTTTCATTCTTCACTTTTGGGGGGTTTGTTTTGTTTTTATTGTATTTTTGTTCTTTGTTTGCCCTTTTTGGCCCATTTCTGCACAATTTAACAGAATGTCAGCATTTTAACTATGTTCGTTCGTGTGTGTGGTCTGTGTAGCCAATTTTATACTTTGACCCCCCTCTTGACAGTGACTGTAAATTGTGTGTCCAAAACTACTGCACTGACTGACATTTGCATGAAGAATACAGATTAACCCATTTAGCCCCGAATCCCTACAGAGGGAGATTGATTGACCATGATAATTCAAGGGTAGTACCAGATTAGATTGGCACCTGAAGGTGTTCTTTGAAGGTGCCAAGCTAATCAGGCACTAACCTTGAATCATCATGGTCAATCTACCTCCTGCAACTGGTACACAGTTGTTAAGTAACACTTCCAAAGTTTGGGAAATGAACCCGTTGGAATAAAAGGGTTAAAATGGGACTAAGCGTAGGTGTAAAGAACATAAGACTAACAAGAGACATAAATCCTCATGAGCCTCCCAGGACTGCGGGGGCTCATAAGGTCTCTTGCAGCTGGTTAGCATTCATATTCCCCAGGCAGTGAAGGGGTTAAAATGATGAGATTTATATTTTAACCCTTTTCCTGTCAGTAGCACTGAGTTGGTATATCTCACCCTGTACCTAGGTTAAACGCACCAATGGCGCCATTACTGCGATTTTCACATCTGTCCAGTCGCTCAGACTGGTCCTGTGCACCAGAACTGGCAGGTAGGCTTCTGCACTTGTAGTGTGTTCTTGTACGTTCCCACGGAAGATTGTAATTACAGCCGAAAACGGTTCGTTCCTGATTTTAGTGTTACCCCCACCCCCCACCCCCCTTGTTTTGTTCGAGTGCATACTTCCCTACTGGAAAAAGATAGGTCTCCGGGTGGGGGGGGGAGAGGAGGAGGTGGGAGAGGAGGGGGGGGGAGAGGAGGGGGGAGGGGGGGGAGAGGAGGGGGGGGGAGGGGGGGGCAGTTCATTCTCTTCAGAACTTTTGTATTCCTGAATCAAGTTCATTGTATTGCACTTGTAATATGGCTACGACGGTGCTTTCTGCTGCAAAGCGACACAGATGTCGCAAAATCACACCATTGGGGAAAAAGCTGTTTTTCAAATCTGCCAAATCGTGGGATGTTTCGTGGTGCTAGCATAAGGATGCATTATTGCCAGATTGCATATGGAAAAGGCCGGGTTTATTCTTTATTCATCTTATTTTGCAGCAATCAGACGTCACGTGATTCTTTCTCTGAGATTGCTCATTACAAGTGCAGAGAGCACATGCTCTAAATCGATCTGGTGCACAGGCCGGTCCGAGCAACCGGTCAGGTGCGAAAATAGCAACAATGGTGCCGCTGGTGCATGTCACCTAGGCACAGGGCGAGATATACCAACTCAGCGTCAGTAGCAGTTTTAATCATGATAATTTTTGCAGAAATAATTGCAACAAAAGCTGCTTCCGACAGCCAGAGAGTTAAAACTCAAACACTGTGCATATATAATTGTCTTTTTGATGAAAAAAAAGAAGAAAATGTTGAGAGAAAGCGCCGTTTTTATAAAGCATGATATTAGATTGGCCGTCCTTGGGCCAGTGACAGCTGATGTCACACTGAGGACATTTTTTAAGAAAATTTGTTAAAAAAATGGCATCAAGCATCTTTTTCCTTTCAATTTTTCAGGGCACAAATTTGAGAGGGAGCAGCCTCGCCCTGCCCCATATTTCCTCAGACATGGTGAGGCCGAAAACCCTGTGACATTTCATCGGTCTGTTGAAGAGCCGTCTGTTTCCCAGTACCCAGTGAGAGATTCAAGACGGGCCAGTGAGGCTGTACCAGGACCCGGCGGTCAGCAGCCTTTTGCCAGAACTGTGAGAGATTCTCGCCGGGAGAGTGGTGTAGAGCCCGGTTCGAGTGGCCCACAGCCGTTTACCAGGACAGCCAGAGATTTTCGCAGAGAAAGTGGTCCATTTTATTTTCGCAACCCCTGGAGAGACTTACGACGAGGCAGCGAGGCACCACCAAGACGCACCGGACCGGATCACTCTCAGGGTGCACATGTCCCGGGGTTAGATCAAAGGAGGGAGTCCATTCCACGAGGGGAAGAGTTCAAAGGTGGCTTGGGGGATACGTATCCTGGTGATACAGTGCCAGAGGGTAAGGGATGGCAGCCTGATAAGGGACCAGAAGCCAGTCATGGTAGGAGAAGCAAAAAACAAGCAGCCAGGGTTGAACTAGAGGAAGAAGAAGAGGAGGATCTGAACAGAGTTAAACAACATCTGAATGGATCGGAAGACGTGCTCAGGGACCCAGAACTTAGCAAACGAAAAGGAGAACCAGACACTCAACCTCAGAAGCATCGGGGACTTAAAGAGGACCCATCAAAAGTCTCGCATCAGGAATTAAATGAAAGAGAGAACGTAGACAGGGACCAAGAACATCAAGTGCAGAAAAAAGACCCGGAGACGCAGCCCACCAGGTACCAGGTACCTAGACTGCAGCTTGATGAGTTTGGAATAGTGACAGAGAGAGACTACAACACCATCATGAATATTGACGTGGTGGGCCGTTTGCGGCCGCAGACACGCGGTGAGGGGATCGCCAGCCTGCATGTAGAGTCATCGGGACGAGTGGCCGCACAAGCCGGTGGACCTTTCTTTGGGTGAGCACTTTATATTGACAATCACTTAACCCCTTCACTGTCAATGATCATGGATTGCACACCGGATACAACTGCATGCTTACTGACATTCGCGTAAAGAACGCAAATTTAAATATGACCAGAAAAGAATAGTACAGAATGTAGGACTAACAAGAGACATAAATCCTCATGAGCCCCCGCAATTTGCTGGGGCTCATGAGGGTTTATGTCTCTTGCAGCTGAATAGCGTTTGCCTTGCCCTGACAGTTAAGATGTTAACCCCTCTGTGTGTGCAGGCACTAGGACTCTGTTTACAGAAAACTTTTTTTAAAACAGGTTTTTCCTCTATTTGTGCATGATTTCAAGCTGGACTTACCCCTTCGCTTTTGTTATGGTACAAAATAATTTGTTTTCATCCCTCCATCACATGACCAATCCCTTTAGCGCAAACTGTACCACATGACCGAGCTACAAAACCCTTGTACTACTAATGGCGGACGTTTTGTATCCCGCTGTATGACGCGTTATGACCTCGTTTTCGACTCTCGAGTACCAGCTTTGTTTGACAAATAGAGCAAAACACACGTCAAACAACATGGCCACTTTGCATTGTTCATAACAATACGCACTCTAGAGTTGTTTTAAAGATGACAACATCCAGTTTTCAACAATATTTTCCGTTAAAACACCTGAGACTAAAAATAGAGCAAGTCTTTCCTGGATCGAAAATAGCACACCCATGTCACTGTCACAAGATTGTCACATCAATGTCGAAAATTAAATTCGGAACTACTATTTTACTGATAGACAATTGGAAAAACACGTACTCACTGTTAAATCGCATTACTCTGACAATATATAGACAATGCGGCTCAAAAAGCGCTTCCAAAAAGTTAAATTGAAATTGAGAAGCTGCCAGAAAGAGCATGTTTGCGCATGCTCGTGACCCCTTGCAACTGCAGGGGCTCACTCAGAACATGTATTTAGGTCAGCTATAGGAGATGCCCCAGACGTTTGAAGTTTGATCAACTTGTCTAATTTTACGAAATTAGTGGAAGAATAAAAACAAATACATTATTAATAGCTGAGGTTTGCTGCACGGACCCTTGTAGGCCTGCGGGAGGTCAAAGTATCCATTGTACCCCTCAGGCCTTTGGCCTGAGGGTACAATGGTTACTTTGACCTCCCTCAGGTCTAGAAGGGTCCATGTAGCAAATCCCTGCTACCAATAACTTATAATATCGTCCTTTTGTCAGAAATGTATTGTTCTGAACAGATAGTTGATGTCCATGATTTTTGTGCTAGCTTGCATCCATGTTTGTGACTCAGGGTCATAAGGTAAAACAATTACAGACAAGGCATCTTCTTTTTTTTTTTTTTTGTCCTAGCGCTTTCCTTTGAGATTAAGTGCTATTGCTCACATGCTGTAAAATCCTCACTTTTTAAAAAACTCAAACTGTTGAGCGCTTCAAGCGCTGGCAAGTGCTAGGATAAAAAAAACAAACAAGAAAACAGACGCTAGCACTTGCATCACCCCTTTGTTTTGCAGATTTCAGACACTTCATGACTCCAACACCAACACGTACGATGTCTTCAAGCAGTCTGTTGAGTCTCTCCTGGAGCTTTTCCTGGCTGGATACAACGTCTGTCTGCTGGTTGGCGGAGAGAGTGGCTCTGGCAAGTCGTACACCGTGGCTGGAGAGAGCAGCAACCGGGCAGGGATCGTGCAGATGGTTCTCGACTACTTGTTTGCAAAGTTGTCAGAAGGTGAGAGCAAATGCTGATGTATTGCTGCACATGAAATACGTAAAATCACTTCGCACTGTCCAGTTCACAGTGAACTTTGGATAGAGCCATATGATTGAGGAACAACCTTTGTTGTTGTATACAGTGTTTGTTTTAACCCCTCCCCTGCCAATGCACGTTCATTGTTGTTTCTGAAATCTTTGTTCGTTCAACCACCCAAAGCCAAAACCATCCAAGAAGCATGGATACAAACTGGTCTCAGCAAGAGGCATAGATCCTCATGAGCCCCCGCGGCTGCGGGGGCTCATGAGGATATATGTCCCTTGCATTCGGATCATGTTCATTTTTTTCTCAGCAGTAAAGGGGTTAATTTTGTTTGTTGGTAGCGTTTTTTGTTGCGATGATTCCTGCAGGATTTCCGCAGGAATCGTCGCGACAAAAACACTACCGACACACAGAGGGTTAACCCTTTTAGCCCCAAGGTCCCATTTCTCAAATTTTGGAGGCGTTGACTATGTACCAGTTGCAGGAGATGGCTTGACCATGATAATTCAAGGGTAGTGCCAGATTATCACGTCGGACGCCAAGCTGGACAAGGAGCTTGACAGCAGGCTGGCAAAAGCGAACAGCGCTTTCGGGCGACTTTTCAAGCGGGTGTGGCACAATCAGCAGCTGAAAACAGGCACCAAGATCAGCGTGTACAGAGCTGTGGTCCTCACCACCCTGCTGTATGGTTCCGAGTCCTGGGCCCTCTACCGCAGCCAACTACGACTCCTCGAACGCTTCCACCAGCGCTGCCTGCGTACCATCCTGGGCATTCACTGGAGTGACTATGTCACCAACGTCGAGGTCCTTGAACGGGCTGAAACTGTGAGCATCGAGGCTTTGCTGCTGCGGACACAGCTCCGCTGGGCGGGGCATGTCTCCAGGTTGGAGGATCATCGCCTACCAAAGATCACCCTGTTCGGCGAGCTTGCTACTGGACACCGTGACAGAGGGGCACCAAAGAAGAGATACAAAGACTGTCTCAAGAAGTCACTTAGTGCCTGCCAAATCGACCACCACCAGTGGTCTTCGCTTGCTGCGGACCGTGACACCTGGCGCTCCACCATTTACAAGGCAGCTGTCTCCTTTGAGGACTCTCACAGAGCTAGCCTTAAGGACAAGCGGCTCAGGAGAAAAAACAGAGATGCCGCAGCTCAGAACCCTGGCCATACCTTCCCCTGCAGCCACTGCGGTCGAACCTGCCTGTCTCGGATTGGCCTCCGCAGCCACGAACAAGCCTGCAGACGTCGTGGGCAACTCCTATAAAATCTTCGTTCGCGAAGTCAAGCCAAGAGTGCCAGATTAGCTTGGCGCCTTGAGGCGCCAAGCTAATCTGGCACTACCCTTGAATTATCATGGTCAAGCTATCTCCTGCTGTAGGGATCTGGGGCTAAAAGGGTTAAGGGATTTTGTACCTGCATGACCATAAAACATTTGAATGCAGAAGGTTACAAAGTAAAGTAGGTAATAGCACTGTCAGGGGAGAGAAGTGTGCATGATCGACCAGTGATCATAGATCTACTGTGGCCAAAGCACACAAAAAAAGAGATAGGAAAGAGAGGGGGCGCTAAGAAAGCGACTAGAAGCAATGCATATGGAAGCCCCCTACCCCCCCCCCCCTCCCCGAAGGGGGGGCGTATCACATATCTCACTGTTCCAGCCACTCAGTGCATGGAAATTTAAATCTAGGTTCCCCAAGGGGACCTGCAACTGGTACATAGTCAACGCCTCCAAAATTTGAGAAATGGGACCTTGGGGCTAAAAGGGTTAACCCTCTGTGTGTCGGTAGTGTTTTTGTCGTGACGATTCCTGTGGAATTTTTTTTTTTTAAATGCAGAAGTACGGAAGGAATATCCAGTTTCTGTTGCATTCAACCTTGTGGTAATTTCACCATAATTACCATAGGCACTACCTGTATTTTGCTTCTGCAGAGCGGTACAAGCCCCAGACACGCCTGACTAAGCAGGACCCAGAGGTGACACTTCAGATGCTGGAGGTTTATAATGAACTGGTCAAGGACCTGCTTCAGCTGCCCAACAAGGCTGGGGGAGGGCTCGTAGACATCACTGAGACAGCTGAAAAAGGAACGCATGCAAAGGTACATGATGCTAATAATACAGGTTAGTGCAGAGGCACTTTACCTAGTTCTACAAATCGGATCCAAGCACCATGCACTAAAAGTAACATGCCTCTATGTGCTGTGTTGTTGTGCGAAGAAATTCTCAAGAAAGACACAAATGCTGTGCTTTCTTATAATGCCCGTCTTTGCCAATACAGGCTTGGAATGCTTCACGGTAAGAGTGGCTTAAAGAGAAGAAGTTTAGAAACACCCTTAGAAACACACCTTTACAAAGTACAGCAACATTTTTTGCTTTAGATTAATTGTGTTTCATTTGTCTTTTTAAGCATGTTTCTTTCCTTCTTTGGTATTTATATATGCATTTTACACACTTGGCAGTCACTTTGTTGCATTTAAATCTGAATTTTACACGCTTGGCAGTCTTATTTGGATTAACCCATTCAGCCCTGACGCCCTACAGCAGGAGATGGGTCAACCATGATAATTCAAGGGTAGTGCCAGCTAAGCTTGGTGCCTGTTGGCGCCAAGCTAATTTGGCACTACCCTTGAATTATCATGGTCGAGCCGTCTCCTGCAACTGGAGCATAGTCGTTTGATGACGCCTCCAAAATTTGGGAAATACGGCCGTGGGGCTGAATGAATTAAAGGTATTATGGCATCACCCTTGAATTGTAATGGTCAGTCTCCTAAACTGTAATGTATTCTTAGGACATTGACTCCCAAATTCATCCCAAATTTGATCTTAAGCAAACTATGTTAAACCTAAATTAAAGCTCTTAACATGCTACGACAGGATGTGGATCAGCCCTAAAACATCTAGTTTAAGGGGGGGGGGTCAGAATAGCTTGGTGCCTATAGGCGCCAAGCTATTTTTGACACCACACTTGAACTACTTTGCCTTTAGGTGCCAAGCTATTCAGACACCACACTTGAACTATTTTGCCTATAGACACCAAGCTATTCTGGCACCACGCTTTGAACTATTTTGCCTATATGTGCCAAGCTGTTCTGGCACCACGCTTGAACTATTTTGCCTATAGGTGCCACGCTATTATGACACCACACTTGAAATATTTTGCCTATGGGCACCGAGCTATTCTGACACCACACTCGAACTATTTTGTCTTTAGGTGGCAAGCTGTTCTGACACCGACACTTGAACTATTTTGCCTATAGGCGCCAAGCTATTCTGACACCACACTTGAATTATTTTGCCTATAGGTGCCAAGCTATTATGACACCACACTGGAACTATTTTGCCTATAGGTGCCAAGCTATTCTGACACCACACTTGGCTATTTTTGCCTATAAAATAAAGAAGTACCCAACGGAGAAAGATACACGCTTAAAAAAGATGGGTACAACACAATTTATTAATATTTCGGGTAAATACCCTTTGTCAAAATAGACAAACAAACAAGAGAGATCAGCCGCTACTTATCTTCATTCGCAGAAGGAATGTGGCAACTCTATTTTGCCTGTAGGCGCCAAGCTGTTCTGACACCACACTTGAACTATTTTGCCTATAGGTGCCAAGCTTTTCTGACACCGCACTTGAACTATTTTGCCTATAGGTGCCAAGCTGTTTTGAGACCAGTCTCACCTTTGAACTATATGAATCATGGCTGATCTGTCATGCAGACCATAAAGAATAACTGTTGTCGCAGATTGTGTTTTTGAAATCTTCACTAATTCAACACCAAAGAGCCCCAGCTGTCCGAGGAGTGTAGATAGCAAGTATTGTCAGCAAGAGGCATAGATCCTCATGAGACCCCACAGTTGCGGGGGCTCATGAAGATCTATGTGTCTTGCAGCTGGATCATGTTCACTTTTTCTTAGCAGTGACGGGGTTATTGTTGGAAAATCCTGTTGATTTCTGATGACAAGTTCTACTTACCTGTGCGTTGTTTGCTTTCAGAATGCCACAACACTAAAAGTGACCGACGCCACTACAGCGGCGGCCCAGTTCCGCCAGGGTTGGGGTCGGAGAACAGAGTCGATGACGGACCATGGACCAGCGGAGAAAAATGCTGCCTACATCATTCACATCAATCTTACAGTGGTGAGGCACTGATGAAAAAAATGCGTACAGTCATTGGCTTACAACTATATACATGCATGCATGCGCAGTTGTACCCACAGATGTATGTGGGCACATGCACACACAGTATGATGTACTTTCAGATCTCACTATGCAGAGATTTCTGCATTTTAAAATATTGAATCCTTCCTTAAACCACTTGAATCCTTCCTTAAACCACTGGCAAAAATACAAAATTCATGTTAATGTAGCACCAGAAGCCACAAAAATGCGTTTAAAATGCAAAGACACCTATACTCAGAAGGAGTTGGCTTCTATATATGCAGGTGTAAATCTACCAGACTTGATTCCACCTAGGCATAAATCTAACCAGCCTAAATTTGCACATAAATTTGCACTGGTGTGATTCCACCCATGTTTAGCTGAAAATCTACCCATTTTAAGTCTAGTCACTGTAAATGTACCCAGTGTGAATCCACACAGGCTTTAATCCACCCAACTAAAAATTAGGGTTGAATAGCAGCATCACACCGGCTAGATTCATGCCTGGGTGGATTCACTGAGCGGATTTTTGCTGTATAGATTCAGTTGACCCATTCAGCATCCCTGGACTTCAGTCTGCCTTTCTGTGTGTTCACACTTGCCAACTTTCACCTTTTCAACTTGCCTTTTGGTTGTGCGTGGATGCCGGCATGTAACAGTTGGTTTCGCTGCAGTTTCCGGATCATTAGAAATGGATGCTTAGTCCCTTTGGCTGTTGGTAGCCGTTTATGTTACGATGATTCCAGTAGGAATCATCGCGACAAAAATGGCTACCAACAGCAAAAGCTGCTCTGGGTCTCGAGTGTTTGCTGTTTTCAGTCCTTCATGTGTCTGCATGCTCGGAAGGAATGACCAGCCAGTGAGAGTAACACTTACGACAAAACTTTGGCACTATTTATGTCCTGTTTTTCTTGCAACAATACAAAAAATATGTGCTGGCCTGTGATTTTGGACCTTACGCTGTCAGCCATAAGGTCCAAAATCACGGACTAGCACACAGCTATTTTTGAACAGACTGATCAGGCAAGAAACTATTCCTCTTCAGTGATAACACGTTGACACCAGAAGGTATAGAAATTAGCTGGTGAAAAAGTGTAATCCTTTTACTTCCGAGCCAAGTGGCTGGCAGGCCACAAACTCTGCCTGCATGTTGTGGGAGATAAGCTGACTTTGAGTGCTGAATGGCAAAAGTATCAGCTAAATCAGGCACTAGTAATCAGTCTCTGCTTATGAATTCTGTTATTTTGCACAAGTCAGTATGTCCATTTTTTAGAAAAGCAAGATTTTCATTGTTTCACAATGAAAATCTCGCTTTCCTACAACAAAAAAATTACTTGCTGGCTTTTGCCAAGCAAGGGCAGAGCTGTCAGGATCCATGAAACTCTAGCAGTTGACACTTGCAGGGAAAGAGATCATATGGGAGCTGTTGACTGCATTCATGTCAATCTAAATGTAATATTAATTCTGCTACGTGATAAAACATTTTCATTTCGTACACTGGAACCTCTCCCTGAGGGAAAATTATATCAAGTTTTTAGTGTGTATTTTTTGTATACCCTTTAATTAAGCATATTTGATGCAAGTGTTTTTTCTTTAGGATCCTCTCCCCCAAAAAAAGAAAAAAGAGAAAAAGATAAAATAAATAAAATATAAAATAAAATAAAAAGAAAGCTGTTTCCAATTTGACCATACACATTCTTTGCTAGTATAGGTGGACATTGAGAAGACTACACCTAACGCTGCATGGAAACAAGGCTAGTTTTGTTAAGCCTCAGCTTTTTTTCACACTTTGGGGAAAACAGTTGATCTCATTTAGCCCCGAGTCCTTAAATCAGGAGATGGATTGACCATGATAATTCAAGGGTAGTGCCAGATTAGCTTGGTGCCTGAAGGCTAATCTGTCACTACCCTTGAATTATCATGGTCAATCTGTCTCCTGCAACTGGTACATAGTCATTAGGCAACACCTGCAAAATTTGAGAAATGGGACCTTGGGGCTAAAAGGGTTCAGATCCGTGCAATAAAACAGAGTTGGTCGGGGAAAGGAAAATGAGTAAATTATTTTGCTTTAACCCATATCATACTGAGGCTAAATGCTTCCAATTTGTTCACTGCCATATGCAAGCTACGTTATAGTACTTACAGATAAGGATATAGACCAATGGCTTTAGTTCAAGGGTGGTGCCAGAATAGATTGGCGCCTAGAGGCGCCAAGCTATTCTGGCACTACCCTTGAACTATTTTAGTCACACTTATTTCACACACTGGTGTATTCCAAATGATAAGGTTTAACCCATTTAACCCTACAGCTGCATTTTCCTAAATTTGGAGGTGTCAACTATCGACTATGTACCAGTTGCAGATGATGGATCGACCATGATGATTCAAGGGTAGTGACAGATCAGCTTGGCGCCTTCAGGCGCCAAGCTGATCTGGCACTACCCTCGAATTATCATGGTCGATCCCTCTCCTTCGGTAGTGTGTTGGGGCCAATAGGGTTAAGAGTTAGTTATTGGGGTTTAATGCTGAGCAAGTGGCTAAGGCCATGAGCTCATAGCGGAAAATGGGTTAAAAAACTGCCTTTAACCCTTTTCATCCTGACACACCCATTGCTTGACATAAATTTGACTATGATAGTTCAAGGGTGGTGCCAGAATAGCTTGGTGCCTGAGGCGCCAAGCTATTCTGGCACCACCCTTGAACTAAAATGGTTGATCTACCTCCTAATCACTATCTCCTAAGCAAATTTTAAAAAATCAGCATCAGGATCCAATTGGTCAAACACTGTTGTTTAACATCTTTTACCTTTCATCAATTTGCTTGCATCAGTTATGTTACCTCACTACTGTATTCCAGAGAGAATTTGCCATTCTTGTGATGGCAGGTTTAACTGTACTATGTCACACCTGAAGAAAGCTGGCTTGATTGATGGAGGTGCCAGTGAAAAGACTGCGTGGGTTCGCTGTGCGAAAATGGGATTGATCTTCATGGTCACATTTACATAATAATACCCGGCTAATCACTGCAGCATACATGGGCCCTTTGAAGGCCAAAAAATGGTAAATGACCAGGGCAGGCATAGGGGCCTGACGATTGGTGCTTTGACTAAATGCAAATCCGCTGCGCCAGGGCATATTCTGACTTGAGCTATTTACGCGGTGGCCGCGTGCACGCGGTGGCACAACGGATTTGCATTTAGTCAAAGCACCACCCATCAGGCCACTATGGTGTGTGGGTTATTGTAAGCAAGGTTAGAAATACTTTTTTCCACTTTGAGAATATTTAGAAGCTTATCTTTATGTTTCACATGCATGATACAAATATTGTACGCACATTTTTGAAAAGTGCCTTACCAGTAAATACAAGGTCCTCTGGCCGCCATCATTCGTCGCACAGCCCTCGCACAGCACAGATAATATCGGCCCGAATATCTTATATTTACTAGGGTAGTGGCTATATCATCCCAGAGGTGTGCAAGCAGAGAGAGAGAGAGAGAGAGAGATAGTGTGTGTGTGAGACAGAGATCAGTGGGGGTCAGTTGTGTTGTTGGTCCGTGATATTGAACCTTGAAGATTTGTGTCATTTGTGTTTATTGCGGTAGGAATTCCCCTTTAAAAAAATTTGTTGTACTTAACCCATTACATCCTGAGGCTGATTTTGTAAAATTTACTTATTGTCCTATGAAGGCTGATGTACAGATTAAGCGCTAGAGCAACTGTTTTCGTTCAAGGGTGGTGCCAGAATAGCTTGGCGCCTAAGGTGCCAAGCTATTCTGGCACCACCCTTGAACTATCAGTCAATTTTATTTCAAGCGATGGGTGTATCAGGATGAAAAGGGTTAATGTGTCACAACATGTCATATTCTGTGACATGCATGTGTTCAGTGACCAGGCTGTCTCAGGATCCCAGTACAAACCATGAGAACTCACTTTCTTTGACAATGTAACCAGGTAGACACCCATGACTTCCGAACACCCATGAGGCAGCCACCATTTGTGTGCTGGTCGGTGAATTTGGACCTTACGACTTTCCGTCGGAAGGTCTAAAATCACAGACCAGCACACGTTTGCTTCCAGTAAAGAGAACCAGTTTACTCAAAGGCAGGTCCTGCTGGGCGCACAAGAAAAGAAAGGAAATAGAGGCCGTGACTTTCACAAATGCCATAGGGCTGGTACTGGTATTGTAATGGTCACGAGAGAGAGAGAGAGAGGGGGGCAAGAAAAGAAAGGAAATAGAGGCCGTGACTTTCACAAATGCCATAGGGCTGGTACTGGTATTGTAATGGTCACGAGAGAGAGAGAGAGGGACAAGAAAAGAAAGGAAATAGAGGCCGTGACTTTCACAAATGCCATAGGGCTGGTACTGGTATTGTAATGGTCACGAGAGAGAGAGAGAGAGGGACAAGAAAAGAAAGGAAATAGAGGCCATGACTTTCACAAATGCCATAGGGCTGGTACTGGTATTGTAATGGTCACGAGAGAGAGAGAGAGAGAGAGAGGGACAAGAAAAGAAAGGAAATAGAGGCCGTGACTTTCACAAATGCTACTGGTATTGTAATGGTCACGAGAGAGAGAGAGAGAGAGGGACAAGAAAAGAAAGGAAATAGAGGCCGTGACTTTCACAAATGCCATAGGGCTGGTACTGGTATTGTAATGGTCACGAGAGAGAGAGAGAGAGAGGGACAAGAAAAGAAAGGAAATAGAGGCCGTGACTTTCACAAATGCCATAGGGCTGGTACTGGTATTGTAATGGTCAGGAGAGAGAGAGAGAGGGACAAGAAAAGAAAGGAAATAGAGGCCGTGACTTTCACAAATTTTAATGCCATAGGGCTGGTACTGGTATTGTAATGGTCACCAGAGAGAGAGAGAGAGGGACAAGAAAAGAAAGGAAATAGAGGCCGTGACTTTCACAAATGCCATAGGGCTGGTACTGGTATTGTAATGGTCACGAGAGAGAGAGAGGGGGGTGGGAGGGGGGGTGGGGGTATTGGGTTTGTTCAGTTGTGGTCATGGCTGTCAGTAAGGTGTCTGGGCTGTCTGAATTGTACTTTGTGGAATAAAATTGGTACATATTTATGTTTAGAAGAAAAAAAAAGGTAATCGAAATTTGTCTGTTGCTACATGTATAATATCTGAAGTTTGTTATAAACAAATTTATTCACAGTTGGTAATTATGGTGTCATGATAATTCAAGGGTAGTGCCAGATGAGCTTGGCGCCTTCAGGCGCCAAGCTCATCTGGCACTACCCATGAATTATCATCAGTGGTCGGATACACCAAAAGTTGGTTTACCCCCCTTATCATTCAGAATACACCAGTGTGTGAAATAAGTTTGACTAAAATAGTTCAAGGGTAGTGCCAGAATGCCAAGCTATTCTGACACCACCCTTGTACTAAAGCCATTGGTGTGTATCCTTATCTGCAAGTACTATCATGTAGCTTGCATATGGAAGTGTACAAATTTGAAGCTTTTAGTCTCAGTATGATACGGGATAACAACCCTTCTCGATCACATGGTATATATGTAGCTTACTTCGCTTATCACAGACTTTGGATGTATGACCAAGACACATTGCATCCCGCATAGCAACTAGTTACATCTGAACTTTACGGTACAGGGACACACTGCAATGGGGACAGAACAGGCGTTCTTGTGGTGTGCTGGTCTGTGATTTTGCACCTCATGGCATGCGGAAATAAGGTTAAAGTCCCCGTCCAGCATTTAGGATACGCGGTAATCATCTTGGACAGTGTAGCTTCTGTTCAACCACTCCCCCCACCCCCCTGCGACCCCCCCCCCCTTCCCCAGGCAGAGAAAAACACCCTCTTTTAGCCCCGGACTCCTACAGCAGGAGATGGCTTGACCATGATAATTCAAGGGTAGTGTCAGATTAGCTTGGCGCTTTCAGGCGCCAAGCTAATCAGGCACTACCCTTGAATTATCATGGTCCTGCCTCCCCCCCTTCCCCTGGCAGAGAAAAACACCCTCTTTTAGCCCGGGACTCCTACAGCAGGAGATGGCTTGACCATGATAATTCAAGGGTAGTGCCAGATTAGCTTGGCGCTTTCAGGCGCCAAGCTAATCAGGCACTACCCTTGAATTATCATGGTCAAGCCATCCCCTGCAACTGGTACATAGTCCTTAGGCAACACCTCCAAAATTTCATAAATGGGACCTTGGGGCTAAAAGGGTAGTAAACAGTACAGAAAAACATATCGGCCTTTATACAGTACTGCTCTGTCGCTGACACTATCAATTCACACCCATACTTTCCGCACAATACCCTATCTTATCCAAGTCAATAGGGGCGCCCCTACTGCTCTGTCCTCGCAGAACGGCCCCTCGCCAGGCAAACACAATATTTTCACTGATTAATGGCATGCAAGAGGCATAGATCTTTATGAGCTACCGCAGGTGCGGGGGCTCATGAAGATCTATGCCTCTTACTAGCTCCCTTTTTCGTCTGTGTTTCTCGGCATGTGTCACCAGTAGCTGCGTTGGTTTCCTGTCCAGTGGTGTTTATATGCCACTGATCTGTGAAAAGCGAGCCATTTTTGTCTTTCTCAAAAGGCTGGCAATAAAGTTTACATTATGAGCGTGTGTTGAAGTGCCATGCACTCGGGAAAGTTGAAATACAAATAAAATTTGAATGGGACGCCAACCCGTTTTATATGCAGGATAGAAAACAGAATATTTGGGTGGAAAATTCGCACTGCGCGTAATCGATCATTTTACAGTGGAACCTGTTTTGAGTAACCAACTTTTTTTTTCTTTTTTCTTTTTTTTTTTCGGGGAGGGGTTGGGGGGGGGGGGGGGTGGCAGGTAATAGTGGTCGTTAACTCATTCTGCCCGCGACACACCACATCAAGATATGGCTCGACCATGGTAGTTCACAAGGGTGGTGGCAGAATAGCTTGGCGCCTATAGGCGCCAAGCTATTCTGCCACCACACTTGAACTATCATGGTCGATCTGTCCCCTGAATTGTAATGCAATCCTCAGTGGATAACTCCAAAATGTGTGTATTTCGTACCACGGGCACATTGAGTTAAAGACAGATGTTCTCTCAAAGAGGCTTTCAGCGGCAAACACTGTCACCTGTTAAACGCCATAATTAAGGTAGCCATCTGAATTATGGTCTTTAACAACAGGTGGGCTCTCATAAGGGTGGTCGGTCAAACAGTATGTGTTACTGTCAAACCAGTGACATAGCGAAATTTCTTCAGTTAAATGTGAATATGGCTGTGGTGGAACTTGAATGCAGAAGAGGATACATTTTTTCTCAGTTCTAAACTATCAGTTTAATATCACTATTTGTAATGCACGCGTTCCCTTTCACTGCATGCCCCAATGGCCGGGCGTCGTCTTTCAGAAGTTGTCCTTAAATTCAGCGCCAAAGAGCCTCATCCGGCGTCCAAGGAACACATGTAAAACGTGACCAGCCAGAGGCATAGATCCTCATGAGCTCCCGCACCTGCGGGGGCTCACGAGGAGCTATGCCTCTTGCAGCTGGTTGGTGTTTACCTTTTCTCGAAGCAGACAGGACTAACAGCCGTAAAAAAAAAAAAAGGGGGGACACCCGGGTGGGGAGTACAGAACCGTTATAGATCTCCTCGTGAAAACCGACCCCGCACTATTCAAAAGCCTTCACTTAGGAAATTAGCAAATGCCTTTTGAAGGATAGACGTAAATGAAAATGTAGACCTGTGTATGACTCGTGCAGGAGGCATAGATCCTCATGAGCGCCTGCCGATGGCAGGGGCTCATGAGGATCTATGCCTCTTGCTGATAGGACTGGGAGGGGGAAGGGTGGGAGGCGGGTTTGGGACAGGGAAAAGTTTTCGTTGGTAAGGACGCCTCTGTTAGACGTTAGAGAAGAATGCTGTCACAGGCAATGGAGAAAATGTGTTAATGCTGGTCTGTGATTTTGAATTGACGGCTGCAGGATGTAAAGTCCAAATCATTTACCTGCACATTTAACTGTTTGTGATTCTTCTCCTTACAGATTCCGTGAGTCTCTTGCATGCCATCTTGGAGCTGTGTAAAGGCAACTTTTAGAGAACTGTCATAATAAGCTTACTGAAGATTATACCTCAAATTCCATGCCTAAAAAAATCCTTCTGCAATTGTTTTTCAATGTTTTGATGCTGATGGACGCACAAACTGCGTTTGTCAGCATATCCACCTAACATTTGTCTAAGTGGGTGACCTTTTGTACATTTGACAAGAACTTAAATGACCCGTGGATCAAAAATTATCAGTGCCTTATTTTTAACCCCTTTAGCCCCAGCACACTTCAGCAGGAGATGGATCGACCATGGTAATTCAAGGGTAGTACCAGATTGGCTTGGTGCCTGCACCAAGCTAATCTGGCCCTACCCTTGAATTATCATGCTCAGTCCATCTCCTGCAACTGGTACATAGGTGTTAGTGACACCTCCAACATTAAAAAAAAAAATCGCCCTTGGGATTAAATGGGTTAAACCTGAAAGTGTTTGCAACAGTGTCTCTGACCCCGCCCTTCAAATTACCTTCATGGAGTCACCCTGTCCTCAATGGCACTTTTTTTCCCACTGCGCTCAATTTGCTGTCAGTTGCCTGTGAGGCAGGCCAGGAAGAATTTATTGTGGGTGATATTGATTCAAAGTGCCTGCACTGTTATTGCGTTGGCCCGATAGCAGGGTACACACAGCAGAGCTGGCTCAAGTCAGGGATTGAACCGCGGTTATATTTTCATCAGTCTTCCAGACCAGGTATTTGCAGGGTTTTTTTTAATTTGACAATAGTTGGTTTTTGAGGAGGGGCAGGGAAGGGTGTGTGTGTGTGTGTGTGTGTGTGTGTGTGTGTGTGTGTGTGTGTGTGTGTGTGTGTGTTTGTCAAATGAGGTCAGGTGTATTTTGGTGTTAGGGGTCGATCTGGAACACATAGTTGATTGACCATTTTTGTGTGCTGGTCTGTGATTTTGGACCTTACGGCTAAAAGCCGTAAGGTCCAAAATCACAGACCATCTCTCTCTTTTTTTTGTGGTGACCACAAGAAAGTGCTCTCATTAGTTTTAATGTCACAGTCGACTTAATGGCACAGTTAGGTATACAGTTGACTTTGTTTATGATAAGTTAGGATATATCTAACAAAAGTCGTGGAGATACAATTCTTTCTCGGAGGTCCTAACCACAGTTTTCAATGTGAATCATTTCACATATAACAGACTTCAGTTAACCCGTTGACTGGCGGTAGAAGTTTTGTCAAGATGATTCCTATCTATCTATATCCCGTAGTCTTGCCGACCGTTGGGGGCACCACTGATGACTTGGCAACCAGCTCCCTCCATTCCATTCTCAGCGTATCGCCCAGCTTCAGTCCTGTCCACTCTGAGATATTGTCCTCCCATCTTTTCCTCTGTCTTCCTCTCCTTCGTCCTCCTTGCACAGTGCCTTGCAGGATTGTTTTGGCAAGCCCTGCTGAACGCGTGACATGCCCATACCACTTCAGTTTGTGTTTTCTCACAATGGCTAATAAGTCTTCATAGGGCCCGATGGCTTGCCTGATTCTGCTTCCCACTTCCTCGTTTGTGATGTGATCTCTGTATGAGATGCCAAGCAGCCTTCGAAAACATCTCATTTCAGTGGCTTGTATCCTCCTTTCAAGGTCTGCTGTGAGGGTCCATGAGATGATTCCTGCAGGACATAAATGCGGAAAAAATGGCAGTTCAGTATATCCAACGTTTACTGTATTTGAATTTTGAACCCGTATGCCCTAGACAATACTGTTGATGGTAGTCACTGTACAGTTGTTCAGATTAACCCATACCATACCGAGGCTAAAAGCTTCCAATTTGTACACTGCCATATGCAAGCTCACATTATAGCACTTACAGATAAGGATATAGACCAATGGCTTTAGTTCAAGGGTGGTACCAGAATAGCTTTGTGCCTAGACGCCTAGAGGCGCCAATCTATTCTGGCTCTACCCTTGAACTATTTTAGTCAAACTTACTTTACACACTGGTGCATTCCAAATGATAAGGGTTAATAAAACTATGTCCTTTGACCTTTGGACTGGGGGTGGGGAAATGGTTGCATGCCACGGTTCCAGAGGCTGTTATTAGAATTATAAATTTTGCTCCCTTGAATCACATCGTTCCCTTTTCAAGCTTAGATTTTGAGTATAGAAGTGAGCCGCGGTCGAGTGGATAGCACTGCGGTCGTGCTCAGTAGGCTGCAAGCAATGTCCATGTAGTGCAGCTTGGGATTGATCCCCGTTGCGCCAACCCCCCCACCCGGGTCTGCCCTGGGGGACTTGGGTGGGGTTAGGTACTTTTTAGTTCCCAGGGTCACCCTGGTCAGCCCCACAGGGTGGGTTTTTCTCTCTATTCTGGGGCATGTGTTTCTGTCTACCCTTTGTCCATTCACCTGTATTTGCCTTTTTAACACTCTCCCTACTGTCTGCACTGCCTGTAGCTCTTGATATTGGATGTGTGTTGCTAAATGGTCTTAGCTTTATTTAGGCCCCATGTGTTAGGTTTATTTAATGTATTTGACCGGCTGGCGACATACATTCAATGTTCTGTTTAGTTGTTTTTTTTTTCACAAGCAGTGCAGGCACGTCCTGAGAAAGCCTTGTTGCTGTCGGGACGTTAAGCAATGTACAATCAATCAATCAACCGTTGCGCCAACCTGTTATGAGTTATTCTGCAAGCTTGAAAAGCCTACAAAATGGTTTGAGATCTCCTGAACTCGGTGTTTGTACCCCAGCACTTTTCCCCTTACCGGTTTAACCCCTTTATTGCTGTAAAAATGTGAACACCACCCAACTGCAGGGGCTCATGAGGTTCCTTGCCGACCCTATGCATATCCATAGTCCTTGGATTTGATGTGAATATTCCTTGTTGAATTTGCCCAGCATTTGAAGACATCATTTTGCGTTCATTGGCAGCGAAGGGGTTAAAAACTAACGTGAAAACAAGTTCCACACATACTGTATGGCAAGTGTTGAGCGACTTCATCTTTTTTTCTCATGATTTTCAGAAAGTGGGCGACAACCCCCAGCCGTACAAATCGCGATTCACGGTCGTAGAACTGCCTGGGTTGGAGAAACTCTCAGCCGATCCCGCGACAATTCAACTGAGGGAAGGGCCAAAACTCAGCAAAGCATTAGTAGCCCTCAATCAGGTTACCTCCTCTTTGTCCAGTCATCCGTTTCCAGACAGAGTCATAAACTATAGGTAATTGTATTTTCTTTGACCCCTTTTCACCTTGATACACTAAAATAATGAAGACTATGATAATTCAAGGGTGGTGCCAGAATAGCTTGGTGCCTAAGGCCCCAAGCTATTCTGGCACCACCCTTGAACTAAAATGGTTGATCTGTCTCTTAATCTGTAAGTAGCCTTGACAGGACAATAAGCTAAGCAATTAAAAAAAAAAGGCAGCTTCAGGATTTAATGATTTAAAGAAACCATTACTGGCACTGAGGTGGTCAGCTTTGTTAGATTCAGGCATAAATCTACCCAGCATGAATCTACCCAGGGAAATCTAGATTATCCAGCTTGGTTCCACTTATTGTATGTTTGTGTTGCGGCTACAGTCAAACCCTTGTAAGCGGTCGCCTTGGTCAGGTGGTCTGCTGACACGGGGTCATCTAAGTAACAGGAAGGAGATCATGGGACTGAAAATGGGCGTCCTGCTTGGACAGGTGATGGTCTAATACGGGTGGCTGCTTTGACAGGTGTGACTGTATTCCACCCACTTTTTTCAGTGGGGTAGACAAGTACAAGAATCCACCCAGCATCAGATTTATGTTGGATAGGTTTACTTCCGGGAGAGTTTATGTTTCAATATGGGTAGAGGCACAACAGTGCAAATATACACTGTGTGGATTTGTGCTGGGTAGATTTACATAGGGTAGATTCACACTGAGCAGATCTACTCCTATGAAAAAATGAAGTTGACCCCTCCGGCCTTACTAGTGCCTTTTTCTGTCTACTACAAAAGTATATTATATATGATTGTCTCCATCACGTTCATCGTCACGGGATGTGGAGTGTCATATAATGACTGGTATTATTGTTGTTATTATAATAATAATAATAATTATAATTATTATTATTATTATTATTATTATTATTATTATTATTATTATTATTATTATGCTGCAAAATCTGTTTGGAGGGACCACACTTACACCAGATCACCTGTCACCAAAGACCATGATTTAGGTGGCTGTAGCTGTGACTGTGGCCACCTAAATCACTGTCTTTAATGACACTTAGCACTTTTTGCCTCTCAAGACTGCTCTTGAGAGTTACTGTCTATTAAGACCATTTTGTTTAAAAGGGTGTTGCTCCAAAAAGGTTCTGTTGTATTCGTAATACCTTGTTGCCTTTTACTGGCATTTGTGAGCCATTAGGACCATCAAGGGATGTGATTGTTTGCATGTTTGTGCAAAGCTGAGTGACTCTTGCATACTGTTCTTATTGCTGTGTTTCAGTGAGTCGAAGCTCACCCAGCTACTGCAGGAAGAATTAGGCGGCAATTTCAAGACGCGGGCGCTCATTTGTCTGAAGCCTAAGACAGACCCGGAAGTCAGTGCAGCCATTCTACGCTTTGCCACAAACCTCTCGCATATCCGCAATTTTCCCGTTGTCAACGACGGCCTTGCTCAGGTAATTTTTTTCTTTCAACTGGTCCTATCTTTAACATCTTTAAAGGGCTTGGCAGCGTAATATTTTCAGTTCTGAAGGAGACGCTTCACCATATTTAGAGCTCTGAAAATCATGTTTGAAATTACAGTCTTAATATTATGCGCTAGAACATTGCAAAAGTCAGGTATGATGAAACTTGCATGTAGATACCACATGACCAAAAAGTCCAGTGGTCAAATCCAAATGACCAAAAAGTCCTCAGGCTGACTCCAACCTTTGTTGTCCCTTGCTTTGCACAGGCCAACTAAGGCTGGAGTCGGCCTGAAGGCTTTTGGGCTCACGTGCGAAGCAAAAGTGAATCATATGTTCTGGGCCAGGGGTCGTCTGTCCGGCGTCCGTCCGGCATCGTCCGTGGTAAACGTTGATGTTGGCACTTTCTCGGAGACTATTTAAGTCGCAGTCTTCAAACTTGGCCCAAGGATACTTTGTGGTAATACCTATCGAAACATACCAGTTTGAGTGACCTCTCACAAAGGTCAAGGTCACAATTAATGAGGAAATAGGCCAAAAATAGATATATTTTGACATCATTTATTTTTTCTCAAATACTATTCACAACTTCAAACCCAAACTTGGTACAAAGATACCTGATGGTAAGACCTTTCCTATGCATACTAATTTGGTTGATCCCTCGCTAAAGGTCAAGGGTCACAAGAGCTAAGGAAATAGGTCCAAAATAGCTATATTTTGACAAAATATGTTTTTTTCTCAAATACTATTCACAACTTCAAACCCAAATTTGGTACAGAGAAACCTCATGGTAAGACCTATCTATGCATACTAATTTGGATGACCCCTCTGAAAAGTCAAGGGTCACAAGAGGCCGGCAAATGCTTGTAAAATGCACATTTTGGATTAAAATTGTAGGTATTATCAACATTTTTGCAAATTTTTCAATCAACTTTGGCACAAAGGTAGCTGATGATAAGACCTTCCTGTGCATACTAATTTAGTCGACTCATCGCAAAGGTAAAGGGTCACGGTGGGGTTGACAGATAAGTGAAAAATGCTTACATTTTCAGAAAACATGCTGGTGCATAAGCTGGCCCTTTACTTATTGTCACAAAGGTCACACATATGTAAATAGGTCATACACATGAGCCATAATGGCTTTGCCTTTCTTGTTGCTTATTGTTTTTTGTTCTTCGTAAGTAGTGCCACATTAACACAAATAATTTGGTCGTATGGCTTCCTTACTTTGTGAGACAATGAAGTTAAAGAGTATTTTTAAGTGAATCATCATTTTCTTTATACATGTATCATATACAAAAGGGGAACTCCACCCTATTTCCTTTCAGTTTTGCTGTTGTTTATGGTATTGGTTTTTTTCCTGAAAAAAATGTTATGTTGACCAAAGAACAGTGCTGTTGCTTTTTGTGAAAATCGAGATTTTCATTTTTATAGAACAAAAATCTCACTTTTTTAACAAAAATGGACATGCTGGCAGTCTGAAAAGTAACATTCGGGGTCAACATTTACATCAGCCACAAACAGCTGTCTAAGCGTTTTATGTAGACACTTTGCTGTTTTTTACTTCATATACACTGCCTATGTTGTGTGCAGTCAACAAAGTTTGTCTACATACATTTAGTACGAAGTTTGAGCATGGTGAAATTGTGAGGAAAAAATAATTCTAAGTATAAAGAGAACCAGACCTCAACAATAGAAAAAAAAAGCACATATACAATTCATACAAATATAAGACAGCAAGGGAACCTAATATGTACATGTATACGATAATGCTGAATACCATCTACACACGCTTCCGCACATACACAGTGCAGATGAATGGAATTATTTGCACGGAGTACTATCCATCACAAGACTGTGACAGATAATGTATTAACTCTGCTTTGGATAAACTCATTACCTTCTGTTTATTTTTTGTTTTGTAATATTTTAATTTTGGGGGGAACACTCGAATGACAGCTGATCATCGTCTGTACTGTAGGGCTTGTTGACTCAGAAGGAAGCGAAGATATTAGAGTTGAAACAGCACAGTGGTGTGGGACCCGTCCACATGACCTCCACAGCCCCCATCTACGGCGACTCCCAAGAGGAGGTGCAGAGGCTTCGCACTGAAAACGTATGTCATGAGTGTTTTTCGTGTAGCTCCTTCATTATTTCCTCAAAATACATTACCGATGACATTACTGTTAAGAATGGTAATAATAATAATAAGCGCATTAAATAGGCGCTTTATTCCAATTGAAAATCGGCTCAAAGCGCCGCCGCGAACTGAACCCAACAAGCACGCTCACGTGAATCACGCGCATTCACGCACACACAGTACATAAACACAGAACATTCACGTGATGCTAAGGGCTAGCTCAAGCGAGCTACTGTAGTTTTTGGAAATTCAAAATCGTTTGTATTTGAGATTTGATTAAGTGGGCTGAAGCTAATACCAAAGTCGTGGGGGAGGAAGAGCCGGAGTACCCGGAGAAAGAACCCCCGATGGTCCGCCCGAATTAACGGTGACACTTACTAGAGGAGAAAAATCCGACGCTGGAACCCTTAATCGAACCTCGCACCTTTAGCATTGGTGGCAGGCGCCTTAACCACTGCACCACGGACCGCCCCACTGCACCACGGACCGCCCCTAATGTATGGTGTCCTAGGTAGCATAATTTTAGCCAAAATTGTTGTGTACCTACATACATGGTAGGGGAGGCAACAAGGGGCGCTATAGCGTAGCCTGTAACCCGAGTAGCCTCCCTTCCATCCCCATCCGGTCACGCGCCCACCGGATTCCCGCCAGTCTGTTTCTTAGCTAGCATGTGGATGGTTGTGTACCTTTACGTCTCTCTGCGGCTGTGTATGGTGACCGGTCGTCGTGTGACTTGGACTTGCTTCTCATCTTCTAGAAACTGTGCTAGCTATTGTGTTACTCTGTGCTAGCTTAAAGCTTACCTCTCGGATTACCTGCTGTGCTTTCATGTGGAATTACCTTGGACTTTGTCGAGCCTACGGCGGACTTGGTGGGGCTTCGACCGGTGGTGGTGACTGGGAGTCGCCTCTGCGTCTTGGTTGGTCTCTTGGACCTTCGTGGGTTCGCTACACTCTCCGTTATGACAAGGTAAAACCTCGGTTACTGTCCACGACTGGCACTCAGGGGAAAGGGAAAGGAGCGCCGGGTGTCAGCACACGCCGTGCACTTGGCTGAGTTTTGTATCTCGTCATCGCACGCGTATACTAGTTTGTGGGGCCTCGGGGGCCACGCTCGCTCGCCTATCGATGTTGACTATGTGTTGCAGTTTTCAAGTCCACACCTGCACGCGCTGTGGCGACTTTCAGTGGCCGAGTGATGAGCATGCCGTGTGCCTACCCTGTTCCGGCTGTGCCTCCACTCACCTGTGCGTGGTCTGCGCCCCCTGGCTGGAAGAGCAGTGGTCCCAGCTGTGGGGTTTTTACAGCCGTGAACGACCGACGCCAGCCCGAGAGCGAGCTCCTGCGCCCGCCCCTACTACCTCAGATGGGTCAAGTTACATTCCCCTGGTTGTGGAGTCTCAGGCTACTCCGGATGGACCAGCCCCTACCGATCCTAGGACTTCGGCCGTTGGGCACGCCAGCTCATTAGTAGTGACAGTATCCAGTATGAGTTTGTCTGGCCACGTGCTTGCACGACCCGCCTCACGGCCTGTTCAGGCCCAGACGCGGCTTCTGGACTCCGGCCCTCCAAATCCTCAGCTCAAGTCCAACACGGACGTTCAGTGCCCCGCTCTCAGGTCAGTGACAGGTGCCCTCGACCGGACAAGACGGCTGAACTAAAGGGTGCCCACTCATCAGATAGAAATAAGAGGGACGAGCCGAACGCACGACGGGCTCGCAAGCCCCATCTACCCACCAGTACGGACAGGCCACTAGGTGATAGAAGGACTGAGCGGACTTCCGTACCTTGACGCTGTTCGCACTCACGGGACGGGCCACCGCGCCTGCGCATTACTTCCCATGACTCGGATGCCAGCCGTTGCTCTAGGCCTGCCGCCAGCAAGGACGCGGCCCCTGTTCTTCGTTCTACCACGGCGCTTCCTTCGAAGCCGGGACCGACTGCTTGCGCCTCACATCGCTCCTCGTCTCGCTGGCCTAGACGTTCGGCTTCACCGACTAGACACCGGCCTCAACATTACTCCCGCTCCAGACTACTGTGTTCCCCCCTCCTCGCTTCACTCCTCGCGACACCGCTCTCAAGGGAGAAGGCCACCTCCCAGAGCAACGACCACTAGACGGGATACTGTTAGCAACTGGGTCATAGTCATTATGTAACACTTCCAAAATTTGGGAGCTGCACCCGTGGGGCTAAAGGGGTTAATTTGGCGCCAAAGAGTCCCAGCTGTCCAATGAACATGGATGCAAGGCTGTGTCAGCAAAAGACATAGATCCTCATGAGCCCACCTTCCCCCCTCCCGCAGTTGCGGGGGCTTATGAGGATCTGTGTCTTTTGCTCTTAAATCATGTTAACTTTTTCTTGGCTGTGAAGGGTTAATTATTCTTTGGTTGGTTGGCTGTTAAGTTTAAAAACTGTTTGCATGTTTCCTGCTTGCTTTTTTGTTCAGACCTTCAGGCATCAGATATGCTGAAGGGGCCAACTTCAATATGTATAAGCTTAAATGTACCCAGCATGAAGGCTGAAGGCCTGAGGGCGACATTGGTTAATTTGACCTCCTGAAGGTCCAGTGTTTTTCACACCGAGCGAGGTCAAATGCTAAGGCTTGCATGTAGCATGATTAGTTGTCTGATGTAGGAACGAAAACAAGTTCTATTAATATATTGTCAACTTCTCACAGCTTGTGCTAAAAGACCAGAATGAGCGACTACAGCTACGTCTGGACCGACTGCAGAACAAGTTTGGCGATGTGGCCAACACCAAGACAGACCTCTCCCAGCAGTTGCTTCTGTCTGAGGAGGAAAAACTCAAGGTATTCCCAGGGGTCGCCATTATTTGCTGTTGTTGCTGTGTAAATCATGCATTTTTCGGAGGTGTTGTGCATTTTCAGAGGTGTCTGCGTACATGCACTCGTCTGTAAAACAACCCCCCCCCCCCTTTTTTCGTCTAAAGAACAAGATGGTCTCAGCAAGAGGCATAGATCCTCATGAGCCCCCGCAATTGCGGGGGCTCATGAGGATCTATACCTCTTGTAGTTGGGTGCTGTTCAGTTATTCTCTGCAGTATAAGGGTTACCACCATCGAGACGTCCTGCTTTGGGATACACAGCAAGTCTCAAGTTAGTTATAGCTCTCTTTATAAGAGAAACTTAACCCCTTCCCTGCCACTGTATGTTATATAAACAAAATCTGTGTTCATTCACTAACCAAAATGATGATTCCAGGTCTCACTGATTTCGTCCTGAGGGGGGTGGGTGGGGGGGTGGGAGGGGGGACTTATTTAATGTCTGTCGCTGATGTCCACGCATCATTCATTCCTTCCGTCCATCATGTCCAGCTGCACCTCAGAATGGAGCGCCTCGGGAAAGGGCAGGCCTTTCCCTCCATTCTGTGTTGTTCATCTCCTCGTACTGGGTGCCCCGGTGGTCTAGATGTGCTGGATTTGGGGATGCCTATTTAGTAGTTTCACTGACCAAAAGCCACGACCGTCCATGGAACATGGATACAAGTTGGTCTCAGCAAGAGACATAGATCCTCATGAGTGTGGTCGCTTTCACTTTTTCTCAGCAGTAAAGGGTTTTATGTGCTGTTTGTTGTGCAGGTGTCCCAGTCACTGGTGGACCTCCAGATCGAGAACAACAAGATCCGAGAAGAGGCTGAGGCCGCCAAGTTTGAACTGACAAATAAGGTGATGAGCATGAAATAGTTCTTGTTGAATTTTTCTCTTTTCTAAATTGGTTCTTTGCTGTCTTTCCTTTACAACATCTGCCGCACAAAACACTTTGAGCATTTTTTATTGGAAAAATGCTCTACAAACAAACATCATTATCATTCTTATCATTATAGTCATCATCAAATTATGATAATTTAAAAAGCACTAGAAGGGACACTTTTCCCCCTCTTTTCTAGTGACACATGTTTCTTCTTTTCTTTCATGTTGTTGTATGTTTTAATGTTTGAGCAAATTTGGATGATAATTGTTTACCCCCCCCCCCCCCCCCCCTCCTGAAACTAAAAATTGTTTGGTCGTGGATTTCTGATTAAGGTTACATAAAGCCCTGAGATGTTTTCATATAGCTCTTTAAAAATATTGTTTACAAACTTGTTTTTTTTTGCAATTTCAGATCATCTTGCTGGAGAACCAGGTGATCGAATTGGAAGCCGATCGTGACAGGCACAAGAAAGCCGCCACCTACTCCAAGGAACGACTGGCAGAGATGGAGAAAGACAGGAAGGACCTGGCCGACGAATACGTCGTGCTGAAAACCAACTATCTGGCTCTTACTAAGGAACACCACAAAGAGGTAGGACCATAAGCTCATTTAATTTGATTCATTCAGTCCTACATTAAAATATTTATCGACCATATGATATTAGTCCAAGGGTGATGCCAGAATAGCTTGGCGCTTACAAGCGTCAAGCTATTCTGGCACCACCCTTGAGCTAGCATAGTCAATTTGTCCCCTGAACTGGCAAGTAGCCTTTAGAGGACAACTCCAGCGTTAACCCATTTAGCCCCAACGCCCTGCAGCAGATGGATTGACCATGAGAATTCAAGGGTAGTGCCAGATGAGCTTGGTGCCTGAAGGCGCCAAGCTCATCTGACACTACCCTTGAATTAACATGGTCGAGCCATCTCCTGCAACTGTACAGTCATTAGGTAATACTTCTAAAATTGTGGACGTGGGGTTAAATGGGTTAAGGAATGTTGTCCCTAGCGTATCAGTGTGTTAACCCTTTGGCTGTGGGTAAGTTTCTTTGTGCCGATGATTCCTGCATAAATCATGACAAAAAGCGCTAGCTACAGCCGAAGTGTTAACTTATTCAAGATGTGCCATGTATGGATAACGCCCCAAGCAGCAGCAAATCCATACGCGGACGTTGCAGATGAGTTTAGCTTCTAACATCTGATTTCTTCTCCTCTGTGCCGTGTTCATGAAGTTGCTCCTGTGGTAGATGTAACAGGGTTGAATGTGAAGAGACTCCAACATTTTATTATTTCTCCTGTGCGCAGTGCTCCCGAAACGAAGAGCTGGCAATTGAGCTTCTAAACCTGGTCAACAACAAAGCAGCTCTGATGCGACAGGTGGCCATCTTGACAAACTCTGACCCCGCTGCAGTCGGTGACCCCAACGCTGAGATCGATCGAGTGCGAGCCATCGTCGCAAAGAACTCTTCCGGCAAAATAAAGGTGAGTGGTTGTGGGGAGGGAGCAAGGGGGGATAATGGAGAAAGGGAGGGGTAGGATGGGAGGTGGAGGGTAAGAGATTTTGTTGAACTATCTTGTGTTCCACGATTAAGCCTTTCATCTGCAAGGAAACTGAGACCCTACAGATGCGGGATCTGATCTAGCTGTTTCATTATTTGTTTCTTCAAAAACATTACCGATGACATGACTGACTGGAAGTGTCTACTACTTACTCATTCTAGCCTAAGAGCCAGTTGTGTAAAAACACAACCCGGGAGGCACTCGGGGAACCCCGAGGGGACCAAGAGTTGTCTCCCTATACCCACCACCCGGAAGCCGGGTACCCATAATCCCCCAGTCTAGTCTACTTAGGCGCACGATTCGGTCGTCTTGCGCTCTGCTCTAGCCTACGGACTTTGGTTTTTCGACCGGTTCTCGGGTTTCGGACTTGCTGTTGGAATGAAGAGCGGGAGATAGGATCGTTTCGTCGGCCCTGCCTGTGCTGCTGCGTGGCTTTCTCGTCCCCACTGCGTAGCGCCTACGCTTCGACCGCTGGTGAGCTGTCCGGTGAGCTTCGCCGGTCGTGCCAGGCGGGTTTTTGGACGTCTCCCCCCGTTCCCCTTCGGCGGAGAGGTAAGGTAGCGGGGTTGACCCTCGGCCGGTTCCCGGGCGGGGCACTGGTTTGTGCAGGTACGAACTTTTTCGTCTTCTTCTCACTGTAATCGTGCTCCCACTCACCTTCGGTGAATCGTAGCTAAGTTCCTACGCATTTGTACCTTGGGTGTGGAGAATTCTTTTACTCCATGGCCTGATTAGCTGTTTTCCCTTGCGGGATGTTGGTATAGATATGGGTGATGAATTTAAGCGCACGCGCGTATGCAGGCATACGCTGTGGACAAGTGCTCACGTACCTTAGAGAGTGGATATACGTTCCGGCGGGCAGCTTGCGGGTTTACGCTCCTTGGCTGGGCGGGCCCCTCGTGACATGTCCACATAAAGTGGTGATTTACTGCCCCCGGATGTTTTTCTTGTCTTGGTTGTCATTGCGTATTGATTTGTGCAGCATGCGGCCGGTGTTGTTTTCCACACACGGTCACCCTTAGCAATGTTGTTGGGGCCTGACTCCTTTTATGACAGGGGTTGGTACATATGTTGTTGCTCACCTTAGCACTTGACGGCGGTGAAGCTACCTCGTTACTGCACTGCTAGATTGCAGACGTGCAGTTTGGTACCTCGCTTCCATCATGACGTATTCGTCTTTTGTGTACATATGTTGTTCCCTCGCCTTAGCGCTTGGCGGCAGTGGGCCTACTTGCTTACTGCACGGCTAGTTGTAGGCGTGCAGTTTGGTACCTCGCTTCTGTCATGACATGTTTGACTTTTGCTACATATGTTGGTTACTCACCTTAGTGCTTGATGGCAGTGAGTCGACCTTACTACACTGCTGGCGGGCAGGCTTGACAGTCTGTTACCCCGCTTTGGTGCTTGTGTGTTTTGTTGTTACGAAGGCTACCTTTCGTGGCTTAGTCCCACAGGACTCGCCCGCAGGCCTTCGGGTGTGTTGTCTGTTGCAGGGATGTGCTACCCATTCACACAGATGACAGTGGCTAGTTCAGCCCCCAGGGGTCTTTCGCCACTGCCCCGCGGGCCATGCTTGCGTTGCAAGCGATCGGCACCGGTTTAGGCGCCTCCCGGACACCGCGGGTTTCCGCACGACAACGGACTGACATGGAGAAGCCACACCGAATGTCACGACTAGTGCGCGAGCGTGGATTGTGGAGGCCGCTGCCAGGGGGAGCGCACATGGACAGCCTCTGGCAAGGCCCGCTCGGTATGGCAATTACGCGCACGTCCGACTTCTTAGGACGTTGCAGTACACTACCACCTGGAGAGGACAAGCAGCGTCTCGGCTGTAAGCACCAGCCCGGCTGCTCCTGGTAGGTGTGTTCATGTCCAGGCAGCGCCCATTTGGGACTAGGCCTGTCTTCCGACACTGGAGGTGCCTCCTACCACATTGGGATGATTGTGTCACCTGGCCTCAGCAGCGCAGAGGGCAGCATTGAAGCGTCTGCAGGCGGGAGCGACCTATGCTGTTGGTGCTTGAAGGATCCCGTTCCGCCCCGATGAGGGGCATGCTGACGTCCTTCACGCAAGGCAGATGTGCCGGTGGCCGTTGGACAACCACTAGGTCGGGTCTCCTAGGCGCAGGATGTGGATACGCCATCCAACGTCTCCTTGGCACCGGTCGCTTGAGACCAGGACGTCCCTGTGGGAAGCTACACACCGGATTCAGTGGACTAGTGCACGTAGTGGGCCTGGATCGATGAGGCCGCTTCCAGGAGGGAGCACGCCCGGACGAAGCCTTCTATGAAGCCATGTCCACTATCGGTCCCACTTGTCTCCAAGAAAGTCCATGGGATCCCGCTGGGGGTCCCCCTTACCGGCAAGAAAGCCCGCCTCCCTCGGAGCCCGGCTCAGAGACATTCACGTGCACGTCCAGGGACTCTAGTAAGGATGCTCGCCTCCAAGGAAGGGGAGACTTCTATCGACACAGTTCCAGGCCACCTCAGGTTGGTGTGTTGCATGGGCCTACTGGTGACCTGCAAACGATGCGGAGGCTTCCAGTGGCCATCGGATATCCATACAGTCTGTCTCCTGTACGCTGGGTGTGCTTCCGACCACACTGGTGATGTCTGTGCTACCTGGCCGGAGCTGCGATGGTCTAGTCTCTGGAACTTATAGGAGGGAGCCTCCTCCCCTCGCGGGTACTTGAAGATTGCCGAGACGCCTTCCGCTGTGCCCCTGACACCGGACGTGCGAGACCAACTGGATCCGACACAGAAAACACCACTGAGTAATCGAGGGATTAGTGCACAAAGTGGGAGTTCGACCGTCAAGACCGCCTCCGTTAGAGAGCGCGCCCGGACACAGCTGGTGGAAATAACCCGCCTCTCCCAAGAGCCTGGTTTGGTGGGACGCTCGTGGCGTCCCTCCTCCACCGTCGTTCCCCACTCGTCTCTCAGGAAGCCACCGGGATTCCGCTGGGGGTCCCCTGGCCGGCAAGAAACCCGCCTCTCCCAAGAGCCTGGTTCACAGAGACGTACACGCACTCGTCCGGAGCCTCCTGGTTGTGAAGAGCGTAGACACAGGGATTCTACGCGACGTTATCGCTCTCCCTCGCAAGATCATAGGAGGACCTTCCCGCTCGGGGGCTGGGAGATTGTTGGCATCCTGTCTCGGAAGACCATGGGTAGGCGCTTGCTGGGTCAGTCACTGGAGTGACCTCTCCAGGGCGCAAGCCTGGGCGAAGGGTATGGAGATCCTGGGGTGCCCAGTCGTCAAGGTTCCCCTCTCGGCCACGCGGATGTAGCCAAAGGAATGCAAAGCAGTACGTTTGGCACCAGTTGGCTGCAGGTGCTGCCGGAACAGTGCGTGAATACAGGCAGCTGTCTGCCTTCGGGGCTCCACTCCTGATTGGAAAGGTTTACTCCCCCACATTTGGCCGTTGGATCCAACCAGATCTCCTCCGTTCCTCTAGCCGTTGGCTGTCAGAAACAGCTCATCCGCCTAGTGGTGCAATGTGAACACCACCCCCTCACGTGGTTTCGCCCACCAGCCGAGGTGGTTAGCCAGGGTGTGGCGCTTGGAGCCAGCGCGTGAGAGATTAAGGAGATGGATGAGGACCAGTGATGCCCGTCCGTCCTATGTAGGACGCAGCTGCCGAACAGCAAAGGTGCTACCTCTATCCAGAGCCCCCTACACCCCTGGGAGATTACCGGGACGCCTTTCGCTGTGCCCCCAGCACGGGATGTGCGAGGCCAACATGATCCGACACGGTAGGCGCACTGAGTTTCAACGGTTAGTGCCCAGAAATCCGCCTCTTCCAAGACCCTGGTTCATTCCCCACTCGTCTCTGGCCGGCAAGCAACCCGCCTCTCCCAAGAGCCTGGTTCGCAGAGACGGACACGCACTCCTACGGAGCCTCCTGTTGGCGAAGATCGTAGACGCCGGGATTCTACTCACCGTTACCGCTCTGCTTCGCAAGAGCGCAGGAGGACCTTCTCCTCTCAGCGTTTGACGGATCAGGTCTCCCTCGACTCAGACGGGTTTCGCCTTCTTCGCGTTCCCCATCTCGTTCGGACTCCCTTTCGTCCCGTTCCTCTTCCCATCGACCGGCCACTCCCCCTTCCCTTGTCCTCTCCGTTCCGTTCCTCCTCGTCGCAGCCGTTCTCCTCGTCGGGACCCGCCTTCGGCTCTCAGGAGACCCTCGCCGCGTCGCTCCGTCTTCGCTCTCCCCTTCGGAGGGAGTCTTCGACCTCTGTGGTTCGCCGTCAGTGGGATTCTTTCCCTCGGAGCCCTCCTCGGTCGCCGGTTCCAGTCAGCGGGACTTCGACACCCTGAGGGTCACGGCTGGCGACCCCTCGGACTGGTTGCTCGGACGTTCTCAGCCGTTCTCCTCTCCCTCTTCTTCGGCTTCCAGTGCTGCGGTTCCGGCAGTCCTGTGCTGCGCGGATGGACACTCGGCCGGCGCTGGACGGGACTTCCAAGCTCATCGCCGCCGCCCTTCTGCGGAAGTTTGCCCGGCATCGCCAGCTGCCTCACTGGGGGTTCTCATCCATCGTGGACACCGGGGAACCAAGGCGCAGCCCCTGCTCCCTGCCGTCTAGCCGTCTCGACAAGTTTCCTTGGGCACCCGGGGGGTGCCAGTCTTCGGACAGGTGGTACCGCTTGGCTGTGCTTGTGGCGGAGGACCTAGCCACTACACGGAGTCGGATCTACGCACCTTGGTCGTCTCTAAGCCCGGCTGCTCAAGCTACGCTTCCTACTTCCGTGATTCTTCTCGAGGTCCAACCCTCCGACCTTCGGGCTTCGCGGACAAGAGCGTGCTTCGCTTGGATCCGACGCGGACTACTAGGCCTTCTTCTTCTGCTCGTGGGAGAAAGGATAGGTCACAGGAGCTTCTCCTCTCCGGCAACGCGACAGCGGAGGTGTACTTCCAGGATCAGGGCAGCTGGCGATCCTCTGACCAGTGCGTAACCCCTACCCTGGTGCTTGGGGAAAGAACTTCAACTCCCTCCGTGCGTGTCGCTACCTGGACCGACGGTAGATCTGGGCCAGTCTTCCCCGGTGGGAACAGTGGCTACACACGGAATGCACCAGGACACCTTCGGAGGATCGGCGCATGAGACTAGGATCATCCTGTGGAGGGTCTCCACAACGATTTCAGTGGACTAGGGCACAGGGTGGGGTTTTGACCGAGGCCGCTACCCGGACGGAGCGAGCCCGGACACAGCTTTGAGAAGCAGAGAACTCGCCTCACAGAGCCCAGTTCAGGGAGTCGCGCTGGGCGACGTCCCACGTCCAATCTCGGTACCCACTCATCTCCAAGTAAGCCGCCGGGATCCTGCTGGGGGCCACTTGCCGGCAGATAACCCGCCTCTCCTCGGAGCCCGGTTCGGAGAGACTTACACACGCTCGTCCGGAGCCTCCTGTCGACTCCCCGGGTGTGGAGTCATCGCATGCTACGTCTTGCCCTGGCCGCCATACGGCGCCTGAGGGATGTTGCCATGGTGGATTGGTTAACGAGCTTCAGGAGCTACGACTCGCCCAGTCTGCCTACAGTTCGAGGGAACACTTACGTACAGCTCCTCTCGGACCATACCTTACCTGGACCGTCGCGCATTTGGTCCACGGGTTCACCTTGCGCCCGCTTACGGGGCGCTATGCCACCAGGAGACCACGTAGCAATACCTGTACAAGCCTCACATGTGCCTACGACATAGCCGTTCGCTTCGGACGTGCTCGCCTTTTGCCGGTTCTGGCACCGCTGACGCTACATGCCGGACGTTCTTCCTGGCTCAGCTCAGTCATACGTTCGGAATTACAGGACCCCTCCCTCAGGGAGGTTAGAGGCTACAGTTACGTTATCAAGGCACTTGCATGGCCTCGAACGTCACATTCGTCAGGGACTGTTCGGTCCTACACTTCGTGGCTACTGGAGGCTGGCGGGCGGGATGACTTCGCCCGCCGCAATCGCAGAGTTCTGCCAGGCCAGCGAGACTCCTCGCTCTGCTGGGGGCGTTTTGCGGGGGGCACAACTCCCTCCGGGCGCCTCAGCGCCGTAGGTATTCACCTACCTAGGGTCGTCGGGAGTTTGCGTTAGGGAGGACGGCCATTGGGCCCTAAGGTGTGCTGGAGCGCGGCACCCACCTCCTCTTCGCAATTCTTCCAGTCAGTCATGTCATCGGTAATGTTTTTGAAGAAACAAATTCATTTTTCTTTAAAAGGTATTTTTTCGAAAAATACTTACCGATGACATGACTCAAACGACCCTCCCACCTGCCCCGCTTGCCGCTGGTGCGCTAAGTATCCTGACTGAGGGATTATGGGTACCCGGCTTCCGGGTGGTGGGTATAGGGAGACAACTCTTGGTCCCCTCGGGGTTCCCCGAGTGCCTCCCGGGTTGTGTTTTTACACAACTGGCTCTTAGGCTAGAATGAGTAAGTAGTAGACACTTCCAGTCAGTCATGTCATCGGTAAGTATTTTTCGAAAAAATACCTTTTAAAGAAAAATGAATTTCACGACACTAGGGAAAAGTGAATATCATTCAACTACAAGAGGCAAAGAATCTCATGAGCCCCCACAATCGTGGGGGCTGATGAGGTTCTTTGCCGCTTGCTGACCCTACTTATCTGTATTCCTTGAATGAATGGGGTTAGGCACATGGTGTTTTATTTGCAATGGTTTCAGTGACTTAAGTTATGATGGGAGTGAAGATGTTTCTTTCTTAAAGCCGTTGCTTTCTTTCGTGTGCACACACCCTTGCAGGTACGCATGCACACTCCCATGCATGTGCACACAGTCACAAATATGCATGCACCTAAGCACACATGCGCGGACAGATACACCCATCCATCGACGCAGATTCTAGCATCTGGCGTGCAAACGACATGTATTCTATGTTTGACGTGTTCATGATTGTACATCCAGTTGGTAACACTCTGTTATTTCTCTCCTCCTCGCCTTCCAAAGGATTCTGGTGTAAGTTTCATATTTGCATAACATCTCCATTCCACTCTTGCATTATGTATAAAGCTGAGTTTGTCGATTTTTGTAACTTGTAAGCCTTTGGCTGTTTGTAGCAGTTTTTGTCGCAGCGATTCCTGCAGAAATCATTGCGACAAGAGCCGCTACTGATAGGCAAAGGGTTAACACAGTTTGTGATAATTTTGATAACATTTTTATTGACCATCAGTTCATTAACCCTGTTTGCCCCACGGGTGCTTTTCCTAAATTTTGGAAGTGTTATTGAACGACTATGTACCAGTTGCAGGAGGTGGATTGACCATGATAATTCAAGGGTAGTGCCAGATTAGCTTGGCGCCTGAAGGCGCCAAGCTAATCTGGCACTACCCTTGAATTATCATGGTCGGCCCATCTCCTGCTGTAGGGATTCAGGGCTAAATGGGTTAAAGTGCACGTCTGTAATTTTAGATCTTAAGCTTGGTGTTAGAAGGTCCAGAATCACGGACCAGCACAGAAATGGTAGAATTGTATTGGAATGCCTGTAAATTGTTTTAGTGCTGCAATTTTCTTGCTCGTTTGTATATTCAGAGCATTTGTTTTTCTGATTCCACTTTGATGTGTGTTGTTTATCCAGTCTGACGAGATTCTTGGCACACAGAGAGACAGAGAGGCTGTGGAGCAAACGGTAGGTAGCTCTTGCCCCCCCCCCCCCCCCCCCCCTCCCAAACACACATAACAAAAAACGCAATCACAAATGCTTTCACATTCAGACTATTTCAGGTCATTGGTGAATTTGGGGCCATGATTAACCCATTAAATCCTAAGGTGGAAATTTTTTTAATGTGTGAAGTGTCATATGAAGGCTACATTACAGATCACGAGAAAGATCAATCATTATAGTTTAAGTGTGGTGCTAGAACAACTTGGCACCTGGAGGCGCTGAAGCTGTTCTGGCACCACCCTTGAAATATCGTGAAAAAATAACAGTGGGGCACCTCTGGGCATCAAGCTAATCTTGCATCACCCTTCAACTATCATGGACAAGTTTGTCTCATGTTATCCCTTATCATTCGGAATACACCAGTGTGTGAAATAAGTCTAAGGGTGGTGCCAGAATAGCTTAGGCCTCTAGGCGCCAAGCTATTCTGGCACCACCTTTGAACTAAAGCCATTGGTCTATATCCTGATCTGTAAGTACTATAATGTTGATTGTACATTGCTTAACGTCCCGACAGCAACAAGGCTTTCTCAGGACGTGCCTGCACTGCTTGTGAAAAAAAACTAAACAGAAAATTGAATGTATGTCGCCAGCCGGTCAAATACATTAAATAAACCTACAACATGGGGCCTAAATAAAGCTAAGACCATTTAGCAACACACATCCAATATCAAGAGCTACAGGCAGTGCAGACAGTAGGGAGAGTTTTAAAAAGGCAAATACAGGTGAATGGACAAAGGGTAGACAGAAACACATGCCCCAGAATAGAGAGAAAAACCCACCCTGTGGGGCTGACCAGGGTGACCCTGGGAACTAAAAAATACCTAACCCCACCCAAGTCCCCCAGGGCAGACCCGGGTGGGGGAAGTACTATAATGTAGCTTGCATATGGCAGTGTACAAATTTGAAGCTTTTAGACTCAGGATGATAGGGGTTAAAGCGTATCAGGACTAAAGGGGTTACATGTAATTCATTGAAGTCGATGGCTAAATTCTTGATACTCATGGCTCTTTCCAAAAGTTGACTGAAGGTAGACTGCTGTGGTTTGAAATTTACAGAGAATTTCAGGCTGAACATTGCCATCATTCTCGACCACCATCACTTCATGTCTGCACGGTGCATAGATCCTCGTGAGCCCCCGCAAACTCCAGGAGAGGGGGGGGGGCCCTCATGGGGGGGGGGGGGGGGCCCTCATGGAAATCTATGCTTCTTGCTGGCCGCCTTTACATCCTTGGATGGAGGGAATCCGCGCACATTCAGTAAATGATAAACACTTTTGTTTCAGCTGTTTGCCAGCAAGAAGAAGTATGACTCAGAAATGGAAAGAATGAAACGAGAGCTGGGCGATGACAACAAACGCATTGAGGGGCGCCTGTGAGTGAAAAATTAAATATACATACAGAAGAACCTGTTTTTGCACACACAAAAAGTGGTCTTTAAAGTCAGGTACTCTGTCGAGAGAAATCTTAAGAGGTGTCACCTGTCATTATAGACCAGTCGATTTAGATGGTTACAGCCGCCTAGATGATGGCCTTTAACCCTTATGATTTGGAATACACCAATGTGTGAAATAAGTTTGACTGAAATAGTTCAAGGATAGTGCCAGAATAGCTTGGTGCCACTAGGCACCAAGCTATTCTGGCAGCACCCTTGAACTAAAGCCATTGGTCTGTATCCTTATCTATAAGTACTATAATGTAGCTTGCATATGGCAGTGTACAAATTTGAAATTTTTAGCCTCAGTATAATATGCGTTAATGACTGGTGATCCCTGATAAGGATGGCCACCAAAACAAGTTCTGCACGAGAATTTTCAAGTGCATGATTCATCTAAGGTTTTTATCCTTGGTACAAAGGACCACAGTTTAGAGAAACACCACGTGGGTTTGTCTACAAACGCAGGTTTGTGTATCTATCACAGGTGCAATACATTGCAGAAAGATTTTTTGAAGCTGTAATTAAACCATATACTTCCAGGATGCTCATACTTTTTTGTGCAGTTGTCTTCACACAGCTCTGATATGGCATTCAGCTTAGACAGAGTGCCTCGCAAACGATTGCGGAATATCACTGGGCTCCAGATATAAACAATTTTAAAATTGTGTATTTTGTGCAGGACTGGTCTCATGAAAGAACTGGCTGATACCAGGAACCTGGCCCGAGATCGTCAGCAGAAAATCTCCGAACTGAATGCAGTAAGTCTGTAGTGTACATTCTGAGAATTTTGAGCAACAGTTTTAAGGCAGTAGCCATTGGCACATTTCCCGAATTTTGGAAGTGTTACTTAACGACTATGTACCACTTGCAGGAGGTGGATTGACCATGATAATTCTAGCCTGAAGGCGCCAAGCTAATCTGGCACTACCCTTGAATTATCATGGTCAATCAATCTCCTGCTGTAGGGTGTTGGCGCTAAAGGAGTTATGACACCTAATCCTCCTGTGCATGCATCCACTGGTACTGTAAACGCTATCGATGGCTGGGTGCTCAGTGGGGTTTAGCTCATTTAGCCCAACGCAATACAGCAGGAGATGGATCACCCATGATAATTCAAGGGTGGTGCCAGAATGCTTTTTTGGTCTGTATTCCGTCCGCTAGATGGACTGTTTCTGCAATCTTCTTTAATTGAACGCCGAAGAGCAACTGCAGGGGCCCATGAGGATCTGTGTCTCTGGCAGTCGGATCGTGTTCACGTTTCTCAGCAGGCAAGGGGTTCAAACACTGAAGAAAGGAAATTGGAATAACTACAGTTGTTGTTTTCAGAAACTGATCACAGTGCGTGGTGACAAACAGGCTGTAGACTCGCAGCTGAATCGACTCCAACACAAGGTCAAGGACCTCGGGGAGGACTTCCGTGCTCGACTGGTCAAATATGTGGAGGATATTGCAGTAAGTAGTTTCCCAAAGCTGTCCTTCTTTCTGAATCTCAGAAAAGGATTAATAAGACACTGCTGTTTGTTTCCTCAAAACACATTACCGATGACATGACTAACTGGAAATAGTCTACTTGCTTACCAATTTTAGCCTAAGACCCAAAGGGTCCCCCCAGGAGGACCCCACCCGGGTCTGCCCTGGGGGACTTGGGTGGGGTTAGGTTCTTTTTAGTTCCCAGGGTCACCCTGGTCAGCCCCACAGGGTGGGTTTCCTTTCTATTCTGGGGCATGTGTTTCTGTCTACCCTTGGTCCATTCACCTGTATTTGTCTTTTTAAAACTCTCCCAACTGTCTGCACTGCCTGTAGCTCTTGATATTGGATGTGTGTTGCTAAATGGTCTTAGCTTTATTTAGGCCCCATGTTGTAGGTTTATTTAATGTATTTGACCGGCTGGCGACATACATTCAATTTCTGTTCAGTTTTTTTTTTCACAAGCAGTGCAGGCACGTCCTGAGAAAGCCTTGTTGCTGTCGGGACGTTAAGCAATGCACAATCAACCCCCAGGAGGCTCTCGGGGATCCCTGATAGGGACGAGAGAGCTTTCGGGGATCCCTAACAGGGACGAGAGTAGCCTCCCCTGCCCATCCGGTCAGGCGCCAGGTGGTGTCTCCTTTAGCCAGTTGTCTACTTCGCTGTTAGCGTTCGGACGCTTTTACCTGAGCCTCTGACCCTTGGAAAGACTGTGTACGGTTCGACCGTCCCTTACCGGCCTGCCTTCGCCTAGCCTCTCGTCTACTGCTTCTGGCGTGGCCTCCGTCTTCTCTGCTAGCCCTCGTCTGTGCCTCGTGCTCTTGGCTGGCCCTGGAACCTTCTAGGCTCCCGTCGTCGTCTCCCTGCCATTCCGCCATGGACAGGTAAAGTCTCGGCCGTTTCCGACGTCTCGCCTGGCTGGGTCGGATGTCGGGCTTCGCTCGAGCTACTGTGGGTTTCTCTCCGCATTGCACGGTGAGTTTCGAGTGTTTCTTGATTTTGAAGCTTTATATGGCGGGGTTCGTTACCCGCCCCCGGTCGCCTTTCATGTTTGGGTATGGGCTGCAGTTCCCTAGTGCGCCTCTCCCCAGTACCCCGACCTCCAGTGACCTACTGTCCGGTACTTTGTGCTTCGTCACTCTGCCGTTCCGCCATGGAAAGGTGGAGTCTCGGCCACTTCCTACGTCTCGCCTGGCTGGGCCGGACGTCGGGCTTCGCTCGAGCTACTGTTGTTTGTCTTTGCATTCACTGTCAGTTTCGCGTGTCTCTTATTTTCGAGGCTTTAAATGGCGGGGTTTGTTACCCGCCGCCGGTCGCCTTTCATGTTTGGGTTTGGGTTGCAGTTGCCAAGTGCGCCTCTTCCCAGTTCGGCGACTTCCAGTGACCTAGTGTCCGGTGCTTGTGCTTCGTCACTCTGCAGTTCCCCCATGTAAAGGTGAAGTCTTGGCCGCTGCCTACGTCTCCCCCGGCGGGGCCGGACGTCGTGCTTGTTTTCTCTCCGCATTTCACGGTGAGTTTTGCTCGTTACTTCGGAGCTTTAACTGGCGGCGTTAGTTGCCCCGCAGTACCAAGTGCGTTTCTGCCCAGGACGGCGGCTTCCAGTGGCCTGGTGTCCGCCACACTGTAGACCGGGTGCCACCTGCTCCTCTGTCATCGGCTGCGCTGACTGCCCTGCTTGACTGGAGGTTCTTGGTCTCTACTCCGGTGTTCCACCGCCGAGCGACCCGCAACTTCCGCCTTCCTTGGGACCTTCCGCGGCACGGCGGGATTGTTCCCGCTGCCCTCGGACATGGGATAGCCCTCCTCTCGTCCCTGGTAAGTTTGTAGCTCATTCGTCGACGCGTTAAGCCCGCTGACTCCTCCGGCGAGTCGCCAAGCTGGCTACGTGCCCCCCTCCCTTAAAAAGGAGCCCCGGGCACCGCGACCATGTCGCCTTAGTTCACGCGTCGGCCCCTCGGCCAAACCTCAAGCCCGCTGACTCCTCCGGCGAGTCGCCAAGCCGGCTACGTGCCCCCCTCCTTGAGCCCCGGGCACCGCGACCTTGGTCGCTAATTAGTTAAGCGTCGGCCTTCGGCCCTTCTTCTAAGCCCGCTGACTCCTCCGGCGAGTCGCCTAGCTGGCTACGTGCCCCCCTCCTTGAGCCCCGGGCACTGCGACCTTGTCGCCTGTTACATACAAAAAAAAAGTTGACGCTTGGCCTCGTGGCCCCTCTTGAGCCCGCTGACTCCTCCGGCGAGTTGCCAAGCCGGCTACGTGCCCCCCTCCTTGAGCCCCGGGCACCGCGACCTTGTCGCTAGTTAGCTTAAGCTCCGGCTTTCGGCCCATCTAAGCCCGCTGACTCCTCCGGCGAGTCGCCTAGCTGGCTACGTGCCCCCCTCCTTGAGCCCCGGGCACCGCGACTTGTCGCTAACTAGTCTACGCGTCGGCCTTCGGACCTGCTCAGCCCGCTGACTCCTCCGGCAAGTCACCAAGCCGGCTACGTGCCCCCCTCCTTGAGCCCCGGGCACTGCGACCTTGTTGCCTATTGTAGACGCGTTGGCCTCACGGCCCCTCCTAAGCCTGCGGACTCCTCCGGCGAGTCGCCGAGCCGCTTTGTGCCCCCGCCTTGAGCCCTGGGCACCGTGACCTGGTCGCCAATTAGTTCACGCGTCGGCCTTCGGCCCCAACTTAAGTCCGTGTGCCCCCCTCCTTGAGCCGGGCACCGCGACCTTGTCGCCTTCGTTCTCACTTCGGCGCTTCGACCTCAGTCTCTGGGCCCGCTGCCTCCTACGGCGAGTCGCCTAGCCGCTTGTGCCCCCTCCTTGAGCCCCGGGCACCGCGACCCTTATCGCCTGTTGGTACCCTACGCGGCTTATGGCCCCCTTCTTCTAACCCGCTGACTCCTCCGTCGAGTCCCCCAGCCAGCTACGCCTCGGGACTTCGGGCCGTTTCCCCCTGGCGCCTACGGCCTTCCACGTTTCACCGGTTCTCGTCCGTTCACCGAAGTGAAGCTACGTCGCGCTGTTAGTGTTTGGTTGGGTGCCCCTAGGGGTACACCCAGTGCAGTGGGGATCGACTTCCTCGCCCTCGTCGCCTGGATAGTTGCGGCGCCCGACGGTCGTCGCCCGCCCCTCGACTCCCTCCAGGGTCCCTGTCGACCTTCGCCTGGTGCGGCGCTGTCGTTCTCCTCGGGACATCCTCTTCCCCGCTCCCTGCACCCTTCGCCTCCAGCGTCTCCCCGACCCTCTCCGGGGGATGACTCGGCGTCCTACGTTCGCCTCTGGCCTGCTGGCGTCTTAGCCTTCGGCGCCCCGGTGGTTCCGCCGGCGCCTGTGCTTGCGGTAACCCTTCCCAGCTCTAGCGGATCTTCCGCGTGGCTTCGAACCCTCCGCCCCTTGCCTTCCTTCGTTCGTGGCGGCCTGGCTCCTGCCTGACCATCTCGCCTGATGCGACGTCGCAGCTCTACCGTGCTCCTGTGGGTACCCGCGCACTTCGGCCCTGCCTGGCAGTCTCTGAAGGAACCCCTCTAGGCCGGTGGGCCCAACTCCACCCTTGTGGATTGAGTTCCCGCCCGTTCGGACCAAGGCCCTCGCCCTTCGCGCGCAGGTCTCCGCTCTTATTTGGGAAGTTGCGATGCTGCTCATCGCTCGGCACGGCTCCCCCGCCTCGGACCCTTTGCGTCGCCTTCAGCCCTTGGTTGTCGCCGCCAGCCTGGACCTACCCGTTGCTTCTACGCGTCCCCATGCCTCCCGCCCCCGCCTTTGTCTTCACTTGCCGTCGACGGGACCGTTTCCAGCTCGGCCTCTCTTGGGTGGTCTCCCCTCAGCCCTGGGTCCTTGCGTGGATCGTGGATGCCTTGGTTGCCCGGGACCTTCGATCTTCCGCCAGCCATTCTCCTCCTTGGTCGACCTGCTTCTGCGGTATCAGTCAGTGGTTCCTCCTCGTAGGGCAGGGATGCTCTCCTCCTCCGGTTGCTCGCCTGGTCGCCCTGGTCAGCGCCTACGGTCCGGCCTCTCGCCCTCGCCGCCTGTTCACCTGGGAATGGATTTGGTGACCGACCGCAACTTGGTGCGTCTTCACGAGCCTCGGATCCAGTCCTTGCCGTTCTAGCCCGTGGGTAGCTGCGGGCGCGGCGGTCCCCTCCTGACTGCGGCTCCAGCTCCTCCTCCTGATGAGTGCAGCGGCTGATCTCCTTCCCTCGGTCTTCTGTACTCCACCTCTGGAGGCTGTCCTCCGGCGATCTCTCTACCCTGGTGCCGATCTCCCCTGTGCTGCGCCACATCGGCTTCGCTGGACGGACATTCTTAGCTCGGCTCCCGGATCCCCCCTGACCTCGCCACTGCCCCTCTCTCTCTGCGTCATTGCCGGTCTCGACGGTTGGGGCGCTCTCCTTCTCCCGATTTCCACTCGTCGGCCGGCCGCTGGCCCGCGAACCTGACTTCGCGGCACGTCAACCCGCTGGGACTGGTTGCAGTTGGCAGGCCCTCTGTGCTTGGCGATGCGATCTTTGGACACAGGTCCTCCTCGTCCTTCCGACAACCCCTCTTCGTGGCTTGCCTTCAGACGCAGGAGGAACCCGCTCTCCCGACTTCTGCTTCCTCCTCTATCGCCCCTTCGCTGATGCGCGGACAGCGACTTCTCCCTCCCAGACCGCCCCAATCCAGGTCTCCTGTTCGTGCTGGCAGACTACCTCTTGCGACGGAGGCAGCTTCTTCACACGGATTGCGCCCTACGCTGGGACATCCTTCGCTGGTTCTGCGCTCGTTGGTAGACTCCCCCCTTGTTCTCTTCGCCACGAAGTGGAACCTCCGGCTTCCCTCTTCATCTCCCCGTTCCCGACCTCTGGCCTGGGCAGTCGATGCGCTTGATCCCTTGGGACGGTCTGGTCCTTTACACCTACCCTCCGGCGGTCCTGGTCCTCTAGTCCTGCTCAGCCTCCGGGGATGCAACGCAGTCCTTCTCCTGGTAGCCGTTCTCCCGGACCGGATCGTGGACTTCGACCTTCTCAGTCTCGCCACGGGCTCACCCTCCCTCTTCCCACCCCCCGCACGATGCTCGAGCAGCGCCGACAGCCACTCTTCCACCCCTGCCCCGAGCGACTTCTCCTACACGCCTGGCGATTGTGCGGCAAGCCCTCTCTGCTGGAGGCTTCTCGAGTGCGACAGCGGACGCTATCGCTTCAGCCCCTACCAGACGTGTCTACGAGGGAAAGTGGAGTGCTTCGTGCCTGGTGCTCTGACCCCGCCGCCTCTCCACCGTCGGCCTGACATCTCCTCAGCTCGCGGACTTCTTCTCTGGCTCGTCCAAGACCAAGGTTGGCTCCCCTCTGGGGCAGCTGCTACCCCTCTTGATCGCCGACGCCTACCGTCACCTCGGCCGTCCCGACCCAGCGCCTGCAAGGACCTGCCCGACCTTATGGCGCGTTTCGGCGTGCAGCGTCCGGTCTTCCTCTCCCTTGGCCCGCGCTGGGACCTCCCTGGTCCTCCCCTGACTGACTTCGGACCGTTAAACCGCTCCATCTGGCCCGCTTCGCTGACGTGACTCGGAGGCCTGCTTCCTGATGGCCCTCGCCACGGCGCCCCACGTCAGCGAGCTCCACACGCTCTCGTCTCGCCCCACCGGCCTGCAGTTCCGAGTGGATGGCTCCGTGCAGCTACTCCCGGATCCTGCCTTCTCGCTCAGCCTAGGTCTCCCTTGACAGCGCCTCCGGCCCTCGCCGCTCGGCCGCTTAAACGACCCGGTTCCTCGGGGCACTCCGCAGCAAGATCCGGGACATCATCATCATCATCATCATCAGTCCCTTGCCCGAACTGGGCGTTGGGGGGACTGAAAGGCAGCAGCAACAGACAGTGCTCTCCACTGAGTTCTATTTTGGGCGGTGGCAAGCAAGTCTGGCATCTCGAGTTCAGTCCATTCTTTTATGTTTGCGACCCAACTCTTTCTCTGACGACCTCGCCGACGACTTCCTTCGAGAGTGCCTTGGAGGATAGTCTTGGACAAGGTGTTGTGTCGGGTCACGTGGCCAAACCAAGCAAGCTTGCGCCGTTTCACGGTTGCCAGGAGGGGTTCATGTGGGCCCACCAGGGAAGTGACGATGCTCCGTACATATTCGTTGGTCTTGTGCTCGCGGTACGAGATGCGGAGCAACTTCCTCAGGCACTTGTTCTCAAAGGCTTGGATTTTCTTTTCTGAGTCTGCAAGCAGTGTCCAAGTCTCACAGCCGTAGAGTAGAATAGACACTACGAGGGACTTGTAAAGCCTGTACTTGATGTTGAAGCTGATGGAGTTACTTCGCCATATCCTGTCCAGCCTGGCCATTGCGGATGTTGCTGTACCTATCCTGATACGGATCTCTGCTACGCAACTACCGTCTTTGGACAGGGTGGCTCCCAAGTACTTGAAGCTATTGACCTCTTCTAGCTTCTGGCCGTTCATGTGAATGTTGCTGCTGCTGTCGCTTGTGGTGTTGATCATCACTTTGCTTTTATCCGTACTGATCTCCATGCCATAAGACCCTGCGCTACTTGAAAGTTTGTCTGTCAGGTTTTGAAGCTCACTATTGCTGCCTGCCATGAGGTCAATATCGTCTGCGAATCGAAGATTGCACAGGGATCTGCCACCAATAGAGATTGAAGTATGGTGGTCATGGAGGGTTTCCTGCATGATCTTCTCCAGGAATATGTTGAAAAGGACAGGAGAGAGCAGGCATCCTTGACGGACACCGATCGTCGTCCTGAAGAACTCGCCTGACTGATTGTTAAGTAGAACCGCGCTGCAGGCGTTCTTGTAAAGCGCTTCTATCATTTGGATCAGTCCCTCCTCTATGTTGAACGATCTCATGACTTGCCAGAGTCCGTCGTGCCAGACGCGATCAAATGCTTTCCTGAAATCAATGAAGTTGTGGTAGAGTTCGCGCTGATGCTGCAGATGTTTCTCGATCCGGGACAGGCACTTCGTATCTACCTGCTCCAAGTCCGTGCGGAGGGGACGGTCTCGTCCCTTGCCGCCGACCGCTGGCAGAACCGGCTTCTCAGCCCAAACGTTCTCCTCCTCGCTCCGCTGGGTATTCCGGTCCGCCTATCGCGACCTCTCCCCACAGGGAGCCGAGGCACTGAAGATCCGCGCCCATGGGACGCGCGCTAGGGACGCACTTCTCGCCTTCGCCGCGCCGGTGTGGTTAAGGACACTGGCGGCGGTGGGGTGGCGGGACGGATCTACCATTGCCGCTTCTACTCCCGCGCCCTGACAGTCCAGCGCGACAACCTTACGCTGGTGGGCAACTTCTGCGGCGCAACACTCCCTCCAGGCGCCCTCGGCGCTTAGGCGGCACTTCGCTAAAATTGTCGGGAGTGGGTGATCAGGAGTGATGGGCCGTCTTCGTCCCTGAAGAGGTTTCTAAAAGGGATTGTGCGGCACCCTCCTCCTCTTTGCCATTCTTCCAGTTAGTCATGTCATCGGTAATGTGTTTTGAGGAAACAAATTAATTTTTCTCTAAAATGTATTTTTTCGAAAAATACTTACCGATGACATGACTCGGAGGTCCCTCCCTCCTCCCCGCTTGCCGCTGGTAACTCCGTAGACAACTGGCTAAAGGAGACACCACCTGGCGCCTGACCGGATGGGCAGGGGAGGCTACTCTCGTCCCTGTTAGGGATCCCCGAAAGCTCTCTCGTCCCTATCAGGGATCCCCGAGAGCCTCCTGGGGGGACCCTTTGGGTCTTAGGCTAAAATTGGTAAGCAAGTAGACTATTTCCAGTTAGTCATGTCATCGGTAAGTATTTTTCGAAAAAATACATTTTAGAGAAAAATTAATATTTGTAACTTTAAGGGGAAGTGTGTGGGGGCAGTGCCTCTGTACAGTCCCAGGCTGAACATTAAAAAAAAAAAAAAAAAAATTTCAGCAAAACTGATGCAACTTCCTGCTACCAGAGAACATGTCAACTGTGAAAAATAAATTTTGTGAACAATTTGGAACTTTTTTCAGATTTCAAGAGTTTGTTTAACCCATTCAACCCCATGACCTCATTTCCCAAATGTTGTTATACTACCAAACGACTATGTACCAGTTGCACGAGATGATTGACCATGATAATTCAAGGGTAGTGCCAGATGAGCTTGGCGCCTTTAGGCGCCAAGTTCATCTGGCACTACCCTTGAGTTATCATGGTCAATCCATCCCCTGCTGTAGGGACTCGGGGCTAAATAGGTTAAAGGGGCGTGTTTATTCTAATTTCAGAAATTCCTGATTCCCCGGCAGTCAACTCGCACCCATGTGAAGGCAGAGAATTAGTTCGGAAAATCTGTTCTAATCTTGCAAATTATATGCAGGAATACGTGGACAAGGGTAGCGGGGGTCACCAGTCAGAAGTACGACTTCGCGAGTACTGTGACGCCATGCTGAAGGACATCCGAAGGTCGCACCGTGAGCGCGAGCAACAGCTGAGTGAAGCGGCTCAACAGTTCCGAACTCGTCTGCAGAACACCATCCACAAATATGAGGAGCTGCTGATTGCGTACAGGTGGGTTGGGCAAGTTGCAAACTGCTTAGACGCCCCGATCCACTACCCTTGAACTGTCATGTCCAATCCGTCTTTTGAAATGTTGTGTAGTCTTCAGCGGACTACTCCCAGATCAAATTTTGACCTCACGGATCAGTTGGTTTAACTCATTTAGTCCCTGCAGGAGATGGATTGACCATGATAATTTAAGGGCAGTGCTGGATTAGCTTGGCGCCTGTTGGTGCCAAGCTCATCTGGCGCCTGTTGGTGCCAAGCTCATCTGGCGCTTCCATTAAACTATCTTGGTCGATCCATCTTCTGCAACTGGAACATAGTCGTTAAGTGACACCTCCAACATTTGGAAAATGCAGCCTTGGGGTTAAATGCGTTAACCCTTTGACTGTTGGTAGTGGTTTTTGTGTCGCCGATTCCTGCAGAAATTGCCTCAAAAATCGCCACCAACAGCCAAAGGGTTAAGGTTGTGTGGGGCATGCTACATTCTGTACAGTGCAGTACGTTGTATGCTGATGATAATAATAATAACACTTTAACTCATTCTACCCCAACACCGAAATCCCCAAATTTTGCCATTGTCCTCTGAAGACTGCACTCTAGTGCAGGACACAGATCGACCATGATAGTTCAAGGGTGAGGCCAGAATAGCTTGGCGCCCACAGGCGCCAAGCTATTCTGGCATCACCCTTGAACTATCATGGTCGATCCTTATCTTGCTGTGGTGTGTCTGGGGTAGAATGAGTTAACTCACCTTTCCTCAGAAATCTGCGACAGACTTGTGAAGCCCGTGGTTTTGACGCGGCCGACCTGGGTCCCGACGAATATGAAATCAAGCTGAGCGACTCGGAGATTCAGACGTCGCACCTTAAAGAGGTGGACAAGGTTCGAGGTGACCTGGCAAAGACACGCAACGAACTGGACGCACTCAAACTGAGGGTAAGAGATTTACAGTTGCGTGTTTTAACTCCTTACACCCGAGGGCAGAATTATCAGATTTTTGTAGATATCCTCCGAGGTCTGTATCACAGTTCTGGAGACAGATCGACCATGATATTTCAAGTTGGTGTCAGAATAGCTTGTCGCCTAGAGCTATTCTGATACCAACCTTGAAATATCATGGCCGATCCACATCCTGTCGTAGTCTTTCAGGGCTTGATGGGTTAAACCGTTTTTACTTGGAGGAAAAGTGGGAGGTGATCTTGGTAACATCTTCTTGTCAGTTTTACAGTAAGCGGCAAAGATAGGCAAATTTTATTGATCCTGCCTAGAGTTTACAAATGTTATAACAGTCACAGGTAGATGTGCTGAAATCCTTTTATTTGCTGTGCATTCGTTTAGGTCCCATCTCCATTACTAACTTGGTTTGCTGCACAGTATCTGTATGTGTCATGTCTTTAACCCATTCAGCCCTGACGCACTTCAGCAGGAGATAGGTCGAACATGATAATTCAAGGGTAGTGCCAGATTAGCTTGGCGCTGACATGCCAGATTAGCTTGGCACCTGTCGGCACCAAGCTAATTTGGCACTGCCCTTGAATTATCATGGTCAATCCATCTGTCGGTGCAGTCATTAGACGACACCTCCAAAATTTGGGAAATATGTCCGTCAGGCTGAACGAGTTAATGCTAACTTCATGCACCCCTTATCTGACTGTGGATGGCATGTCTCAGCAGCTCTGCTGGTGACCTCAAAATGTGGAGATCAGAACATGTTCATTTGACTTGCGACTGAAGCTGGTCTTGGCTGGTAACTGTTGATTCTTGGTAGCTGGTAAATTTGTAGGCTTTTATCACCCCTGATGTAAGTAGTAGATGAGGAAACGTTATTCAGGTATCAGTCCTTTCTCAAATCTGTATGTGTGAATTTTGACAAATATTGATAATTTTTCAGTACGGACTCTTTGGGGAGGACAAAGATACGATGGCAGAAATCACGTAAGTACTAGATTTTTAAATTGTGCATTTTTAAACAATCGTCTGTTTATCCATATGCAACTTTTGTAATGCAATGTGTCAGTTGTTAGCATCAGTAACTGAAGAGTGGATTGAAGAGACACATTTTTGTTTCCTCAAAACACATTACCGATGACATGACTGTCTGGAAATAGTCTACTTGCTTACCAATTTTAGCCTAAGACCCAAAGGGTCCCCCCAGGAGGCTCTCGGGGATCCCTAACAGGGACGAGAGTAGCCTCCCCTGCCCATCCGGTCACGTGCCCGGTGGTGTCTCCTTTAGCCAGTTGTCTACTTCGCTGTTAGCGTACGCACGCGTTTACCTGAGCCTCTGACCCTTCGTAGACTGTGTACGGTTCGACCGTCCTTACCGGCCTGTCTTCGCCTAGCCTCTCGTCTCTGCTTCTGGCGTCGCCTCCTTCTCGGCTAGCCCTCGTTTGTGCCTCGTGCTGTTAGCTGGGCCTGGGGCCTTCTTCTGCTTCTCGGCTTCCATCGCTCACGGTGGTTTGTGCTTTGGCGCTCCGCCATGGAAAGGTAACGTCTCGGTCGCCACCTACGTCTCGCCCGGCTGGGCCGGACGTCGGTCTCGTCTCGAACTTTTTGGTTCTTTCTCGCGTTTCGTCGTGAGCTTCACTCGTTTACCTGGCCCGGAAGTTATGTAGGCGGGTTAGTTCCCGCCGCCGGTCGCCTTTCATCTTTGGGTTTGTGTTGCAGTCATCAAGTGCGCACCTGTCCCCGATGCGGCGACTTTCAGTGGCCTAGTGACCGGCATGAAGTCTGTCTTCCGTGTTCTGGCTGCTCCTCGGACCTCGCCTGCGCTGTCTGCTCTTCGTGGCCGGAGGTTCGTTGGTCGGAGCTTTGGAGGTTCTACCGGCGCGAGCGACCTGTCACAGCACGCCGGGACCCAGTCAAGCTCCCCTCCTCGGAAGTGGAGAAACGCACGCCTCGTCTGCCTGGTAAGACTATTCCTGCTACGGTGTCCGCACCGCCCTTGCCCGCTGACTCCTCCGGCGAGTCGCCAAGCCGGCATGGTGCCCCCCTCCTTGAGCCCCGGGCACCGCGACTGTTGTCGCCTGTTAGTAGACGCGTGGGCCTTGTGGCCCCCCCTAAGCCCGCTGACTCCTCCGGCGAGTCGCCAAGCCGGCTCCGTGCCCCCCTCCTTGAGCCCCGGGCACCGCGACTTTTGTCGCTCGTCGATTCACGCGTCGGCCTTTCGGCCTCTCCGTCTAGTTGTGCCCCCCTCCTTGAGCCCCGGGCACCGCGACCCTTGTCGCCTGTTACTAGACGTGTTGGCCTTATGGCCCCCCCTCCTAAGCCCGCTGACTCCTCCGGCGAGTCGCCTAGCCGGCTACGTGCCCCCCTCCATGAGCCCCGGGCACCGCGACCGTCGTCGCCTTCTACCCTTCACCGTGGCCTTTCGGCCCCAGCTGCTAGTCCGCAACGTGCCCCCCTCCTTGAGCCCCGGGCACCGCGACGGTTGTCACCTTTTCCTCCTCCTCAGGACAGAAGAGACCGTCCCCGTTCTTCCAGGCGCCATGAGGTTGACCGTCGGCTTAGCCCTCGTCGCGTGGATAGGAGACGTAGCCCCCGGCATTCGTCGTCCTCTCGCTCGACTTCCTCTTATGCCTCCCGTCGGCGCAGCCGTTCTCCGCAGCGCTGTTCCTCTCGGCGCCCCTCACCACACTCCTCTCGTAGGAGTCGTAGAGACGACAGGACTCCGCCTCGTTCTCGGCGCAGTAGTTCTCATCGGGATCGACGCTCTCATCGTTCCCGACGCCCTTCGCCTCTTACTTCCCCGCGCCGGCGTCAGCGTAGCCCCTCGGCTCCTCCTCCACCGCCTGCGCGCGTCGGCTTACCTACTGTGCTTCGGTCTTCCCCGCCGCCATCGCCTGCCATCGATGGAGAGACCTTAAGCCTGCTGCCGGAGGACTCCGTGTCGGCCTTGCTTGGGTCCGGCAGCCGTTCGCCCTCTCAGGCGGAGGATACAGCGTCTCCAGCTACCCTGTCCACTCCTCGTGGCGAGACTCTCCGAGCCTTGGACGACGCCGCCCGTCTCATCGCGGCGTGCCTTCCCGCGGATTCCTGCCCACCTTCCCCACCGCTGAAGAGGAAAGCGGCCGCCTTTGTGGACGCTGCTCGGCAGGTTAAGAAATTCAAGTCGCTTCCCCAGCCGCCTGCCTTCCGCGACCTAGCGGACGCCCTGTCTGCGCACCTCCAGCGAGATTCCGCTTCCGACTCGGACTTCTTCTCTGACCGCCGCTGGCCTTCCGGTGTCGACATCGCCTTTCGGCAGTCCTGGTACGCCGGCCACTCGCAATCCTTCTCGTGCTCGCTGCCTCCGGTGGATCCGCCTGCGCTGGTGCTCGCCGGCGGCTCTTCCCAGCTCAACCGTGTCCTGCCTCGCGGCCTAGAACGTACCGCCTCACTCGTCCGTAACGCCCTCGCTTGTTCAGGTTTTTTGGAGCTCCTCACACAAGCCTTCATTAGCCGTATCGAGGCAGCCTGGCTTCCCTCCGCTCCACCCCTGCTGTCGGATCTTCACACCTTGGCTGTTGCAGCCAACCGAGCGGCCTACCATTCGTCTGTCAACGCCATGGCAGCGGCCGCCAACTGTGACTTGATGCGGCGTGATGTGGTGCTCCAGTCCTGCCCGGGTCTTCCCCGTGATGTGAAGTCCCAGCTACGCCGAGCCCCGGTCGGCGCTCCGCTCCTCTTCGGCCCTTCCTGGCAGTCCCTGAAGGAAGCTAACAAGGACCGTTGGCCCAGCGCCCCCTCGTCTCGCTTTCCGCCAACCCGCAAGGCCTCGGGTCGCGCCCTGCGGTTCGTCAGACCCTCCGCGACGGCCCCTGCCTCCGCCTCGGCCTCCCATCCTCTCTCCTCTTCCCGTGCGCCCGGTCCTGGCCGCGCCCGTCCTGCCCGTTCTGCCCGTCCTGCCGTTCCGGCCTGGCCCAAGCCCGCCCGCCGCCCTGGGCGTGGGAGGGCCCCTTGACTTCTGCTCGCCTCCGCCCCCGCCGACCGCTTCGGGGTCGCCTGTCGGCGGGAGGCTCGCTCTGCACGGAGACGTCTGGCGCTCCCTGTTTCCGGACGACCCGTGGATCCTCTCCATTGTCTCAGTCGGTCTTCTCATCTCCTTTCGTTCCCCGCCCCCGCTTCGGCGCTCCCCCCTGTGGACCGAGATTCCGTCCGACCCGCCCAAGGCCGATGCCCTTCGCGGAGAAGTCACTGCTCTTCTCCAGAAAGCCGCTACGGAGGTCGTCGCCTGCCACGACTCCCCCGCCTTCTACAGCCGACTATTCGTAGTCCCCAAGCCTGGAGGCAAGTGGAGGCCGATCATCGATCTCTCCGCCCTGAATCGGTTCATCGCCGCCCCGTCCTTCCGGATGGAGACAGCCAGGTCCCTTCGTGCGGCCGTCCAGCCCATGGACTTCGCTGTCAGCCTGGACCTGTCCGATGCCTACCTGCACGTCCCAATCCATCCTGCCTCCCGCCGGTACCTCCGCTTTGCCATCGACGGGACTGTTTTCCAGTTTCGGGCCCTCCCCTTCGGTCTCAACCTCAGTCCGTGGGTGTTTACGCGGATCATGAACGCCGTGGTAGCCAGAGCCCGTCGTTCTTCTTCCAGCCCGATCTCCAACTACTTGGACGACCTTCTTCTGCGGAACCAGTCGGTGGCCTCTCTTCTCCTGGACAGGGATGCGCTTCTACTCCTGTTATCTCGCCTCGGCTTCCTGGTCAACGCCGGCAAGTCCGACCTCACTCCCTCTCGCCACGTCGTGCACCTGGGGATGGAGTTTGTGACCGACCGCAACCTAGTGCGTCTTCCCGAGCCGCGGATCCAGAAACTCGCCGATCTCGCCCGTCTGGTAGCTCAGGAAGCGGCTGTCCCCGCCAGGGTGTGGCTCCAGCTCCTCGGCCTGATGAGTGCTGCGGCAGATCTCCTTCCCCTCGGTCGTCTGTACTCTCGTCCTCTTCAATTGCATCTTCTCCTCCACTGGAGACCGTCCTCCGGCGATCTCTCCACCCTGGTGCCGATAACTCCTATGCTGCGGCCCCATCTGCTTCGCTGGACGGACGTTTCTTGGCTCGGCTCCGGGATTCCCCTGACCTCACCACTGCCTCGTCTCTCTCTCTGCGTCGATGCCAGTCTCGCCGGGTGGGGTGCTCACCTTCTCCCGAGTTTTCGCTATGTGGCCGGCCGCTGGAACGAGGACCTGGCTTCGCGGCACATCAACTGGCTGGAGCTGAATGCGGTTTGGCAGGCCCTCCGCGCTTGGGAACCCGATCTTCGGACGCAGGACCTCCTTGTCCTCTCCGACAACTCCACGGTCGTCGCTTACATACAGAAGCAGGGAGGGACCCGCTCGCCCGACCTCTACATCCTTCTCTACCGACTCCTTCGCTGGTGCGAGGACCGCGGCATCTCCCTACGAGCCCGTCACATTCCAGGTCACCTGAACGTTTTGGCAGACTCCCTCTCTCGGTGGGGCCAGCTTCTTCACACAGAATGGACCCTGCGCCGGGACATCTTTCGCCTGATCTGCGAGCGTTGGGAGACTCCCCTTGTCGACCTCTTCGCCACCAGGTGGAACCACCAGCTTCCCCTCTTCGTCTCCCCGATTCCCGACCCGCTGGCCTGGGCGGTCGATGCGCTCTCGATCTCTTGGGACGGACTAGTTGCCTACGCCTACCCTCCGACGGTCCTGGTCCCCAAAGTCCTGCTCAAGCTCCGGGGGTGCAACGCAGTCCTTCTCCTGGTGGCCCCGTTCTCCTGGGACAGATCTTGGACCACCGACCTGCTCAGTCTCGCCACGGATCCGCCCCTTCCACTTCCCACCCCTCGCACGATGCTCAAGCAGCCCCGCCAGCCGCTCTTCCACCCCTGCCCCGAGCGACTTCTCCTACACGCCTGGCGATTGTGCGGCACGCCCTCTCCGCTAGAGGCTTCTCGAGTGCGGCAGTGGACGCTATCGCTTCAGCCCGCAGACCTTCCACCAGACGTGTCTACGAGGGAAAGTGGCGAGTGCTTCGTGCCTGGTGCTCTGACCGTCGTCTCTCCCCCGTCGATCTGACGACCCCTCAGCTCGCGGACTTCTTCCTTTGGCTCTTCCATGACCAAGGTTTGGCTCCCATCACGATCCGTGGCTATCTCTCCATGATTGCCGACACCTACCGTCACCTCGGCCGTCCCGACCCTGGTGCCTGCAAGGACCTGGCCGACCTTATGGCGCATTTCGGCTTGCAGCGTCCGGTTTCCCGCTCCCTCGTTCCACGCTGGGACCTACCCTGGGTCCTCACCTGGCTGAATTCGGACCGTTTTGAACCGCTCCATCTGGCCAGCTTCCCGGACGTGACTCGGAAGACCTGCTTCCTGGTGGCCTTCGCCACGGCAGCCCGCGTCAGCGAGCTCCACGCGCTCTCGTCTCGCCCTTCCTGCCTGCAGTTCCGGGTGGATGGCTCCGTTCAGCTTCTCCCGGATCCGTCCTTTCTCGCTAAGACTAGATCTCCCTTGACGGCGCCTCAGGTCATCGCTATTCGGCCGCTTAAGGGGCCCGACCTTCCTCGGGAGACTCGCAGCAAGATCCGGTGCGTGCACTCCGTATCTACCTGCGTCGCTCTAAGTCCGTACGGAGGGGACGGACTCGTCTCTTTTTGCCTCTGACCGCCGGCAGAACTGACATCTCTACCCAAACGATCTCCTCCTGGCTCCGCTGGGTAATACGGTCCGCCTATTGCGACCTCTCCCCACAGGGAGCCGAGGCCCTCAGGATACGCGCCCATGAAGTTCGCGCTATGGCCGCAAGTCTCGCATTTGACCGCAACTGCGCGGTTAAGGACATTGTGGCTGCAGTGGGATGGCGGGCCAAAACCACCTTTGCCCGCTTCTACCTCCGCGACCTGACGGTCCAGCGCGACAACCTCTCTCTGGTGGGCGACATCTCTGCGGCACAGCACTCCCTCCAGGCGCCCCTGGCGCCTTAGGTATGCACTTCGCTAAAATTGTCGGGAGTGTGTCATCAGGAGTGACGGGCCGTCCTCGTCCCTAATGAGGTTTCAGAAAGGGATTCTGCGGCACCCTCCTCCTTTTTGGCATTCTTCCAGACAGTCATGTCATCGGTAATGTGTTTTGAGGAAACAAATTAATTTTTCTCTAAAATGTATTTTTTCGAAAAATACTTACCGATGACATGACTGTCTGGAAATAGTCTACTTGCTTACCAATTTTAGCCTAAGACCCAAAGGGTCCCCCCAGGAGGCTCTCGGGGATCCCTAACAGGGACGAGAGTAGCCTCCCCTGCCCATCCGGTCACGTGCCCGGTGGTGTCTCCTTTAGCCAGTTGTCTACGGAGTTACCAGCGGCAAGCGGGGAGGAGGGAGGGACCTCCGAGTCATGTCATCGGTAAGTATTTTTCGAAAAAATACATTTTAGAGAAAAATTAATTTTTCATTCAAACTTCCAAGCATGCAAAAAGCCATTGGGACAACATCGGCCAGCGTTGGTCCATGCGCAACTGTGTGTGGGCCAACAACAGCCAATGTCAGCCCGATGACCTTTGCACACTGGGTTTTCAGCTTGATTCTTTGGTTGTGAGTAGCACATTTTGTCAAAGTGATACCTGCCAGCATAGCCTTTTGGCTGTGGGTAGCGCCTTTTGTTGAGGTGATTCGTGCAGGAATCACCTTTACAGAAACCGCTGTCAACAGCCAGATGGTTGAAGGCCCACTACCGCCATAACCGTTCAAAGATACACTTCTGTAACAGATGGTTACGAAACACTACACGCAGGCCTATTATTATGGTTCATTTAAACACAGGACAATTCAGTTCAACACACGTCGTTTTTATATCAAGTAGCCGGACAATTACTCCACTCTGTTCTAGAAATACAACACTTTCAGTACGACAGACAGCTAAAAATAGATTGACATGCTAATGGATGCGCAGAATAAATCAGTGTGTTTCTGCTGTGTGTCCAAACTGCTGTTAAAGTTCATTGGGTGTGTCGACAAGGCATAACAAACACAAATGGTGCTGAAATGTGTCTTCAGATTTATGCATAATGGTACTTTAAACACCTGTTTACGTGTTAATATTTATTTGTTGTTTAACCCATATCATTCGGAATAAGTGTGTGAAATAAGTTTGACTAAAATAGTTCAAGGGTAGTGCCAGAATAGCTTGGCGCCTGTAAGCGCCAAGCTATTCTGGCACTACCCTTGAACTAGAGCCATTGGTCTGTATCCTTGTTGTTAAGTACTGTAATGTAGCTTGCATATGGCAGTGTACAAATTTGAAGCTTTTAGCCTCAGTATGATATGGGTTATTATTTCCTCAAAAACATTACCGATGACATGACTACATGGGAATATCTACTTCTAGGCTCAATTTTAGCCTACTTGCCCGTTGTGTGCCCACACAACCCGAGAGGCACTCGGGGAACCCCCCAGAGGGGCTGAGAGTTATCTCCCCATACCTGCCTTACCAGATCCGGTCACGAGACCATTCAGTCTTTCTACTTCGCTCGTGGAGAGAAGACGTGTCTGGCCCGCGCTCTCGCTGCCTCGACCGGTCTTCTGCCTACCGACGCTTGTTGCCGACTCTGTGTGCTCTGCGCCCGCTTCTACCCTGCCTTCTACCTGGCCTTCTCTTCCTGCTTCGTTGGGCTGCTTGCGGGGATTCTTCTGCGTCTGTGGACGGGGGTTTGACTGCCCTTTCCCCCCCTTCCCTTCGTTGCAGAGGTAAGGTAGCGGTAGTTCCCTCGGCCGTCCCTCGGGCTGAAGGCCGGCTGTCGATGGGTGTTTCCCTGCTTTTTGCTGGGGGTTTGGTTTCAGTGCGTAGTGCCTGATTAGCTCACGGTCGGCTGTTGCCGTGTCGCGCCCGTTTTGCACGTGGGCCTTGGGCTCCGTGTGTGTTAGCCCTCCGAGAGTGCCCCATTACGCTTTCACCGGGAGCCCGCCTACGCTTCGATAATGTTGTGCTCCCGGTGCGATGACTTTAGGTGGCCGACGGACTCTCACTCGGTCTCCCTACCGCGTTCGGTGGTTCCTCGGACCACAGGTGTAATAATAATAATAATAATAATAATAAGCACATTAAATAGGCGCTTTATCCCAATGGAAAATCGGCTCAAAGCGCCGCCCCGAACTGGGCCCAACAAGCGCGCTCACGTGAGTCACGCGCATTCACTCACACACGGAACGTAAACACAGAACTTTCACGTGGTGCTGGGGGCAAGCTCAAGCGAGCTGCTGTAGTTTTGGAAGTTCAAAATCGTTTGTATTTGAAATTGGTTGGGTGGACTGAATCTGATACCAGAGTTAAGCGGTGTGCGGCCTGGCCTGAGGTTATGTGGGCGGACCTTGGTCCTTTTACCGCCGAGAGCGTGCCCGCCCGGCTTACGAGCTTTCAGCGCCCTTTGACACGTTGGCCGCCCTGGCTGTTTCCTCGGCCACTCCCGCACGGAACGGTCCCCTCGTCGGGGTTCGCGGTTTTTGTCTGACCACAGGACCGCCACTGCTGCCACGCCCGCTGACCCTTCCGGAGGGTCTGTTTGCCGGCTTAGCGCACGTCTCACTGAGAGTGACCAGCAGCAGTCGGCCTTGAGCCGTCCGTCGTTGACGAGCCGTCCTCACCACTCTCCCCGCACCAGGCCCGCTGATCCTTCCGGAGGATCGCCTTGCTGGCATAGTGGCCTACTTCCGGAGTAGGGCCCGGAGAGACATCAGCACCGTCCGTCGCGACGCAGCCGCGACTCTGATCCGCACCGTTCCTCCTCCAGACGCCCGCGCCCTCGCTCGCCTCGCGAGCGCTGTCAGCGAGGATTCTCGACGCCCCCTGCAGGACGATGCGCTCAGCCTGCTACCCGAAGTCTCTGTCTCGGCTCTGTTGGACGAGGAGGATCGCTCGACCTCGCACGCGGCCCTCGAGGATGTTTCCCCCTCGGCGCTCCCGTCTTCTTCCCAGTCAGAGACGCTTCTAGCTCCGGTTGAAGCCGCCAGGATCGTGGCCGTGACGCTGCCGGCGGACGCCTGCCCAGCTTCCCCACCGCTGAAGAGGAAGGTCGCCGCCTTTGTTGACGCGGAGAGGCAGGTCAAGAGGTTTAAGTCGCTTCCCCAACCGCCCGGCTTTAAGGGTCTTCGAGACGTCTTTTCGTCGCACCTACAGCTCGCCACGTCCCAGGAGCCGGTCTTCTTCTCCGACCGTCGCTGGCCCGCGGATTAGACATCTTGTTTCGGCGGGACTGGTGTGTTGGACTCTCCTAGCCTTCTCCATCCCTCTGCCTACGCTGGACCCTTCGGCGGTGTCGCTAGCCGGCGGTCTGACTCTGCTGCGGCGGTCCCCGCCGCGGGGCCTGGACAAGACAGCGACCTTGGTCCGAAACACCTTACCCTGCTCGGGTGTTATGGAGCTCCTCACTCAAGCCTTGGGTCATCGGGTGGAGGTATCCTGGCGTCTTTCCATCTCTCCCCTCCTAGGAGACCTGCTGGTCCTCGCGGAGACCACCAACTGCGCCGCCTACCATTCCTCGGTCAACGCGATGGTGGCTTCGGCCAATTGCGACCTCATGCGTCGAGATGCCCTGCTCCGCCCCTGCAGTACGTTGCCGCCGGACCTGCGAGCGCAACTTCACCGTGCCCCCTTGGGTGGACCCTTGCTGTTCGGCGACTCAGTCTCTACGGGTCGGCGGTTCGTTCCTCGTGATGTCTGTGCGACTTGGCCGGAGACGTTTGGTCGGACCTCTGGAGTTTTATCGGCGAGAGCGACCTCCGTCTACTATCTCTCGTCCGGCCCCTGTGGACACTTCCGCCGCCCCTTCGGTAACGACCGCCCTTCCTCGCATCGGCCCCTCGGAATGGTCTGCTCGTCGGGACCCGGCGTTGTGCGCTGACCAGAGGATCGCCACTGCTGCCACGCCCGCTGACCCTTCCGGAGGGTCTGTTTGCCGGCACAGCGCCCGCCTCACTGAGCCCGGCCTGCAGCAGTCCGCCATGAGCCGTCCCACGTTGACTGGCCTTCATCCTCTCTCTCTCCCCGAGAAGCCCGCTGATCCTTCCGGAGGATCTAGACGCCGGCATAGAGCCCTTCTCACCGAGTCCGGCCAGGAGAGACGTCAGCCTCAACCTGCGCGACACGGTCGCGCCCCCGACTCATCCCGTTCCACCGTCAGTTCTAGACACTCACGCTCGCCCCTCGAGCGTCGCTGGAGGGATCATTCGCCTCGCCGGGATCGTCGCCGCTCCCCCCGGAGGATCTGAACGCCGGCATAGCGCCCTGCTCTCGGAGTCTGGCCGAGAGAGGCTTCAGCCTTAGCTTGCGCGACACGGTCGCGCCCCGACTCCCTCCGTTCCACTTTCAGGTCACTTGATGGCTGATCAGAGGACTGCCACTGCTGCCACGCCCGCTGACCCTTCCGGAGGGTCTGTTTGCCGGCACAGCGCCCGCCTCACTGAGCCCGGCCTGCAGCAGTCCGCCAGGTGCCGTCCCACGTGACTGGCCTTCCTCTCCCGTCTCTCCGTTAAGCCCGCTGATCCTTCCGGAGGATCGGTACGCCGGCGTAGCGCCCTACTCACTGAGTCTGGCCAGCAGAGACGTCAGCCCTAGCTTGCGCGACTCGGTCGCGCCCCCGACTCCTGCCGTTCCACTTCAGTTCAGGACACTAATGCGCACCGCTCGAGCGCCTTCGGTAGGATTGCCGTTCGGACTCAACCTCCGCCCCTGGGTCTTCACTCGGCTGATGGACGCCTTAGTCGCCTTAGCCCGACAGTCCTCCTCCAGTCCACGTCGAACTACCTGGACGACCTCCGGTTGCGCAACCAATCGGAGACTGCGCTAGCCACGGACAGAGATGCTCTCCTGCACCCCCTGGCACACCTGGGCTTCCTAGTAGACGACGGCAAGTCGGATCTCTCTCCCTCCCGCCGGGTTGTGCATCTGGGTATGGAATGCGCTACCAACCTCAACACGGTACGCCTTCCGGCGCCCCGGATCAAGAAGATGGCGGATCTAGCCGACCAGTTAGCTCGGGAGGATGCAGCCCCCGCAAGAGTCTGGCTTCAGTTGCTGGGTTTGATGAACGCCGCAGCGGATCTTATCCCACTAGGGTGTCTCTACTCCCGACCAATTCAACTGCTTCTTCTTCTCCATTGGCTCACGTCTTCCGGAGACTTGACGACCGCGGTCCCAGTGTCCCAGATGCTCCATCTGCACCTTCGTCGGTGGACCGACCCTACGTGGCTAGCGTCGGGAGTTCCCTTAGCCTCTCCCCCTCCACAGGTCTCTCCTTGCGTCGATGCCAGCTTTTCGGGGTGGGGGGCCCACCTCCTACCGCGGTGTCTCGCGACGGAGGGCCCCTGGCCCTCACACTTGGTGCACACCCACATCAATTGGCTGGAGATGCAGGCCGTCTGGCGAGCCCTTCAGGCCGGGGAGTACCTCCTCAGACACCAGGAGCTTCTCGTGCTTTCGGACGACACGACGGTGGTCGCTTACATCCAGAAGCAAGGTGGCACACGCTCCCCTGACCTGTGTATGCTCCTCTACAGGAAGATGCGTGGGTGCGAGGACCGGAGCATTATCCTTCAAGCCCGGCACGTTCTCGGATGCCTGAATGTCTTGGCCGACTCTTGGTCTCGCCGCGACCAACTTCTACACACGGAATGGACCCGACGACAGGACATCTTTTGGATGATCTGCGCCCGCTGGGAGACTCCCCAGGTCGACTTGTTCGCCACGAGGTGGAACCACCAGCTTCCCCTCTTCGTCTCCCCGATTCCCGACCAGCTTGCCTGGGCTGTCGATGCGCTCTCCATTCTCTGGGACGGACTTGTGGCCTATACCTGTCCCCCTACCGTCCTCGTTCCCTAAGGCCTCCTCTAACTTCGGGGCTGTTCGGCGTTCCTCCTGTTGGTCGCGCCGTTCGTCTGGAACCGCTCCTGGACCACCGACCTGCTCAGCCTCGCCACAGACCCGCCCCTGCTGCTGCCCTCCCCGCGGACCATGCTCAAGCAACCGCGCCAGCCGCTGTTCCACCCCTGCCCGGAGTGTCTCCTCCTTCACGCCTGTAGGTTGTGCGGCAAGCTCTCGGAGCTAGAGTCTACTCAGGTGCAGCAATGGAGGCGATCGCTGCGGCCCGGAGACTGTCGACCCTTCGAGTCTACGAGGGAAGTGGCGAGTCCTCTGTTCCTGGTGCACCGATCATGGCCTTACGCCCACGGATCTGACGCATCCTCCGCTGGCGGACTTCTTGCTCTGGCTCTTCCGAGACCAAGGCCTAGCCCTCATCACGGTACGCGGTTACCTGTCCATGATTGCGGACACCTATCGTCACCTGGGACGACCCGATCCGGGCGCCTGCAAGGACCTAGCCGACCTTATGGGACACTGCGGCATCCAGCGCCCGACACTCCGCTCGCTCATTCCTCGCTGGGTCCTACCCTGGGTGCTCACGTGGTTGAACTCCACCCGCTTCGAACCATTACCTTTGGCCCAGCTCGCGGACTGGGCACACAAGACTTGTTTCCTGCTGGCACTTCCTACCGCTTCGCCTGTGAGCGAGCTACATGCGCTTTCGGCTCGCCCTGCCGGTCTGCAATTCCGAACAGATGGCTCCGTCCAGCTGCGCACGGACCCGGCCTTTCTGGCGAAGAACAGGTCTCCTTTAACTCCGCCTTAGGGGATCACCATTAGGCCGCTGAGAGACCGACCCCGGTCCCAGGAGACCAGGCTACAGGATCCCGTGCGCGCCCTTAAAAATCTATCTGCGGCGATCTAAGCCCGTCCGCAGGGGACGGTCGCGCCTCTTCCTACCCCTAAGACCCAACCGGCGTGACATTATAGCCCAGACGATCTCTTCCTGGCTCCGCTGGGTCATACGCTCCGCTTATCAGGAGATCTCCCCTGAGGGAGCGAAGAGGCTGCACATTCACGCACACGAGGTACGAGCTATGGCCACGAACGTCGCGTTTGATCGAAACCGCGCTGTCAAGGACATCGTGGCAGCCGTGGGCTAGAAAACCGAATCGGTCTTTGCCCCTTTCCACCTCCGGGACCTGGCTAGCCAGCGAGAGAATCTCGCACTGGTGGGGGGACATCGCCGCCCGCGCAACACTCCCTCCCGGTGCCACTGGCACCGTAGATGCACTTCGCTAAAATTGTCGGGAGTGTGCGACGGGGAGAACGGCGCTGTTCTGCTGGGGGAGTTTTGGGCGGCACCCGCCTCCTCATCGCAATTCTCCCATGTAGTCATGTCATCGGTAATGTTTTTGAGGAAATAAATTCATTTTTCTCTAAAAGGTATTTTTTCGAAAAATACTTACCGATGACATGACTCGGATGTCCCTCCCTCCTGCCCCGCTTGCCGCTTTCGAGCGAAGTATCAGACTGAATGGTCTCGTGACCGGATCTGGTAAGGCAGGTATGGGGAGATAACTCTCGGCCCCTATGGGGGGTTCCCCGAGTGCCTCTCGGGTTGTGTGGGCACACAACGGGCAAGTAGGCTAAAATTGAGCCTAGAAGTAGATATTCCCATGTAGTCATGTCATCGGTAAGTATTTTTCGAAAAAATACCTTTTAGAGAAAAATGAATATTTCCAGAACTGCGGCCAGGTCAGACATTTGGGGTGCGATGCGAAAACAGCTAAGGGAGTTCACTCTCAACACTCAGCAGCAGTTGGAGCAGGAACGTGCGAGACTGTTGAGCGAGAACCACGTGCTGAAGGAACAGCTCAGAGAGAGCCAGCAGTACATCGACAGCCATCTTGTCAGGTAGGTCAGGGTTGCACTGACCTCTCACAACTTGTTTATGACCAGTGCAATACAGGTCAGCCTCAGTGTGTCACGTTAGCCATCAAATTAGACCACACAATCGGAACCACGTTATTGTAGTAGTGAAGAAACAAGCAAAAGGTCCTCGGGCTGACGTCAGCCTTAGCTGGCCTGCATGCAGGCCAGCTAAGGTTGACGTCAGCCCGAGGACCTTTCGTTCACGGGGCATCTTTATGGGAGCCAAGAGACCTGTGTGCATGGTATCAGATAAGCGGAATACTGAAGCGCTGTACGCTGAGGCTGAACTGCATCTGCAGTGACAATTTTATTATGTATTTAAAATGTTTCTCTCACTGTAGGTACAAGCAGGAGGTCGTGCGACTGCGAAAAATGCTGGGGATGTCCGAGGACGGGGCGGTGTTAACGGATCGTGGCGTCAGGCGCTACACCAAACGCTGAACTGGGACTCTTCGGTACCAACTTCAACCTACTCCGCATGTGTCAACTTTTTAAAATGTCTCCAACATTGTAACAACCTCATTGGCACCTCATGATCCCCTTTAATTCTGGTGGACGCAAATTATGCATATGAAACCATGGCAAATTTAAAGCCAGATAAACCTACCCGTCTAAGGAAAATAGACACAAGTTGGCCAGCAAGAGGCAAAGAGCCTCATGAGCCCCCGCAGATGCGGGGGCTCATGAGGTTCTTTGCCTCTTGCAGTTGAATGGTGTTCACTGTGTTTCTGCCTGAGAATGGGTTAAACTCACACAAATTTTTACTTTGCGCACAGAAGTTATTGTTCATACTCAACGTTCCGACGTCTCTTGAAATTTGACAAATGCACTGGTAGGTTCATTTGAAAACGAGACACTGATTTATGCTGTGTTACTCTAATGCTGCAGTTACACTCCACTTATTTTGTAATACCAAAATGCGTGTTAATATTTGCACTTTTTGTGTACATTTTTTTTGTGGCTGCCAAAATTGCTTCAGAGTTTATGCTTAGATTACGACATCCGAACCTGTTGCTGTCTCAAAACTGAATCCATCCATCTGTGCATACTGTGAACAAATAACTTTGTTTTATGGGCATGTTCTTGAAGTATGTGTCGTTTTACTTTATTTTTTTGCTGTACCTGTACAGCAGAACCTGTTTTGAGCGACGAGCCATATGAGAGATTACCTGTCATTAAAGACCATCATTTAGGTGGTTACATCCACAGTCACAGCTACAGCCACCTAAATGATGGTTTTTAATGACACGTGACACTTTTTGCACTTGAAGACTTAACTTGAGAGAACGTGCCATTTAAGACCATTTCTCTTTGCAGAAAAGATGGTTTCTCATAACAGGTCCTACTGTATGCATCAAGTTTGAAATGTTCAGTGTGTATGCTATGCCTGGTGTCTGTGATAACATGGAGTTAAATATTTATTTTGTTTTACAGTATGTATTGCATGTTCAACTCTGCTTTCATAGGAGCACAGTGAATTTCATTTATCCATTTTTTCCCCATTTTTGTATTGAAATGTAACCATGACTACCCTGCATGCTGGCACACGATTTTGGGCCAGGTGGCCTTTAGCCAAATATCACAAACCAATATACATATGTATTGTTCATTTTGACTGAAAGCTGGCTTCCACTTGTAGCCACTGTGATAATGTGCATTCCGGCCAGCTTTTGACGCAACTTTTCTTTTTGCAATAACAAAATATGCAATCTTTTTTTCAACAAAAACTAGTTGTTTTTTCTCTTACTGCGAGAGGTTTGTGTGCACACTGCTAATGCAGTGTTGATAGATGCAACATTTGGGGAGACGTCTTCAGGCATGAGGTACAGAATGGAACTTGAATGTGTACGTCTGTCTCTTATCTAGTCTCCATCAGCAAAAGTCCTATATTGTCATAAGACCGTGTGACTGCAGGGGCTCCAAAGAGTCCCAGCCGTCCAAGGAACATGGATACAAAGTGGTCCCAGCAAGAGACATAGATCCTCATGAGCCCCCGCAACTGCAGGGGCTCATGAGGATCTATGTCTCATGCAGTTGGATTGTTCAACTTTTCCTCAGCACTGAAGAGATTTATCCGACGCCGACTCAAATTATTGCAGACAAAACTGAAGACTGTGGAATAAAAATGCGCTTTAAAAAATACATTTTTTCCTGATGTGTTGCTTGCCATGTTTGGAAGTCATTTTATGTGGCATCATACTTGCGGCAAATCTGAGCAACCCCCTTGTGCGTGCAGCCAACGGTACTATTTACACCACCAGTGGCTGCATGCTCAAGGAGTGACAGGACAGCATGTGTACCATTCCTCCATTTACGATCACAAAACCCTAGCTTATGTACAACAGATTTTTTATTCCAAGTTATTTACAAGTTGATAGTCTCTTTGTGTATGACTGAACAGCACAGCAGAACCTGTTTTAAGTGACCATCCTTATGAGAGATCACCTGCCATTAAAGACCATCATTGAGGTGGCTTGTAGCTGTGGCTGTAGCCACCTAAATGATGGTCTTTAATGACAGGTGGCACATTTTGCCTTTCAAGACTTCCCTTGAGACAGCACCTAGCATGATAGTTCAAGGGTGGTGCCAGAATAGCTTGGCGCCCATAGGCGCCAAGCTATTCTGGCACCACCCTTGAACTACCATGCTAGACTTCCCTTGAGACAGCACCTGTCTTTGAAGACCTTTTATTTCTTGCAACAACAAAAAAGGTGGTTACTCCAAACAGGTTTTACTGTGCCAGGGTGTGTCAAAATGGTTGTTGATGCGTCTAGTGTGGTAGCGCAGTGGTAGTGCTTGTCACTTCTCGCTTTCAGCTTCCACCGCTGGCTAGCAGTATTGCGAAAAGGAGGGCAGAATGCGACAGTCTCTCTCTGCCAGTAGACAGCCTCTCCTACAACAAGCCCCATGTAGTGCCTCCTCGTGGCGACTCACGGTAACTAAGCACCTCACTGACTCAAGCTGAACTACAGGGGACTCGGAGGAGGTCTGGCCCCCGGACACGAGGCATGCAGGCCCACCGGTGTGTGGATAGGCCCTGATGCCCGTGAACCTGACTCCCAATTATGGGTAAATAGCCCCACTGCCTTGTGGGTGCCTCGGGAGAGGCAAAGGCTAGGGGAGCAAACCCCCGACAGAAAACCAACCAATGACCAACAAAGTCGGAGTGTTGCTGACTATGCCATCTGGTATAGTGTGGAAACCCATCAGGGAAATTAGCACACACACAACCCTCATGGATTATGCCTCAGGTGGATATTAATCTTGACATCCGAGGCAGAACCTCGGGAACGCTGAAGAAGAAGAACTGTGCCAGGTTTCAAACTCAAGAGGGTCAAAATGATCATTTCAGAGTATGTATGTACAAAACCGTATAAAATCTACAAACTTCTGTCTATCCAATTTTCTGCTTCTTCCACATTGGTTCGTCGTCATCTTTATCATCTTTTTCATCCTCAGGTTGTTGAAAGATGGGCACTGGTTGGTTCCTGCACATGGAACAAAAATGTCAGTGAGACAGGTTTCAAAACAACATACAGTGAACTTTCCTATATAACACAGGCATGGGAATTGTCCGCGAATTTCACGAGAGTCCGCGAAAAAGAAGAGATCGTCCGCGAAAATAAAAAGGCGTCTCCGCGAAAAAAAACATTGTGGGTAGCAAAACGAGCAGAGCACAGGTTTAACATCGCGGGCAGGATATGACGCGGCACAGGCTGTGTCCGTGACCCGCTCTGGTGGTCGAGTGCGCTGCGCCGCGCAGTAAACCTAGGTGGGCAGACGTGCATTGTATTTGCCGACATTTTTTCGGTCCCTAAAATGAAGGCGTTGTGACTACCCCCCTAGGCCTAGTTTCAGATGATTTTTGCCTGGGCAATTCCCATGCCTGATAACAGAACCCTTGTTTTCATTGATATATCCAAAGTTTGTTATCTATTCAGCCCGGTGGCCATAATTCCCAAATTTTGAAGGCGTCATCTTAAATTTAATGACTATCCATCATTTGCAGGAGATGGATCGATCATGATAATTCAATGATAATTCAAGGGTAGTGCCAGATTAGCTTGGCGCCTGTCTCTGGCACTACCCTTGAATTATCATGGTCGATCTATCTCCTGCTGTAGTGCGTGAGGGGTGAATGGGTTAAAAGCTTAGTCACCTGTCACCTATCATTAACCCTTTTAACCCCAAGGTCCCATTTCTCAAATTTTGGAGGTGTTGCCTAATGACTATGTACCATTTGCAGGAGATGGATTGACCATAATTTAAGGGTAGTGCCAGATCAGCTTGGCGCCTTCAGGCGCCAAGCTGATCTGGCACTACCCTTGAATTATCATGGTCAATCAATCTCCTGCTGTAGGAACTCGGGGCTAAATGGGTTAAAGACCATCAGTTAAGTGGCTACAGCCACAGCCACTACTATAGCTACCTGAATGATGGTCTTTAATGACAGTTGATCTCCGTAAGGGTGATCGCCAAAAACAGGTGTAGCTGTAGTCAACTCACTTTTTGTATGCTGTGTTGACCCAGTATGGGTTCTTTGCAGCCTCCTCGGCATGACGAAGAATGGCTGCTCGGGGATCTTTCTCATAAGGGTCTGGTTTTCGGGCCGCGATGGACTGCGCTACATATTGCGACAATGTGGCTCCCTTTGCTCCCACTCGACCTCCAGTGCCTGCAAACAAGAGAGAGAAAAAAATGTGGGGTGTGGAGAAGGAGACGAGCAAACAGATCTATGTATAGTGTTTTGTGTTCTGTTAGCTCATTGCCCATGGGTGTCAACTTCACCTGCCACAAAGTTACTTCCCCTAGCACATTATTGGTGGCAATGTCTGCACAGCCAAGGTTCGCTCGCAGTGCGCATGCTTGGCTATCTTTAGCGCTGAATGCGTCATTGCTTGGCATGCACATGGGATCAACCCATTTAACCACACGGGCACATTGCCCAAACTTTGGAGGTGTCGCCTAACAACTATGTACCAGTCGCAGCAGATGGATCAACCATGATAATTCTTGAGTTATCATGGTCAATCCCTCTCTTGCTGCAGGGTGTTGAGGCTAAATGGGATAAGAAATGAACTCTCAACAAAATTACTTAGTGGCAGAGAACATAACACAGAAAAGTTAGTTAGTATGCAAAGAGTTAAATTACTTCAAAATGTAAAATTTCAAAGTACCCACCTGGTCCATACACAGGCAGGTCAGGGCGGTGACTCTTTTTTGGGTCTTTGCGCACTTTCTCCTCCTGTTTTCGCGTGCTGGTCGGTCGGCCTTCTCGGAACATGGGTAACGCGTACGCTGCAACAAACATGAAGAAGAAATCAGGAAATCGATCACACGAGCGGTGAGGTCAAAATTCCAAATGAAGCAGTTGTCCTCCGAACGCTACGTAATGGTTCAGGAGATAGATCAACCATGATAGTTAAAAATTCATCCCCTTGACTGCACGAATAAATGAATGTGATGCAACTACATGAGGCATAGATCCTCATGAGCCCCAGCAACTGCAGGGTCTCCTGTCGGTCTACACCTCGTGCTGACACCGCTTTGAATCAACGTTCCTGGGATGGCTGGGGTTGTTTGGCGTTTGAATTAACGAAGATTTCACAAACAATCTGCACCAACTGGCAGTGAAAGATAGATTAACCCTTTCAGCCCCAAGGTCCCATTTCTCAAATTTTGGAGGTGTTGCCCGACTATGTACCAGTTGCAGGAGATGGTAATTCAAGGGTAGTGCCAGATTAGCTTGGCGCCTTCAAGTGCTAAGCTAATCTGGAACTACCCCTGAATTATCATGGTCAATCCATCTCCTGCTGCAGGGACTCGGGGCTAAATGGGTTAAGGTATTCAGATTTTCAGGCATGAGATGTTTCAGGCAACTGGCAGAAATGTGGCTTTTGGAAGGTCACAGGGGGCACTAGACCGTAGGAACAACATGGATTCAAGTTCAAGTTGTGCAGACAAGCAAGAGGTGTGGATTCTCATGAGTCACTGCGGCCACATGGGCTCATGAGGATCTATGTCTCTTGCTAGTGAAGAGATCGAGTTGTATGAATTTTAACTGTTAGGCTGTCAGTAGTGTTCTATGTTGTGGTGACAAAACCCAAAGGGTTAAGTTCTGGCCTTTTTTCCTCCAGAATTTCAGGATCTCATGCCTTTAACCCATATCATGCTGAGGCTAAAAGCTTGAAATTTGTACATTGCCATATGCAAGCTACATTATAGTACCCACAGATAAGGATACAGACCAACGGCTTTAGCTCAAAGGTGGTGCCAGAATAGCTTGGCGCTTAAAGGCGCCAAGCTATTCTGTCACTACCCTTGAACTATTTTAGTCAAACTTATTTCACACACTGGTGTATTCCGAATGATAAGGGTTAAACACAAACTGCGTTTGCACATCCACTCTTTGTACAGCAGAACCTGATATGAGTGACTGCCCTTATGAGAGATCGCCTGTCATTAAAAACCATTTTGGGCCAGGTGACATTTTTGGCCCTTCAAAAATTCTCTTGAAAGAGCACCTGGCTTTTCAGACCACTTTTTCTTGCAGAAAAAGGTGTAAAAAAAAACAACAACACACCACTGCTCCACTGTCCTCGTGACAAAAGATTTAGATGATCCACTCACTGAGAAATCCTATCTAGCAATATTTTTCGGAATACATGTCAACTTACGTGTGATGATGTGTTCATTGACCACAAATTCCTCCTGTTTGACTTTGCGTTTCTTTCTAACCACGCACAGCATGGCGCCTCTGGACACCGACAAAAACAAATGAACATTACATTACAACATCCACCTACAAGATAATAATAGTGACATGTATAATAGCGATACATCTTTTTTTTTTTTAAAGTCAGTTCTTAGCGCTCTACAACACATACACGAACAGATCATTAGAAACATAAGGTTAGAATAACAAAGGAGTATTGGTTTTTACACGTAAGTCAAGCCATTTGCAAGAAGCATAGATTCTCATGAACCCCCGCAGTTGCAGGGGCTCATGAGAATCTATGCCTCTTGCTAGCTCCATTTATAACCACACCCCTGGGGCCGAGAGATTTTTTGCTGGTCTTTGAAAAGTGATTTTATCTACCCTGACTTTGAAACCACTTTTGTGGAGACAAAAGACATTTGAAATGTTTGAAGCTTAAAAATAAAAAGTTATGAAACAAATATATATTACAACAAAAAATCAAGTGACAGGACTAACCTGTGACTTTTATCTGGGTCATAGTACAGGTGAACCTGTCCATCCCCGCAACCCAACACAATCTGATTCAGTTTGGGGTGCCACAGACATCGCACCACACTCTGAAACAACAGTTAGCTTTATAGCAACACAGAGCATCATGTAATACCAAGGTTGCGGGTTTCCCCAAACCTGACCACTCTCCAGCACAAAAGGTGAGAAAGCGCAGTTGGCTGCCACACAGGAACTGGCGACCAGCCTACTGCACAGAACCCCGCCATGCGCTAACAAGTCCCCCCCTCTGGGGGTTCCCCGAGTGCCTCCCGGGTTGTGTGGTAACACAATGGGTTCTTAGGCAAAAATTGAGTAAGTAGTAGACACTTCCACAAAGTCATGTCATCGGTAATGTTTTTGAAGAAATAAAGCTGGTAGCTTCTTCTTTTTGGGGGGGGCGTAAGAATGTAATTACGGAAGCAACATAATGTGATAAGAACTCACAGTGCCTTCCATCTGCATCTCGTACACCTTGTTCATTGTTTCCCGCTCGAAGAACAGCACCTTGCCGTATTTGTCTCCCTTATCCATGGATGTCCCTGTGATGATCATTCTGTCATCGGGGCTGAAGATGCAATCCGTCCTGGGAAATAACATGTAAGCGGGTGGTGAGCAACTCTGCTGGTATTCAAGCCGCAATGAAAACTGCCCATAAACTGGTTTTGACAAGGAGGTTGGTAAGGTGGCTCTTTGCCATTTCAGAGAGACAACCATGATTTCCCCCGAAGGAAGAATAAAGTAAAACACTTGCACGCATGTAAATGTAACCGCACACCTAACACAAATAGTTGTTGGTTTTGTAAAGCACTTAGAGCATCAATGACCTGGAGGTTAAGCGCTATATGAATGTACATTATTATTATTATTATTAAATAATTCACGATGAAGAAGAACAGTTAGTACATTCCAAACATGTTGAAAAGCCCGTCTGCCTGTTGCAGTGGTTTTCTGAAGTTTCGCAAATCCCACAGCTTGAGTGTGTTGTCACCTGCACGTAATGACAGAGAAAAAGCAAAGTCAATAATCTGTTGTTAAGTTAGTCGATTAACCCATATAGCTCCAACATGTTACAGCATGATGGATCAACCCTGATAATTCAAGGGTAGTGCCAGATTAGCTTGGCGCCAAGCTTAATTGGCACTACCCTTGAACTATCACGGTTATGCCATCTCCTGCAACTGGTACATTGCTGTCAGATGACAACTCCAAAGTATGGTTGTGGGGTTAAATGGGTTAACCCTTTGGCTATCGATAGCACTTTTTTGTTGTGGTGATCCTGCAGAAATCACCAGGACAAAAAAAATGCTACAGACAGCCAAAGGGTTAAGTTGGTAAAGTGTCAACATCAACAAAAATTGTATTTCTACGTCTGCTTCTTTCACCTCCAAACAGATAACGTGGGTGACAGTGCGAAAAAAGTAAAGAACTGAATATGGTCCACGAACTAACTTGGCCTCCTGATCCATGGGCAAGCAAGAAACATAAATTCTCATGAGCCCCTGCATCCGCAGGGGCTCATGAGAATTTATGGCTCTTGCAGATGGAACAGACTGGCTGAGGGGCTGTTCTGTCTGAACCAAAAAGCTGAAATTCAGGCATTTTGAACAAGCTGATTCAGTCCCCAGGACTGAAGACTGTCACCAATGCAGATAGGAATATTTTACACTGCATATGAGATTGTTTCACTATGAGTGACTGTTGCTTTCACAACTGGCAGTAGAATGACACTACCACTGCAGGCACACATTTGGAACATATCCAGCTAGATTTCTCAATCCAAGACAAACCTCCTCTGGATGCCAGCACACGACCATCGTAGGAGTATCGCAAGCATGAAATGTCCGTGCCTGGAGTGTGAGCATTCTTGTTCTGCAAGGCTACGTTCACCTGAAAACAAATGCAAAAACATGAAATAATGGACACAAAATAATATTCATGATGACAATGCAGATGTATTGCAACTAGGCTTGAAAAAAAAAGTCCACCAGGAAAGTGTTACAGCAAAACCTATTTTGAGAAATTCATTTTTCTTTAAAAGGTATTTTTTCGAAAAATACTTACCGATGACATGACTACTAGGAGTGTCCATTCCTTGCTCAATTCTAGCCTAAGAACCCATTGTGTGAACACAACCCAGGAGGCACTCGGGGAACCCCCAGAGGGACCGAGAGTTGTCTCCCGCTCCTACCCACCAGCCCTATTCACCTGTGAACTCCAGTCACGAATTAGGCTCACCATTGGCAAGCGGGGCAGGTGGGAGGGTCCTTCGAGTCATGTCATTGGTAAGTATTTTTCGAAAAAATACCTTTTAAAGAAAAATGAATTTGTTTCTTCAAAAACATTACCGATGACATGACTACTAGGAGAATGCCGAACAGGAGGAGGGTGCCGCACCCCCAGAAGGTTTTCTCTAGGCCATGGCCCCCTCCTCTCCTCCGACACTCCGTACTCCTTAGTGGGTGCGTACCTACAGCGCCTGTGGCGCCGGGAGGGAGTGTTGTGCCGCCGTGAGGTCCCCCACCAAGGCGAGGTTGTCTCGCTGCCCTGCCAGATGCTGTAGATAGAAGCGGGCGAAAGTAGATTCTGATCGCCAGCCCACCGCAGCCACGATGTCCTTGACAGCGCAGTTCCTGTCGAAGGCTACGCTCGTGGCCATGGCCCGTACTTCGTGCGCCCGAATCTTTAGGCTCTTCGCTCCCTGTGGGGAGAGATCGACATAGGCTGAGCGAATCACCCAGCGTAGCCAGGAAGAGACTGTCTGTGCTGTAATGTCGTTTCTTCCGGGTTTTAAAGGTAGGAAGAGGCGTGAGCGTCCCCTCCGGACGGCTCTGGTTCGGCGCAAGTACACTCTGAGGGCTCGTACAGGATCTTGTTGCCTGGTCTCTTTGGGGAAGTCTTTCCCGCGTAACGGTCGTAAGGTGATAACCTGTGGTGCCGTCAGTGGAGACCTAGTCTTGGCAATGAAGGCAGGGTCGGTCACAAGTTGGACCGAATGATCAGCTCGAAATTGCAGGCATGTAGGCCGGGCTGATAGAGTGTGTAACTCGCTTACTCGTGCCGCGGTGGCGAGCGCCAGCAGGAAGCAGGTCTTCCGCGTCACATCAGCAAGACTGGCCAGCGGTAGTGGTTCGAAACGTGGTGAGTTCAGCCAGGTAAGAACCCATGGTAAATCCCAGCGGGGAAGTAGTGAGCGAGAGGCAGGCCTTTGTAGTCCGAAGTGCGACATAAGATCTGCTAGGTCCTTACATGCGCCGGGATCCGCGCGGCCGAGATGCCGGTAGGTGTCGGCAATCATCGAGAGATATCCCCGAATGGTAATAGGGCCCAGTCCTTGGTCTCCGAAGAGTCAGAGGAAGAAGTCCGCAAGTTGGGGGTTTGTCAGTTCGGTGGGGGAGAGACGACGGTCGCTGCACCAGGCACAGAGTACCCTCCATTTCCCCTCATAGATACGTCTAGTCGAGGGCTTGCGGGCTGTAGCGATCGCTTCCACTGCAGCACCCGAGAAGCCTCTAGCGGAGAGGGCTTGCCGCACAACCTCCAGGCGTGTAGCAGTAAGCGTTCCGGACAAGGGTGGAACAGTGCCTGACGTGGCTGCTTGAGCATAGTGCGGGGCGTGGGGAGCAGTAGAGGAGGGTGAATGGCGAGGCTGATCAGGTCGGTGGACCAGGAACGAGTCCAAGCGAACGGGGCGACCAGGAGCAGGATCGCATTGGTTCCTCGCAGCTTTAGGAGGACTTTGGGAACGAGGACTGTCGGGGGAAAGGCGTACGCTATGAGTCCGTCCCAGGGAATGGATAAGGCGTCGACCGCCCAAGCCAGGGGATCCGGTACTGGGGATACGAAGAGGGGAAGCTGGTGATTCCACCTCGTGGCGAACAGGTCCACCATCGGGGTCTCCCAGTGAGAGCAAATCATCCGGAAAATGTCCTAGCGTAGCGTCCATTCCGTGTGAATGAGCTGTCCTTGACGAGATAGGGAGTCCGCCAAAACATTCAGGCGACCGGGGATATGGCGAGCGCTGAGAGTCAGATCGCGGTCCTCGCACCATCGCATCAATCGGAACAGTAGCATGCAAAGATCGGGTGAATGAGTTCCTCCCTGCTTCTGTATATACGCTACCACTGTCGAGTTGTCCGAAAGGACGAGAAGATGCTGGTGTCTTGAGTTGCTCTTCCCAAACGATGATGGCCTGCCACACCACTTGCAGTTCCAACCAGTTGCTGTGTTTGTCCGCGAACTCCGGAGGCCAGAGGCCGGACGTCGTGGTGAACTGAGGAAGCAGGTGGGCTCCCCAACCAGCCCGACTTGCGTCGACACACAGGGAGAGGTGAGGGGATGGAGAGGAAATGGGGACTCCCAGAGCCAACCACGCTCTGTCGGTCTACTGTAAGAGGTGGGGGCGTACCAGCGGGGACACGGGGACGATCGTGGTCAAGTCGCCCGAGGAGGGACGCCAGAGCAGTAGGAGATGAAGTTGTAGCGGTCGGGAGTAGAGACGCCCGAGGGGGATAAGATCCGCTGCTGCGTTGATCAGGCCCAGAAGCTGAAGCCAGACCCTGGCGGGGGCTGCCTGCTGCTGATCTACCAACGCGGCGAGAGCGGATAACTTCACAATCCGTTTCTCTGGCAAGAGTACCCTGTTGCGGTCCGTGACAAACTCCATGCCTAGGTGGATGAAGTGGCGCGCAGGAGTGAAGTCCGACTTTCCGGTGTTGACCAGGAATCCCAACCGGTAAAGCAGCCGTAAAAGGGCGTCCCTGTCTGCCGCAAGCGCGGTCTCCACCTGATTTCTCAAGAGTAGGTCGTCGAGATAATTTGACGTCGGACTGGACGACGACTGCCTTGCCTTGGCCACTACAGCATCCATGATGCGGGTGAAGGCCCAGGGGCTGAGGTTGAGACCGAACGGAAGGGCACAAAACTGGTAAATCACTCCTTCGAACGCGAAGCGCAGGTACTTCCTGGCAGACGAGTGCATGGGAACATGTAGGTAGGCGTCGGACAGATCTAGACTGACCGCGTAGTCCATGGGTTGAACCGCCGCCCGAACAGCCCTTGTCGTCTCCATCCGAAAGGAAGGGGCCGCGATGAAGGCGTTCAGTGCCAACAGATCTATGACTGGCCGCCACTTGCCGCCGGGTTTGGGCACCACAAACAGTTGGCTGTAAAAGGCGGGCGAGTCCGGACGCTGCACTACTCTGTGGCCTGCTTCGACAGGAGAGCCGCGACTTCTCCTCGCAGAGCAGCAGCCTTGAGGACGTCGGACGGAACCTCTGTCCAAAGTGGAAAGGAGCGCAAAGGCGGAGGAGAGCGGAACGAGATCCGTAATCCTCTGGTGACTACGTCCAAAACCCAGGGCTCGTCTCGAAACAGTGAGCGCCACTCCTCGCTGAATCGTGCTAGCCTCCCGCCGACTGGAGCCCCGACGACGGTCGGCGGGGGCGGAACCGGGGACAAGTCAGGTGGCCCGCCCGCGCCCAGGGCGACGGGCGGGACGGGGCCAGGCGGGGGTAGGGGCGCTAGCTGGGCCAGGGCGACAGAAGGATGGGCGACGGCGCAGCGCAGCTCGTGGCGGGGCAGACGGGTCCGAGGTGACACGTTTACGCGCCCGCAAGGAGGGCCGTGCAGGCGGGAGGAAAGCGTTGCTTGACAGCCTTGCGAGGCCAATGGTTGGAGTTGGAGTCCTTCACCGTCTGCCAAGTATCCCCGAAGAGCAGAGACCCTCCCAGGGGGGCCCGACGTAGCTGAGTACTCAGGTCGATCAGCATTCCACTGCAAGCCTGTAGGACGGCGTCTCGTCGCATAAGGTCGCAGTTAGACGCGGCCGCCATCGCATTAACCGAGGAATGATAAGCTGCGCGGTTCCCAGCCTCCGCCATGACTAGCAGGTCTCCCAGGAGGGGAGACAGAGCAGGCTGCCAAGCTTCCTCGAGACGTCAGATGAAAGCCTGTGTCAGTAAGTCCAAGAAACCGGAGCAGGCGAGCGTGTTCCGGACCAGCGATGCCGTCCTATCCAGTCCCCGTGGGAAGGACCGTTTCAGCATAGAAGCACCTCCGGCTTGCATCAGAGCGGCGGGATCCACGGGTGGAAGCGGGCAGAGGAACGATTGCGAATGGCCGGCGTACCAATCCTGTTGAAACGCGATGTCCAGAGCGGAAGGCCACCTCCCGTCCGCGAAGAAGTCCGAGTTCCGAGTCTCCGAAAGCAGGTGAGACGAGAAAGCGTCCCGCAGATCAAAAAAACTAGCCGGCTGTGGGAGGGACTTGAACCTCTTGACAGTCCTATCCGCGTCCACGAAGGCGGAAATCTTCCTCTTCACAGGGGGCGAAGCCGGACAAACGTCCTCAGGTAAGCCGGCGGCGATGAGCTTGGCAGCCCCGTCCAGCGCCAGCCGCGTGTCCATCCGGGTAGAAGAAACCTGTCTCACGGAGGCCGACGCACTGGAAGCCGAAGAGGCAGAAGATGGAGAACGGCTGAGACCTCCGAGTAACCAGTCCAAAGAATCCTCCGGCGTCAAACTGAGGGTGTCGAAGTCCCGCTGTCTGGAAACCGGCGACCGAAGAGGGCGACGAGGGCTCCGAGGCCGGGAATCCCGCTGTCGGAGAACCGCAGCGGACGAAGACTCCCTCCGCAGGGGAGAGCGGTAGTCTGAACGACGCGGTGAGGGTCTCCTGCGTGCCGAGGGCGGATCCCGACGAGGAGAACGGCTGCGACGAGGGGGAGCGGAACGGTGAGGACGAGGAAGAGGGGAAGTGGCCGGTCAATGGGAAGAGGGACGGGACGAACGGGAGTCCAAACGAGAAGGGGAACGCGAAGAAGGTGAAAACCGTCTGCGGCGAGGGGAGTCCTGATGCGACGAGCGATGAGAAGAGAAGGTCCTCCTACGATCGTGCGAGGGAGAGCGAAAACGTCGAGCAGAATCCCTGTGTCTACGTTCTTCACAACCAGGAGGCTCCGGACGAGTGCATGTATGTCTCTCTGAACCAGGCTCTTGGGAGAGGCGGGTTACTTGCCGGCCAGGGGACCTCCAGCGGGATCCCGGCGGCTTCATCAGAGATGAGTGGGGAACGACGGTGGAGGAGGGACGCCACGAGCGTCCCACCAAACCAGGCTCTTGGGAGAGGCGGGTTCTTTCCACCAGCTGTGTCCGGGCGCGCTCTCTAACGGAGGCGGTCTTGACGGTCGAACTCCCACTCTGTGCACTAATCCCTTGATTACTCAGTGGCGTTATCTGTGTCGGATCCCGTTGGTCTCGCACGTCCGGTGCCGGGGGCACAGCGGAAGGCGTCTCGGTAATCTTCAAGGTACCCAAGAGGGCAGGAGGCTCCCTCCTATAAAAGTTCCAGAGATTAGACCACCGCAGTCCCGGCCAGGTAGCACAGACGTCACACGTGTGGTCGGACGCACACCCAGTGCAGGGGAGACAGACTGCATGGTTATCCGACGGCCACTGGAAGCCTCCGCATTTTGTGCATGTCATCAGTAGGCCACTGCAACACACAAAACATGAAGGCACTCTGCGAGTGTCCACAAATCTCCCCGTTAAGCTTTAGGCCCCAAGCTACAGTGGTGTTAGGCACCCAATTAACCAACTTATGGCTCACATGCCGTCAACATTCAGTTAAAAACCATGGCGGCGGGAAAACAAACCCTGCCGGGACAGGTGAGCATCCAAGCCTTCGTCATAACGCAGGGCGTCTAAACCGTAAGCCTAAATAAGTTAGGTATGGCCTAGGTACAGTAACGGAACTCACCGCTCGCAGCTGGCAATGGCGCGAAAAGCCCGCCAAAAAGCCGGCGCGAAACATTCTTCAGCTAACCAGGCAACCAAACAGAGCCCAAAAAACCCCAAGCGAGGGAGAAGTGAAGCAAAAAGCAAGCTGCTCGTGCCTGTGCCCCGCCCGGGCAACCAGCCGAGGCTCCTCTAACTACCTTACCTCTCAGTCGGAGCGGTACGAGAAGGAGAAAGTTCCATGACCCCCACAGCCCGACCAGCAAAGCCAGAGAGAGAACCCTTGAACACGACCGAAGCTGCAGTCGACCAAACCGTCGCAAGAGTAGAATCCAAGGCCGGCGAAGACGTAGCAAGAAGGCAGACCGAACCGGTCGAAAAAACTTCAAAGTCCAGAGGCTAGAGAAAACACGTCTGAACGCGTCAGCCTAAGAAGCGTGACTGGAGTTCACAGGTGAATAGGGCTGGTGGGTAGGAGCGGGAGACAACTCTCGGTCCCTCTGGGGGTTCCCCGAGTGCCTCCCGGGTTGTGTTCACACAACGGGTTCTTAGGCTAGAATTGAGCAAGGAGTGGACACTCCTAGTAGTCATGTCATCGGTAATGTTTTTGAAGAAACAAATCACGATTACGAGAGATTAGCTGTGAATAATCCCCATCATTTAATTGGCTGTAGCCACCCAAATGATGATTTTTAATGACAAGCGACACTTTCTGCCCTTCAAGATTGCTATCGATACAGCTCATGTCTTTTTAACCCATTTAACCCCAAAGCTACATTTCCCCAATCTTGGAGGTGTCACTTAATGACTACCAGCTGCAGGAGATGGATCGCCAGATTAGCTTGGCACCATCAAGCTCCAAGCTAATATGACACTACCCTTGAATTATCATGGTTGATTCATCTCCTGCTGTAGTGCGTCAGGGATAAATGCGTTAAGAGCAATTTTTGTTACAAAAAATGATGGTTGCTCATAACAGGTTCTACTGTGCTTTCCTTTTCTCAGGATGCGGGGAATGGGATTCGCGAAATTATGACACAAATGTTTAGAAAAAAATCAAATATCTGACAAAGGTGTGTTTGTTGTGGTCCCATAATTGTATGGAGCCATCCTGGCATGCTGCAGCCATGTATCGTCCATCATTGCTGTAAGCACAGGCAGTGGGAACGACGCGACGACCCCCAGCACCTTTCGGCTTCATGAGCCCCTTGTGTTTCCGCACGTTGTTGATGTCCCATAAACGCAACGTCCTGTGACAGAATGCAAAACATCTAAGTCATTTTCAGTTGAACAAAACGAAGTGGGAAACGTGCAAATAGAAAACAGATTTCTAGATTACTAAATCATAAACAAAAAAAAAATTAGTAAAGGATCCTCACAATAGGGAAAGATTCTACAAGAAGGTACAAAATTTCTAACAACTGTGCGTTGGTGCATTTACCTGTATTATTAAGCCTCTCTGATGTGGGCTGAAAACTAACACAGTCCTGGCTTAGTTTATTTAAATCCACACTACTCTTTATGCACTACTAACTGTGTACAGCCTAAAAATTACTTGAAATTTCCACTTTGAACTCGAGAATTTAAAAATGGCAAGTACTGCCATTCTTGCAAACTATCATGGTTCACACTTTCACTGCTGAGAAACGGTGAACACGATCCCACTGCAAGAGACATAGATCCCCATGAGCCCCCACAGTTGTGGGGGCTCATATGGATCTATGTCTCTTGTTAACACCAGTTTGTGTCCACGTTTCTCAGACACCTTGGAGTCTACGGTGTTCAACTAACCCTTCAGACACCTTGGGGTCTACGGTGTTGAACTAACCCTTCAGACACCTTGGGGTCTACGGTGTTGAACTAACCCTTCAGACACCTTGGGGTCTACGGTGTTGAACTAACCCTTCAGACACCTTGGGATCTACTGTGTTGAACTAACCCTTCAGACACCTTGGGGTCTACGGTGTTAACTAACCCTTCAAGACACCTTGGGGTCTACGGTGTTGAACTAACCCTTCAGACACCTTGGGGTCTACGGTGTTGAACTAACCCTTCAGACACCTGGGGTCTTTGGTGTTGAACTAACCCTTCAGACACCTTGGGGTCTACGGTGTTGAACTAACCCTTCAGACACCTTGGGGTCTACGGTGTTGAACTAACCCTTATCATTTGGAATACACCAATCTGTGAAATAAGTTTCACTAAAATAGTTCAAGGGTAGTGCCAGAATAGCTTGGCGCCTCTAGGCGCCAAGCTATTCTGGCACCACCCTTAAACTAAAGCCATTGGTCTATATCATTATCTGCAAGTACTATAATGTACCTTGCATATGGCAGTGTACAAATTTCAAGCTCTTAGCCTCAGTATGATATGGGTTAATCAAGATCTCAGAAAGACAATCTGCGTCCAATGACAGTGATGGGGTTAGCCCCTGTGTACCACCACCTGCAAGGGTTAATATGGCTTATTGTAAGACTGCGCCCTCTATCACCACCGCACCCCTAATCTTAGCTTTCAAAAGCAACTCACCCATCTATGGAGCACGTCATGAACTCTTCTCGTATCTTGGGGTTCCAGCATCCATTGTTCAGCATCCCAGTGTGACCCTGAATGAAAACGATGGGATAATGAAAAGTCACAAGTCAACGTTGCCGAAACATAACATGGAAAAGTTCCTTGGTGCCTCACCACCTAACCACTGACCTACTGTCGCTGAAGACAAACGCTGGCGCCGGGCAAGTCTGCTGAGAAGTCAACGTGATCCAATGCAAGAGGCATAGATTCTCATGAGCCCCTGCAGTTGTGGAGGCCCATGAGGATTTATGCCTCTTGCTGACACCACTTTGAATCCGTGTTCCTGCAATGTCTGGGGTTCTGGTGTTTCAATTAACCCTTTTAGCCACAAGGTTTTATTTCTCAAATTCGGGAGGTGTTGCCCAACGACTATGTACCTGGCACTACCCTTGAATTATCATGATCAATCCATCTCCTGCTGCAGTGCCCCAGTGCTAAAAGGGTTAACAAAGATTTTCACATGTGACCACAGGCGCCAATAGGGTTTAGATCACACTTAACAGTGCTGTGCATTCTCAATCATATATTATGGTATAGGTACAGTTGATTAGATGCAGAACGCAGTACTTGCCTCTAACATTTGACGGACTGTCCTAAACCTAGCAGTCACTATTAAAAAAAAAGAAGACGCGAGACTTACCTTTGTGCTGGCGGGATCCACCAAGTACTGGTCTCCTTTGACACACTCGCACTTCTCAAAGCCATCACGGTCAATGATTTTGGCCTGGGCGTTTCCAGCTATCACCAGAATTACATCACCCGTTGTGCTGTACTCTAATGCTCGTATCTGATGGCTAAAAATAAAAAGACTCTTTCAGCTGTGAAACGCTACTAAGACTCTTTCAGCTGTGAAACGCTACAATGGGAGATGCGTGGACAATCAATCAATCATGCATGTCAGCAATATACAGTAAAACCTGTTTTTAGCTACCACATTTGAGTGAAAACTAAATAATCTTAAAGGACAGGTAGTCTCTCAAGAGAAGCCTTGAAGAGCAGAAAATGGTACCTGTCATTAAAGACCATCATTTAGGCGGCTACAATAGGTGCAGTCTAGTGTCAGGTCTGCATGTGTTTACATCCAGAGGCTGATTTTTAAAAAAAAAAGAATTTTTTTTCTAAAATGTATTTTTTGGAAAAATACTTACCGATGGCATTACTATCTGGAATACACTCTATTGCCTATAGATTTCAGCCAAAAGTTGTGTACCACACAACTGGGGAGGAGACACCGGGGATCCACGCACCGGGGCCCCGGGTGGCCTCCCCTTACTACCCTATCCCGGCATTCCCAGGGCGACCTTGTCAGTTTCACACTTAGCCACAAGAGGCAAGCGGGGCAGGTGGGAGGGCCATCCGAGTAATGCCATCGGTAAGTATTTTTCAAAAAAATACATTTTAGAAAAAAAATTCATTTGTTTTTTCAAAATACATTACCGATGGCATTACTATCTGGAAGAATGGCGAACAGGCAGAGGGTGCCGTTCCTAACCGTAATCTAACCACTCCGCCGGACCCAGCGAGAGAGAACTCCCGACGATTTCAGCTATGACGTACCTAAGACACCTGCGGCGCTTGGAGGGAGTGCTGGGCCACGGAGATGTCGCCCACCCGTGCCAGGGAGTCACGTTGGCCGGATAGGTCTCTTAGGTAGAAGCGTGCGAATGTGGAGTATGAGCGCCAGCCGCCCGCTGTAACAATATCTGAGACCGAGCAGTTGCGTTCCAGAGCGAGACTGGTGGCTACTGCTCTCACTTCATGCGCTCGGATTTGGAAAAGTCTATCGCCGCCTGGGGAGAGGTCCTGGTAGGCCGACCTAATCACCCACTGCAGCCAGGACAACACGGTCTGGGCCGAGATGTCGGGTCTGCCAGAGGACAGTGGGAGGAAGAGGCGCAAGCGCCCCCGGCATCGCGGCTTAGAGCGGCGCAGGTAAATCCTCAGTGCCCGCACCGGGTCCTGTTGACGCAATCCAGGGGAAAGGTCCGCTCCACGGAGGGGCCGCACAGTCAGCGTCTGAGGGGCCACCGCGGGGCGGCGGTTCTTGGCCAGAAAGGATGGATCGGGGAGAAGCTGTGCAGAGCCATCTGAGCGAAACTGCAAACAGGCTGGAAGTATCGAGAGCGCGTGAAGCTCGCTTACGCGGGACGCAGTGGCGAGAGCCAGAAGGAAACATGTTTTCCAGGTCAAATCTGAGAACCGAGCTAGGGGAAGAGGTTCAAACTGGTCCGTATTCAGCCACGTCAGTACCCAGGCGAGATCCCACCGGGGTACTAGGGAACGGGAAACAGGACGTCGGAGCTCAAAGCGTGCCAGTAAGTCCGACAGATCCTTGCAAGCGCCTGGGTCCGGAAGACTCAGGTGGCGGTAAGTGTCTGCGATCATAGCCCGGTAGCCCTTGATGGTAACTGGGGCTAAGCCTTGGTCTTCGAAAAGCCACAGGAAGAATTCCGCCAGTTGGTGGGTGGCTAGATTAGTGGGAGGGAGACCATGGGAGGCGCACCATGTCTGGAAGACCCTCCACTTGCCTTCGTACACCTTTCGTGTAGAGAGTCTGCGGGCCGCTGCAATCGCCGCCACTGCTGCATCCGAGAAACCTCTAGTGGCGAGGGCTTGCCGGACAACCTCCAGGCGTGTAGGAGGAGGCGCTCCGGGCACGGATGGAAAAGATGCTGACAGGGCTGCCTGAGCATCGTGGGAGGGGTAGGAAGCTCCTGTCGACGGGGGCGGAGGCGGGGGCAAGTCAGCGAGCCCGACCGCGCACCGATTTACGGGCGCTGCGGGGCCAAGATGGACGAGTGGCGGGGAAGGGCTGAGAGGCCTGAAGCGGACGAGCCCAACCTCGCGAGGAGCCGACTGGAAGCACAGAGGGTCTGGAAGACCGCCGGGCACGACCCCCGGCCGGGCGGGGGGCGCGAAAGCGGTTCGAGGCTGGGATAGCTGCCGGCTTGGGCCACAAGTCCTTGGAAGCGTCCTTTACTGTCTGCCACATGTCGCCGAACAGATGAGAACCACCTAAGGGGGCCTGACGAAGCTGGGTCTTCACTGCCACGGGAAGATCCGAGCAAAGACGCAGAAGGGTATCCCGCCGCCAGAGGTCGCAATTGGCCGCCGCTGCCATGGCGTTGGCGGAGGAATGGTAGGCGGCTCGGTTGGCCGCTACCAGGATGGACTGCACATCACGGAGCGGGGACGGAACTTCCAGGTCCCAAGTATCCTGCAGACACTGTAAGACTGCCTGGGTAGCCAATTCCAAAAAGCCAGAACAAGCCAGAGAATTCCGAGCTAAGGAGGCGATCCTGTCGAGAGGCCGAGGCCAAGAGTTCTGGACCAGTCTGCGGCCGCCCGCCTGGACCGCTGGAAGAGGGACGGCGAAGGCTTGGGAGTGTCCTGCATACCAAGCCTGGTGGAAGTACAAGTTGATCCCTGCAGGCCACCGTGAGTCGGTGAAAAGCCCCGTGTCGCCGAAGGTGTCGTTACGTAACTGGGCGGAGAACGCATCGGTGAGGTCCCCGGAAGCCAGCTGGCTGCGGGAGGGACTTGCGGCGCTTGACTTGCCTCTGCGCGTCGACCATGGCGGAAGCCTGTCTCTTCAGCGGGAGTGAAGGCGGACAGAAGTCAGGCGGTAGGTACTTGACAATCAGCCGGGAGGCCTCTCTCAGGGCGCGGGCCGTCTGCGAGCCGAGCGAAGGGCCGACGATGTCCGAAGAGGAGGAGGCCGATGAGACAGAGGACAGGCGGGAAGGAGATCCAGCCGCCGAGTCCTGCAAGAAGATAGCCGAAGCCGAATCAGTAGGATGAAGGCTGAGGACATCCGGATCCAAAAACCGACCCTCCCGCGAAGGGGATGAAAGGGGCGAGCGGCTCCGAGAGCACCGCACCGCCGGGCGAGAGGTAGACGGTGCCGCCCGCGACGCACGCAGAGAGGAGTGTTGTGGCGACGGAGGGACCGTGGAAGAAGGACGGTCAACCTCAAAGCTAAGTTCTGCACGCGGAAGCTGGATAAGGTTATCTGAACGCGATTGTACTAAGGACGAAGCGGTCTGGTCACACCGGGCCCGCCTGGAGAAAACGGGGCGGGGGGGGGGACCGTAACGAGTCTCGCCTAGCCCGCTCAGGAAAGGCGGAGCGGGGAGGGGACGAAAAGCGGGCACGCAGCCCCCCTCTCCGAGGCCTCGGAGCGTGGGGGACGTGCAACGATGTCACACCGGGCCCGCCTGTCGATACGGGGCGGGGGGGGGGGGGGGGGGGGGGGGGGGGGGGACAGTCTAGTGTCACGCCAAGCCCGCTCAGGAAAAGCGAAGCGGGGAGGGGACGATCTATGAACCCGCGGCCCCAGCTCAGAGGCTTCGGAGCGAGGGGGACGCGGGTCCGAGTCACGCTGGGCCCGCCTGGTCGAAACGGGGCGGGGGGGAGGGGGGGGGGGGGGGGGGGGGGACAGAACAAGCTTACGCCAAGCCCGCTCAGCCGAAGCGAAGAGGGGACAATTTTTGAGCACGCGACCCCCGCTCCGACGCCTCGGAGCGTGGGGGGCGAGTGACAACGTCGCCCCCCGGGCCCACCCAGACGAGACGGGGTGGGGGGGGGGGGGGGGGGGGGGGGGACGAAAGCGAGGCTGGCTGAGCCCGCTCGGAAACAACGGAACGGGGAGGCAGCACTTCTAAAGGTCTCAAGTCACGTTCCAAGTTGTGTGGTACACAGGCAATAGAGTGTATTCCAGATAGTAATGCCATTGGTAATGTATTTTGAAAAAACAAATGCTTATTGTCCTATGAAGGCTACATTACAGATCAACCGTTTTAGTTAAAGGGTGGTGCCAGAATTCTGGCAACACCCTTGAACTAGTCAAATTTAATTCAAGCAATGGGTGTATCAGGATGAAAAGAGTTAATAAAAGTATCTCACCTTTCACAGGGCCTCAAAGTTCGGAAAGATTGGAGGGTGGCGTCCATGCCAGCAAAATCCCAGAAGCGGACGTCATAATCCAAACTGCCAGTGACTAGTCGAGCACCAGAGGGGTCCAACCCCAAAGCAGAAACCTTGAAAAGAATGAAAAAAAACCCCACACCAATAGGTCAAGTCATTTGCATGTGAAAATGTTGTGAAATACCTAACCTTTTTGCTGTCCTGCAGGGATGCGTGCAACAAAAATCACTGCCAGCTGCTAAAGAGTTAACCCTGCTTGTGCATGCAGCCATCCGTACTGTTTACAGTAATGGTGGCTGCACACGCAAGAGGGTTAACTCATTAATGATGAACTGCATCGAGCCACATATCTGGTTGCAGTTCGTCTCGAATGAGTTAAGGTTGAACATGAAAATTAAAAATATCTGAATATTTATATCTTAAATAATTTGTGTATCATGCAGCTCAGTGACTGACATTTTAACCCATATCATACTGAGGCTAAAAGTAAAAGCTTCAAATTAGTACACAGCTACATTATAGTACTTACAAAGTTACAGATAAGGTATAGACCGATGGCTTTAGTTCAAGGGTGGTGCCAGAATAGCTTGGCGCCTAGCTACTCTAGCACTACCCTTGAACTATTTTAGTCAAATGTATTTCACACACTGGTGTATTCCGAATGATAAGGTTAAAGCACATCCAGCATACATACATATATGCACTGCAACTGTTTGTGGTAACAAAGCCATACACAATTGAATTAATACAATTGTTTTCAAAGAAAAATCAAGTCTGTCATACCTGTATTTTGTTGACTAGAAGATTTAATAAGAATTTAGAACAACAACAACAATGATAATAATAAAAATTTATAACAATATAACATTAAAAATAGTTAAATCAATAAGAAGAAAAACTCACTGTTCGTGAACCATGATTGAAAATGACTTCATGGCTTATGGGAATTTTGCTCAGAAGAGTCTGCAAAGAGAGATGAACAGTTAGTAAGTTCAATGTAAGTTACAAACCACTTCAAAATGCAAGAGGTATAAATTCTCATGAGCCCCTGCCCTACAGGGGCTCAAGAGAATCTATGCCTCTTTCAGACTTATCACAGCATTGTTTCTTATCACAGCACTGTTTTCCCACGCACCACCCACTCCGCACATTTTGTGAACTGACACTGCTTACTGTTGATGACTGTTTTTTTCCTTTTGGCTTTTGTCTCAAAGTGTGAACTGCTAGATGCCAGTTCATACCAATACTGTAAAAATGTATTTTTCTTTAAAATATATTTTTCTGAAAAATACTTACCGATGACATTACTGTTAGAAATACTGATCTAGCTAGCCTAATTTTAGCGAAAATTGTTGCGTGCCTACATGGTAGGGGAGGTAACAAGGGGCGCTATAAGCTAGGCAGTCCCCTGGGTAGCCTCCCTTCCATCCTCATCCGGTCATACCACTACCGGGATCGCCATTCTGTTTCATAGCGAGGCAGCGGGACAGGCAGGAGGGTCCTCCGAGTAATGTCATCGGTAAGTATTTTTCAAAAAAAGATATTTTAAAGAAAAATACATTTGTTTTCTCAAAACAACATTACCGATGACATTACTGTCAGGAAGAATATCGAAGAGGAGGCGGGTGCCGCTTATAACGCCCATAACCCCTGGGTAATATGGAGACCCGCCCTCCCTGGTACAACCTCCCGATAATTTTAGCTAAGATACCTGCGGCACCTGGGGTGCTGGGAGGGAGTGTTGTGCCGCCATACTGTCTCCCACCAGCGACAGGTTCTTGCGCTGGCCGGAGAGGTCCCTCAGGTAGAATTGGCCTCTAATCGCCAGCCCACCGCCGGCACAAGTTGTGACTGTGCAGTTGCGATCGAATGCGAGCTTGTGGCCATCGCTCCTGACCTCAAGTGCCCTGACGTTCATGCATGTGGTTGAACCAGGGCTGAGGTCCTGGTAGGTGGGGCGTATCAGCTATGGAGCCCAGAGGTCGACTGAGCTCACCATTCCCCGACCGTCATGATATCTGTGACCACGTCGATGCGGCAAGTGCTAGGCTAGCGGTCATGGCTCTGACCTCGGGCGCCCTGGTGTTCAAACATTTGGCTGCAGCAGGGGCGAGATCTTGGTAGGCGGAGTGAATCACTCAACGTAGCCAGTAGGATATTGTCTAGGCCGAGCCGTGATGTCTACCTGGGGACAGAGAGAGGAAAATGCGGGTACGTCCCCTGCGTGGTGGCTTGGTCCACCGCAGGGACGCGTGCAAGGCTCTCACCTGGTCCTGTCTGGATTCTCGGGTAGAGCCCGGACCCCTCCAGGGCTGGAAGGTGACCACCTGCGGGGCAGCCAAGGAGAAAGGGTCATGGCTAGGAAGCCGGGTCGGACAGCAGTTGCCAGCGTCGTCCGTGGAAAGGCGTGTATCCCGCTGACCCTGGCCGCGCAGCGAGAGCCAGTAGCAAGCCTGTTCTCTGCGTCATGTCCAATGCCCGCGAAAACCGAAGTGGTTTGAAGTGGGTAGGGTTGGTCCACGTCCGCGTCCAGGGTAGGTCCCATAGCGGTACGAGTGAGTGGAGGGGCGGAGACCCTTGATCGAAGCGTGCCCTAAGGTCAGCCAGGTCCTTGCAGCTGTCAAGGTCGGGCCATCCCACATGCCGGTATGTCTCATCGGACACCACTAGGTAGCTGCAAAGGTGAAAGGTGCCTGAAGCTGGACAGTGAAGAACTAAGCACTTGGCCAGCCGGAACCGTCCGCTCCGTGGGAGGGAGACGCACCTCATCACACAAGACTCGCCACTTCATCGTAACTCCCCCAGACGAGGGTCCGCGGACTGTAGCGGTAGCGTCCCCCGCTGAAGCGAGAAGCATCTAGTGGTGAGGGTTTGTCGCACCACTCCAGGCGGGGAGATGAAGTCGCTCGGCGCACGGGTAGGGCAGAGCCTGCCGAGTTGCTCGAGCATCGTGCGCGGGGCGGGAAGCCGCCGTGGGGCTGTGGCGAGGTTCAGGAGGTCGGTGGCCCAAGACCTGGTCCAGGCGAAGGAAGCCACCAGTACCAAGACTACGTTGCAATCTGTGCGCTTGAGCAGGACCTTGGGGACGAGAACCGTCGGCGGGTAGGCGTACGCGACGAGTCCCTCCCAGGAAAGGAAAGAGTGTCGACTGCCCAGGCTAGTGGATCTGGAATGGGGGAGACGAAGAGGGAGGAAGTTGGAGAATCCACCTCGTCGTGATGAGGTCGCTCCTGGGGTGCTCTGCCTGGGTGTCAATCCGTCGAAGATGTCCAGCCCGAGGGTGCACATGGAGCATAGAAGCTGACCGCGTCGCGTGAGGGAACGGGTAGGACATAGGGATGACCCGGGATGCCTGGCTCCGAGAGTAAAGTCGGGAACGTCCCACCACCGGAACCGCTGGTAGAAGGATATCAAGGGGCGGGGAGTGTCCTGCCCCGCTTCTGGAAGTAGGCGATCACTGTGGGGTTGTCCGAAGGATGAGCAGCTCCACGTGACGTAGACATCCCCCGCGTTGAGCACTTGCCAGACAGCCTTCCGTTCTAACCAGTAGGAGTGCTGGACCGCGAGGTCTGGGGGCCAGGAGCCGGAGGCCGCGACAAACATCCGAAGAAGGTGAGCGCCCTAACAGTGAAGGCTGGGGTGACTCCCCGGGACAGCTGGGGAGGAGGCGAGTAGAGGGGAACTCCCGACGCGCCAGCTCGGCCCTGCCCAACGAAGTAGCATCGGAAGCCCGGCGCAGGAGCTACGAGGTCGCCCGTCACTGGTGGCCATAGTAAGAGACGGTGCAGCTGAAGCGGGCGGTAGTAGAGACGGCCAAGGGGGAGTAAGTCCGATTCACAACATCAGGTCCAGAGGCTGAGGCCACTCGCTGGCGGAAAAGTCACCGTCCGAGGGCAGGTTCGCCAACCCTGACGCTTGGCACTGTGAACTTCACCTTGTTGATCTTGGTGCAAGCCATCCCCAGAACGAAGTGGCGGGACAGCACAAGGTCGGATGTACCCCCGTCAAGCATAGTCTGGCGCCCAAGCTAGTAGCGCAACTTGAACCGCCGCCCATCTGGCCTCCGCCTGGTTCCGCGAGCGAAGACCTGGTCCGGGGAGTCTGACGTAGGGCTCGTGGGCGTCCGTCCGGCCCTGGCTATGACGGCGGGCAAGAAGCGGGAGAACCCCAGGGCTTCGGCCACGGCCGACGGGCAGAAGCGCTATCTGGTAGACCAGTCCACGGCAGGCGAAGCGCAGGTCACGTCCAGAGGAGGGGCACATGGAGACGTGGAGAGAAGCATCAGACAGGCCAAGGCTGACAGCGAGTCCATAGGCTGCACAGGGCCCGAGGCGCTCGGGTAGTCTTCATGCGAAGGCAGGGCGACGATACTTGCGTACACAACAGGCCTGTAGCACTCACCGCTCCTTCCCGTAGCCGTAAAGCCAGCGACTCCTGAGTCGCTGCAACGAAACCACTGTCGTCGCCGAGAAGCCTCTAGGTGCGAGAGAAGACTGTCCATCTCCCAGCGCGTGGCGCGAGCCACTCTGTGACTGAACCAAGAGCTGCCAGGGTTGCGATCGTCTCGGCCGCGGAGCTGAGGCAGGGACGAGGTACCCGTCGTGAGGGGGGCGAGCGCTGCCGCATCTTAACTCATAACCACCTGAGGCAAACCGCTACCAAGTGCCCTGCAAGCACAGGTTACGCTAGAAGAAAGAACACCACCCCAGGCCTTAAGGGCGGCTAGCCAGAATAGCGTGAAGCCTAGCGGCGCCAAGCCACTCCGGCGCTACCCTAGAACTATTCTTATTCGAACGTAAGTCAGCGTCTGTGGACCGGACATGACTGAAGAGACTTCCACCAACCTGTCGTGCCCAGGTGGTTATCCAACCAAGGAAAACCTGCCACCGAAGGCTACCTTCGGTGAACAGGGCAACCAGGGCCAAGCAAGGATGTAGTCTATGCGAGGGGTCTGTTCCTCGCCGAAGCCCATCCCCGGTCAAGGCTTGAGGTCAAACCCAGCGGCGACAGGGGAAGCCGCTCCTGTGCCATTAGAGGAGAACTGGCCGATCAACCTTGTCGCCTCACACGCGTAGCGTAGTAGGAAGGCCGCCGGGCGTGGTAACCGTCTTGGCGTGATGCACGTCCGCTGCAGCGCCAACAACCGCAACCAAGGGTGTATCCGCCTACAAGTTTACTCGTAGCTATCCCGCTGGTATCTGTCCGGGACTCCCTGCCTAGGAGGGAATGGGGAACTGGTCCCGCGCCTGGCTGCTTTGGAGAAGTCATCGCGACGTGACACCGCACTAGAGCCCCCCGGGTCCGGCTGGGAGCAACTACCCACGCTACTCTGACAGGCGCGTGGTGGAACCGCCACTTCACGGTCACGTTACTGACGTCCGTAACAAAGGCTTGCGCTTAGATGGGACGGGCTCAAGGGCGTAGACGCGTGGTGGTCCAAGATGTAGTAACCAGACCAGGAGGTAATCAGCGAGTTGACGAATCCTGTAGACGTCCGGTGCTGGCCCAGCTTGGCGTACAGCTTTACCAGTCAGCCGACGAAGACTGTCGTCGGAGTACTAAGGTGGAGAAAGCGTCGCTAAAGAGTCCTGTCAAGTAACCGGCACGTTGTGAGCGTGCGTGCGTGTCTGCCCGCACGTGTACTAGTGTGTGTGTGCCAATGTCGTTACGCAATGCGAGCCTATCACTGCTCGCTGACTAAAGGGACATTTCTTGACCGGGAGCCTAACCAAATGCGCTATCAAGGCATAAAGCTATACTTGGGGTTGAACGCCCACGCACGAACACATGCGCGTGCCCGCGCTGCCACACGTATCGACGCATCATGTACTTTAGTTGTACTAGAAGAGAGCAACCTCGCGCTGGGACCATATGGCGTTGAGGCGCGTCCCCTGGGTGGTGGATAGGGGTCCCTCGTGAGAGGGGTGCACCGAATGAAATAAGGTGCCGTGAACCAACATGGTCTAAGGGAAGGTGACCCCGACAGAAAACCCCTGGTCCTCCTAGTAAGGGGGTTTCCTGCAAAAAAGGAAATAGCTACAAAAACGCCAACGAAAAGACTAACAGTAATTCCATTCCTGGAGGAGGAAGGTTCTTCTACCAGAAGACTTATGACGTCCTGTGGTGAAAGCCGGAAGTCTTCGGAAGCCACAGGACCGAGCCGCCTCTCTCTATCCAGGGATACAACCATAGGCACATGGAACGTCAAGACCATGTACCAGAGCGGCAAGGCCGCCCAGATAGCAGCGGAAATGCAAAAGTACAACCTTTCCCTGCTAGGTATCAGTGAAGCCAGATGGACGCAGTCTGGCCAGAAAAGGCTGTTAAGTGGGGAGATGATTCTGTATTCAGGTCATGAAGAGGAGAATGCCCCCCATACAGAAGGTGTAGCATTCATGCTGTCGCCAGTGGCACAGAGCGCGCTGATGGGCTGGGAACCTCTTGGGCCAAGAATTATCACAGCAGCCTTTAAAACCAAGAAAAAGCTCAAGCTGAACGTCATCCAGTGTTATGCGCCCACTAATGACAGTGACGAGGAAGAGAAACAAGAGTTCTACGACCGACTCCAGAGTGCCTTGGACAAATGTGCGGAGCGAGACATCACCATCGTCATGGGCGATTTTAATGCCAAAATAGGGGAGGACAACACCGGATACGAAGAGGTGATGGGGAGACAGGGACTAGGCTCGGAGATGTGAGAACGGGGAGAGGTTTGTAGACTTTTGTGCTCTAAACCGACTTGTCATTGGAGGCAGCATCTTCCCACACAGAAGAATACACAAAGCAACTTGGGTCTCACCTGACCATACAACAGAGAACCAAATAGACCATATCTGCATTAGCAAGAAATTTAGAAAATCCCTTCAAGATGTTCGAGTGAGGAGGGGAGCAGATGTCGCCTCCGACCACCATCTGCTTACCTTAAGAATGAAGCTCAAGCTAAAGAAAAGCCGCACAGAGACAACAAGAAGACAGCGCTATAATGTAGGCCTCCTGAGAGAAACTGGAGTTAGAGAAGAGTTTAAACTGGTGCTGTCCAACCGGTTTCAAGCGCTACAGGAGCTAGTAAATGAAGAGGAGGCGGTCACCACAGAGCAGCAGTGGAAGGCAGTTAGAGAGGCGCTGAACTCAACCTGCAAAGACACTGTAGGGTTCAGGAAACACCATCACAAGGACTGGCTGTCGGCACAGACCTTGAAGAAGATAGAAGTGAGGAAGCAGAAGAAAGCAGCTGTCAACAACAGTCGCACAAGAGCAGCCAAAGTAAGGGCACAGGGGGAATACTCGGAAGCCAACCGCGAGGTGAAGAGTAGTATCAGGGCAGACAAGAGGGCCTACACAGACAGCCTGGCAGCAGAGGCAGAAAAGGCAGCAGGCAGCGGCAACATGAAACAGCTCTACGACATTACCAGAAGATTGTCAGGTAAGTATGGCCATACAGAAAGACCAGTAAAAGACAAAGAAGGCAAGCCTATTGCAGACAGAGCAGACCAACTCGACAGATGGGCCGAGTATTTTGAAGAGTTACTGAACAGACCGAGCCCACCCGACCCCCCAGACATCCAGCCGGCAGAGACCGACCTACCCATCAGCTGTGACAGACCCAGCCGGGAAGAGATCAGAAGAGCAGTGGCATTCTTGAAGAACGGCAAAGCAGCAGGCCCAGATGGCATCCCAGCGGAGTCTCTGAAAGCAGACCTAGAGACAACAGTGGAGATGCTGTACCCACTGTTTGGAAAGATCTGGGAAGAGGAGGTGATGCCGGCTGACTGGAAGGAAGGGTACCTAATCAAGCTTCCCAAGAAAGGCGACCTCAGCAAGTGTTCCAACTACAGAGGAATCACCTTGCTGTCAGTACCAGGAAAGGTCTTCAACAGGATCATCCTGGAGAGAATGAAGAGCTCCGTTGACCCCCAGCTGAGAGACCAGCAAGCAGGATTCAGGAAGAACCGATCATGTACAGACCAGATCGCCACTCTCCGCATCATCGTGGAACAGTCTCTGGAGTGGAGCTCCCCGCTGTACGTCAACTTTGTGGATTATGAGAAAGCATTTGACAGTGTGGACCGAGAGACTCTGTGGAAACTCCTACGACACTACGGTGTACCCACAAAGCTCGTCCGCCTGATCAAGAGCAGCTACGATGGCATGACATGTCGCGTGATCCACGAAGGGCAGTTCACCAGGGAGCTCCAGGTCAGAACCGGTGTCAGGCAGGGGTGTCTGCTGTCTCCGTTCCTCTTCCTACTGGCCATAGACTGGGTCATGAAGATGACCACAGAGCACAGACGAAGTGGAATACAGTGGACACTGTGGACACAGCTTGACGACCTCGATTTTGCAGACGACTTGGCATTACTGTCCCACACTCATCAACAAATGCAGGACAAGACCACGAGGCTTGCTGACATCTCGTCCCAAGTGGGCCTCACCATTCACAAACAGAAAACAAAGACAATGAGGCTGAACGCAACCAGGGAAGAACCAGTCTTGCTTGCTGGCACCCCGTTGGAGGAGATGGAGTCCTTCACCTATCTCGGGAGCATCATAGACAAAAAAGGCGGCACTGATGCAGATGTCAGAGCACGAATCGGTAAAGCCATAGCAGCCTTTCTCCAGTTGAAAAAAGTGTGGAGCTCCAGAGAGCTGTCACAACACACCAAAGTCCGGATTTTCAACTCCAATGTAAAAGCAGTTCTCTTATATGGAGCAGAGACTTGGAGATTGACAAAAACCACAGTCAACAGAGTACAGACCTTCATGAACAGTTGCCTTAGAAGAATTTTGAAAATCCACTGGCCAGAGAAGATCAGCAACGTCAGACTCTGGGAGAGAACAGAGCAGATAACAGCAGAGAATGAAATTGGGCGAAGAAGATGGGGATGGATCGGTCACAGTCTGAGAAAGCCAGCTTCCAGTATCACTAGGCAGGCATTGTCATGGAACCCCCAGGGAAAGAGGAAAAGAGGTAGGCCGAGAAACTCCTGGCGTCGAGACCTCCAAGCAGACATCAAGAGACTGGGAACCACCTGGAGTAGAATCGAAGGAGAAGCACAGGACAGGAGTTGCTGGAGGTCTCTCGTCGACGGCCTATACCCGGGTAGGGGTGACAGGCGTAAGTAAGTAAGTAAGAAGAGAGCAAGTCTAACCCCCTAACTGCTGGGTCCCAACCCTGAGAACGGAGGCGCAGGGAGAGAGCCACAAGTGAGTCCCGTGCCGAATGCGCTGCGAGGGGGGCGGCCGAAGGCGCCACACCACACTCGGCAAGGATCCATGCGGCGACCAAGGCAGAGCGGCACGACATCTGACAAAGCCATACCCCAGCGACCGAAGGCCTAGGGTGTCGGAAGGCATCCCGGTCTCTGGAAGCAGACTGCGAGCGTGGAGACCTGTTGAGAATAGTGAACGAGGACGCTCGTCCTCCTCTAACTTAGGTACGTTAGGACGGCCGTTGGGCACCTAATCGCCGAAACTAGCTGAACGGGAGCTCCGTTCGTGCGATGCCTGACGCTGCAAGCTCGACTCGTCACTAAGCACCTTGCCGAGGGGACAGTATATAGCCTAGTAAGTAATAATTTTACTGACCTCAGTATCAGAAGGCTTGCACTTGCTTGGACTGCCTCACCGGCGTAGACGCGTGGCGGTCCATCGGACGTAGTTGGCCAGTCCCGGTGGTATACAGCGAGTTGACGAACCCTGTAGCCGTCCGGTGTTGGCCAAGCTCGGTGTACCGTTTTACCAGCGAGCTGACAAACACTGTTGTCGGAGTAGCATGTTGGCCAGGCTCGGTGTCTCAACTGCAGCGAGCCGACGAACCCTCCGACTGTAGCCCTAGGCTCCGGATCCGCGCGTGTGTCCCGAATCGTGAGTGTCCGAAGCGTCACCTCCACTGAAGGGGTCGAGGCAGCAGTAGGCGTTCGCTCCCAGACTGGGGTCGGTTGTTCCTGCCGATATAACGCCAAGCTGTGACCGCTGCTCCTCCCACCGGGGTTGCAGTCGCCGCACAGGAGAGTGGAGGCGCAGGCCCAGCATGGTAAGCAGACATCCTGTGAGCAGTCACACAGCCACTGGAAGTCCCTACATCTCATGCGGGTGCGAACTTGACCACTGCAAAACATACACAAAGACCAGCGAACGAGCGTGGCTCCTGAAGCCACGCACTAATGCTAACGTGTGTACGAGTTTCGAAAACGAATCCGCTACACGACCAGTGCCGACGCCTGGCGCTATCCATCCCCCCTGAGCGCCGGGCGTGGGCACTAACCGAGGTTATACTTAGTCAAGCCAGAGAGGCGGGCGAGGCAGCGCTGCAAGGACCAACGAGAAGTAGAGTCACCCAAGTCGACCGGTCGCTCGTCGGTAAGTCCCAGTGAACAGTACAAGGCCCAGTGAACTCAAAACTCTGTCGCTAGTGAGCCCCAGCTCGAAGCAGAGCTCAAGCCATAAGTCGCCAGTCCCAACCGGTCACAGTATACAAAGTCCAGACGCAGAGAGTAGGCACGCAACCTTCCTACGTCTCAGCTAAGAACAGAATGGCGATTCCGGTAGTGGTATGACCGGATGAAGATGGAAGGGAGGCTACCCTGGGGACTGCCTAGCTTATAGCGCCCCTTGTTACCTCCCCTGCCATGTAGGCACGCAACAATTTTGGCTAAAATTAGGCAAGCTAGATTAGTATTCCTAACAGTAATGTCATCGGTAATGTTGTTTTGAGAAAACAAACCTACAAAGAAGCAGGTATTCTGTCTTTATTTTACCAACGTAAATTAGCAACTGCAAAATACATTGTCCGAAGCCTGTCCATCAAAAATTTAGTACGAGAAGACATATTTTTAGACGCAGATTTGGATTTCCCGCAGATAGCACAAACAATCCCGTATCTTTTACCTATACGTAATTATGTCAAAGATGTTATAGAAAACTGCAATATAGATATCAAGTCTATTCCCGTTTTACCAGTAACTCCTACTATACCTCCGTGGGAACATATTAATGCTACTTTCGATATAGATTACACAGATTTGAAAAAAGATGAGGATGTGAACATTTTAGAAAATGTAGTGAACGAAAAATTACATTTACAGACAACATATTTTAAACATTTGAAAATTTTCACAGACGGGTCTGTCTTAGATTCTTCAGATTGTGGTGCAGGCTTTGTTATTCCATTGTATGCAAACCAAGGGGAATCACAGCGCTGGACAGACAACAGTTAGATCCCCTGCCCCCGCCTATCAGGCACCCAATCGCCAGCCCACAGAGAAATACGCAGGTATAGAATAAGACGATCATTTCCATCCTCAAAACGAATGGATCAGGTCTCTTATATAACCCATGTCTTTCTCCGGAACTTAGGAAGTGGGCAGGAGAAACATACATACACAAACATGAAGGTGCGCTACTATATGTGGTCGGGTAAATACCCTGATTTCCCACAGTAGATGCACAGAACATTACACAACAATGTAACGATACAAATTTGCCTCGAGTTATAGATACTCACAAGCCCACTTCCTAAGTTCCGGAGAAAGACATGGGTTATATAAGAGACCTGATCCATTCGTTTTGAGGATGGAAATGATCGTCTTATTCTATACCTGCGTATTTCTCTGTGGGCTGGCGATTGGGTGCCTGATAGGCGGGGGCAGGGGATCTAACTGTTGTCTGTCCAGCGCTGTGATTCCCCTTGGTTTGCATACAATTCTGTCAGCGCTAGCCTCACCTATCTGGTTTGTGAGTATCTATAACTCGAGGCAAATTTGTATCGTTACATTGTTGTGTAATGTTCTGTGCATCTACTGTGGGAAATCAGGGTATTTACCCGACCACATATAGTAGCGCACCTTCATGTTTGTGTATGTATGTTTCTCCTGCCCACTTCCTAAGTTCCGGAGAAAGACATGGGTTATATAAGAGACCTGATCCATTCGTTTTGAGGATGGAAATGATCGTCTTATTCTATACCTGCGTATTTCTCTGTGGGCTGGCGATTGGGTGCCTGATAGGCGGGGGCAGGGGATCTAACTGTTGTCTGTCCAGCGCTGTGATTCCCCTTGGTTTGCATACAATTCTGTCAGCGCTAGCCTCACCTATCTGGTTTGTGAGTATCTATAACTCGAGGCAAATTTGTATCGTTACATTGTTGTGTAATGTTCTGTGCATCTACTGTGGGAAATCAGGGTATTTACCCGACCACATATAGTAGCGCACCTTCATGTTTGTGTATGTATGTTTCTCCTGCCCACTTCCTAAGTTCCGGAGAAAGACATGGGTTATATAAGAGACCTGATCCATTCGTTTTGAGGATGGAAATGATCGTCTTATTCTATACCTGCGTATTTCTCTGTGGGCTGGCGATTGGGTGCCTGATAGGCGGGGGCAGGGGATCTAACTGTTGTCTGTCCAGCGCTGTGATTCCCCTTGGTTTGCATACAATTCTGTCAGCGCTAGCCTCACCTATCTGGTTTGTGAGTATCTATAACTCGAGGCAAATTTGTATCGTTACATTGTTGTGTAATGTTCTGTGCATCTACTGTGGGAAATCAGGGTATTTACCCGACCACATATAGTAGCGCACCTTCATGTTTGTGTATGTATGTTTCTCCTGCCCACTTCCTAAGTTCCGGAGAAAGACATGGGTTATATAAGAGACCTGATCCATTCGTTTTGAGGATGGAAATGATCGTCTTATTCTATACCTGCGTATTTCTCTGTGGGCTGGCGATTGGGTGCCTGATAGGCGGGGGCAGGGGATCTAACTGTTGTCTGTCCAGCGCTGTGATTCCCCTTGGTTTGCATACAATTCTGTCAGCGCTAGCCTCACCTATCTGGTTTGTGAGTATCTATAACTCGAGGCAAATTTGTATCGTTACATTGTTGTGTAATGTTCTGTGCATCTACTGTGGGAAATCAGGGTATTTACCCGACCACATATAGTAGCGCACCTTCATGTTTGTGTATGTATGTTTCTCCTGCCCACTTCCTAAGTTCCGGAGAAAGACATGGGTTATATAAGAGACCTGATCCATTCGTTTTGAGGATGGAAATGATCGTCTTATTCTATACCTGCGTATTTCTCTGTGGGCTGGCGATTGGGTGCCTGATAGGCGGGGGCAGGGGATCTAACTGTTGTCTGTCCAGCGCTGTGATTCCCCTTGGTTTGCATACAATTCTGTCAGCGCTAGCCTCACCTATCTGGTTTGTGAGTTTGTTATTCCAGATCTCAAAGTGAAGAAATCTTTTTATCTCGGTAAAAGATTTTCTATATTTACGTCTGAACTGTATGCGATTCTCATGGCACTAAATTTTATTCAACTTCTACCTTATGATATATTTAACATTTTGATTTGTGTCGATTCTAAATCTGTCCTATAGAGTCTAAAAAGCTGGGATTGTAACACTAGAAAAGACTTAGTAATAATAATAATAATTACGGTATTTATAATGCGCTTATCTTATAATAATTATAACTCTAAGCGCGCACTCACAACTCGCACACGCACGCTTTAGACAATGACTCACATACCACAAATAGTGAAAATACATTATGACGGTCAGCTTGGGGTGGTGAGTGTGGTGATGTAGTGCTAGAACTGTTAAAAGAGGTTAGTTTTGAGGGCGGACTGGAAGGAGGAGAGAGAGTGTTTCTGACGGAGAGAGAGTGGGAGAGTGTTCCAGGTGGATGGGCCGTATACTGAGAAGGAGCGGGGGCCGAAAGTGCTGAGTTTGGTGCAGGGGATGAGGAGGCGGAGAGGGTCGGAGGCGGAGCGGAGGGAGCGGGAAGGAGTGTAGGGGTGAAGTAAGTTGGAGAGATAGGTAGGAGCGTAGTTTTTCAGGGATTTGTAGCAGAGAGACAGAATCTTGTGTTGGATGCATTGGGGGATGGGGAGCCAGTGAAGGAGCTTGAGCAGGGGAGTGATGTGGTCGGGTTTTTTCTTTCTAAGGACGAGGCGGGCAGCATTGTTCTGGACGCGCTGGAGAGTGAGAGTGGTGGAGTGAGGAAGGCCGGAAAGGAGAGAGTTGCAGTAGTCGATGCGAGATAAGATGAGAGAGACAGCGAGTTTGGTGGCAGCTTCGGTAGTGAGGTATTTTCTGATCTGACTGATGCGGCGGAGGTGGAAATAACATGCCTGGGCCGTGGCGGGGACGAAGCTGGTCATGGAAAGAGAGGAATCGAGGATAACGCCAAGGTTCTTGACTGAGTCAGAGAGAGAGATGGGGGTGCTGTCGAGTTGAAGGTGGAGAGAGGGAGGGAGCTGGGAAAGTTTATGGCGAGTGCCTACCAGCATGGCTTCCGTTTTGTCGTCGTTCAGTTTGAGCTTGTTTGTGGTCATCCAGTTTATCACGTCTTCATAGCAGTCAGCCGTGCGAGTCAGTAGTGTCTGAGTGTTGTCGAGTTTGTCTTTGTCTAGTAGTTGTGAGTCGTCAGCGTAGAGGTGGTGGTGTATGTGGTGAGACTGGATGATGTTGGACAGGGGAGAGGTGTAGAGTGTGAAAAGGACTGGGCCCAGGACGGACCCCTGTGGAACTCCACAGGAGAGCCTGACGGAGTTGGAGGAGACGCCGTCGATGGTGACGGACTGCTGTCTGTCGGATAGGTAGGAGAGAAACCAGGAGTGGGCAGAGTCAGTGATGCCAAAGGAGTGTTGAAGGCGGTGGAGGAGGATAGAGTGGTCTATGGTTAGTTAGTTAGTTATTTGGGTTTAACGCCGAGCAGGCAACTAAGGCCATCTCACGGCGGGAAGGGTAAAAATCTGGTCAGCCAGACTAAAAGAAAGGTCTTAAGACATGATGTAAATATACCTTAAAAATATGTCAGGCTAAAATGTCGCACAGGTCTTTAAAGAAAACGTCGGAAGACTCTCAAAAAGGTCAAAATAATAAAAACATCATAATCTATAACGCTCAAATCTTATTAAAAATATGGCACTCTCTCAGAAAACTGAAGATCTTGTCCGGGGGCACATCCCGGAACAAAACCCTCAAGGAGTCTGCTGTGAAATGTTTATACCTTGTGTCGATTAGATCAGCACAAGACAACAAAAAATGTTGAACAGAGTACTGCTCGTTGCAGGCATAACACCATGGACGCTCCTCCTGTTTAAGTAAATAAGAGTGCGTAACATACGTGTGGCCGATGTGGAGCCGAGCCAGGACAGTCTCCTCATGGCGGCTGCCGCAGCGATAAGGTAGACCGTCGGACAACTTAGGAAGGGCTTCATGCAGCTTGTTAGCTTCCTCTTTGTCCCACTCGGACTGCCACTCATGGGCTATGTACGCACTAGCCACATGTCTAAAATCACTATAAACAGTCTGTGTGTCAGGGACAGGGTCATTGCGGGCATCGTTGGCAGCAGAATCTGCGATCCTGTTGCCCCTCGATGCCCACATGCCCTGGCACCCAAATAAAAATGATATCATAATATTCCTTCATCAAGTCCGCGTGGAGCTCTCTGATCTGCACCAGCAGTGGGTGGTCATTTCCCGTGCCCTGAAGGGCCTGCAGGGCAGAAAGAGAGTCAGACAGAATCAGGAAGTTCCTTTCTCTAGATCGATAAGCATGCCTGAGTGCCAGCAGAACCGCCTGCCGTTCCGCACTAAATACAGATGAGTGGTCTGGGAGGCGGTGCTTAAATGGGCGTCTAGGATGGCGAGAGGACACTGCGGCCGCAGCCACTCTCCCATCCTCAGACTTTGACCCATCGGTATAGATGCGACAATAGCCAGGAAAAATTGAAAGCAGTTCATTGAGGCTCTGTTGGTATATGGCTGGTGGAGTAGAGTCTTTCTTGTGGGCAGTCAAGTCCAGCAAGATGTCAGGAACTGGTAAGAGCCAAGGTGGAGTGATGTGTTGCAGGGATTCTGAAACTCTGTCCAGGTCCAATCCGGCCACCTGCAGATGAGGTCGGACACGGAAAGAAAGTGGACGGACAGCTCCCGGATGGGTATCGTAAATCTCTGCAAACGATGGTTTAAAAACACAATCATAGGCAGGATTGTCTGGATGGGCCTTCAGTTTCAGAACGTAGCTGAGCATGAGGCGGATGCGGCGGAGCTTGAGAGAAGGCTCCCCTGCCTCGGCATACAGACTAGGAACTGGAGACGTCCTGAAGGCCCCAAGACATATCCGCAGACCCTGATGGTGAATTGTGTTCAGACGCTGTAGCACAGACTTGGAAGCTGAGCCATACACCACAGAGCCGTAATCCAGTTTGGACCGAACAAGGGCCCGGTACAGACGAAGTAAGACAGTACGGTCCGCACCCCAGTCAGTACGACCGACGACACGAAGAATGTCGAGAGCCTTCTGACAAGAGGTTCTAAGGTAATTAATATGGTTGCAGAAGGTAAGTCTTTTGTCAAAAATGACCCCCAGAAACTTTGCCTCCTCGGCCACCTTAATTGGCACTCCAGCAATGCTCAGGCTAGGTTCTGGAAAAAATTTCGTCTGGTTAGTAAAATGCACACAAACAGTCTTGGAGGGCGAGAACTTGAATCCATTGAAAGACACCCACCGCTGGATGCGATCAACGCACAGCTGCAAGCGCCTCTCAAGGGACGCAAGTCCTCGACCACGTGCGCACAAAGCAAAGTCGTCAACAAACAAAGAGCATTCAGAATCATCCTTGACGGCCTTTACAATGTTATTAATTTTAATACTAAATAAAACAGGAGATAGAATGCTGCCCTGTGGGACACCCATCTCCTGTTCAAAGGAGTCGGAGAGGGTGGAGCCCACACGGACATGGAACGACCGGTTAGTCAAAAAATTGTGAATAAAAACGGGCAGGTGCCCTTTAAAACCCATGTCCAACAAGTCAGACATTATGCCATACTTCCAGGTAGTGTCATACGCTTTCTCAAGATCGAAGAAAATTGCATAGACATGCTGCTTGTTGACAAAAGAATCTCGAATAAATGATTCAAAGCGGACTAAATGGTCAGTTGTACTACGGAAGCGCCGGAAACCGCACTGGAGGTCTGTGAGGAGACCCTGTGACTCAAGATGCCACACCAGGCGGGCGTTGACCAGGCGCTCCATAGTTTTACATAAACATGATGTCAAAGCGATAGGCCGGTAGTTGCCCGGGTCGGAAGGATCCTTACCCGGCTTGGGGATCGGTACAACCACAGCCTGGCGCCAAGACGGCGGAAAATGACCAGTTCCCCAGATATGGTTAAAGGCCTTGAGAAGTACAAGGAGTGACCTCTCAGGCAGATGCGTTAGGAATTGATAGTGGACGGTATCTAGGCCAGCAGCAGAGTCATTACATTTCTGCAAAGCTTGCTGCAATTCTGATAATGTAAACGGGACATTATAGTCTTCTGAGTTATCGGACTTAAAATCACAAATACGAGACTCTCGCTTTTCCTTCTCTCTCTGGAAGAAAGGTGAATAATGCTCCGTTGAAGAATTATGGGCAATGGTGGAGGCAAGCAAATTGGCCACAGCTTTTTTATCTGTAACCAAACTGGCACCATCTCTAAGATGGCCAACAGAAGCCGAGCCACCTCTGCCCCTAATTCTCCGAACAGCCTTCCATACTTTCTGGGACGGAGTCCGAGAAGTTAAAGATGAGACGAAGCGTCTCCAGGAAGCACGGCGTTCACGTTTAAAAATGTAACGGGCTTTCGCCCTCTGTCTTTTAAAGGTTAAAATATTTACTTGCGACGGATTACGGAAAGCACGTCGCTGAGCAGATTTGCGCGCTATTTGGGCCTTGCGGCACTCTTCGTTGAACCATGGTACTCTCGGCTTTCGAGGGACTGATGCGGAAGTTTTAGGGATGGTTTCACCCGCTACGTCCAACAAAATAGTAGTAAAAGAAGAAATAGGTTCTTCAGATGACATGACCACCTCCTCTGTAATACGAGACTGACAGAGGGAGGCGAACAGAGGCCAGTTAGCTTTCTTAAGATTCCAGCGCCCCACCGGCGGATCCTCCCCACAGCTGACCGATGACAGGACTACTGGGAAGTGGTCACTACCACACAGGTCATCGTGAACCTTCCAGTCAAAGTCCAGCATGAGAGAAGGATCACACACAGTGAGGTCTAGAACAGAACTAGATCCTGAAACTGGGTTAGAGTATGTAGGTAAACCATCTTTAAAGACACATAGGTTAAGTTGAGAAAAAACATCTTCTAACATCTGACCTCTGCCATCATAGTGGTCACTACCCCAAAGGTGAGCGTGACCGTTAAAATCCCCCATGAGAATAAAGGGAGGGGGCAGTTGATCAACTAAATTAAAAAAATCATTACTACAGACCCGCAGGGATGGTGGCAGGTAAATACTGCATATAGTTATGGTCTTCTTCAAGGTAACCCGAGCTGCGACAGCCTGAAGACAGGTGTCGATGCTAACGGGGCTACATAAAATTTGGCTACTAATGAGAAGAGCCACTCCACCCGAGCGCCTCTCCGAATCAGAGCCTTTATGTATAGCGTTAAAACCATTAAAGGACACAGGGTCAGAAGTCTTCAGGTAAGTCTCCTGAAGAGATATTACTGAGGGGTTATAGCACTTGACTAAAAGACGTAATTCCTCAAAGTTAGCTTGAAAACCACGACAATTCCACTGAAGCAGAGATGAGAGTCCATGATTATGTCTTATCTGGGGGTGCGGAGTTTTTCCCCCCTTTTTCCTTTGCCTTGGAAGGAGTCGGAGAAACAGAGGGGGCCGGCTCCCGGGCCTCCTCTGGTTCTTAGGAGATGAAGGGGTTGGAGCTGCCGCAGCATCGGCAACTTCCACTCCCTCCATCTGCTCCTCCAATGCAGCATATTTGTTTTGAAGGGGGACATCAGTGTTCCCCTTCTGGGCCCATGCGCACGGCGGTCCCATAGATTTCTTTGACTTCTGGTCCTGGGCAGCGTTCCTGCCGCTAGAGTTAGCGGCCTTAGAAGGCTGACCAGAGCCAGAAACCTTTGGTGTTGACAAACTAGCAGGTTTGGGTGGGGGCTGAGGCTTAGGGGCAGCAGAAGGCGGTGCCACCGGACCGGTAGCGTCCGCCCTCTGCGTTCCCTGGCTCCTCGTCACCACCGGAGGAGGGTTACTCTCCAGGGGTGAGAGGATCCGAGGCTCCGCCCCCAACCAAGAAGTTGGGGTTTGACAAGAGAAGTCTTTGGTGGGGCGCTTGCCTGCCACCGCAGCACTGAAAGTATACACAAAGTTGTTATTTGAGTTTGGCGCCGCCTCAGCTGCACCAGGACCGTCAACCAGTTTTTTTGCGTCCGCAAAGGACAGCCCCTTCTCCACACGCACCTGCTGAATCCTGCACTCGGAGATCCAACGAGGGCACTTCTTGTCCGAAGCCATATGCGCCCCCTGGCAATTCACACACAGGGGGATGGCTGTGCAGGACTCAGCAGAGTGTCCGGGCTTAGTGCAACGGGCGCATAGAGCCTCTGCCTGGCGGCATGTCTTCTGCCCATGGCCATACTTTTGGCACTTAAAGCACCGAAGGGGGAGAGGGACGTACTTTTTCACTTTTAGGGAGTAGTAACCTCCCCAGATGGTAGTAGGAGCTGTGGGGGTGCCAAACGTCAGGATGATGGTAGGGAGACGGATCTCCCTACCACCTCGTTTGGAAATGAAGCGCCTGACGTAGGTCACCCCCTGTGACTTAAGGTTCCGTACAAGTTCATCTTCAGACAGTTCGGCCAATGCTTGATCTTTAATCACTCCTCTAGAGGAATTCATTATTTTGTGGGGAGTGACCTCCACTGGAGTGTCTCCGATGGAGGAGAGCCTCAGTAGCCCATTGGAGTGTGCCCGGGTACGGCACTCTACCAACAAGTCACCAGACCTGAGGCGCTGGGCCTCAGGCCTGCCAACACGGCTCCTGAGGGTCTCCCCTACCAGGAAAGGGTGCAGCTTTGAAACAGGCTTCTCTTTAACTTTGCTGTGGATAATGAGAAAGCGAGGCCAGGCGGCCGACGCCTGAGGTGTCGCTTCCTCACAGTCAGAGTCACTATCGTTCTCAATGACAATGTCGGCGGCTATGTTCCGCTTTGGTGCTAGTTTTGGTTTTTTGATATTTTCCATATTATAGTATGATAGATATTCATCCCCCGGGGGTCCCCGCCCGCCACCGAGCCCAACAAGGGAAAGTGCAACTGTCGGCGGGTCTCCAGCCGACGCACAATGGAGACTGCCCGAAAGATATACTCAAGGGGGTAAGCCTGATTGAACCGTTTGAGCCACCGCCTTCTATCACACTGTTGAATACAGGGGAATACTGGCGTAAAGCACCTAATCAGCATCAGAGGCTATAGCATGGTGCTCCGTATAACAACCCGCATGTCAACAGGGGGATAGGGCTCGACATGACAAGAGCCGATTGACTAGGCCGGTACGACTAGCCTCCCGTTTAGGCAGAAGTCAAGGCCAAAGTGGAGTGTTTCAGCCACCAGGATCCTCTTCTCCCCCAATACGGGTCTCCAAGCACGGCAAACACTTGGGATCCAAAGGACCAAAAGCTCACGCGTATTTTTATGGACCAATCCAACATGGTAAGACCTGGGTAAGCACAGCTCCTTAAAAACCGGACCAGTGAAAAAGACTGAACAACATATCTGCTGACATCAAGTCCTAATCCTGGACAAAGATGGCACCCGTCTGCTAGCCCACTCAGTCAGGGACCGAGTGGACTACCCACCCACGCCACGTGGAGGCCGGTGCCGGGTAGGCGAGTGGTCTATGGTGTCGAAGGCGGCAGAGAGATCGAGTAGTGTAAGAAGGGAGATGTTGCCAAAGTCAGTGGAGAGAAGCAGGTCGTTTAGGATATGTAGAAGGGCTGTTTCAGTGCTGTGATGTTTGCGATAGGCAGACTGGACGGGACTGAGGAGGTTGTTGTCGGCGAGGTGGAGGCTGAGTTGGTCGAGGACAACCTTCTCAAGAAGCTTGGACAGGAAAGAAAGATTGCAGACTGGGCGGTAGTTCTTGAGTTCGTTTGGGTCGAGGTTGTGTTTTTTGAGGATACTCACAAACCAGATAGGTGAGGCTAGCGCTGGCAGAATTGTACACAAACCAAGATAGGACGGATGATGGCAGACTTGAAGATTTCAGCGATGGAGCCATTCTCTAGAGATGTGTTGATGATGTCGGTAATGAAGGGCAAAAGTTTGGGGAGGCCATCCCGGTAGAGAGAAGCTGGGAGTGGGTCTAGTTCGCAGGTTTTGAAAGGCATGGACTTTATGGTCTTGAGGACTTCATCCTGAGTTACGGGGCGGAAGGATGAGAGGGGAGTGCCGGAAAAGGGGGAGGGAGGGGGGTCAGGAAGGCAAGGCGGAGCGGAGAAGGCAGAGTGTCGAGTGTGTTGCGCAGAGTTTGGATTTTGTCGGAGAAATAGGAGGAGAAAGCGGACGGAAGTTCTTCTTTGCTGTGTGTGTTGGGAAGAGGAGAGTCTTTAGAAGTGCCTAGGAGTGTGTTCATGGTGGCGTAGAGGGTTTTTGGAAGAAGTGTATATAAAATAAAACATTATGAGCTGTATTATGTCCAGAGGAATAGGGATTAATTTACTTTGGATACCCTCACACTGCAGAATTTATTGGAATGAAATTTGTGACAGGCAAGCAAAAAAGGGAGCTATAAATAGAGAAAACTCAGCAGTTTGTAATAATATAATTATCTCTACATGAAATGTACTCTGTGCCAAACATCTTTTTTCACAAAGATGATATGAAATATACTTATCATGCTCCACCTTGTTCAAGAAAAACGGCTTCATTGATCTACAAGTTCAGACTAAATTCTTGGAACACAAAATTTGCAAAAGACATCAAATGCGAGTGCTTAAGCCCCATCTCTGTTAAACAATAATCTGTGAGTGTCCTATTACAATGAATCTGTTGAAAAAAAAATAACGTAACAGTTGATCACTTAGAAAAATGACGGGTCACACTTTTTGCCCTTCAAACCTCCTGTATTTTTTATTTTTAACACCACTCTTGTTCTTGTGAAACAGACGGTTGCTCAACAGATTCTACCAAACAGTAATTAGTACAACACTTTTCTCTCCACACTGTCTTCAGCACTATCCTTCAGGTAATGTCTGTCTATCCATTTCCTGCAACATGAGTAGTGCTTAAAGGAAATTAAAATAATAACGCAATTCTTTTGCCCCCTCAACTTCTTCAAGACTACGGTAGCCTCAAGCTAAAGCAGTTCACCTCTTGTAACTCGTGAGTAGTGCTTAAATGTAAATTACACTTGTGACTCACTTCTTCTGCCTCATCGTCTTCTTCATCATCATCAGATACTTCTGACCCTTTTCGCTGTCGACTCCCCCCGGGTAAAGGAGGACCAATCATGTCATCATCCTCATCATTGCTGTCAGCATCTTTCTTTCCTCTTCCATCTCCTTCCTTCCCTGATGTTTTCTGTGTTGCTGTGACTGGTGCAGAAAACCCTGGTGGTAGAGGCGGCCTGATATCATCATCTGAATCTCCTCCATCTGGTCTTTCTTTAATAATAATAATAATAAGGAAGATTTATAAGGCGCCAATACATGGTAAGATGCTCTAGGCGCCGTACATATGAACAAAACCTACAAATATTACACAAAAAGTGACAAAGCCACATGTACAATTACACAAAAGAACAGAATTATGACTAAATACATGAACACTGATAATCAAAGTGGGAAAAGATGAGTTTTAAGACTGTGTTTAAAACTGGCACTAGACTCACTGTGTCTCAATGATTTAGGAAGATCATTCCAGGCTGATGGACCCTGGTAAGAAAAAGATCTCTGCCCAAATCCTTTAGTCCTTACTGTAGGAATACGAAGCATTTTATTGTCAGACGAACTGCGCAATTGCCTCGAAGGGATATAACAGTGAAGGAGCTCTGAGAGATAAGTGGGTCCAGTGCCAGAAAGAGAAACATGACAAATGGACAAGACTTTGTGCTTGACTCTCTCCTTCACTGGCAACCAGTGGAGAGCGTGCAGGATGGGGGACACATGGTCTGACCTTTTCGCTTTCATGACCAGACGTGCGGCTGAATTTTGGACTCTCCGGAGCCGATCAGATAGATACTGAGGGCATCCAGATACGAGTGAGTTGGCATAGTCAAAGACTCAATGCGAGACAGAACAAATGAACAAACCAGAGTTTTTGTAGCCTCTGAGGTAAGGAACTGTCTAATAGAGCTAATACGACGCATCTCCAAATAGGCTGCCCTGCAAATGTTTATCACCTGTTTATCCATGGACAAGTCCTGCTCAATTGCAACACCCAGGTTCTTCACTGACTGAGAGAAGCTGACGGTCGTGTTCTCAATCATGATATGCTGAGGCAAAGCGGTAGAAGAAGACATTCTGGGTGATGCAATGAGCATGGCTTCCGTTTTTCCTTCATTCAGTTTGAGCTTGTTTTCTGACATCCACATCCTCACATCAAGAATGCAAAGTGACACGCTCTGGATGATTTTGTTGACCTGACTCACACTACCTGACTTATAAAGCTGTGTATCATCACTGTATGCGTGATGTGAAACAGAGTGTCCAGCAATAATGCTGGACAAAGGCTGTACATACAGTAGGAAAAGCACTGGGCCTAATACTGAGCCTTTCTTGGAGGACATGGGCCTGAACCCAGGGGGCAAGGTTTGACCAACATCTCCGTCTGAGTCTGAGTCATTTACTTTTTTTGGGGAAGAAGACTTGGAACTGGATGTAGAATGTTTCTTTGTGGAAGAGGCCCCTTTACCAGAGGAGCTGTTTTCATCAGAGGAGTCTTGGGAATCACTGTCGGAGTCTTCCGAATTGCTACTAGATTCTTTTCTCACTTTCTGTGAATGTGACGACTTTGTGACCTTCTCTACAGCCTTCTCCATATCTGTCATTTCTAAGGCATCTTTCTCTGTAATATACACAATAAACTCTTTGGCTGTCCTGCAGGAATCATCGTGACAAAAAACATTAATGAGGGTTAACATATTTTCAAACACAAAGAAATTATACAGTTTACTATGTTAAAATCAACAAAGCTATTTTGAAATGTTGACAGATGATTCAATTTCAATAACACGTTCACAAATTTTAAATTATTATTGATACATTAGTTTATTTGATAATTTGATGAAATTAGACAGCTGACATCCTTGTCCATACATGACGGTTGATACTTTATGAGGTAAATCAGTAATCAAATAAATGATGAGCTTCTTAATCCTTTGCTTGTGGGTAGCGTTTTTTATCACGATGATTTCTGTAGAAATCACCGCGACAAAAACTGCTACCCACACGCAAAGGGTTAACATACCTCTGACTGATTGCGATCTGTCTATGGCCGTTTGCCTTGCCTCGCTGAACATGGTCATGAAGTCGAAGGTGCGAGCCTTCTTTTCTGAAAATTATGTTTATGTGCAAAGGTTTGTGGTCACAAGCAGTAAACTTTCAAGCGGTTCAACAAGCCAATTTTAATATAAGTTTTAACGTAACAGCGGCGTCAGTCGGCTTCCTAGATAAAAATTGTGGTCAGAAAGCTTTTCTTGAATCCATAAACGTCCTGCCAGGAAAAGAAATGATGTACGAGGGCAAGCCTACGTTTAATGTTAGTAATAATCCATTATTTAGATGTAAAATACTATGTAAAACAATACCTTGTTTCGATTTTCCTTCGTTATCAGCCATTTTGAAGTATTAGGCAAGGGAAGTCACTCTGACAATGTGTCTATTTAGTGCAAATTACCCACATTAAAAACAAAAGTTTCAGTATCTTACGATGTTTTGATGTGGACAGTGCCAGTATTTAGAAAAATATCACTCATAATTCCTTGGTCGATTTGTAATCATATGTTTGTATCTAATTGTTTAAAAATAGGTGATCTTTTTCAATGCAGGGACAGGCCTCATCAAATTCAAGATGACTGTTAAAAGACTAAAGAAGTACCCAACGGAGAAAGAAATACGCTTAGAAAAAACAGTTACAACACTATTTAAAAGAAACACGCTTAGAAAAACGGTTACAACACAATTTATTTGAAAGATACACGCTTAGAAAAGACAGTTACAACACAATTTATTAGAAAGAAACACGCTTAGAAAGTCAATTAAAACACAATTCAAGTTATTTGAAAGAAACACGCTTAGAAAAGACAATTTATTCTGCGTCTGACTGCCACGTCTGCGTAACGTAAGTCATTAGACTTTTGTACCTTGTGCAACCGCCAATTAGGGTTTTTACGCTGAATGTACTTGAATCATTGGTAGCACGTGGCGGCTTCCTAACCGCAACGCGGCCGGCACTATGATTACCTGGCGCGCCGGCGCAATTATTGCACAACCGCCATAACAAGTAATCTAGACTGACCAAAAAGGTCAGTGACTGCCAAGCGTGTAATATGCAAAGAAATACCCAACGGAGAAAGAAACACGCTTAGAAAAGACGGGTACAACACAATTTATTAATATTTCGGGTAAATACCCTTTGTCAAAATAGACAAACAAACAAACAAACAGAGAGATTAGCCGCTACTTATCCAGAGTCATTGGCAGAAGGAATGTGGCAACTGAAGGAGGTGACGTAAAATCAAAGAAAAGGAAGAACAAAAGTGCGGAAAAAGTAAAAATGACGTCAACGAAAAAATCAAAAGAGAGAGACTCGGAGAGAACCTGAACACAAGAGTGTATGCAAGCACGTGCAGGAGCGAGCAAAAGTAAAAGCGTGTAGGTGAGGCCAGAGCCGAAAGAGAGAGAGAGAGAGAGAGAGAGAGAGGCTGCCTGAGAGAGAGAGAGAGAGAGAGAGAGAGAGAGAGAGAGAGGCTGCACAGAGAGAGAGAGAGAGAGAGAGAGAGAGAGAGAGAGAGAGAGAGAGAGAGAGAGAGAGACGGAAGAGAGAAAGAGAGAGAGAGAACGGGGAGTACCCTTGGGCACGAAGTAGGCCGGCCTGAGTGTCTAATACACAAAGCCTGCTAAACACCAACCCGAAGGCAAACTTTATATCAAATAATCAATCCAGACCAAAAAGGTGACTGCCAAGCGTGTAAAATGCAAAGAAGTACCCAACGGAGAAAGAAACACGCTTAGAAAAGACGGGTACAACACAATTTATTAATATTTCGGGTCCGCTTGGCTTGACTTCGCGAACGAAGATTTTATAGGAGTTGCCCACGACGTCTGCAGGCTTGTTCGTGGCTGCGGAGGCCAATCCGAGACAGGCAGGTTCGACCGCAGTGGCTGCAGGGGAAGGTATGGCCAGGGTTCTGAGCTGCGGCATCTCTGTTTTTTCTCCTGAGCCGCTTGTCCTTAAGGTTGTATACTATACCTACATTTTTTAATTGAAAACTGCCGCTTATAGGGTTTTTTGAGAGCCTTATTGAGTCTGGAGGCTATTGCCACCCTGAAAGACCCATGGTCCCGGGCATATTTGTAAGTTACAGCCGTTTTTCTGAGGTACCCCACGGGAAAAAAACACGCAAAATAGCCGATTTCAGAACACAATAAAAATTTATCGAATAGTGTGTTAAAATGATAAAGAAACATTTCGGTCACTTCATAAAGTATGTTAGTATTTTCTCGTAAAAAAAGTGTGTTCTGATAATTGGAATTCTAAGTGAAATCTAAAAAAAATGTATGTTGTAAATTCGCAAATTGCCCGGATGTTATCAATAACATTACAAGTGTTTGCAATGTTGGGCAATTGCTCAGGCCCTTTTTATTCGATAAAGTCGTACTTTATGTTATAACTATCACATTGATTATGAAGAAAATATGGGGTCCCGCACAAAATTGGGCACTTTGGGTCGTTTTCGAGTGCGTATTCAATAAGGGATACAAGCGATGTCTGACTTCCGGCAGATCATATCTCCGCCGTAGCCGGTAAGGGAAAACGACTATGTCAAACTTACAAGGGAAAACCTAAGCCCAAACTGTTGCAAACTACGCCCAAACTGCTAGTCCTCGATTACTATTTGTGACAGTAAACTGGAACAAACAACAACGGCAGATACGGGATGAAAACGTTTATCTATAAGTAATTAAATGCAGGAGCTGTTTCTTGGTAATTTAGTTAGTGCAGTGGTAAGGTACTTTTCTTTGCCACACAGTGACCAGGGTTCGAGTCCCGTAGATGGCGATATTTTTTTTTCCTGCTCACATATGAAACCCATACAGTTTCTACTTCGCTAAGCAAAAAAAAAATAAAAAAATTAACGCGTGTTTTTTTTTTTTTTTTTTTTTTTTTTTTAAATATGCGATTATCATCACTGTGGTAATGTGAATGTTAAACCATAAACCAAATAACCGGATTCAGTTTTGGATAAAAATGCACACTGGTTACCTCGGTACATTTGTTCATGCATTTTTTTCAGCCAGGCATTCTGTGAGCATGTTTACATTCATTCAATCATTCACAGCTTCACTGATGAAAAAGCACACCAAAGAGTGTTGTCACAGACAGTTTTTTTAAAATAATTTTTACTGGCATCATCTACAAATATTAATTGATGTGAATTTGTTTTAATATACCTGCTGCAAGAAATGCTACATGCTCCTTTGGTGTCTCCGTGAAAGCAGGTCGATGAACATCTCTGGTTGAAAGATGTTTGTAAACAGATTGGTAGTGGATGTACCTATCTCTCTAGCTGAATCTCAGTTTCCCAGCAGTTTTTGGTTACAAATTATAAGGAAACAAAAACACTACACTACCACCGAGTCACCCAGCTCCCCCTCAAAATACAGCTTTACTGCAGAACATATTTCAACTACATGTAACATTATTCACATTTACATTGACAAAGTGCTGACTGTATACAAGCTATTTGGGAGAAAAGTGGAGCTGATGTCATTTTTAGTTGTGTGCATGCCAACGGAGACTGACACCGGCAACCACTTGCTCATGAGGTATTTATTTGGGAGCCAACTGCACAGTATATAAAAGAAGGGGGATAGGAGAGAAGGAATGACAGACTTATCATTTAGAGCCTTCCACTACATATATTATTTTGCTGATATATATATAGAGAGAGAGGGAGAGGGAGGGGGAGAGAGAGAGAGACCATGTACCATCACTGTAGTCCTGATATAATTCAACATTGCACATCCCACAACATAATAACAGTGAAATGCAGTACCAAACTACATTACACAGATACTGTGCACAATGTTGGCATGAAAATCAAACAATACTGTTACCAGTACCACACTGTGTCCAATTGCAGCACAACAAAGTGAAATGCAGTCTCAAGCCCCATAACTTGCACTGCACAATGCTGATGTCAACACAAAATACCATAACAACTGAATAACAAGGGTACAATGCACTGTGTCACCTAGGCTGCATAATATAGGCATCCACACCAAACAATACCTGTACTGCTCTTGATACAAAATCGACCATATAACGCTGGCAAAGTGTCTACAACAGAGTCTGCACCATGCTGGCCCGTAATCCAAGCAATACCATTGCTGCTCTCCAAAAACTCAACATGGTGCAGGCTATCATGTCACAACTGATTGCTGCATAGGACCCTGTACACAATGTTGGCATCAGTTTACTTTATTTAATTTTGGACCCGCTGGGGCATGAAAAATATCACAAAAGAACTTACATGAATGTGCTCAGAAATGAAATATTATCCTTATTACTACACTGTACACATGTTCCTTAGCACAAATCACAAATGGACACGGATCATAGTCAGATCATTCTGTTTGCAGGCGTGCGTCATGTACAGTACATCTGTAAAACTTGTGAAATGAACCATGTGGTTAGCAATTCTGATACGATAAGTAAAGCCACACAGCTGAAAGTCAAAGATTGACAGTGGAAGAAAAAATAAAACAAACACAAAGTACAGTACATATCATATATTATCACCCAACCACTTAAATCTGCTGTGACAGCTGGAGGGTAATGCAAAAACTGCATGGTCAACTCACTCTTGAGAAGTATTGCGTTTTTCATTGAGCAAGTCCACATTTGCACAACATTTTAAGCTGAGGGTTTAATGACATAAATATACATCCCCATGTTTCTATATTTCCGCACATCCCCTCTTCAGAAAGGACCCGTGGGTTTTATACTCTGAGGCCACTGACCATTTTCAGAATGAGCCCTGTATATCATTTTGAATCATGCAAAGCGGAGCAGTGATAAGTTTTCTCCTTGTCTCACACCGATGCTGCACAAAATCTATCTGTACCACTGTTTCCTACCCCATAAGTGTCAGCTGTGGAGTACATATTTTGAATGACTGATGTATGCCAGCATTTAGGAACTTGTCACAATAAAGACCTGTTCATATGATGAAATGTCTTCGAAAAATGAACACATTGTCAGTAAAGGGGTTTTCTTTGGATAATCAAAAACTAATACATATTAAGCTGCATTTCCAAATCGCGACATGACAGGAGAGTGACAAAAAGTAACTTTTCTGAGGGGGTCATCCAAATAAATATGCATAGGAAGGTCTTACCATCATGTATCTCTTTACCAAGTTTAGGGTTACAGTTAGGAATACTTGAGAAAAAAAATCTTTGGGCAATATATGGATATCTTGTACCTATTTCCCGATTTCTTGTGACCCTTGACCTTTCATGCATACGAAATTAGTATGCATGAAAAGTTCTTACCACCTTGTACCAAGTCTGGGTTTGAAGTTGTGTATACTTGAGAAAACATCTTTTTGGTCAAAATACAGATATTTTTCACCTTTTTACTGCACTACAAATTACAACATGGGTGTCAAATCGCTTTGTCACATTGTTATATGAAAACACACAAAGCACACCCCCATCACTGTACAATAGCCCCTGAACTGCTCGACTGCACGTTACAATTTTGTCGCCCCGCTGATTCTATGTCGGGCTTATGGAAACACTCCCTCTTTATTTCTATTTTCTCGAGTTTTGTCATTGTCACTTTGTTGTCACTGCCCCACTGCTGTTGTGTCTGCAGTTGAATAGCCAGGCCTAAAGCCTGCTTGCCCTGCTCCTAATATATGGCTATGCATCAGCTCAGGCAGTAAGGCACAGGCTTTTGCTGCATTGCGAATGATGTGACTGTCCAAAACCTTGACATAGTGGCCAGCTTGGTGGATGGACATCAAAATAACAGGACGTCTGCCCTCCTACACAGGACAATCAGTTCACTGCCTTTGCCTTCTCGTCGGTTGGCCATCGCGGAGAGATGTACCCGCTGAACTCTTATTCCCTCATCTTTCGCAACCTGCAAAAGATAATTTTGTATCAAAAAAAGTTCTGACATGCACATATTGCGTGCATATTTGCAAGTATTTATACAAAGTACATACATGCATAATATGACAGTAGTCAGAACATGAACAAGAAAGGCAATGTCCTTATGGTTCACGTGTATGACCAATCCACATAATATGTCTGTCCTTTTTTACCTTGGCTTGACTCCTTCAACAGGTCTCTGAAAGTGTCTAAACATAAGTATAGGGCTGGATTTTGTCAGTGAAACCTGAGTATTTTTCCAAATCCCTTCATTTTTCACACATTTGTCAACCCTCTGTGACCCTTGACCTTTGTGAGGGGCTGATTACATTAGTAGCACAGAAAAGTGTTATCATCATGCCAAATTTTATTGAAAAGTTTGCAAAAACATTGATAAAAACTACAACTCTACCCGAAACTAACTTTTGTCACCCTTATCATGTGGTATCTCCATAGCAAGTTTGAGTTTGAAGTTGAAAATACTACTTGAGATGACCTTTGAAAGGTCACAGAAATTGGTATGTTTAGAATTATTTTACCACAAAGTACCCTTGTGCCAAGTTTGAAGTCTGAGGCTTGCATAGTCTTCGAGGAAATGCCAATGTTAAAGTTGCCCACAGGTAACAGACAGTTGACGGACGACCCATTACAAACACTTACTTTTGCTATCACACTTGCGCCAAAAATTAGACGCCATTGAGCTTGAAATGACCACAAAGGGTGTATACATATATCTAGAATCAGCATCAATATTCAAAGTGTAACTTGCAGAAATTGTCTCAAACAGGACACAACGCATTGCTGTTTAGCAACAGCACACACTGGACCAAATGGGTAGTATTCAGATTTTTCTAGTCTTTTTGTATGCACTAAGTGCTTATTAAAGAAAACGACAGTATTTAGAGACTTGCCCAACCCTCTAGTTTTTAAATCAAATGCAATATGGTGCCACTTGTTGACAGCAAGTGATTTTAGCATTCGGTGTTGTTGAGAATGCTGGTACTACTACTACACCATCTTCAACATAAAAGAAAGCATTACAGTGTGATGTGTTTATCCCAACCAGTTGTGTTTTGTTATGAACCTGATTCTATTCACAAATCAATCGGTATGCTTTACCTCGAGTCCAGGACAATAAGTGGTGCCTTCTCTCACTTTAGTTGATCCGCTGGAACTGGAATTGCCTGCTTTTAGCTGTGGCCTTCTCCTTTGAGCAAACATGACCTGACTAGCTCTTGCCTCTTCTTGGTGTAGGCATCATACTTCTGTGCTTGTTTGCAAGTATACCCTCTGGGCGTGACTCTGCAGTGAGACGTCAACAGCAGCACTGACCTGAAATGAAATACATGTTTATTATCGTGTTATTCGGCAGCATGGCAATTTCACTTCTGATCTTATTTCAGGGTGGGTCGGTTCCAAACTCCACAAACAGGGACTTTGTTATACAGTCTATAACTCAACGGACAGAGAAAAAAAAGGTCCCTGAATTCCGGCAAGTATGAGTGCGAGTCAGTTAATGAGTTATCATCAAGCTGTCGTGAGAGATATCTGGCACATATCAAACCAGCCGGGACCGTATTTCCTCCCCTCCTTTTTTGCTCCTGCGACTCCCTGACCAAAAGCTTTTCGAGTTTTTCAGTTCACGGATAGTACGACTGTGTCTTCACTTGGCCGTGTATACACTATTTAGTTATAACCATTTTACACATTATTATCACTAGGCTGTTGTTTTCTCTCTCTCTTAATATAAAGTTTCATTTCATCTCTCTTTTTCTCTCTGAGAATGTTGTAGTTTAGCAAGGACAAACACGAAAAGAGGCCTGTGCGCCTATTGTTTCCCAAAAAATGCGGGACCCGTACACACACTAAAAAATTCTAAAGTTCATTTAGAACGCTGTAATATAAACAATTCAGCGATAACGCGGATGCTAAGGAGCTCGTGGGGCCATGCACAATTCGGGGCCGGTGGGGGGGGAGTCCCCCCCCCCCCCCCAATTCGTCCCTACATTTAGTTTACACATTACTACCTTCAAACTAATGTGAAATAAACTGTGAACACCACAAACAAGAATGGTGAAGCCTGGATCGCTCGTGTGCATTTAAAACTGATCATTTTCTTAATCTGAACTGTGTGACCTTTCCAAAAGGTGACTGAAATTTAAGTGCCATGCGTCTAAGCATAAGTAAAGGGCTGGCTTATGTACAGTTGTGAATAGTATTGGAGAAAAAATATCTTGAAATGAAAGAAGGCATTACAGTATGATGTGTTCATTCACACCATAGTTGTGTTGTGTTCTGCACCTGATTCTCATCACAGATCTACTGGTATGATTTACCTTGAGTCCAGGAGAATAAGTGTCACCTTTCCTCACTTCACTTGCGCTGTGAGTGTGACCTTGGTCAGTTGGTGTAGACGTCATACTTCTGCGCTTGTTTGCAAGTATGTACTCTGGGTGAAAGTACTGAGACTCCACAGCGAGAGGTCAACAGCAGTATTAGCCTGAAATGAAATACATGATTATTACTGTGTTGTTCGGCAGCATGACAATTTCACTTTGCGTGAATGAAATGCAGGGGCAGATTATTACTTTCAAAATAAATGCGACAAAAACTGTGTAAACCGCAAAGAACAAACAACAATGGCAAAGTCACGTCTGTACGCCTCATGCGCATAACTGATTCACAACCTGTGTGAACTTTCCAAAAGGTAGCTGAAATAAGTGTCACGAGTCTCAACATATATGATAAAGGCTTGCTTTTGTACTAGTCAAATTTGTATTTTTCACACATTCTACGGTCATCCAAAATGGTAGTTAACAAATATTAGGGTTTCAGTCAAAGTAGCGTTTTACTAGGTAACCCTTTTAATCCTGATACACCCACTGCTTGAAATAAATGTGACTATGATAGTTCAAGGGTGGTCTTGTCTTGTCTTGCCGTATACGCCCACAATCAATCGTGTTGATCATTATGGCACTTGAACAGAAGGTTTTGTATGCATGTCAAGTACGAATGCGGAGCTAATAATAAATCATGTCGCTACATGAATCATTGGCGTCTCATCCGCCAAGCTATTCGGGCACCATCCTTGAACTAAAAAAATGCTGGACCTATCTCCTAATCTGTAATATAGCCTTCATAAGACAGAGAATGGATGAGAAAACTAAGTTACTAAGTACTGAAAGCAGTTACTGAGTTAGTAATGCAAAATTCTCCCTTAGCAGGACTTTTAACTACACACAGTATGTTTTCCTAAATAATAAGCACTGGCACTGGTTTAATATCACTACAATGTGGACTACATTCCTTCCACTGTATTAGTAAAGGCTCTCTGAGAATGTATGGAAATGTTCTACTTCTAGGTGGTGACTGACATACATGGAATGCATGCCCCTGTCAACCCACAATAAAATGTAGTCTTCTTCATTGCAGGTAGGCTGTAACTGAATTTCCATGCATAAAAGGACAGTTAGCTATTGGGGTTTTACGCCGTGCAGGTGACATCTCACGGCGGTGCATAAAACTTTACCTTGTCTGAAGATTTTGTTGTTTTCCTGGCTGCCACGTATACGGCCCGTTCATTTTTTTTTCTTCTTCTGAGAAATGGTTATGCGTTACTACTGACGCTCGATGACTTGTCGCAACTTATGCAAAAGTATCTTATTTCTGAGGAAACACAACATTTTATGCATAGAAACAGTCAGCTTACACACCTATTTCAGACAGTATATATCTTTTGTCAATTATCGATAAATTGAGCTTGTTTGCAATACGACTTGTCCTACGGCGTTTTTTTTTCGGTGACCTCTAGTCTCAGGTCACGGCAGACGCAAGATAGCGGTATCTAAATGCGCAGAAAAGATGCGCGAAACAGGTGTGTCCTACAACCTTAAGGCTAGCTCTGTGAGAGTCCTCAAAGGAGACAGCTGCCTTGTAAATGGTGGAGCGCCAGGTGTCACGGTCCGCAGCAAGCGAAGACCACTGGTGGTGGTCGATTTGGCAGGCACTAAGTGACTTCTTGAGACAGTCTTTGTATCTCTTCTTTGGTGCCCCTCTGTCACGGTGTCCGGTAGCAAGCTCGCCGAACAGGGTGATCTTTGGTAGGCGATGATCCTCCATCCTGGAGACATGCCCCGCCCAGCGGAGCTGTGTCCGCAGCAGCAAAGCCTCGATGCTCACAGTTTCAGCCTGTTCAAGGACCTCGACGTTGGTGACATAGTCACTCCAGTGAATGCCCAGGATGGTACGCAGGCAGCGCTGGTGGAAGCGTTCGAGGAGTCGTAGTTGGCTGCGGTAGAGGGCCCAGGACTCGGAACCATACAGCAGGGTGGTGAGGACCACAGCTCTGTACACGCTGATCTTGGTGCCTGTTTTTAGCTGTTGATTGTGCCACACCCGCTTGAAAAGTCGCCCGAAAGCGCTGTTCGCTTTTGCCAGCCTGCTGTCAAGCTCCTTGTCCAGCTTGGCGTCGCCGACGTGATAACGCAGCCAAGGTAAGTAAACTGGTGCACTGACTTTAGTTCAGACTCGCCAATGGTGATGTGAGGAGGGCGATACACTGTCTTGGGTGCCGGCTGATGGAGGACCTCTGTCTTTTTCAGACTGACCTCGAGTCCAAAGAGCTGGGCAGCATCTGCGAAGCAAGACGTGATGCGCTGCAGGGCTCTCACTGTGTGTGCAACGAGGGCAGCATCATCAGCAAAAAGCAGCTCACGAATCAGTTGGTCTAGGGTTTTCGTGTGGGCCTGCAGTCGTCTGAGGTTGAACAGGCTGCCATTGAGACGATACCTGATGTACACTGCATCGTCATCATCGAGGTCCACTGTGGCCTGCTTCAACATCATGCTAAAAAAGATGGTGAAGAGGGTCGGTGCCAGCACGCAGCCCTGCTTTACGCTGTTGAGAATAGGGAATGGTTCTGAGAGGTCATTGTTGAGTCTGACCTGGCCTTGCTGGTCCTCGTGTAGCTGGACAATCATGTTGAGGAACTTTGGGGGACAGCCAAGTCGCTCCAGGATCTGCCACATGCCTTGCCTGCTCACAGTGTCGAACGCTTTTGTTAGGTCGACAAATGTTACGTACAGCCCTTTGTTCTGCTCGCGGCACTTCTCCTGTAGCTGTCTCAGCACAAAGACCATATCGGTGGTGCTCCTGTTTGCTCTGAAGCCACACTGGCCCTCTGGGAGTTGGTCTTCAGCGATGGCAGGTACCAGCCGATTCAGGAGCAGCCTTGCAAGGATTTTCCCAGCAATGGACAGCAGGGTAATTCCCCGATAGTTGGAACAGTCAGACTTCTCGCCTTTGTTCTTGTACAGGGTGATAACGACTGCACCACGGAGATCTTTTGGTAGTGTTCCTTCCTCCCAGCAGCAGAGAAAGAGGTCATGGAGCTTGTTGTGCAGTGCTGTGCCTCCATGTTTCCAGATCTCTGGTGGTATTCCATCAATGCCTGCTGCTTTGCCACTCTTGAGCTGGTGGATGGCTGTGAGGGTCTCTTCAGCGGTGGGCGGTTCGTCCAATTCAACCTTTACTGGGAGGTGTGGGATTTGTAGGATGACTGCTTCTTGAACAGTGCGCTCAGCGCTGAAGAGGCTCTGAAAGTATTCCGACCAGCGGTTCAAGATGGAGATATTATCTGTGAGGAGTGCCTGGCCATTCGCGCTTCGCAGGGGACTTTGTACCAGGTGCCTGGGGCCATACACTGCTTTCAGTGCTTCGTAGAAGCCCCTGTAGTCACCATTGTCAGCACAAAGCTGGGTCCTCTGTGCAAGTCTGGTCCACCACTCATTCTGGAGATCTCTGAGCTTGCGCTGGAGACTGCTGCAGACGAGGCGGAAGGCAGACTTCTTCACAGGGCAGGAAGGCTGGGCTAGGTGGGCCTGATGGGCGGCTCTTTTTTTTGCTAGGTGTTCCTGGATCTCTACATCGTTTTCGTCAAACCAGTCTTTGTTCTTCTTTCTGGCGAAACCCAAGACTTCTGCAGAGGATTTTGCAATAGCAGTTTTCAGTTGTTCCCAAAGTGTTTCAGGGGAGGAGTCTACTGGGTCCGCTGTGTCTTTGAGCCTGCGCTGTAAATCTGTCTGAAAGGCAGCTTTCACATCGTCACGCTGAAGGCTGGCAACGTCAAGCTTTTTCTTGGGGGGCCCCCATTTCTTGGGTTTTGGCTTGAAGTGGAGCCTGAGTTTGCAGCGGACAAGGCGGTGGTCAGTGTGGCACTCTGCGCTGGGCATCACTCTGGTGAGGAGGACGTCACTGCGGTCCCTCTGACGCACTAGGACATAGTCGATAAGGTGCCAGTGTTTGGAGCGAGGATGCATCCAGGTGGTCTTTCGACTGTCCTTTTGCTGAAAAGTAGTGTTGGTGATGACCAGTTGCTGCTCCGCACAGAACTCCAACAGTAGGCGGCCATTGTCATTGCAGTTCCCCACGCCATGCTTGCCGAGGACTCCTTTCCAGGCTTCAGAGTCCTGGCCCACTCTGGCGTTGAAGTCGCCAAGGATGATGACTTTCGGGTAAGACTAGAGTTGCCACATTCCTTCCTTCCTATGAAGATAAGTAGCGGCTAATCTCTCTGTTTGTTTGTTTGTCTATTTTGACAAAGGGTATTTACTCGAAATATTAATAAATTGTGTTGTACCCGTCTTTTCTAAGCGTGTTTCTTTCTCTGTTGGGTACTTCTTTAAACTTTATATCACCTTCAGTGAGGACTACCTCGGGGAGGGACGGGAGGACCCCGGGAAAAAAAACCCCAGCATTTAGCACGGTGGCACAACAAGTAATACGTCTTGCAATTAGGAACATTGCACGGAGTGGAGCCGGAGGGTCTGGTGGTATGATGAGGCTTGAGAGTAGAGCGAACAAGCATGTCCCGCAAATTAATATCCCTCTTGAAAGCTACCAACGGAGGTTCAGAAAAGATATCGAGGCAAAATTTGTATCGTTACATTGTTGTGTAATGTTCTGTGCATCTACTGTGGGAAATCAGGGTATTTACCCGACCACATATAGTAGCGCACCTTCATGTTTGTGTATGTATGTTTCTCCTGCCTACTTCCTAAGTTCCGGAGAAAGACATGGGTTATATAAGAGACCTGATCCATTCTTATTTAGGAATGGAAATGATTGTCTTATTCTATACCTGCGTATTTCTCTGTGGGCTGGCGATTGGGTGCCTGATAGGCGGGGGCAGGGGATCTAACTGTTGTCTGTCCAGCGCTGTGATTCCCCTTGGTTTGAGTACTGACAATTCTGCCAGCGCTAGCCTCACCTATCTGGTTTGTGAGTATCAGAAAAGATAGCAGCAGATTCTGGACTGGATGACAAAACATTCGCCCCACCCGGGTCTGCCCTGGGGGACTTGGGTGGGGTTAGGTATTTTTTAGTTCCCAGGGTCACCCTGGTCAGCCCCACAGGGTGGGTTTTTCTCTCTATTCTGGGGCATGTGTTTCTGTCTACCCTTTGTCCATTCACCTGTATTTGCCTTTTTAAAACTCTCCCTACTGTCTGCACTGCCTGTAGCTCTTGATATTGGATGTGTGTTGCTAAATGGTCTTAGCTTTATTTATGCCCCATGTTGTAGGTTTATTTAATGTATTTGACCGGCTGGCGACATACATTCAATTTTCTGTTTAGTTTTTTTTCACAAGCAATGCAGGCACGTCCTGAGAAAGCCTTGTTGCTGTCGGGACGTTAAGCAATGTACAATCAATCAATCAACAAAACCCGGCCCGGATTGGTGTGGGGATGGTAGATCATGGTTACGATAGGCCCGTCACTATTAGCGGTAGGTTTAGTCTGCAGTATACTCGCGCGACTAAGTTTTTGTACCGTTTGGAGAGATCCTTGAACAACAGTGTGTGGGTAATGTCTGTCGATGAAAAATCCAGCCGCGAGTAATATCTATCTCTCTTGGCTTGACTTCGCGAACGAAGATTTTATAGGAGTTGCCCACGACGTCTGCAGGCTTGTTCGTGGCTGCGGAGGCCAATCCGAGACAGGCAGGTTCGACCGCAGTGGCTGCAGGGGAAGGTATGGCCAGGGTTCTGAGCTGCGGCATCTCTGTTTTTTCTCCTGAGCCGCTTGTCCTTAAGGCTAGCTCTGTGAGAGTCCTCAAAGGAGACAGCTGCCTTGTAAATGGTGGAGCGCCAGGTGTCACGGTCCGCAGCAAGCGAAGACCACTGGTGGTGGTCGATTTGGCAGGCACTAAGTGACTTCTTGAGACAGTCTTTGTATCTCTTCTTTGGTGCCCCTCTGTCACGGTGTCCAGTAGCAAGCTCGCCGAACAGGGTGATCTTTGGTAGGCGATGATCCTCCATCCTGGAGACATGCCCCGCCCAGCGGAGCTGTGTCCGCAGCAGCAAAGCCTCGATGCTCACAGTTTCAGCCTGTTCAAGGACCTCGACGTTGGTGACATAGTCACTCCAGTGAATGCCCAGGATGGTACGCAGGCAGCGCTGGCGGAAGCGTTCGAGGAGTCGTAGTTGGCTGCGGTAGAGGGCCCAGGACTCGGAACCATACAGCAGGGTGGTGAGGACCACAGCTCTGTACACGCTGATCTTGGTGCCTGTTTTCAGCTGTTGATTGTGCCACACCCGCTTGAAAAGTCGCCCGAAAGCGCTGTTCGCTTTTGCCAGCCTGCTGTCAAGCTCCTTGTCCAGCTTGGCGTCCGACGTGATAATGCAGCCAAGGTAAGTAAACTGGTGCACTGACTTTAGTTCAGACTCGCCAATGGTGATGTGAGGAGGGCGATACACTGTCTTGGGTGCCGGCTGATGGAGGACCTCTGTCTTTTTCAGACTGACCTCGAGTCCAAAGAGCTGGGCAGCATCTGCGAAGCAAGACGTGATGCGCTGCAGGGCTCTCTCTGTGTGTGCAACGAGGGCAGCATCATCAGCAAAAAGCAGCTCACGAATCAGTTGGTCTAGGGTTTTCGTGTGGGCCTGCAGTCGTCTGAGGTTGAACAGGCTGCCATCGAGACGATACCTGATGTACACTGCATCGTCATCATCGAGGTCCACTGTGGCCTGCTTCAACATCATGCTAAAAAAGATGGTGAAGAGGGTCGGTGCCAGCACGCAGCCCTGCTTTACGCCGTTGAGAATAGGGAATGGTTCTGAGAGGTCATTGTTGAGTCTGACCTGGCCTTGCTGGTCCTCGTGTAGCTGGACAATCATGTTGAGGAACTTTGGGGGACAGCCAAGTCGCTCCAGGATCTTCCACATGCCTTGCCTGCTCACAGTGTCGAACGCTTTTGTTAGGTCGACAAATGTTACGTACAGCCCTTTGTTCTGCTCGCGGCACTTCTCCTGTATCTGTCTCAGCACAAAGACCATATCAGTGGTGCTCCTGTTTGTTCTGAAGCCACACTGGCCCTCTGGGAGTTGGTCTTCAGCGATGGCAGGTACCAGCCGATTCAGGAGCAGCCTTGCAAGGATTTTCCCAGCAATGGACAGCAGGGTAATTCCCCGATAGTTGGAACAGTCAGACTTCTCGCCTTTGTTCTTGTACAGGGTGATAACGACTGCATCACGGAGATCTTTTGGTAGTGTTCCTTCCTCCCAGCAGCAGAGAAAGAGGTCATGGAGCTTGTTGTGCAGTGCTGTGCCTCCATGTTTCCAGATCTCTGGCGGTATTCCATCAATGCCTGCTGCTTTGCCACTCTTGAGCTGGTGGATGGCTGTGAGGGTCTCTTCAGCGGTGGGCGGTTCGTCCAATTCAACCTTTACTGGGAGGTGTGGGATTTGTAGGATGACTGCTTCTTGAACAGTGCGCTCAGCGCTGAAGAGGCTCTGAAAGTATTCCGACCAGCGGTTCAAGATGGAGGTATTATCTGTGAGGAGTGCCTGGCCATTCGCGCTTCGCAGGGGACTTTGTACCAGGTGCCTGGGGCCATACACTGCTTTCAGTGCTTCGTAGAAGCCCCTGTAGTCACCATTGTCAGCACAAAGCTGGGTCCTCTGTGCAAGTCTGGTTCACCACTCATTCTGGAGATCTCTGAGCTTGCGCTGGAGACTGCTGCAGACGAGGCGGAAGGCAGACTTCTTCACAGGGCAGGAAGGCTGGGCTAGGTGGGCCTGATGGGCAGCTCTTTTTTTTTGCTAGGTGTTCCTGGATCTCTACATCGTTTTCGTCAAACCAGTCTTTGTTCTTCTTTCTGGCGAAACCCAAGACTTCTGCAGAGGATTTTGCAATAGCAGTTTTCAGTTGTTCCCAAAGTGTTTCAGGGGAGGAGTCTACTGGGTCCGCTGTGTCTTTGAGCCTGCGCTGTAAATCTGTCTGAAAGGCAGCTTTCACATCGTCACGCTGAAGGCTGGCAACATCAAGCTTTTTCTTGAGGGGCCCCCATTTCTTGGGTTTTGGCTTGAAGTGGAGCCTGAGTTTGCAGCGGACAAGGCGGTGGTCAGTGTGGCACTCTGCGCTGGGCATCACTCTGGTGAGGAGGACGTCACTGCGGTCCCTCTGACGCACTAGGACATAGTCGATAAGGTGCCAGTGTTTGGAGCGAGGATGCATCCAGGTGGTCTTTCGACTGTCCTTTTGCTGAAAAGTAGTGTTGGTGATGACCAGTTGCTGCTCCGCACAGAACTCCAACAGTAGGCGGCCATTGTCATTGCAGTTCCCCACGCCATGCTTGCCGAGGACTCCTTTCCAGGCTTCAGAGTCCTGGCCCACTCTGGCGTTGAAGTCGCCAAGGATGATGACTTTGTCGTCTGCAGGGGTACTCTGTAGGAGGCTGCGCAGGTCAGTGTAAAACTTGTCCTTTTCAGCAGGCTCTGCCAGGAGGGTTGGGGAGTACACACTGAGAAGGGTGACGTGCTGCTGGTGTCTCAGTGGGAGGCGCATGGACATGATGCGGTCTGAGTGGCCCGTTGGTAGGTTTTCCAGCTTAGTCGCAATGGATGTCTTGACCATGAAACCCACGCCTGAAAGCCGTCTTTCTGATGCAGGCCTGCCTGACCAGTAGAGGGTGTACCCAGCACCAAGTTCTTGGAGGCTGCCTTCGTCCGGAAGGCGTACTTCGCTGAGCGCGGCGATGTCGATGTTTAACCTCCGCAATTCATGGGCAATGAGGGCGGAGCGACGTTCAGGGCGTCCGCTGTCTGCTTTGTCGAGCATGGTTCGGACGTTCCAGCATGCTACGTTGAGTCCGGTCGTGGTCGTCATGAGAGTGGATCCGTTATTCTTTCTTGTTTTTTGACCGCAGGAGAAGATGCCCGTTGACCGCGGCTAGCCAACTGGGGTTGCGAGGGGACGAGCTTTGGTTAGGCCACCTTTTCTAGGCCCCTCTCCGTGTGGAGCAAGCAGTGCTGTCCCTAGAGAAAGCTGCTTGGTCGTTCAGGGTGTGCCGAGTGATGTTGTCATCCCCAGGTCAACATCAGGCGACCAATATCCTGAACCGCCTGCATGCAGGTTTGAGACTGCGGCTTCCAGTGACATCTGTCACCTGCCGTTTCGCCCCTCGCCCGTCGCTACAGGACTTGGAATGGTCAGTGTCATGGTCCGTGGACGTTTCCTAAAGCCTGCGCGGTGGAGCTTTTTGGTGGAGTACAGTGTGCGCAGTACTGGCCCCACCCTTTAAACCCTTGGTTCATCTGCCATGGCCTAGCAAGCTGGGACGATGGCATCGAGGTCCTCGGGTCGTAGGTTTTATATCAGACTGTCCTTGTCCTAGTCTCTGGCTCAAAAGCCTTCCCCGGAGACACGGGGGCTTTGATGTCAGGGGTTTCCTCCCTTAGCCTTTCCGCAGCCAAGCGGCCAGGCCTGCAAGGCAGCAGGCGACTCGTGGAGGGCGGGGTCGTCTATGTCCCGTGCAGATGTGAACATCTGCCCACTGCCGCGAGTAATACTGCAGACTAAACCTACCGCTGATAGTGACAGGCCTATCGTAACCATGATCTACCATCCCCACACCAATCCGGTTCGTAAAATCCTTCTTTCTAACTGGGGTCTTTTGTCATCCAGTCCAGAATCAGCTGCTATCTTTTCTGAACCTCCGTTGGTAGCTTTCAAGAGGGATATTAATTTGCGGGACATGCTTGTTCGCTCTACTCTCAAGCCTCGTCATACCACCAGACCCTCCGGCTCCACTCCGTGCAATGTTCCTAATTGCAAGACGTGTCCTTTTATCTGCCCTTCCACCGTGGTGAATGGTCCACGTTACAAATTCAACATAGACAGATACTTCACGTGTCAAACCACCAACGTGATTTATGTCATCTCCTGTGTGAAATGCGGCCAACTCTATGTTGGAGAGACGGAAAGAACCATCAACGACCGTTTCAAAGAACATCTTCAGTCTGTCAAGTACCAATACAACAGACCGGTCGGACGACATCTTTCAATCAGGCCGACCACTCCGTCTAGGACATTCCGGTTAAAGGCCTCTGGCTTATGCAAGCCAGTAATGTCTCGGCCAGGAAAGACCGTGAAAAATTTCTGATTAATAAACTGGGCACTGTGGCGCCACTCGGGATGAATATGAAAGATTAACTTTTTTTTTTTTTACCTTGCTTGTGTCTGCTAACTGTACCTTTACCTCACTGTGCCGCTTCTGTTTTACTACTCACTAACCATAGGTGAGGCTGGCGCTGGTTGATATGTACATATCCCTTGGGGACTTTATCAGCGCTGGCCGAACGTTTAGTTGGATCCCTTGCCCTTCCCTGTCGGGCGCCCGGTCTCCGGCCCACGGAGTGATACGCGGTTTTGGGGCGGGGCGATCGTGTGCATCACTTGGGGATGTATGTGGTCGTCTTGTTGTATGCCTGTGTGTTTTTCTGTGGGCTGGTGGGTGCCTGTTAGGTGGGGCTGGTGACTCTGGCTGGTTGTCTTCCGCCCCCCCCCCCCCACCCTTTTATCTCTCTCCCTCTTTCTCTACCCCCCCCCCCCCCACTTAACACTTCTCTCTAGCCCTCTTTCTCTCTTTATGCTTCCCCCCCCCACCCCCTTTTCTCTCTCCCCCCCCCCCTTCCCCCTTATAATTTTTTTTTTTTTGGTTGAGTTTTTTAGTTACCCTTGATGACGGTTTCACAACTGCATACTGTCCACTTATACCAATATTCTCTTACTGAATTTGATTATTTGCTTTGTTTCAATGACTTATTACTTGTTGTGTACCGTGCTAAATGCTGGGGTTTTTTCCCCCGGGGTCCTCCCGTTTTTCCCCGAGGTAGTCCTCAACTTGAAGGTGATATAAAGTTTGCCTTCGGGTTGGTGTTTAGCAGGCTTTGTGTATTAGACACTCAGCCTACTTCGTGCCCAAGGGTACTCCCCGTTCTCTCTCTCTTTCTCTCGTCCGTCTCGCTGTCTCTCTCTCTCTCTCGCTCTCTCTCTGTGTGTCTCTGTCTCTCTCGCTCTTTGTCTCTCTCTCTCTCTCTTCAGTTTTCTCTGGCCTCACCTACACGCTTTTACTTTTGCTCGCTCCTGCACGTAGTGCTTGCATACACTCTTGTCTCTCGTGTCCAGGTTCTCTCCGAGTCTCTCTCTTTTGATTTTTCGTTGACGTCATTTTTACTTTTTCCGCACTTTTGTTCTTAGACTTTGATTTTACGTCACCTCCTTCAGTTGCCACATTCCAGGCTTCTGCCAATGAAGATATGTAGCGGCTAATCTCTCTGTTGTTTGTTTGTCTATTTTGACAAAGGGTATTTACCCGAAATATTAATAAATTGTGTTGTACCCGTCTTTTCTAAGCGGCGTGTTTCTTTCTCCGTTGGGTATTTCTTTGCATAACAAGTAAGACTGTAAAAAACAGTTTTCAGTGGACCGAAGATGGTCATTAAACCGGAACATCTGAAGAAGATACAATAATTATGGCCTTCATTCCTATCGCTATACTATAGCTCTGAACTGATCGGTATAACAATTTACGTCCTCAGGACTTGGTGAGGGTGTCAGATGAGTCAGTTTAGTACTGAAAATCATTTACAACTTTCATTAAAACAGTAAGTGTAGACTAGCTGTCTTACTATATGCAAACCAAGGGGAATCACAGCGCTGGACAGACAACAGTTAGATCCCCTGCCCCCACCTGTTAGGCACCCAATCGCCAGCCCACAATTGAGAGAACGGGGAGTACCCTTGGGCACGAAGTCTAATACACAAAGCCTGCTAAACACCAACCCGAAGGCAAACTTTATATCACTGGCGATTGGGTGCCTGATAGGTTGGGGCAGGGGATCCAACTGTTGTCTGTCCAGCGCTGTGATTCATTCCCCTTGGTTTGCATACAATTCTGCCAGCGCTAGCCTCACCTATCTGGTTTGTGAGTAGCTGTCTTACTGTACGTGTAAGACTATATAACACAGAACTCAGATGATCATCTCAGATCCGTTTCTTACACGCAGTCAGCGTTAACTCTGACCGGTGTAAAAAGTAGATTGTGTGAGGCCTAAGGTCAAATGAAAGCGAAAGGACACGCAGATGTCATATCCGGTCACATGATTGCAAACAAATAAAGATGGTAGCTGGCGGGACACACGACTCGCTAAAGGCCACGGACCACAGTGCTGTTTCCGTACTGTCCAGTCTCTTAGCCTTAGTCAGTCCCAGTCATCCCCTAATTGTTCAGTTCCCTAAAAAACACTACCGCCCACCAGCTGCACATTTGCCATGCACAAAATACAAAAAAAAAAAAAAAAAAAAAAAAAAAAAAAACCAGCACATGACCCGTCTCATTTCTTGGCTATGAGACTGGTTCCTTACCAACCCCACACCCAAGCACAGCTGAAATCAGCGTGCCCCTCAAATCACTACGTCAAAGGCAACTCAACATAGGCCCACAAATGTCCACTGGATAAGCTCAGGATGGTATGAATCAAAGCACCAAACATGTCTCCTTTCAGCTAACCACAAATTTCCAGCAAATTCCAACATTCAGCCCAACTGCAAATTTTCAAACAAGGCAAAAATTATTTTTAAAAACACGGGGCCTCTTACTGCCTCAACTTCCAAATTTAAATGTATAACGTTACCTAAACAGCCGAGAAACGTGCAGTATTTGCTTTGAATCATTCAAAGGACGCAGCCCAAAACTTCTGCCACGTTTCCATACCTTCTGTCTCCCGTGCCTTGTAACGCTCAAAGAAAAAGCGCAGAAAGAAGTAGGACTGTGATGAAGCTCTATGCTTGTGCATAGTGCTTGCACAATAGGATTAGTACGGTACGGTTTTTGTTAACGGTTTGTTTGTGCCGAAAGTCCGTGGGGCCTCAGTGCTGTCCAAGTGGAATATGTAAGACATGGTTAGCACGGGATTTTTTAGTGAGTTCTGTTTAGTGAGTTCTAGGCGGAAGCTGTGACTGTCAGAGGTCTAGATCGGGAGTGCGGGCTGTTTTGTTGTATAGAACGGTTGTTGAGTTACCTAGCCCGCATTCCAAGACTCTGAAGCCTAGATTTCAGAGTTCTTGTAACGAGAGTGGAAGACGGACGCCGAGACGTCGAGTCGCAGGTGGGACCTACGTGAGGTCATCCCTCCAGCTCTTCTGAGAGTGAGTCTGACTGGGGACCAAGACACCCAAGTCCAAGTGAGAACTGAGTACCGTACGAGAACGAGGACGTCCGTGCCAAAGAGAGACAGGACGGCAACGAGCGTACGACGAAGGACTTTCACGCCTAGACGTGAGAAGGACCAACGTAACCAGACAACAACATCAAACAGGTTGGAGGCAATGTGAGACTAAGACCTAACCTGGCAAAGATACTGTGATACGTGTGTGGTGTGATAGTAGAATATTGTATATAGTTGATAGTCATTTAAGTCATTCTTTTTCATTTATACTGTATAAAGGTTACTTTAGAAAGGGAGCCCGGGTGTTGTGTTTTACCGCATGAATGCGCCCGTCTGAGTCAGTGGCGGTGTATGCGTCTGTTGCGTGAGAGTCTGTGCGTACGACTGTGGGCAAGTCTGCGTGCGTTACAAGGACAAACTGGAGTTTGTGGCCAGGTGAGAGGAGAAATACTCATTTGCAGCCCCACCACCACACAGCAATGAGAAAAAAAATCTTATCTGTACAAACGCACGACAGCGGGCGCGGGCCTTGGCCTTTCCGTGGTACCTCCAAGGAGAGACATAGATATGCACAATACTGTATACATGTCTCGGCACCAAGGAAGTCATGCAGGTTGGTCCAGGTTGAGATTCCGTTGGTAATAATAATGTACATTTATATAGCGCTTAACCTCCAAATGAATGGTGCTCTAAGCGCTTTACAAGATAACAAATCACAGAACAAAAAGTACAAGAAAGAAAACGCTACAATAAATGTTACAAAAACTAAAGTGACACATCGGTGGTAAAAAAGCAAGACCGGTCCCACCCAGGTATGCATCCTGCCACTCTGGTCCCTGGTGGTAAAAAAGCAAGACCGGTCCCACCCAGGTATGCATCTTGCCACTCTGGTCCCGACGCCTCAAAATATCCGAGCAGAAGAATGTGAAGCACTCGGGGGGGGGGGGGGGGGGGGGGGGGGGGGCGGGGGCGTCGGTATTCGTAGTTAGTAACTACAGGCTCCGATTTACTCATCAGGGAACCGGCCTACAATTCTCAGTCCAATCCTTGGTGTATTCCTCTCAGTGTGTCGCATTTTATTCCTTACATTAGGACATGTTGTCAGTGTAGTCCGTGCATGTAACTGTAGTCCTGACGCGGCATTATTGATGTCCAGTATGATCGCTTTCAAATCCGTGCAGTATTCCTGACGCAGTGTTATTGATGTCCAGTATGATCGCTTTCAAATCCGTGCAATATTCCTGGCGCGGTGTTATTGATGTCCAGTATAATCGCTTTCAAATCCTTGCAGTATTCCTAACACGGTGTTATTGATGTCCAGTATGATCGCTTTCAAATCCTTGCAGGGTCCAGTCTTATGTCGGGATACGATTGTATCAGTCGCCGCGTCTTCTGTTCTCTCGGCGCTTGTGTCTGTCAGGTCCAAGGTCATTTCCTGCTCAGCGGGGCTTAGCCGCGATAAGACACAAGGAAGCGTTGGGAGTCTGCGTGTATGGACGTTGGAGTCATATTCTTTGTTTATTAATCCGTCCGTTTTGACGGATCAATTCCAGACTTAGCGTCGTTGTTGTTGTTGTTGATTCCCAGTGTATTCGTGTTTGTAGATGATGCCGGTTGTTTGTGTGGCTGTGTTGCCTTACATACAACAGACTGGTGTTCGTAGTATTGCCCTCTGTGTAGATGGTACGCAGCCGTGTTGCCGTGGTGCATATTTCACAGTTGATGCTTTAAAATCAGCTTAATGTTGTAGCTGTTGCTGATGTTTTGGTGTGGCTGTCGTTTCGTTGATCGCTGTTGTTGCCGTTGGCTTGTTGGGCCGCCTGAATTGTATACCGTTTAGGTGGTAGGTGCCGGGTTTTGTCGTTGTAGAAGGGCCTTCAGTTCAATTCTTCGAGTGCTTCACAGAAAAGTTGGCCTCGCTTGTTGCGAGTGTTTCAGTCCTCCTTTCACTTTTGTGCGCTTTAAAATGAGTTCTTTGTGACCAGTGTTGCCTGGTGTTGTAGATTAAAGTTGGTGCTGCGTTGTTTTGTGGTCGATGCGAAGTAGGCAGTGTCCGTGTCCTCTATTCTTAGTCTGTGTTGTACACATGGTGGCTTGCCTTTCTCGTTGGCGGGAGGTAAGTCTTTTCGCAAACAGTATGACGTCATGGCGTGTAGCGATTCATGACAGATGTCACTTCAGTTGAGGGTTTTGCCGTGGGGGGCTGCTGGGCCCGGCCGATTGCTGGCCTCGGTTGAGTAGCTGGCTCATACGTGTCTTGTTAAATCAGCAGAAAATAGGATCGCAGTGTAGTTTGTCCCTTGTTCTATCTTGTCGGTCGTGTGGTGTTTTATTTTTCCGCCTGGATTCCCGGCGTGGGGGACGAGTTACTTGGTTGTTTTCGTTCCATCCAACCTTTCTCAGGTGTGGAGAATGATTTTCACCCACCCTATTTTAGGTGTGGGGAGTGAGTCTCAACCACCCTATTTCAGGTGTGGGAGGATGGTCGATGAGTTCGTTCTTGCTTGAGGTTTTCTTGGTTCCATCCACCCTTTGTCAGGTGTGTCAGGGTGTGCGATCCTATTTTCTGCTGATTTAACAAGACACGTGTGAGCCAGCTACTCAACCGAGGCCAACAATCGGCCGGGCCCAGCAGCCCCCCACGGCAAAACCCTCAACTGAAGTGACATCTGATCTGTCATGAATCGCTACACGCCATGACGTCATACTGTTTGCGAAAAGACTTACCTCCCGCGAACGAGAAAGGCACTCCACTTTGGCCTTGACTTCTGCCTAAACGGGAGGCTAGTCGTACCGGCCTAGTCAGTTGAATCGGCTCTTGTCACGTTGAGCCCTATCCCATTGTTGACATGCGGGCTGATATACGGAGCACCATGCTACAGCCGCCGCTGCTGATTAGGTGCTTTACGCCAGTATTCCCCTGCATTCAACGGTGTGATGGAAGGCGGTGGCTCAAACGGTTCAATCGGGCTTACCCCCTTGAGTATATCTTTCGGGCAGTCTCCATTGTACGTCGGCTGGAGACCCGCCGACAAATGCACTTTCCCTTGTTGGGCTTGGTGGCGGGCGGAGACCCCTGGGGGATGAATATCTAACGTACTATAATATGGAAAACCCCAAAAAAACAAAACTGGCACCAAAGCGGCACATAGCCGCCGACATTGTTATTGAGAACGATAGTGACTCTGACTGTGAGGACTGAAGCGACGCCTCAGGCGTCGGCCGCCTGGCCTCGCTTTCTCATTATCCACAGCAAAGTTAAAGAGAAGCCTGTTTCCAAGCTGCACCCTTTCCTGGTAGGGGAGACCCTCAGGAGCCGTGTTGGCAGGCCTAAGGCCCAGCGCCTCAGGTCTGGTGACTTGCTGGTAGAGTGCCGTACCAGGGCACACTCCAATGGGCTACTGAGGCTCTCCTCTATCGGAGACACTCCAGTGGAGGTCACTCCCCACAAAACGATGAATTCTTCGAGAGGAGTGATTAAAGATCAAGCATTGGCCGAACTGTCTGAAGAAGAACTTAAGTCACAGGGGGTGACCTACGTCAGGCGCTTCGTTTCCAAACGAGGTGGTAGGGAGATCCGTCTCCCTACCATCATCCTGACATTTGGTACCCCCACCGCCCCTACTACTATCTGGGGAGGTTACTACTCCCTAAAAGTGAAAAAGTACGTCCCTCTCCCCCTCCGGTGCTTTAAGTGCCAAAAGTATGGCCATGGGCAGAAGACATGCCGCCAGGCAGAGGCTCTATGCGCCCGCTGCACTAAGCCCGAACACTCTGCTGAGTCCTGCACAGCCATCCCCCTGTGTGTGAATTGCCAGGGGGCGCATATGGCTTCGGACAGGAAGTGCCCTCGTTGGATCTCCGAGTGCAGGATTCAGCAGGTGCGTGTGGAGAAGGGGCTGTCCTTCGCGGACGCCAAAAAAATGGTTGATGGCCCTGGTGCAGCTGAGGCTGCGCCAAACTCAAATAACAACTTTGTGTATACTTTCAGTGCTGCGGTGGCAGGCAAGCGCCCCACCAAAGACTTCTCTTGTCAAACCCCAACTTCTTGGTTGGGGGCGGAGCCTCGGATACTCTCGCCCCTGGAGAGTAGCCCTCCTCCGGTGGTGACGAGGAGCCAGGGAACGCAGAAGGCGGACGCTGCCGGTCCGGTGGCACCGCCTTCTGCTGCCCCTAAGCCTCAGCCCCCACCCAAACCTGTCAATCTTCCTACAAAGGCTTATGGCTCTGGTCAGCCTTCTAAGGCCGCCAACTCTGGCGGCAGGAACGCTGCCCCGGCTCAGAAGTCTAAGAAAGTTACGGGACCGCTGTGCGTACGGGCCCAGAAGGGGGACACTGATGTCCCTCTTCAAAACAAATATGCTGCATTGGAGGAGCAGATGGAAGGGGTGGTAGCTGGTGCTGCGGCAGCTTCTCCCCCCTCATCTCCGAGGAACCAGAGGAGGCCCGGGAGTCGACCCCCCTCTGTTTCTTCGACTCCTTCCAAGGCACGGGAAAAGGGGGGAAGGAACTCTTCTCCTACACATAAAACCTAACCATGTACTCTCTGCTTCAGTGGATTGTCGTGGTTTTCACACCAACTTTGAAGAATTACGCCTTCTAGTCAAGTCCTATAACCCCTCGGTAATATCTCTTAGGAGACTTACCTGAAGACTTCTGACCCTGTCTCCTTTAATGGTTTTAATGCTATCCATAAAGGTTCTGATTCGGAGAGACGCTCGGGTGGAGTGTCCCCCACCTGGGTCTGCCCTGGGGGACTTGGGTGGGGTTAGGTACTTTTTAGTTCCCAGGGTCACCCTGGTCAGCCCCACAGGGTGAGTTTTCCTCTCTATTCTGGGGCATGTGTTTCTGTCTACCCGAGATCCATTCACCTGTATTTGCCTTTTTAAAACTCTCCCTACTGTCTGCACTGCCTGTAGCTCTTGATATTGGATGTGTGTTGCTAAATGGTCTTAGCTTTATTTAGGCCCCATGTTTTAGGTTTATTTAACGTATTTGACCGGCTGGCGACATACATTCAATGTTCTGTTTAGTTGTTTTTTTTCACAAGCAGTGCAGGCACGTCCTGAGAAAGCCTTGTTGCTGTCGGGACGTTAAGCAATGTACAATCAATGTACAATCGGGTGGAGTGGCTCTTCTCATTAGCAACCAGTTTTTATGTAGCCCCGTTAGTGTTGACACCTGTCTTCAGGCTGTCGCAGCTCGGGTTACCTTAAAGAAGACTATAACCATATGCAGTATTTATCTGCCACCATCACTGTGGGTCTGTTGTAATGATTTTTTTTTAATTTAGTAGATCAACTGCCCCCTCCCTTTATTCTCATGGGGGATTTTAACGGTCACGCTCACCTTTGGGGTAGTGACCACTATGATGGCAGAGGTCAGATGTTAGAAGATGTTTTTTCTCAACTTAACCTATGTGTCTTTAACGATGGTTCACCTACATACTCTAACCCAGGTTCAGGATCTAGTTCTGTTCTAGACCTCACTGTGTGTGATCCTTCTGAAATGCTGGATTTTGACTGGAAGGTTCACGACGACCTGTGTGGTAGTGACCACTTCCCAGTAGTCCTGTCATCGGTCAGCTGTGGGGAGGATGCGCCGGTGGGGCGCTGGAATCTCAAGAAAGCTAACTGGCCTCTGTTCGCCTCCCTCTGTCAGTCTCGTATTACAGAGGAGGTGGTCATGTCAGCTGAAGAACCTGTTTCTTCTTTTACTACTATTTTGTTGGACGTAGCGGGTGAAACCATCCCTAAAACTTCCGCATCAGTCCCTCGGAAGCCGAGAGTACCATGGTTCAATGAAGAGTGCCGCAAGGCCCAAAAAGCGCGCAAATCTGCTCAGCGACGTGCTTTCCGTAATCCGTCGCAAGTGAATATTTTAACCTTTAAAAGACAGAGGGCGAAAGCCCGTTACATTTTTTAACGTGAACGCTGTACTTCCTGGAGACGCTTCGTCTCATCTTTAACTTCTCGGACTCCGTCCCAGAAAGTCTGGAAGGCTGTTCGAAGAATTAGGGGCAGGGGTGGCTCGGCTTCTGTCGGCCATCTTAGAGATGGTGCCAGCTTGGTCACAGATAAAAAAGCTGTGGCCAATTTGCTTGCCTCCACCATTGCCCATAATTCTTCAAAAGAGCATTATTCACCCTTCTTCCAGAGAGAGAAGGAAAAGCGAGAGTCTCGTATTTGTGATTTTAAGTCCGATAACTCAGAAGACTATAATGCCCCTTTTACATTATCCGAATTGCAGCAAGCCTTGCAAAAATGTAATGACTCTGCTGCTGGCCTAGATACCATCCACTATCAATTCCTAACGCATCTGCCTGAGAGGTCACTCCTTGTACTTCTCAAGGCCTTTAACCATATCTGGAGAACTGGTCATTTTCCGCCGTCTTGGCACCAGGATGTGGTTGTACCGATCCCCAAGCCGGGTAAGGATCCTTCCGACCCGGGCAACTACCGGCCTATCGCTTTGACATTTGACATCATGTTTATGTAAAACTATGGAGCGCCTGGTCAACGCCCGCCTGGTGTGGCATCTTGAGTCACAGGGTCTCCTCACAGACCTCCAGTGCGGTTTCCGGCGCTTCCGTAGTACAACTGACCATTTAGTCCGCTTTGAATCATTTATTCGAGATGCTTTTGTCAACAAGCAGCATGTCTGTGCAATTTTCTTCGATCTTGAGAAGGCATATGACACTATCTGGAAGTATGGCATAATGTCTGATTTGTTGGACATGGGTTTTAAAGGGCACCTGCCCGTTTTTATTCACAATTTTTTGACTAACCGGTCGTTCCATGTCCGTGTGGGCTCCACCCTCTCCGACTCCTTTGAACAGGAGATGGTTGTCCCACAGGACAGCATTCTATCTCCTGTTTTATTTAGTATTAAAATTAATAACATTGTAAAGGCCGTCAAGGATGATTCTGAATGCTCTTTGTTTGTTGATGACTTTGCTTTGTGCGCACGTGGTCGAGGACTTGCGTCCCTTGAGAGGCGCTTGCAGCTGTGCGTTGATCGCATCCAGCGGTGGGTGTCTCTCAATGGATTCAAGTTCTCGCCCTCCAAGACTGTCTGTGTGCATTATACTAACCAGAAGAAATTTTTTTTACAGAATCTAGCCTGAGCATTGCTGGATTGCCGATTAAGGTGGCCGAGGAGGCAAAGTTTCTGGGGGTCATCTTTGACAAAAGACTTACCTTCCGCAACCATATTAATTACCTTAGAACCTCTTGTCAGAAGGTTCTCGACGTTCTTCATGTCGCCGGTCGTACTGATTGGGGTGCGGACCGTACTGTCTTACTTCGACTGTACCGGGCCCTTGTTCGGTCCAAACTGGATTACGGCTCTGTGATGTATGGCTCACCTTCCAAGTCTGTGCTACAGCGTCTGAACACAATTCACCATCAGGGTCTGCGGATATGTCTTGGGGCCTTCAGGACGTCTCCAGTTCCTAGTCTGTATGCCGAGGCAGGGGAGCCTTCTCTCAAACTCCGCCGCATCCGCCTCATGCTCAGCTACGTTCTGAAACTGAAAGCCCATCCAGACAATCCTGCCTATGATTGTGTTTTTAAACCATCGTTTGCAGAGATTTACGATACCCATCCGGGAGCTGTCCGTCCACTTTCTTTCCGTGTCCGACCTCATCTGCAGGCGGCCGGATTGGACCTGGACAGAGTTTCGGAATCCCTGCAACACATCACTCCACCCTGGCTCTTACCAGTTCCAGACATCTTGCTGGACTTGACTGCTTATAAGAAAGACTACTCCACCAGCCATATACCAACAGAGCCTCAATGAACTGCTTTCAATTTTTCCTGGCTATTGTCGCATCTATACGGATGGGTCAAAGTCTGAGGATGGCTGCGGCCGCAGTGTCCTCTTGCCATCCTAGACGCCCATTTAAGCACCGCCTCCCAGACCACTCATCTGTATTTAGTGCGGAACTGCAGGCGGTTCTGCTGGCACTCAGGCATGCTTATCGATCTAGAGAAAGGAACTTCCTGATTCTGTCTCTCTTTCTGCCCTGCAGGCCCTTCAGGGCACGGGAAATGACCACCCACTGCTGGTGCAGATCAGAGAGCTTCACGCGGACTTGATGAAGGAATATTATGACATCATTTTTATTTGGGTCCCAGGGCATGTGGGCATCGAAGGCAACAGGATCGCAGATTCTGCTGCCAACGATGCACGCAATGACCCTGTCCTTGACACACAGACTGTTTATAGTGATTTTAGACATGTGACTAGTGCGTACGTAGCCCGTGAGTGGCAGTCCGAGTGGGACAAAGAGGAAGCTAACAAGCTGCATGAAGCCCTTCCTAAGTTGTCCGACGGTCTACCTTATCGCTGCCGCAGCCGCCGTGAGGAGACTGTTCTGGCTCAGCTCCACATCGGGCACACGTATGTTACGCACTCTTATTTACTAAAACAGGAGGAGCGTCCAGGGTGTTTTGCCTGCGACGAGCAGTACTCTGTTCAACACTTTTTGTTGTCCTGTGCTGATCTAATCGACACAAGGCATAAACATTTCACAGCAGACTCCTTGAAGGTTTTGTTCCGGGATGTGCCCCCGGACAAGATCTTCAGTTTTCTGAGAGAGTGCCATATTTTTAATAAGATTTGAGCGTTTATATTTATAGACTACGATATTTCTATTATTTTGACCTTTTTGAGTCTTTCGACGTTTAATTTAAAGACCTGTGCGACATTTTAGCCTGATATATTTTTAAGGTATATTTACATCATGTCTTAAGACCTTTCTTTTAGTCTGGCTGACCAGATTTTTAACCTTCCCGCCGTGAGATGGCCTTAGTTGCCTGCTCGGCGTTAAACCCAAATAACTAACTAACAATACATCTGGGGCACATTTAGGGATGAAAAAAATCTGAATTGTTACGACTGTACAGCAAAATTGACACATTTTTTTTTCAAGTTTCTTAAAAGTAAATCGTATTAGGTCAACTGTCACTAAATGATATATGTTCTAAGATTGGTATAGAAAAGTGATTCTTTGCAGAGATATTTGCAAAATAATGTGTGCTCCGATGTCAAACGACCTATATCAGCAATAGATTTCATGTTTCAGGCTAACTTCTACCTTGATGGTGATGATTCCCCAGAACCAAGAGGGCATGTGACTGTAACAAACCCAAACTCTGTAATGGGCAAAGCTCAAGACCAGCTGAAAGTGATGGAAGAGGTGAGGGCAAGACTGGCTGATGAAAAACTAGAAATAGAACGACTGGTGAAAACTATTGAGCTGGACATCCAAAACTGCTACACCCTGGCTGTCGGCTATGTGGCTGAGGCTCGCAACAAGTGTACCAGCAGTCTGAAAGCCACCGCTCAAGCTGTCAAGGACAAGTTGGAAGTGGAGGTGATGTTGGTGGGTAACGTCCATGCCAAGCTTTTACAGTTTCTGTCCAAACAAGGAGCATATAAGGGGATTACACAGCAACCCTGTCAGGTGGATGTGGAATGTGTCCTACTCTCAGACTCAGTCCTGCATCATTTTCAGTCTTCATCCGAGAAAAAACACAGCCAGCATGTTTCTTTCATCGTGGGGATGAGAGCACACAGACACTGAAGGACTCGCTTGATGATTTTATGGGCAGGGTTGGTCTACTTGGCCAGGAATCTGTGAGCAGTGTGAAAGGAAGAATGGGCTGGAGTGTTGGAGATGCAGGCAGGACTCGATGCACCAGCGCAGCCAGTATTGAGGGTTTGCAGAGACTGGTGGAGATTTCACAAGTGGAAAGCTTCAAACTGCAGCAGGAGCTGGAATCCCTGAGGGAAAATGACACAAAAGTCCGAGCTGATCTTTCAGCCTTGCAGAAAGCAGTCCAGTCAGATAAAAAAAATAATAATGATTACGGTATTTATAATGCGCTTATCTTATAATAATTATAACTCTAAGCGCGCACTCACAACTCGCATGCGCACGCTTTAGACAATGACTCACGTACCACAAATAGTGAAAATACATTACGAAGGTCAGCTTGGGGTGGGAAGTGTGGTGATGTAGTGCTAGAACTGTTGAAAGAGGTGAGTTTTGAGGGCGGACTGGAAGGAGGAGACAGAGTGTTTCTGACGGAGAGAGAGTGGGAGGGTGTTCCAGGTGGATGGAACGTATACTGAGAAGGAGCGGGGGCCGAAAGTGCTGAGTTTGGTGCGGGGGATGAGGAGGCGGAGAGGGTCGGAGGCGGAGCGGAGGGAGCAGGAAGGAGTGTAGGGGTGAAGTAAGTTGGAGAGATAGGTAGGAGCGTAGTTTTTCAGGGATTTGTAGCAGAGAGACAGAATCTTGTATTGGATGCGTTGGGGGATGGGGAGCCAGTGAAGGAGCTTGAGCAGGGGAGTGATGTGGTCGGATTTTTTTCTTTCTAAGGACGAGGCGGGCAGCATTGTTCTGGACGCGCTGGAGAGTGAGAGTGGTGGAGTGAGGAAGGCCGGAAAGGAGAGAGCTGCAGTAGTCGATGCGAGATAAGATGAGAAAGACAGCGAGTTTGGTGGCAGCTTCGGTAGTGAGGTATTTTCTGATCTGACTGATGCGGCGGAGGTGGAAATAACATGCCTGGGCCGTGGCGGAGACGAAGCTGGTCATGGAAAGAGGAATCGAGGATAACGCCAAGGTTCTTGACCGAGTCAGAGAGGGAGATGGGGGTGCTGTCGAGTTGAAGGTGGAGAGAGGGAGGGAGCTGGGAAAGTTTCTTGCGAGTGCCTACCAGCATGGCTTCCGTTTTTTGTCGTCGTTCAGTTTGAGCTTGTTTGCTGTCATCCAGTTTATCACGTCTTCATAGCAGTCAGCCGTGCGAGTCAGTAGTGTCTGACAACAAAATACAGCGGATACAACAAAATCAAGACAGGAGGCTGAATATGCACGACTTGGTGCAGAACTTGCAGCTCTACGAAAAGGGGTTCAGTCGGACATGTCCAAGCTGAAGCAAGACATAACCACTCTTCGTAAAGACTGTACCAAGGCCATGACTGACACTGCTTCTAATGAGAACAAGCTGGCTGCTCAGTCACTTTCTGTCCCTCAGCTTCAGAGAGAGGTGAACCAGTTAAAAGGTAAGATTGTAAACTTCTTACTAATTATCAGTTTGTTTATAGTACATGAACAAGCATCTGAAATTGAAATTTTAGATGCTTGTACACTACAATTAATAAATTGTGTGTGATTTTGCATCTGATGGCACGGAATGTAGCTGTGTAAGCTGACAAGTGTAAAGAGACAAAAGGCAGCCTGGGCTCCAGGGGTCACATAGGTGATGGGGTGCCAAACATTTTTAACCCATTCAGCCCTGAAGAACTACAGCAGGAGATGGATCGACCAATATAATTCAAGGGTAGTGCCAGATTAGCTTGGCGCCTGTCGGTGCCAAGCTAATCTGGCACTGCCCTTGAATTATCATGGTCAGTCCATCTCCTGCGACTGGTGCATAGTTATTAGATGATGCCTCCCAAATTTGGGAAATACAGCCATCGGGCTGATTGAGTTAAGGTTCTCTGTCATGAAATGAAGGCAAGAGAATGATTGCAGTTTTAATTTGAAAATTGTTTTGGTGGGAGCAGACATGTCAGGGGTGCTGAACTTGTGTTACATCATGCGAGATTTTACTGCTGACAATGCCCTTGTCATAGGTACCGGTATTATGTTGTGACCACAGAGTACATGTCCTGCTGGTATAAGTGGTAAAGCCCTAGCCCTTATCATTCAGAATACACCAGTGAGTGAGTGACTAAAATAGTTCAAGGGTAGTAGTACAAATTTGAAGCTTTAGCCTCAGTATGATACGGGCTAAACCATGATTTAGCACTACAGCAGAAGATAGATCGATCATGATAATTCAAGGGTAGTGCCAGATTAGCTTGGCATCATCAAGCACCAAGCCAATCTAGAACTACCATTGAATTATCGTGGACCATCCATCTACAAAAACTGGTACATTTCCTTTAGATGGTACCTCCAAAATTTGGGAAATGTGGCCTTTGGGTTAAATGAGTTCTTGAAAACATCAGATATAATGACACTTTTTCAGAGGTCCCAAGTGCAGCTTTTCTATGTAATTTGCAATTGCTTTGTTCACAACAAACTTTAGAGATATATAAAGAAACAAATCTGAGCCTTATGGCTTTTAAGCTTATACAGCATTACAACATACACACTGGAAAATAATTCTCTCTGAGTGGGTGGGAATACAACATCCAAACCCACAAGAGAACATAACCTAGCCCATACCACACTGAGGGTGAAAGCTTTAAATTTGTACACTGCCATATGCAAGCTATATTATAGTACTTATAGATAAGGCCTTGGTTCAAGGGTGGTGCCAGAATAGCTTGGCGCCTAGAGGCACCAAGCTATTTTGGCACTACCCTTGAACTATTTTAGTCAAACATTTTTCACACACTGGTGTATTCCGAATGATAAGGGTCAACTGACCATGCAAAGATTACTGCATTTTTGTTGTTGTTTACAGCCAAACCAAACAGGATGGTGGCTTTCCATGCAGAACTGGATACAGACGTGACTTCCAATGGACGTCGGACACTGTACCAACAGCATGTAATTAGTAACATGGGTGAAGCATACAACGCACATCCTGGAGTGTTTGTAGCACCTGTATCAGGCATCTACATTTTTAAGGCATCCACATGTTCTTCAACAGACGACACGCAGGCTAGATTAGACGTAATGCTGGATGATTATAACATTACTTATGCTTGGAGTGATGGGTCTTCAGCCACTTGTCAAGCTGCTGTCCGAGTGTTTGCAGGTCAAAAGGTTTGTCTGAAAACATAATTATGTGAGGAAAAGTATACTTTTCAAAGTGGTGGCTTCACCAGTTTTAGCGGTGTATTAGTTCAGGCCAAGATGTGAAACTGGATGTCCAAAAACTGTGAGACTTTTTGTGCACCCAGAGCAGTGTTTGCATTGACTGGTATTTGAAGGCAGGTACCAGGATGGAAAGTAACAGCTTGTAGGTAATACTGATTTAACCCATTCAGCCCTGAATCACTACAGCAGGAGATGGGTCGACCATGATAATTCAAGGGCTTGGCGCCTGTTAGCTTGGCGCCTATCGGTGCCAAGCTAATCTGGCACTGCCCTTGAATTATCATGGTCGATCCATCTCCTGCAACTGGTGCAGTCATTAGATGACGCCTCCAAAATTTGGGAAATACGGCCGTCGGGCAGAACGAAGTTAAAAAGTGCAGATGCAGGGGCACGCGAGAATTTGTGTCTTACTGGCCATTGATCATACAAACATAGTTAGTCCACGGACCGTTTTTAGTAATTTTAATTTGTTGTACTCTCGCCCATGCAGAGTACTGTAAATGGACTACTCTATGCTAATCAGATGTACTACTTGATTAGTGTTGTGCATGAACATGTTCCAAGAGCACTAAGCTGGAGCCATTTTGGATATTGCTTTTGCTCACATGCGATATCAAAGTGAGTCTGTTCTGGGCCGGTGGTTGCCCTTCCGTCGTAAACTTTAATGTTTGCATTTTCTCAGAGACTATTCAAGCCACAGTCTTTGATCTTGGCCCACGGATACTTTGTGGCAAGACTTTTCTAAAGTTACCTATTTCAGTGACCTCTCTCAAAGTTCAAAGTCGCAGGGAAATGTGTAAAAAATAGTCGTAATTTTGACCCCCCCCCCCCCCCCCAAATTTTCTCAAATAATTTTCACAACTTTAAACCCAAACGTGGTACAAAGAGACCTGATGGGTACTTTATGGCAAGACCTTTCTAATCAGACCTTTTTCATTGACCTCTCGAAAGGTAAGGTCAAATGGATCAAGAAATAACCTTTAGGTAAAAAATAGCCATTTTTTGGACACAATTTGTATTTCCTCATATACTATTCGCAACCTCAAACCCAAACTTGGTACAAAGATAACTGATGGTAAGACCTTCCTATGCATGCTAATTTGGATGACCCCTTGGAAAGGTCAAGGCCACAAGAGATCAGGAATAGGTAAATAGCTATACAGCTTCAAACCCAAACTAGGTCTGGAGACACCTGATGTTAAGACCTTCGTATGCATGTTAAGTTGGATGATCCCTCAGAAAGGTCAACGGTCACAAGAGATCAGCAAATGATGGGGAAAACCGTATAATTTTAGCTCTTATCAGCACTTTTGCAAAACATTTCAACCAAACTTGGCAGAAAGGCAGCTGATAAGACCTTTCTGTGCATACTCCTTTCATTCACTACTCTCAGGTCAAGGATCACGGGAGATCGACCAAATTGTGAAAAATGCATACATTTGGTGGAAATATTGATTTTGCAAGTACATTCTAAGTCACCGTTACATCCAGTAATTCATACTCATACAGTTAACTTAGTGGAGTGCAGTGTTAAATCAACGGTCAAATGTAAAGCATCACATACCCCAGTAATCTAACATAAGTGTGATGAGGTGAAAACCTTGTCCGAGGCTTCACAACTTCAAACCCAAACTTGGTATTGATACCTGATGGTAAGGCCTATCTATGCAGACTAATTTGAATGACCCCTCTGAAAGAGCAAGAGATCCCCAAATGTGAATAATGCCAATGGAATTGTTATTATCAACATTTTCGCCAACTTTTCAATCAAATTTGGTACAAAGGTAGCTGATGACAAGACCTTCTTATGCATACTAATTTAGTCGAACTTATCGCAAAGGTCAAGGTCACAGGTTGCCAGATGTGTGAAAAATACTTAAATTTTGAGAAAACATGGATTTTGCTGGTGCAGAAGCCAGCCCTTATTGTCACAAAGGTCAGACATGTAGATGGGTATTATGTGTGCGCCATAAGGGCTTTGCCTTTCTTATCATCAAAGTTTTTGCCAACTTTTCAGTCAGATTTAGCACAGAGATAGCTGATGATAAGATCTTTCTGTGCATTCTAATTTAGAGGTCCCCTCGTAAAGGTCAAGGCTAATAGACTGACCCATTTTTGTCTACCGTATTGAAATATGGTAAGCTTTCAGATGGGGCTCATAACGGTCGGAGCACATTCGGTCGCATGCAGATGACGAACATAAGCGGGCACACATCAGACTCTGACAGTGAAAGTAACACATAAAAATTACGTCATGCATAGCTACGCTAACCGTGCTTTTGAACGCACATTTGGTGGGAAACGCTGTGTGTGTGTATGTAGACACGAGTTTCTCTTGTGTTTGTGTACATCGCACAGGTCTGAAACTTTAGGAAATGCTTCCTTCAAGATTTATTTCGGGGTACTTTACAGCATTTTTAAATTGGATTACTCATTAAAGAGGAAAATTGCCGTTTATAGAACGTTGGTTGACCCGCATTTGAGTCCGTAATTTGCGTTCTATTCATTTGCAATTTTGAATAGATCTCATCTAGCTTTCAGGACATTGGATGAGTTTTGTACCTATTCAACATTTCATCTACCTGTCTTTTTGCCCAAATGCACGTATAAGCATCTCAAAAGTTATCAGTGAGTAAACTAAAGTGAAACAGTCGGTGGAAATTTCAGGAGCTGTCCCTAAAATAGTCTCCAGTTGAGGTCTAAAACTGTTGGCACCCAACAAAAATACCATTTGCCAACGCGGGTTTTCAACAGATTTTGAAATCTCGGTGTTCTGAAAACAAGGTCATCTTTTGATGCACATGCTAGTGTGTGCATGCAGTCTGAAGTGTAGGCAGTGTGTCAAGCTGGTTGCGACAACACAGTTCCGTTTTTTCTTACTTCCACTGGAATATTGGTGGTGTTTAAAATTTGCTTTGTTTTCATTTGCTTGTTTTCTCATTTGTTTTGCTTTTCATTTGGTCATTATGGCATTTTATCACAGAAATCAAAACTTCCACACAAACACACACAAACGGACACCAAAACTTTTTTCAATATTATTATTCAAATCAACCTGGACCAACCTCTACTTGCAAACGCGTAAATGTAGAAAAAGTAGATAACAAACAATCATACATGATCATATCGCTACCATGCACGTTCATACACCAACAAGAAAAAACATAGCTGAGCAGGTATACAGGGTACACATACTGTTTCCATTATACAAGAAATATGTGCGGGTCTGTTATTTTTGACCTTACAGCCTGCAGCCATCACAGACCGGCACAAAAAGAAATTTGAAATTACAGTAGCACATAAAGCATACACACAATCATTAGAAGAAGAAACGTAATTCATCCACTACCCAGAGCTATGCTGATAAGAGTTGGGGAAAACGATTCGAGTACAATTTATCCATGAGCTACTTTGTGACTTGCGCTCTTGGCCGTAAGGTGCTTATTATTCTCAATTCATTTTACACTCAAGATTTCTCCAGACATAAATACAAAATATACTGATATCTTAAAGAAAGGACGCGACACAAAAAGTGTGGCTAGCAAAAAAAGATAGCAGTCTATGATTTTGGTCATAAGATCAAAATTACAGACCAGCTCACATTGTTCAAAACATTGAAAGAAATAGAAATGAAAAAGCAATTTGACATAATACATTCATTAATCCCACTGTACAATCACCCATACTCTTGAGGTAATATATTCTCTGCTGAACATTCGCTCCGTTAAGGTATTTCATAAGTTACAATACAATATTATTACTTTCTGAATCATTTTTCTTTGGTACCCTCTGCGAGGGATAATTTTAACCATGTCACTGCCAGACTAATCTGCCTGAACACCAAACAACCCATGTGGCCTGTTTCTCAACCTTGGCGGGATTACCACATTACTATGAGGAGAATGAAGTTGAATAACCCTTTGGGTGGTGGTAGCTTTTTTGTATTTCCTGCAGGAATCATCACAGCAAAAACAAACCCACTGCTGACACCCAAAGAGTTAATGTGATCAGCAAGAGAGATCCTCATGAGCCCCTGCGTTAGGGTCATGTTCAGCATCTCCTGGCACTTAACGGGGTTAATGAACAGTAAAATAAACATTTATTTTACTCATTTCTATTACCTTTTGTACATCAGAAGTATCGCACTTCATAATGGGGCATTTCCGAACAATGTGTCACTTCTGAGGTATTGTGAAATAAGCACAAGACAAATTTCCTCGCATAGGATTATTACAATCAATGGTTGTCTAATCTGAATAACCCAAATATACGTCACATACAAACTCATCATACAATCTCAGTGTTGCCGTAGGCAGGCATTTAAGCTAGCAGCTGCTCACAGTACACCTGACATTGTATTCTAATATATTATGAACCGAGAGCCCAGTTACATCAACTCTCCCTAACAGAGGGTCACAGGTTGCAGCTTGCGTGTTATCGAATTAGTGCGTCTTCTAGTTCTCTATTTTAAAGCAAAATATTGTGCACCAACTCTCTATTTAACCTTTTTCATCTTGATACACTTTTGTTAGAAATAAATTTGACTGTGATAGTTCAAGGGTTGTGCCAGAATAGCTTGGCACCTCAGGCGCCAAGCTATTCTGACTCGAACTAAAATGATTGATCTCTGTCCTAATCTGTACTGTAGCCTTCATAGGACGAGCAAATAAAAACAAATTCAGCCTCAGGATGTTATGGGTTAAAAGAACTTTTGTCACTCGGAACACATTTCTTCATGTGTATCGCCCTGTGATTTTACACCTTACAACTTGAGTCACATGGTCCAAAAATCAGATCAGTCCACACGCATTTGCAAGCAGAACTAAATCAGAAAAAATTGTGAAAGGATTTCCTTTTACTCACAATCACAATATTTTTCATCCGTAAAAAATGGCATGACATAAGACAGGCAAGAAAGCAAGTATGCTCAAATTTTGCATGACTTCCATTGATTTGTAAACTTAATATATGCTAAACTGGACAGGAACCTGACACATTATGCTCTAATTACTGTTATGCAGTTACGCTGCACTTGCTACCGTTTGCAACAAAAACTGAGGTATTTAAGAGTGTATACGTCCGACCTGAACAAGTACATGCAAAACCTGTCAACATTAAACCCTTGCAGCACTGAGTGACGCTACAAGGCATGGATCGACCATGATAGTTCAAGAGTGGTGCCAGAATAGCTTGGCACCTGGCACCACCCTTGGACTATCATGGTTGATCCATCTCCTAAACTGTAGTCTTGTCTTCATAGAAAAATGCTCAACTTTGGGAATTACTTCAGGGATTAGCGAGTTAAAGCGCTGAACTATTAGTGGTTTAACTTTGCTGCATCTCTACTGCGTCAAAAAGAAGTTTAGAAAGAAATCTACTACTGTTGTGTGATTCTCCTGTACAATACCTTGAAAAACCAGAATAACAAAAGTTGGCAAGTAATTCTCGTTACTAAAAAAAAAAAAAAAAAAACAGAGTGTGCATGGATATGTGCCCATTACAGACATAACATAAAACATGTGCCCTAAGTTTCTCCATAGAAACCTGTTCTTCCCCTGTGTTACGCAGTACGTGATGTGTCCAATACATCATAGAAAACGCCCTATTTTGCGGGGGAAAAAATCAACTGGCCACAAGTCATTTTATATAATGCTACATTTAGCTGCAGCAGCTAACTTTCATAATTTTTTTGTTTGTCTATGCAGCCACTGCTACCATAAACAGTAATGGTGCATGCTTGCACATGTGGTTTATGAGTAAGCATAATTTTATGTACAAATAAGTGTACCAATGTGGTACGGTCAGGTGTCAGAATAACAGATAAGACATAAAATAGATATAGAGTGGATTGGGACAGAATATTAAATCTGATACATATGTACAATACAAAATTTCCAGAGTTTTGATTCAGTTGATTAAAATAAAGACACTCTGGTTCATATGATAAATTCCCATCATTTGCTTCATTCTCTTCGACTTGTGCTGTACTCTTTGTGAACACATCTCATTATAACGGTGCACACAAACATTTGTGGAGTCCTGAATATGGAGAAAAGATATAAATGTTAACTCATTCGTGGCTAGCCGCATCTGTAGCGCGAATGAGTTAATCTCACTGTGCATGCAACCATTGTTATTGTGAACAGTACCAGCAGCTGCACACACATGGGGGTTAAACAATAAGTACAGGATAGAAAAACTAAAATGGGTGGTTATCAACTACTATACTAAAACTCCGTAAACACATTCCAAGTTTAACTCGTTCAAGATGAACGGCCACTATCTGGAAGCCATTTGTCATGAATGAGTTAACCTTTTGTGTGTTGATAGTGCTTTTGGCTCCAGTAGCATTTGGCTCTTGAAGCAAAAACTGCTACCAACATTCAAAGGCTTCACAAATTGTTTGGTCTACATTACAATTCTAGAAATTAAAAAAATAAAAGTGATACATTTATCTTTTGCCGATTCGTGACCCGCACACAGCAAAACAATTATCTCAAGATATGCTCATAATCTTTATCTTAATTTCACTTATTTATACTGTGGAATACAATCATTACTGGCCTGTATAAAATCCCAAACACTCGCCAAGGATCAAGGGAAATTATCCCCTTTAACAAAAACAATAGAAATGAATAGAACCAATCAATGTAAACCTGATCAAATACAGCAAATCTTGAATATTGATATGGGTAGATTTCTAAGAATACAAAACAAAGGATATTGACAAATATATAAGCAAAAGTCTAATTTTCACCCCAAATTTAAACTACCTGATTAGAAACCTGAAGCTGATCAAGAAACTCAACCCCTTGTGCATATGGCTACTGGTGGTGTTCACAGTACCAATGAATGCAAGAAAATGGGGATTAACTCTACAATCTTTGTCAGCTCTTCATTCCAGAAAAGTGAAAAATCTTCAAATAATAGTTTGTGTCATCTGATACACAGTAGCACAAGGAATGGGGTGTCAAAGATACCTGATACATTATTAGTTTTTTATGCTAGTTTCTGTATTTCTGATCGTTTCTTTTTCATTTGTATTGTTAAAAAGACTAATCAAGAACTAAAAAAAAATTGTACAAACCAAATGGTTATGGATTAAAAAATAAATTAAAAAAACCCAACCAATCCGCTCTCAAAGTCCAATGTTTCACCCACCTGCGAATGCAGCCACCAGTGACTGGCCGCCTGCACAAAAAGACACGTCAGTAGCAGTTTTTGTCACGATGATTCCTTTAATCACGACAACCTGCTACCGACAGCCAAAGGGTTACAACATTGGTCATACTGCTATGAGAGCCAAAAGCTACACAAAGCTTAAACCCTCTGTCAAACAAATATGAGGGAACACAAAATAAAAAATGCCCAGGCCCTATGACTTCGGCAAGGGTGGGGCAAACAAACAAAACTTGCATCCGTTGTCGGGATTTTGGTCTCGGCTTTGTGAGCCGTCTCCCTGAACCCCCTTGTACATGCAGCCACTGGCACTGTCAACAGTGTGTGTGGTACTGTTAACAGCCAGTCAGTGTATGGCACTGCAAACAGTACTGGTGACTGCATGTGTAAGAGGGTGAAACAGAACCAAAAAGTCGGTGCGACGACAAACCAAAACGGACTAGGTAGTGTCGCCTCTCAGCCGACATGAAAATGCTCTTCACTCCTCTGACTCATGAAAAAACGTGGCCAAGGCTCACACTTGCTGACCTTGCAACAAGTGGCATTTGTGACCATGCAAGGCTGGAAGCCACCAAACAAAACGCTTCTGCAGCAACAAGCCTCAGGGGAAGAGGCTGTGAAAAACGGAAACAACACCAGACAGCGAAGGCCGCAACCCTGACGCCATCTCTCATACAGCCACTGTCTCCTGCTCCATGTTGGGCTTGCGGTAGTTAGAGGTCTCCACATTTTCGGCATGGTTGGTGTTGGCAGCAGCATTGGGGTTGGGTGTCAGGGGGGGGAGGGGTCGCTGACAAGCACAGACTGACTCTCCCCCGCATGAAAGGTGGGGCTGTACAAGCGTGCCGCAGTGCCCAATGTGGTTGGGAGGGGGGTACGGGCGCTGGTTGTTGCGCCTGGCTGACCGCCGCTGTCGCCTCTCCTCCAGCATCATTTGTATGCGATGAACCTTGTCACGCATGGCTGCTTCCTCAGAGGTGTTCTCGTCGGGGAAGAATCGGCGCGCCTCAGAACCCGCCGTGCGTGGGGGCGCGGCCTGGTGGGCTGGCCGAGTCATGTGACCAGAGGGCTGGGCTACAAGAAGGTCATGCAGGATGTGCAAGATAGTGTTAACGTCACAGCGGGGGCGTCCACTCACGTCCTGCAGGCGAGGGTCAAGAGTACCTGTTAAAATAGAAAACCCAGCTGCTTATTCACACTTTGAGCACATTGTACCCTAGGGTTCAAGGGTGGTGCCAGGATAGTTTGGCCTATTTCTAGTACATACTGCTCTCATAAACATCCCCCCACCCCATTTCCACACCACCATCACCAAAAGAAAAAATGTCAAATTTGCCAACTCGTTAAAAGACAAAAATCACTAAAAATTCACAGTTATAGATCTTTGGTAAGTGATATAAATGCAAAAACTTGAAAAAATGTCTGGTCTGTGATTCTGGACCTTACATAAGGTCCAAAATCTCAGATCAGCACATAAATGTCTTGTCAGGGACAATGCCACTCACCAGAAAATGTTCCCGAGTACACTCCCTTGCCCAAGTGTTGCATGGAGTCAATAACAGCCCCTGGGGAGGGGGGAGGGGAGGGAGGTGGAGTCGGGGGCATGGAGGGCGCAGACTGGCTGGGGACCGGCCCTCGCGTCTGTAACTGAACAATACGCAACAAACACATTATGCATTTTGTAAAAAAATAATAATAAGCGTACAATTATTTGTATCCTTATTATGATTAACCCTTTCAGCACCAAGTTCCCATTTCTCAAATTTTGGAGGTGTTGCCTACTGAGTATGTACCAGTTGCAGGAGACAGATTGACCATGATAATTCAAGGGTAGTGCCAGATAAGCTTGGCGCCTTCAGGCGCCAAGCTAATCTGGCACTACCCTTGAATTATCATGGTCAATCCATCTCCTGCTGTAGGGACTTGGAACTAAATGGGTTAATATTACACTAATAATAAATACTACTACTGCTACTATTGTTGACATAAGCTTGCACAAAGGGTATGTAAAAACAAGAAAAATTATCAACTACATTCAAAATGTGTGGAGGAAAAGGTGCTTTCTGCCTAGCGGGTCGAATAAAGTTTACTGAACTGAATCTAGTTTAATTGAATTTGAACCAGCCAAACAAAGGGAGATCACCAAACATGAACATAACTACCGCAATGATGATATAATTATGGGACTACAAATTTATACACAATTGCTTCCCTTTAGCGATAAAAGGCGTAAAACCATGTGAAAGCAACACATTCTGCTCACCCTCTCCTGCGAAAATCTCGTCAGCTCCTTCAACTTCTCTGTCAAGTTATGGCTAGCCTGAACCAGGGACACAGGGTTCACTGCGGGGACGAACGCAGAACGCGCAACCCCCGAAGTTGGCCCAGCCGTTGCAGGGGTGGTGGTTGCAGTGCTTGGTCTTGGTGGGGCGGGGGATGAGGGAGGGGTCAGCTGACTGGGCTGATTCGGTTGAACCCGTGATGGCACGGTTGACAGCTGAAGTTGAACGAACATCAGGTGTTCTCCCAGGCGAATGGCCAGAGTTAATGGCGCCTTGCCGGACAGAAAGTCGCTCACCTGTAGAGAAAAAAATAGCGCGTAAATACAACAGAACACGAGATAAATTACAAACATTTTGTAATCCGATGTTTTCTAAAAAAATGTTATACAGGTACGCTTCAGAATGGCATGCTTCAGAATATCGCAAAATCATGCAGTCAAGTTTGTACCTCCAAAGTTGATTAGCAAAAAATAATCAGCCAGAGGACTTTTTTTCACAAGCCCATGTCAGATTCGCACCACATAAATGCAGCCTGACTTTATAGCTCCTCAGGTTGACATGTACATGTATGTCCTATTCACTTTTATACTCATGTGTTTATGTGCACTACACACACACACGACAGACTTCTTGCAATTTCAAGAGGCTCTGCATAGATCATACTCCTAGCACATGATGTTTAAAAAATTATAAACTGATACCACAATGCAGTTTTATTTCATGCATGATGGAAGACATACCTGTGAATCTGACAAGTTCTGGAGCGCCTGGATGACACCATGTTCTGCACGATGCGACTGCAACACAGGGAGAAAAAAAAACAACACTTGATAAGCATGCTATTCATAAACTAATATGATGCTGAACTAGTATCTATCACAAAATTGTCATTTTCAACTTTTGCAAAATGGCAAGTCTTTTTCAAGAGTGTATATACCCCGCAAAGTGCCATGAATTGTTTTCTATTCCGATAATCCAAAGTATCATAACCCTTTGTCACGAACAACATCCCCACCTCTCTATGTCCTAATCAGTAGTAACCGCACCCCCGCCCCCACCCGCCTTTCAAAATCTCCATGTATTTTTCTTCGGACAATAAGAGGATTCTTATTTCTTAACACTTCTTTTAAATGTCTCACTCTCTCCTTCTGTGAAATTTCACTGGTGCCGTCGATAAAACCAGCGGCAAGGATAGATCCTCATAAGCCCCGCAGGCTATGCCTGCGGGAGCTCATGAGGATCTATGCCTCTCGCAGGCCGGCGGGACCAGAACTAGGTTCAGACATGCCTTTGCCCGTATGGGGGAACTGGCATCATGAGATCTGTGGAAACTGGGTTAGGACAAGCAAGGGCCATTGCTCGGTCAATAACCTTACGGGGGCGGGGGCGGGCGCGTGACCCTTTTGCAAAACAAGCAAGGCGCATGAGCATCTGTGCCCCTTAACTCCTTCGCTGCCAGTGATTGGGAGTTGCGCGTCTGAAGCCACTGCACGCTGACCGACACAGAAGAAAGACACCGCGACTGAGATCAAACAGGCACAAACATGACCCACAAGAGACATAAATCCTCATGAGCCCCCGCGAATGCGGGGGCTCATGAGGATTTATGTCTCTTGCAGGTGGGGTAATCGTTCGCCTCGCGCCGGCAGTTGCGCGGTTCAAGACGGAACCTGACACTAGGTTCTGACATGCAAGGGCTATCGCCGGTTCGCTTATTGATTTGCACCTGTCTGCGTAACAGTTTATAGGTGAGATCATCCCCGCGTTTATAGGAGGATGAGTCATGCTCGCCTGACCAGTCTCCACGCCCCCGTAACAATCTCCCGTTCCACCTAACGGTACGGATAACGTGTGCATCTAAAAAATTAAAGATTCGCCAATGCGGCCATCAACCCTTTCGTTTGCCGAATGACGCAGATAAGCGTTTCTGGATTTTTTTTTTTTTTTTTTTTTTTTTTGGGGGGGGGGGGGGGGGGGGGGGGGGTGTTAATACAACGCCGTCCAAGATACGCTGATTCAAAGCGGCTTCAGCAAGAGGTATTGATGACTGCGCCGAACACGGATCTCTATACCTCTTGCAGCACTTTTGTGGTGTTTTGTTGTTTTTTTTCCTTCTCGCCAGTGCCGATAGTGTTAAAGACAAATTAAAGTCGGTATCAACATCTAGAACACTAGGCCACTCACTGCATGCGTGTGTGCTCGGCTAAGATTACAGTCAAATAAGCGTGTGGCAGTCTGTGAATTCGGACGTTAGGGCCATGAAGCCGCCGTACGGTCCCAAAGCAAAGACCAGCACACACGAGCTCTTTAACTGCTTATATCAATCACACACGATCAAATGACAAAACATATATCATTTTCTTTCAAATCCTGCCACTTGACCAGAAAGTGACCCTTTAACTGTCTGTAGCGCTTTTTTGTCGAGGTGATTCCTCAGTGCACGAATCACCTCAAGAAAAGACACTACCGACAGACAAAGGTTAATTTTCGATCCACCTTTTTCTCTATCTGTTCGCGGCAACATCTGCCATTTCTGGTTGGTTTTTGTTGTTGTTTTCTGTGGGGTTTTGTTTTCATGTTTTGTTTTCCATAAAATCTTGTCCACAAATGTCATGATGTCACAGATGCACGAGTGAATCATGCTCCGTGGGTGGCTGATTTTTATTTTATTTATTTATTTTTTTACAGAAGTTTTCTCACACTCTGTCCCACGCGCAAATTCGCATTTGATTATGTAACAAATAAATACTCAGGTAATCGTCCAGTCCAACACCTGGGGAAATCGAAAAAATCCTCCTTCCCCATCAATTTAATGCTAAAACACTGTGCTAGTCTCACGCGCAAATATAATCAAAGCATTCGTGCACTTTTATCTGCTGATGCAAAAATAATAGGCACGACTGACACCGTGGGCGTTGCTCTGTTACCCGCGTGACAGCGCCGAACACGGAAATTCAGTTGTTAACCGGCCTGTGACACTGGAACGTAACCCCTTCACTGCCGGAACACAAGCAACAACCGAATGCAAGAGGCATAGATCCTGACCCCCTGCAATTGCGGGGGCTCGTGAGGATCTATGCCTCTTGCTGAACTATGGGTTTATATCCAGGTTTCTTGGACAGCACTATTACGACGATTTCCACAACACAATCTCGGTTTACTGGTAGTGATGTGGGGGGGGGGGGGGGGGGGGGGAGGGCGGGGGGGAGGGGGTTGCGGGGGGAGGGGGTTGAGGGGGATCGAGTCTCCGGCCACGAGGTTCAAAACTGCAGACCAGGCTTTAGATGCATGAATGAGCTTAATCCTGCGCCAGCCACTAAGCAAGGTGCTCATTTAGTTGCTGGCGCAGGACTAAGCTCATTCCTGCAAATGGGCCCAGCACAGCAGTTAACCCTTCGGAATACACCAGTTTGTGAAATAAGTGTGACTAAAATAGTTCAAGGGTAGTGCCAGAGCCAAGCTATTCTGGCACCACCCTTGAACTAAAGCCATTGGTCTGTATCCTTATCTGTAAGTACTATAATGTAGCTTGCATATATATGGCAGTGTACAAATTTGAAGCTTTTAGCCTCAGTATGATATGGGTTAAGTTTGCACTTGCTCTACAACAATCAGTACGCCCACACTGCAACGACCCTCCCCTCCCCTCCCCCCCCCCCACCCCTCTCCTGCCTACGGCTGGGAATTCCAAGCACTCCACAACAGCTGGTATGATGATCACTACCTTCTCCAACCAAACAGTACTTGCAAGATGGGCAGATCATCGTGAGCCCCTGAAATGCATAGGCAGACTAGGGCTATATGCTAAATTGTGGACGCGCGTGATAAGGGTTCGTGAAATGCCTCTGTGCGTCTCAAGCCAGTGAAACTGGAACGCGTTTGTTGCAAAGAAAACCCCAGCAAAGAAAGACGCGTACACAGGACAACACGCTTAACACAGGACGCGTTACAGCAATTTATTACATTGTTTGTGGCATTACACTAACGTAACGGCAGTGTGTAGCACTAGTAGAATAGGACGTAGAGAGCAGCAGCAGCAGCAATGGGTGCAAGAGACATAAACGCTCATGCAGTCGCGGGGGCTCATGAGGGTTTATGTCTCTTACAGTCGTAGTTATGCAGATGAACCCACCAGCCAGTTACAAAAATAAACTTTTCTCGGATCTAAACAAAACACCCCTCCTCCTTCCACCTGTAAGTCCACATCTAACTCTATGTTCCTGAAAAAGCCACCGACGTTTCAGCCTGCTGGTGCAAAATATACATAAACTCTACGGGCAAAATATGATCCCACTTCTCCACGCCCGAGTGCCGCGTGCTTGGGTTTTCCCATCAGGTAACTAAGAGTCAGCGTCGGTAAAACAAAGAACCCGTTCGATCGACATTTTCCAACAGCTGCGGTTAGTCATAACGAGTGATGTAGTGTGTCATTCTAAGTGTCAGCAAAGTCCACCCGCAAGAGGCAACAGAGTCTCATGAGCTCCCCCCGAAACTGCGGGGGCTCATGAGGCTATGTTGCCTCGTGTTGGTTTACGTACGTGTCTTCCTTTGACGGAGAGGGCAAGGTGATTTGGATTTAGGTTCAATGTGTGTGTGTGTGTGTGTGTGTGTGTGTTTGTTTTATCAAAATGTGACATTTGTACATTTTTATAACGGCTGACGTGCATAGGTAGTAAATAAGCGCTGGCGGACTCGTAAAATGCACTGATTCTTGTGCATTAACCCTTTCCATGCCAGGGATTGATTGTACATTGCTTAACGTCCCGACAGCAACAAGGCTTTCTCAGGACGTGCCAGCACTGCTTGTGAAAAACAAAACAAAAAAACAACAGAATATTGAATGTATGTCGCCAGCCGGTCCACTACGTTAAATAAACCTACAACATGGGGCCTAAATAAAGCTAAAACCATTTGGCAACACACATCCAATATCAAGAGCTACAGGCAGTGCAGACAGTAGGAAGAGTTTTAAAAAGGCAAATACAGATGAATGGACATCGGGTAGACAGAAACACATGCCCCCAGAATAGAAAGGAAAACCCACCCTGTGGGGCTGACCAGGGTGACCCTGGGAACTAAAAAGTACCTAACCCCACCCAAGTCCCCCAGGGCAGACCCGGGTGGGGTCCATGCCAGGGAACGCGTTATGGTGTGTTTGCTACGTCACCGCTAAAGAGCCTCAAACGTCCCATGACATGGCCACTAAAGTCAGCAAGAGGCATAGCCGGATTTTTTTTTACGAAGGCTCAAGAGGATCTATGTCTTTTGCGGTTGGATCGTGTTCAGTCACTGTGACGGCAGTGAATGTGTTAACTTGATTTGAAATTGTATGATCGTCATAACGGTAATAAATATTAGTATGACCGCCCCAACATTTTGACTGTTAGTAGTATTATGATCTTCTTTTTTTTTTTTTTTGTCTCTTGTCGACGGCCTATACCCGGGTAGGGGTGACAAGCGTAAGTAAGCAAGTATTACGATCCCCAAAGGCTGCATTTCCCAGGTGTCACCTAACGACTATGTACCAACTGTAGGAGATAGATCGACCATGATAATTCAAGGGTGGCGCCAGATAAGCTTGGCGCCTAACGGCGCCAAGCTTATCTGGCACCACTCTTGAATTATCATGGTCGATCCATCTCCTGCTGTGGAGCGTCGGGGTTAACTGGGCTGAGTCGACCTTTGCGACAAAACTTTCACACTTACGTAGGGGAAAAAAGAAATGGCCATGCCGCTAGCTAAGCAAATCGGGCACTAGCATCAAACTACCAATCAGACATTATTCTGGAACTATCATGGCTGATGTTCGGCAGGTTGTCAATAGTGCTTAGTAGGGTAACCTGAAAAGTCGACCAACATCGACAAAGCGGGTCACTGCCCTTAGCCACAAATTATCGAGTGGGGGTTTCTGGTTGAGTAGTTCGATAACCTGGACAAAACCTTAAAAAAAATAAAATACCCGAAACATCTGGTGTTTTGTTTTATATAATAAATGGCTTGGTCGGTCATGCACGCACTTATTGGTGAGCTCATCACCACCACAACCACCACCACCACCATCGTCGTCGTAGCCTCTCGCCGTACACCCCATTCCCAGCCACACCCCAACAACATTTCTGAATGTCTGAGCCACTCGACGAAGCTGACTGTGGTTTGTTTTCACTGATAGTGACGATGCTGCTATATACGTCATTGATATAGTGACGCAACACCCGAAGTAACACATTCGAGGCGTGCCGCATCCGGATACGCGGCTTTACGCCGGATTCATCACGGCTCGAATGAGTTAAACGTCGGGCCGAGGACCGATTATGCCAACAGGAAAGAGGCGCAGACCCTCATGAGCCCCTCGCATATCAGCTGCCGGGTCTCATGAAGACCTATGTCTCTCAATTCCGATTACCGTTCCTTTAGACCTTTGCTGCGAAGCATCGTTACTTGACTAAAAAGTCTGTGGGTGGTTCCAACGCCAAGGTGCGGCGGGTGTGCCGATCACTCTGGCCTTCATTAAACTGAAAGGACGGGATGCTGCAGAGGCGTTGGTGTTGTTCCCGCTGCCGCCACCGCCGCCGCGGCTGTTGTTGCTGTCGCGCGGGCTGACGTCACCGCGAGCACAGCATATCGTCAACACGCGTTGTAAACACTGCCCGACTTTTTTTTCCTTGAAAATTTCCGCCTACAGCCGGCATTGCTCTTTCGCGAAAAGACGTGTGACGTCTCTTTCAAAACTACAAAGATCTAAACTCCCACGCTCTTCAAAAGATGTAGATCCTCATGAGCTCCGCATTCGCGGGGGCTCATGAGGATCTATACCTCTTGCTCGCTCAAATTTACATCAAAAATTTCCTCAGGCGGAGAAGTCATCAAGTGTTCAGCCTAAGCCTTCTTTTACTCATTTTCGCTGCGAGCTAAGACGAACAGTTTTCTCTTTGGCACTGAATGGTTGTTGTGAGCGTCACTGCTGTACGCGAAACAACCACACCTTCAACAAATTAACGACGGCTGTGAAGGACAATTTTACACTTTAAAAAAAAAATAACACGCATTGTGACGCACCTAGGGTAGTGCATTGACGGTCATTTGCGTTAGAATTGTGTCACATTATTCAGAGGGACGCACGTAACATACACATCTACGTACAAAAATAAGTGATGTTAGATGTTAGGTTCAATTTTTTTTTTTTATAAATCAGTTAGGACGCGCCTAAGACACTTTCGTGACTTCACTAGCCAACTTCGTAACATTATGACTGGTCAGTGCGTTAAACCCTGTGTGTGTCGGTAGCGACTTTTACTGACAAGCAAATGGTTAAAAACACACGCCACACGGAGTGGGAAACCATGTTCGGAAAACAGGCCTGCCTAGTGTAGGGAAACCCCATCCAGTTTGCAAATGTCGCTGCAGCCGTCACTGGTGACGAAGGAGCGGCGAGGGCGGCGGTGGTGGTGGCCGTGTAATGCGCTAAGAGACTTTAGATCGATGAGGCATAGTGCTAGAAGTGACATTTGTGACAGCGAACACCCACTGACCTGCACTACGAGAGGAAGACTCGACGCAAAGATGTGTGAACACTCCTAGCAAAAACTGAAAAGCTAAAGTTGATGCTTGATTTCAATTTGGATCGTCACGTTAGTTTCAGTTGACAAGTTATATTTTTTCGGTGCCAGGAAAAATGTAAAGCCTTTGACTGCTGCCAGCGAGAGGCATAGATCCTCAAGAACCCTTGCATCCGCAGGGGCTCATGAGCATCTATGCCTCTTGCAGACGCAAAACTGAGTCCACAAGGGCGCAATGTCTCTAAAAGATGGTTGAAATGTTATGGCTGAAAAGAAGTCCAGGGAGGATGTATGCCCGGTACTGATGCTGGAAGGTTCTTCTCTGCAAGAAAACCAATCGATAGGGTGTGCCACGTATGAACGTGAGTCGAGTGCGTATAGCCGCCGAGGCCTGGCCGTAGGCTACAAATTTTGTGAATGGAGTAATGAAGTCATCTCGCTATCGATCGGCTGCGTCGGAGTTTCCCAGCCCTGCCTATAGAGTATTGACGTTTACACTGAACTTTCAACTGCCCCGGCAAATGGCCCCCTAGTGCATGCAGCCATCGGTACTGTAAACAGTGTGTATGTGTGTGTGAGAGAGAGAGAGAGAGAGAGAGAGAGAGAGTGTGTGTGTGTGTGTGTGTGTGTGTGTGTGTGTGTGTGTGTGTGTGTGTGTGTGTGTGTGTGTATGTGTGCGTGAGAGAGAGAGAGAGAGAGAGAGAGAGAGAGAGAGAGAGAGAGAGAGAGAGAGAGAGAGAGAGAGAGAGAGAGAGAGAGAGATGAACAAATAAAAATGGGGCAAACTGATGTCATCACCCCCACCCCAATACGAGGTGTATGAAAAATGAAAGCGAGAATGCGGCTAGTATGACTAAGTCACATCTGGCGCACGCATTCATTAATCTCCGTTCCTGTAATCACTTTACAAAGGCCGTCTACTTAGTCTGCGGGATTGGCACAGTGATAATCGCTGCGTCCTTCATAGCATATAAATATCACAATATCGTAACCGTTTCGGCTTCACTGATGTGATATGAAGGAGGACACAGCAAATACTTTGTCTTATTAACCCATTTACTGCCAGTGGATGCATGCTGTGTTTCTCAGACATCGTCGCCAGTTCAACGGGGGCTCATGAGGATCAATGCCTCTTGCAGAGCTCAGTTTCTTTCGGCAGTAATGGGATTAAGGCTCTGCTGACAACGCACTCGATCACACCTGGACACTACGAGGAATCATCGCCCTTATCGATCTACGGCGCGTGTCTTTGGGTTTTTACCAGGGACATCGTGCAACGAACTGCTCGCTACTAGCGAGGGCGCCGTACGACGTAATAATGCCAGCCATTCACAATTTTCAGATTGATTCACGGGCAAGCCTCCAGCGCAATAGCGCGGCCAGCTGCAAGAGGCATAGATCCTCGTGAGCCCCTGCATTCGCTGGGGCTCGTGAGGATCTATACCTCTTGCTCGGGGAGGGAAGGCGGCAGGGGATTTCATACCCTAGTCCGATTTTCTTTTGATAGAATGCAAGTGCGGACACGAATCAGCTTATGAAAGAAAATAACTTACAGCAGTTCCGCTCTCCATGTTGGGACAGAGGACAATACGACTGGAGTCCGTGACTTCGTTATCCTGTAGACTCCCTTCCTTCAGCACTCTGAAACACACACAATAAGAACACGGTCATACAATTGTCACAACAACAAAAAAGCGCAAATTTGGATGATCAGGAAGAGAACTGATACTCAACAGCCCAAGCCTCTTGGTTCATGTGATCGATGCATCTTGCACATGGCAATGCAGCACAATGCCGACCGCTCCCTCCCGCCACCCCTCCCCTCGCAAACTAGGAGCACAGCCGTTTCAACAACATCTACCAGTGCCGCATATCGACTAGGTTCAACCACCTTCCGCAGCCGAGAACACTCACACCTCAAAGCAAACAGCACCATGATCATAATTATCTGTCTACCACGAGCAACTCACATAAACATCCGAGGGAGAGAGGGAGGAAATTAAGTGGGTCACTTGCGTGGGTTCGGCATTCCGGCTTGTGGTTTATTGCCCTCTTGCAAGCTGTTCTACAAATACATACAATCACAAGCTGAAACCGTGATGATCTCCTCCAAGAAACATAGATGGAAACTATTCCCGGCCCTCTGTTCCACACATAAATAAAATCACTCGCGAAAACCGGATACTCTCCTCCAAGAAACATAGATGGAAACTATTCCCGGCCCTCTGTTCCACACATAAATAAAATCACTCGCGAAAACCGTGATACTCTCCTAAAAAAACAGAGATGAAAACTAGACAAGAGGAATCTGCCGCCTGCAAGCTTTTCCTTAAATACACGTACACTCTCAGGCGCTGAAACAGTGACGACTTCCTCTGACGAACACAGATGTAAATTGAACAGCAAAAGGCGGGAAGCCGCTTGCCGTCCAATGTTCCGATGTCCCCCAGCAGAAAGCTCACGAGAATCTATGTCTCGCAGAAGACAACTTGTCTGCTAAAGAAGTGTAGTGGACTAGTGCAACGACACGGAAACACTGCCAAATTGACTGACTGACTTGCCCAAATGCACACGATATAAATTTCAAAATATAACATTGTGCTGGTCTGTGATTTTGGACCTTACAAGGTCCAAAATCACAGAACAGCACACAATTTTAAACAGTAAAAATTCCTGCACGCAAGAGGCGGCATCGAAAGTCACAGACTCGCACAAGTTGCGGCAGAAGGTCCTGAGAACGCACGCCCTTCAAGTTCAGCAGGCGCCCACGTCCCGCACGCTGCCAGAGGCCGATGAGGCTCTATCCCTTTTCAGCTGCCGAATGCGTGTCGTTGTTTATAAGTTCCCTTCCCCAAAATAGACCGCAGAATGTGTGTGGCTGCCAAAACTCGGCAGGTACAGCGGGTCTACAACCGTGAACATATCACGTTCACCGTTTTCCACCTTTTTTGACAGTTTGCAAGATAACGCGAGCCGCACTCCTGACGAGCGACCTAAAACAAAACTTTACGTGTACACAAGCGCGGCTAGAAAACACAACAGCAGGCAGGTTTGTTATTTGTCGTTGACGCCTACACACATCGCTGGATCAGTGGCTGCGTTTAAAGTCTATAAAAATGTTCGTTTGCATCAGAACCTGTCTTAGCGATTAGTTTATTACCTGTAATTAAGGCCATCGTTTGGGTGGCTGTTGTAGCCACTTAAATGGTGATCTTTAATGATAGGTGACACTTCTTGCCCCACAACCATATCAACAATGATAGTTCAAGGGTGGTGCCAGAATAGCCTGGCGCCAAGAGGCGCCAGGCTATTCTGGCACCACCCTTGAACAACCATGGTTCAGCCGTTTTTGGTTATAGCGTATCCGCGATGCGTGGGGCTAAGTCTAGATTGTGTGGGCAAACTAGAGGGGATTTCGCGTCAGGAAGCGAGGGCTGTTTTTACAGGCGTTTCCGTGCATCGCTGATCAGCCGGGTAACGAGGATGTTACCATGGCATTTCAAGTGATTTTGCACCCCCCCAAAAAAGGGTGCTATGTGAGTGTGTGTGTGTGTGTGGAAAGTGTATGCACTAGTCGTTAGCGCGTGTGTATGTGTGTGTGCGTGCGTATGTTTGTTCGTTAGTTTGTGTAAGGTTTGTTCGTTAGTTTGTGTAAGTGTGCATGCACGCGAAGTTGGACTGATGCGTGCATTTGCACGTGCAAGTGACATGATGAATATTTCACGCCACTAAACCAGAAATACACAAAATCTACCACATTATCCCTACTTTCCTGCTATGCCTGATACATAAAGCAGATAATGTGCAGCATTTAGCAGTTTTAGCAAAGCACAGAAATACGGCACTAATTGGCTCTCAAGGCTCCAGAATTACAGCCCATGCCCCAAAACCCACCTGTTTTCACTAAACAATATCGGCCTTTCAGCGATCACGTTTTTCTAAATATAGCCTTAGTCCTAGATAAGCACTTATTGGTTGGTTACAGTAGGTTGGTTTTATTCCAGTGTAAGTGGCCGGTAGTGATATACATAACCGAATAAACCCTTCTACATGAAGCCACCAATACTGTTTACAGTACCAGTGGCTGCATGCACAAACCCTTCATTTCATGCTGATACACCCAATGCTTGAAATAGATATGACTATGATAGTTCAAGCGTGGTGCCAGAATAGCTTGGCGCCTGAGGCGCCAAGCTATTCCGGCACCACGAGCTATCCTACTATCTGTAATGTAGCCTTCATAGGACAATAAGCGTTCTGTTTAAAATCATACTCAGTATGAATGGGTTAAATGAATAGCCCACTGTAGGCGGACAGATAAGAAGTCGGCCACTTCAAGCACTGCCCTAAAACAACCTCATGTAATCTACGCACAGGCTTATGCCGTAGGTTACGTACGTACCATTTTCAAACGTCTAATTAACGCACTCTCTCTCTCTCTATAACTGCCGCCGGCACGCTTTCAAATCCACTACGCCTGGTCTGGCAGATGGAAAGCGTGTGTGGCAGGGAGAATTGTGTGGTCTGTGAATTTGGACATTATGGCTTCAATCCGTATAGTCCAAATTCACACACCAGCACACAACTCAGCTCGTTTAGTGATCCTCCCACTCTCTTTCCCTCCGTGTGTGCCAACATTCACTTGGCTTGCAATCTACAAGCAGGAAACGTGTGGGGGCGAAGGGGGAGTAAATGGGGAGAGGGCGGAGGAGATAAGAGGGTGATGGGGGGATGGATGGATGGGGTTCGTGGGGTACAAAGGTTTACTTCTTAGAAAGCGGAGGTGGCCCTCTTAAAATTCTCTCCTTAAAATCCAGTTTTGCGTGTAACCACGTTTTTTACATACGTAATCCGAGGCAACCACCCTCGGTCTAGTGTGCCGGTCTGTGATTTTGGAACTTACGGCTGTAAAGCCGTAAGGTCCAAAATCACAGACCAGCACACATTACCTTGCTGACAGCACCATACCCGACGACTAGACGAAAATCAGACATTAAAAATCTATTTTCTGACGCATTCGGGAGATCGCGTGTCGTTTCGCCCAACTGTTTCTGAAAATAGCAGGCCACGCCACAGTGCGCACTGCGACTGAAAATAAATTAAAAGCCAATTATATATCTTCGTACACTCAGCATGCCCACCGCACAGTCTGAGCCTGAATTCATTAAAGCGACCCCATGGCCAAATATTGGTAATTCTGAGAAGGAGAACGGATCCATAGTAAAAACCAGACCAATATTGATACGAGACAGAAAGGAATTCTAGGAAGACTTCTGATGAGTGAGGTGAAGCGTGTCAGGGCTTTTTTTCTGTGCGGCAGAGATCTCATCTTGACTGAACTGAACTGGTGATGTTGCACTGAGCTAGTCAGGAAATGCAGCCAGCGTGAGGTTCGCCCTCGTTAAACACGCTCTAATTTTACTTATATTACAGATAGATAGCGTATTATAAAGCCACGTATCCGAATATAGCATGTCTCGATCGTGTTAACCTATTCAGCCATGTAACGAGAGGCAGAGCGACCATGATAGTTCTAGTGTAGAGCCACCACCCTCGAACTACCGTGGTCAGTATACCCTGTAAAACTGTAATATAGTGTTCAAGCTAAAAAGAAACACTTCTAAATGTGGCATTTCAACTTTTAAGTGCACTCTCTAAAAAGCGCTCATAGTTAAAAGAGCTCGAGTTCTATTACAATTTGAATAGAAACATGATAGTAAAAAAATAAAAATGCTAAGAGCCTATTTCAAGACTATTACGATCTAAAAAGATAGCATTGAGATTATTCAAACAAAGTTTATCTTTACTGGATCTTATCTTGGGGTACTAGCACATATAGTTCGTCGATAAAATGGGCCTAGTTCCAATGCACTGTTATATTTTCTCCGCCTTCTGCGCTGTGCTATTATCGGTCGGTGGAGGCTGCGTCACAACTAGGTATAGATTGCTTTCTCAGTGTGACACTGCTGCTGGTATAGCGAGGCGGTATTGATTAACGTTAATTCATAAATTTATATTTTATTACTAATTTTCCATAACTAAAAAACGAAATCCTCTCATTACCCCCACCCCCTCCCTCCCCCCCCCCCCCAAAAAAAAAAAAAAAGAACAAAAATTAAAGAAAATAAAAACCAAAACAATAAACAACTCTCTCTCTCACACCTCGTAAGTAACAGAACTACAATAAGCTGCTCTTTTCCTGAAAACAATAATCATTCCAATTTTAATGTATTACAACTGGATATAGAGGCGCCAAGCTATTCTGGCACCACCCGTGAACTATCATGGTCCAGGGGGGGGGGGGGGGGGGGAGTTGAACAAAATAAGAGAAGACTTCACTCAGTAGTGTTCCCACAGAACGCGGCGAACAACATAAAATAAAACACGTGCCATAAAACAACGCGATCGAAGAATGCTCGTGTTCTCTCCCCCCCCCCCCCCCCCCCCCCCTACCCGTGAACCCACGTAATCCAGCCTCCGCCCCCGCTCTATCGTCTTCAGGTTACTGCAGCAGCCGTCTCGCACCCCAGGCATAAATCTAATATTGCGAGGTCTGTGATGTTGGACCTTACGGCTAACGCCGTAAGGTACAAAATCACAGACCTGCATTGGTACCGTCGATTTCTACAAACTCGCCAATATTACGAGCTCATAATGCTGTCATGCCTCGGCTATGACTTTCTTACCCTCCTTTTCACAACGAATGTAAGGACACGTAACGGAGGTGTGCTGCACGCAGCAAGGAGAAAACGTGCATAAGGGCCTTTCATATCACGACATTCAAAATTACTAATTAACTCATTCAGCCCGGCGGCCACATTTCCCAAATTTCGGAGGCATCTAATGACTATGCACCAGTTGCTGGAGATGGATCGACCGTGATAATTCGCCCTAAGGCGCCAAGCTAATCTGGCACTACCCTTGCATTTGACCCGTCTCCTGCTGTAGGGCGTCAGGGCTGACTGGGTTTTAAAAACGAAACGTAAAGCCGGCTAGTCCTTTTGCGCGTCATTATTGTATGACACACCAAACACATTTATAAGGGAGATATCTCTAACGTTACTTAAACCGGTTATTGCGTACAAAAGGTCGCCTTGACCAAGGAACTGCAGGTCAATAACAATAATAGCATTATATAGAGTTGTACGACATACCGAGAAATAATGTGTAATTTAAACTGTAGTTATGTCATCTGAAACAGTGGGCAGCCAGCAAAGCATTCACATTATGTAATTATCTATAGGGTCGCCTGAAAACTTAAAAATATATGTAGTTAAAAATCACGTTACTGAGAGAGAGAGAGAGAGAGAGAGAGAGAGAGAGAGAGAGAGAGAGAGAGAGAGAGAGAGAGAGAGAGAGAGAGAGAGAGAGAGAGAGACTGGCGAACCCGAAAATACATGCTGCTACCAATGACGTCAATGGCTCTCAGGAGGGGTTCGGCGCAAACTATAGTCTGTTTCAGTCTAGCACGACTTGCCAGTTCGCAGCGACCCACCATGCGAAATTACAATCAAGATCGCATGTATCAGCAAGAGGCATAGATCCTCTTGAGCCCCTGGGAGGGGGGGGGGGAAGGGGGGGGGGGCTCATGAGGATATATGCCTCTTGCTGATTTTGATATAGCACAGGCTTCAACTGAAGCCGATGATAATGGCAATATAGTTTCATATCAAATAACGGCTACAGTCAAAAAACCTATAGCGATATCGAAGTCCTGGCAACATTATTCAACACACTGTTGCAGCAGCATCAACTGGGTGATGCAAAACAGTGGCATATCAGCATCACTTACACGCACGCACGCGCTCACACACGCTGAAGAACTGCTAAAACCACTTTCCTCCGTCAAAGTGCGTCACCGCGTGAAAATAATACAAGGCCGGAGTCGTGTCAACTCCAATGACAGCTAACACAATTACCAGCAACTCAGAACAAAACGAACACCCACAAGATATCTACTTGTGTGGTGGTGATTGTGCACTTTATTTCTTCTTCTATTGTGCACTTTTTTTCCCTTCTGTTTAGTTTTAAATATTCAAATATGATTGAAACCAACTGACTATATACCAAAGTTGATTTTAGTTGTAGAAAAAGGATTTTTGTCTCTCTCTGGAAAAGTACAGTGTAACAAGTATATAGTAAGTTGGTGTAAGAAAATGTACAACTCAAAGGGCAAATATAATTTCCGAAAATGTCCCACATTTTTATTTGTGTGCGTTTAACCATTTTTCCCTAACCAACTTACGTGACTCTCTCTGTCTGTCTCTCTCCAGACACACACAATACAAAGCATGAAAAAGCTATCGTATAAAATCTGATCCGGTGAAATGTAACGAAGTCACACAGTGTGGGCGGCACGGCCTACTTGTGAAAGCCTCGAGCATCGCAACTTAGCACCGTTATTTCCAGTCTATAAAAAATATACATCGAACTCTCAGAGCTCCTTCATTCCAAGGACGCAAGAGGCATAGATTCTCATGAGCCCCTGCGTCTGCTCATGAGAGTATGTCTCTTGCAGGCGGATATGTGGCATTGGCTGATGGGGCTTGAGAAGCAAAGACCAGTAAGGATGCGTCTGAGGCCTCTACACAGAAGACAGGGAACGCAGAAGACTATTAATATATTGGGAAATTCTCCACTACAACCTGAAGAAGATCGAAGTCCAGCCACTAGCCTGTCACCGTCTGTTGCAATAAATCCCACTATCACAACGCCAAGGTGTTGTCCACACTAGGGATTATTCAAAGGTGTAGTACATGTAGTAAGCACGTTTCTAAAGACAAGTATACCTGGTGGACACGCCATACACCTTTGTACCCACTGCATGAAATGCACTGCGCGTGATTTCTAAACTTCACTTCCTTAATTGAAAAGGTGACCTAAACCACAAAATTAATGCACCAAGCAGGAGCATTAACCCATATCATACTGAGGCTAAAAGCTTCAAATTTGTACACTGTCATACGCAAGCTACATTATAGTACTTACTTACAGATAAGGATATAGACCAATGGCTTTAGTTCAAGGGTGATGCCAGAATAGCTTGGCGCCAGAGGCGCCAAGCTGTTCTGGCACCACCCGTAAACTATTTCAGTAAAACTTATTTCACACACTAGTGTATTCCAAATGATAAGGATTAACCGAAGAAAGACACCCCCCCCCCCTACCCACCCCGAATGTTTCCTTTTTAAAACATTTAGTCCCGATGAACTACAACTGGAGATGGGTCGACCATGATAATTCAAGGGTAGTGCCAGAATCATTGTTGAATTATCTCCTGCAACTGTCGCTAGGTGACAGCTCTGAAATTTGGGAAATGCAGCATTGGAGTTAAATAGACTGTTGGCAGTGATTTTTGCCAGTCGAGTTTATTCCTCAGAAAAAGCGCTAACGACAGCCAAAGGGTTGACAAAAATCTTCTCTTGTGCTGTAGGAAAATCTAAACTTTATGATACAAACTCTATATCCCCTGCGGGTCGTGATTCACTCTTATCTGTTGCGCGTGACAAATCGCTTTACCTTTTCGACCATCGGAATTTGAATATGAATAAAAGGGTGTGGGCAGACGGGGCGCGGCGAAAAGGCCACTGTCACCTTGTACGTCAACTTTCTGCTGTTAAATGCAGACCTTTAACTTCTGCGATCGACCAACTCCGCCGCAGGAGTAACACTGGTGCAGATTGATTAAAGCTCTGTAGTAAGGCCACAGTCGCGTTGTACGTCAACTTTCTATCGTTAATTAAAATCTACCTTTAATTAAACTGAGCAGCCAGAGTAGACTTCTAACTGCACAGCCAACGACCTCGTCTGCAAGAGGGACACAGGTGTAGACTGACCTAAGCAAGAGGCGCAGATCGTCGTGAGCCCCCGCTACTGCGGGGGCCCATGGAGATCTATGTCTCTTGCAGTGGGAAGCTTCTTGCTGCGAGTACGCATTGTCAACTTTCTTATCTTCTGACTGAACACCCAATATCCCGCTTTCCAGGCGGAGAATAAGGGTGTAATTGCACTCTGGTCGCCGTGAACCTCTGCAATTTGCGGAGGCTTATGAGGATCTGTGCCCTTTGGAGAGTGAGGGTCACACTTTGTGCAGATAAGACGTACGTATCGTGTCTCGTTAAACGGAGACACTTCCTGATAAGTTCGGCACTTCGTGACGCGCAGTTTTTTGGCTTTGCTTCTGTTCCCGTAAGATAGCTGTGTTTTACTTTGAATTTTTTTGGGGGTGTGTGTGTGTGGGGGGGGGGGGGGGGGGGGTCGTGATGTATACATGACACTGTTTGATGGTCTGTGATTTTGGACATTACGGCTTCTAGCCGCAATCTCCAAAATCACCTAAAGACGTTTTCTTTTAATTTAACCCTTTTAGTCCCAAGGACCAATTTGTCGAATTTTGGAGGTGTTGCCTAACGACTATGTACCAGTTGCAGGAGAAGGACGGACCGAGATAATTCAAGAGTAGTGCCAGATTAGCGTGGCGCCTTCAGGCGCCAAGCTAACCTGGCACTACCCTTGAACTATCATGGTCAATCCATCTCCTGCTCTAGAGACTCGGGGCTAAATGGGTAAACGTAGGGCACTTTTCTTTGAACATGTTTGACGGCTCATGGTGAATGTTTTATTTTGCCTATTTTACCCTCCGGTCGTGTTACACACGGTAGCTTGAGCTGCACCTTATTCTGAACTAGGAAGTTTCAGGCTGACGCTGACGGAGATGCACACTAGGTGTCGGTGAGGCGGCGGAAAAGCTGAAATAGGTGAGCAGAAATCCCCAGCAGTGGTAATTCTGACTTGATGCTGACAGAACGACTTCTCTACATGTCTCGACAGCGCACGAACTCCCCCTAATCCACAACATGTTTCTGCAGATTGTGGTGTGCATCCATTGCATGTATGTGTTGAAACAACAACGAGAAAAAAATGTTCAGCCATGATAATTACATGTTCATGTATATTGGGATGAACACAATTCTGCCGTTATTTCGCAAAAAACCAGACTGTCCATATTTGAGTAAAGCGAGATTTTCATTGTATAACAATTAAAATCTAGGTTTTCCTCGAAAACGGACAAACTGGCTATTTGCCATTTTGATTTGTACTTTTTTTTTTTTTTTAAAACGGACAACACCAAGGGAGACAAACCTGAAAAAAATTGGAAACTGCGTCAATGAGATATAAAAGTAAGAATCATGCAAAAGTGGCGCACGTGAGCTGGTCTGTGATTCTGGACCTTATAGCGATAGCCGCTAGGTCCATAATGACGGACGTGCAAAAAAAGAAAGCTTTTGTCGGGTGCGCAAGTGATCCAAGCACGTGATGTTTACCTGCGTCAGAGAACCGTCCTAATACGCAAAATGCGCCGTGTCGCCCGCATATAATAAGAAATCTTCAATTTTCTTTTGTTGTTGAAATTTTCACGGATAAGGTTCACAAAGCGGGCCCCCCTTTTCCATCACACAGGCAACGGCTGACATGACACATTTTACATTACGCGGGCTAACATGTAAAGTAAAATTCAGATAATGTTTGTGTGAAGCTAAGCCTGTGTTCAAGTTGTAACCCTAGATACGTCTTCAACTTGAAACGCGGGTCACAGACTTGTGCAGCAAAAGCAACAGTAACTTAATATTTAGTAGCGTTTAGTAACCGAGAAAGTCTTAACACCACCCAAATGCAAGAGGTATAGATCCTCATGAGCCCCCGCAATTGCGGGGGTTCATGAGGATCTATGCCTCTTGTTGAAACCACCATATTCCTTGGACGGCTTTGACGTTGAATTGACAGCAGCGATCATGCACAGACGTAGTAGGGACAACACTTCAAAGTCTTCAAACATTACCAAGGACGTCGCAAAAACACGAGAATCCACCAGTTAGCAAATACAGAGGCGATATTTCACAATACACAGTCAAAAAGAACGATCTCGATACCGTCTTATTAAAGTAATGTAGCACAGAGATATAAACAAGTCGGTGAACAGAGTAACTATTTCACAATGCGCAAAGGAATTTCTCAATACTGTCAAATGTCTTTTACTTAACTCATTCTACCCCAGACACACCACAGCAAGATAAGGATCGGCCTATGGGCGCCAAGCTATTCTGGCATCACCCTTGAACTATCATGGTCGATCTGTGTCCTGCACTACACTGCAGTATTCAGAGGACAAAGGCAAAATTTGCGGATTTCGGTGTTGGGGTAGAATGAGTTAAAGCGATCTGCTCAATATGATCCGGCTTTGATTGCTAGAATTTGCTGGTAGATCTACAATTGGTTATCACTATTTGTCTTGCTTCAGCTAAAACGTTTCTTATCTGTACACTTCTTCTCGCGACCCAAGAGTAGGCGCACGCGTATAGGAAGTTTTCTGCTGCCCTTGTGCACATCAGTGGACCTTTCTTGAATAAAAATAAAAATAAGACCAGAAAAGTCTTTCATTTTACGACACTCAAACTTCACAAGTTCAGTGGGCCCTTTTGCCCGACCTTATTATAAGACAGAACTACAGAACTATCAGTCTGATAAGTCACCCTAGCAAAGTAATGCTTAGAATCATTCTCAACCGCCTCAAAACTTTCGCCGAGGAACTGCTGGCAGAAGAACAGGCTGGCTTCAGAGTTGGAAGAAGCACTGTAGAGCAGATTTTCAACTGCCGCGTCCTGATCGAGAAACATCTGCAGCATCAGCGCGAACTCTACCACAACTTCATTGATTTCAGGAAAGCATTTGATCGCGTCTGGCACGACGGACTCTGGCAAGTCATGAGATCGTTCAACATAGAGGAGGGGCTGATCCAAATGATAGAAGCGCTTTACAAGAACGCCTGCAGCGCGGTTCTACTTAACAATCAGTCAGGCGAGTTCTTCAGGACGACAATCGGTGTCCGTCAAGGATGCCTGCTCTCTCCTGTCCTTTTCAACATATTCCTGGAGAAGATCATGCAGGAAACCCTCCACGACCACCATACTTCAATCTCTATTGGTGGCAGATCCCTGTGCAATCTTCGATTCGCAGACGACATTGACCTCATGGCAGGCAGCAATAGTGAGCTGCAAAACCTGACAGACAAACTTTCAAGTAGCGCAGGGTCTTATGGCATGGAGATCAGTACGGATAAAAGCAAAGTGATGATCAACACCACAAGCAACAGCAGCAGCAACATTCACATGAACGGCCAGAAGCTAGAAGAGGTCAATAGCTTCAAGTACTTGGGAGCCACCCTGTCCAAAGACGGTAGTTGCATAGCAGAGATCCGTATCAGGATAGGTACAGCAACATCCGCAATGGCCAGGCTGGACAGGATATGGCGAAGTAACTCCATCAGCTTCACCATCAAGTACAGGCTTTACAAGTCCCTCGTAGTGTCTATTCTACTCTACGGCTGTGAGACTTGGACGCTGCTTGCAGACTCAGAAAAGAAAATCCAGGCCTTTGAGAACAAGTGCCTGAGGAAGTTGCTCCACATCTCGTACCGCGAGCACAAGACCAACGAATATGTACGGAGCATCGTCACTTCCCTGGTGGGCCCACATGAACCCCTTCTGGCAACCGTGAAACGGCGCAAGCTTGCTTGGTTTGGCCACGTGACCCGACACAACACCTTGTCCAAGACTATCCTCCAAGGCACTCTCGAAGGAAGTCGTCCGCGAGGTCGTCAGAGAAAGAGTTGGGTCGCAAACATAAAAGAATGGACCGAACTCGAGATGCCAGACTTGCTTGCCACCGCCCAAAATAGAACTCAGTGGAGAGCACTGTCTGTTGCTGCTGCCTTTCAGTCCCCCCAACGCCCAGTTCGGGCAAGGGACTGATGATGATGATTATAAGACAAAAGAAAGAGCATTCATAAAGGAGATATTGTCCCTTTCTTGCGGGTTTCTTTAAGACAAAGACAGACACTGAGAGATCTTATCACACTGAACTGCGACGTCAAAATCTCCGAATTCAAATTTGGGAGTTGTCCCGTTTAAGAGACAGGGCGACGACCATCAACGTGGAAAGTCGACAAGCTGCTGTAGTCCGGCACTGATCGTCTCCAGTTCTCAAGAGACACAGATATGCATGACCCACCATAAACTTGGAGGAGCTAATCCTTCATATCTGTGTTCCTCGGGCTGGGGGTGGGGTGGGTATTAGGCGTTGAATCAAAGATGATGTGCTTAGTCGGATGCCGCTTAAGAATTAAAAGCTCTTCAGCCTAGTTTGCTAAGATGGGTGTTGATGTAAGCAAAGATCTCAACATTTGTCGGCAAACATCCACCCAGATACCTCAGAAGAACGAAGGTACACCAAACCAGTAAGAGGCATAGATCCTCATGAGCCCCCGCTTCAGGCGGGGGCTCATGAGGATATATGCCTCTTGCATGCGTTTGCTCTTGGCCGCAGGACTAAGAGCGCATGTTGTGTGTGAAAGGTGTAACGCTGCTTGAACAAAGCATCTGACCCTGTTGGCATTTCCCCTGTGAGCTCAGGACGGCCTGTGAAACGGCAGAGACGGCAAACAAACCTCCCGATCCGCCGCCCCACTTCAGCGTTCACGCCTTGTCCACGTTCTCCGCGAACTAACTGCAGCAAACAGGAGGCAGATCGACTAGGAATATATGATTGTCGAAGAGTTCTGCCTGAAAGTGTTCGATCTGTCTTCTGCATTGAAAGGTAGTGCTCTACGTGAGTATTCAAACCGTATCAGTCCAACTTGTCAGCCCTGGTGGAATACAGTCAAGGCCAGATAGATCCTTCACGATAGCTGAAGAGTGGTGCCGGCCTAAATTCCATGGCATCCAGGCGAGTCGCTAGCACATTCCTTGAACTAGCATGCTCGATCTGTCTACTCCCAAACTTGAAAATGTCCAACTTTTAATATCTTAGCGAGATAATCTACTCCAGGGATTCTGACAATTCACACCGATCCGAATAGGAGGGAAGGATTAAGTTCCTAAAATATTCGGATTAGTTCTTAAAATATTCGAATTAATTTCCTAAAATATTCGAATTAAGTTCCTAAATATTCTGTATCGCATTACAAGATAAGGATTAGTAACATAATCCTATCCTCCTGTTTCACATATTGTGTAGTCGATCATTATGCTTAAGCCACTAATTTACCGCTTTCAAACTGACGCCTACAACAAATAATAGACAACTGACAGATATTGCGTAATAATCAGCCGTCGTACAAACCATCCCATGACTCGAGGCCATGGCAGAATTTTTTTCCTTCCAAGAATAATATATAAAAAATCTAACCGCTGATTAACTCATTCGAGATTTGCCGCCACCGGAGGCGGCACGTCTCGAATGAGTTAATGAAGATGGCAGATGACATAAGGATTTCCCAGGAATTTACAATAATTGTGGATGACTATAAAAACAAACATTAAAACGCAACCGCAAGGAGTAAGTCGTAACTGCGACTAGCCTTAAAAACTGCGACTGAGAAAAACACAAAAATAAAGTGAGGAGGCAAGAGGCATAGATCCTCATGAGCCCGTGCAAATTGCACGGGCTCATGAGGATCTATGTCTCTTCAGGATGTATTTTCCCCATTGGACTACTGCCGTGGATGGGCGTTATGACGCAGAAAGCGTACCACACACTGCAATTCATAACTGAGCGCTGTCATTATTCCACTCACCAGGATGTGACTGTTAACATTTTGCATATATCTGTTGTAACGAAGGCTTAACTTTCTCACAAATAACATGGGTTGGGTTCCGGCAGGTTCCTATCCCTGACCGAGAATTTAGCAGCCTCTGACGTTAAGTATCTCGCAAAATAGTACTCATTCACAAATTTGTACAGGGCTAAGACGGCTGTGGATGAGAGGCTGAGAGGATTTGTGTTACCGTTCAGTAATGAACGAAATGCATGTACGTGGTTCACTTGTAACACAAAGAAACGCCCAGGGAGGCTTCTGACCCGCCCTGTGACTGAAAGCATAAGACCAGTTTTACGAAAAGCGAGATTTTCATTGTAATATACAGAGAGCAGTTATTAAACTTGAGTTGAAGTAAGGTGAACGCATCATGACTTTGTTACAGTATGGTTTAACACTTTGGCTGTCGGTAGCAGCTTTTGTCGCGATGATTCCTACAGGATGTCAGGATGTTGTTATTCCTGCAGGAATCATCGCCGACAAAAGTCGCTACCGACAGTCAGAGGGTTAAGCACATAAAGGAAAAAAGGCAAACGGTAGTTTAGTTACCTCTTAGTTCCACGGGCAGGCATTGTTAGCAGTAGCCGACAATATTCACGCAACAAAGCCACTGAAGAAGCAACGTGCAATCACCGAGAAACTTTCTTCTAACTTTTTTCTTCTTTACGCAGAGACGCACACAGCTCCCGTGATCACACGAAGAAAAGTGCAGGCAATGTTGCAATCCCTTTTAAACACGGCAAAGCCTCTTTGTCCAAGTACACACGCAAACTTCTCCCCTAAATTGCCGATTAGATTTTGAAGGTGCAGTTGCTTGCAGTCTTTCCTTAGCGCTGCAAAAATCTCCAGTCTGCCTAGAAACGAGAATACGTCGTTCTATGAGCTTGCGAGCAGGAAGTGTGCAGTTTTGCAGTATCAGTTTTCTATTTCTTTATCCCACGCGCCGCAAAAATGTCCCCTATTTGACAGGGGACACCGATGCAAAAAGTTCCCTTTCAGACTGTCGCTGCAAAACGTCTCCTTTTAGACTGAGGACGCAAACTGTTGCTGAAAACTGCTGGGGCAAGACTCGAGGTTGACAGTGTAAAGTTCAACTCCAAACTGAGGCAGCAAACTTGAGCGGGCTGGGTCTTATTTGACAGTGGACGCCAATAGCAATGGGCGTGTGTACCAGTGTGTCACACCTCTCCTTCGCGTTTATATACCTGCCCAGCTAGACCACCGCGGCTTGACACTTTAATGGCGAACACCGCGCCCATTTGCATGAGGCGTAGATCTGCATGAGCCACTGTCGAAACTGCAAGAGGCGCAGATCCTCATGGGCCCCTGCCTTCGGCAGGGACCCATGAGGATCTATTCCTCTTGCGGCCAGGTTTATTGTTGCTGTCAAGGATTTACCCAGAGTCTAAAGTTAATCTACGACGAAGAATTCTCATGAACCCTTACTTCTAGAATGGCACATGAAGATCTGTGTCTCTTGCATCGATTTTGCCTTAACCTGCTGTTCATTTTTAAAGCACGCGCTAGTGCTAAGCTCTTGCTGACGGAATTTAAATCTGTTGCCCATAAGGTTTATTTTACCGCTTACAAATTACTCGATCAACTTCATTTGCGTTTTGTTCACTACGACGGGGGGTGGTGTTTTACTGTTTGGGACTTCAGTGTTAGGCTGGCGAGTCAGTGAGAGATCTAGTCGTAAACTGGGTGGAGAATGCAGACTCGCTACCCAACATCCGACACGCACTGTTTACCGTACCGATGGCTGCATGCACAAGAAGGTTAATAAAGCCGTGCGTCATTTCCTTTCAATCAATGATCGATCCTTTTTTTTTAAAACAAAATGTTGCCGATGACTAGTAGATACAAATTGCAATGACTGAGGTTTCAAGATAAAATGAAAATGTACATCTCTCTACCCAACATACGCTCCGCTGCCAGGTTTTTCGGTCCTGAATCAATGTATCTCAGCAACACAATCTTTGCGATGAGAATTTCGCGGTGTTAATTACATTAGTGAGCCGAGGCCATCGTCCTCCACACAAAAAGTGCAACACCGCTTCATTCCAGAGTTATTTATAATCTGGCACTACCCTTGAATTATCATGGTCAATCCATCTTCTGCAACTGGTACACATAGTCATTAGGCAACACCCCCACAATCTGGGAAATGGGACCTTGGGGCTTAACTCTTTCTACCCCAACACCGAAATCCCCAAATGTTGCCGTTGTCCTCTGAAGACTGCAGTGCAGGACACAGATCGACCATGATAGTTCAAGGGTGATGCCAGAATAGCTTGGCGCCCATGGGCGCCAAGCTATTCTGGCATCACCCTTGAACTATCATGGTCGATCCTTATCTTGCTGTGGTGTGTCTGGGGTAGAATGAGTTAAAGGGTTAAACAGCTCGTACAGGGAGCTACAAACAGGGCGTGTTGCAGATGTTCCCTTTCTTTGAAACGCACAGACTGGAAGCTTCACCTACTCAACTCTCTGGAGGGTAGATCCCGGGAATCTAAGCCTCTTTACGGGCAGGTGGAAGGGGCCTCTCTGGCAGACTGGTCCTTATCACCTGAAACTCTTGGCGGGGCATCGCCCTCCTGGCAGGAGTCCCTCTCGTTTGCAGGCTTTGTTCACGCTTCGCTGAGCGCGAAATCAGTTGGCGTGGTGGCTGCACGCTTCCTTTCATGCTTTCAAGTTCACCCATACAAACAGGCGTCTGAGGATGAATTTCTTGGGAAACGTGTGCTGGCCTGTTATTTTGGGGTGAAACTTTTGAAAGATGATTGATAAATTAGAAGAGGAACCAATTGAAAATAGTTTGGCAATCACTCTTTTCAACGAGATTGTATTCAGAATGATACTTTTGCGCTCAGGAATGTCCACACACACACCAGCAGAAATCACACGTCAGATTGTACACATCATTCAGTTCAGTTGGGATGGCATATTTGCGCTAGAAAGGCCCATATGCGCTACAATCTACAATCTCAAATTTATTGAATAGTTTTTCCCAATTGTGTCAAATTTCTATCAAGTGCTTGTGCCAACACAACTCCGCCCTGCCCCCCATTCACAGTAACTGACTTGTCTCACCTGCCTGTATTAACGATGGGCGGAGGTCCCCAACCAATGCGTAACAGGCCCTCGGGCCGCTGTCGGCCCGTAGGTTTGTTGCTTTCGGGGTACCCTCCAGGACGCTAGAGTTGACGTGGCACTGAGGCAGTAGGAGCCTCTGCTGATTTATGGCGGTTTTATTTCAGTGTTTGACAGGCTTTTGTGTGAACTGCTTGAAGACACGGGGCCCTCCCTGACTGAGGCGAACAATCCGACAGCAAAGCAAGAGGCGGAGATCCTGTGGAGCCCCTGCATCCCGCAAAAGTTCCGCCAATATATGACAGTTTGAAGACCACTATTCGTCTGTGCTTTGGTGCGAGCTGCTTCAACTCGCCAGACATAGGAACCAAAACCCTGCTGAGCATGAACAATCCCACACCAGACCAGGAGATCCTCATGAGCCCCTGCCGGAACAGCAAAGAAAGGTCCGCCTGCAAGAGGCGTAGATCCTCATGTGCCCCCGCAGATTCAGGGGCTCATGAGGATCTATGCCTCTTGCCGGCAAAGATCTCCTGGTGCATAAAGATTAGTTTTCTTCAGTAGAGAAGGTTAATGCCGCTCGCCTGCAGTCTGCCTGCCTGAATCCGGAGGATGTAGGTGATTAGTATTGTTATTGTGGTTGTTGTGTTGCTCCGGTAGCTGCAGCTGCTGTGAGTGTGGGTTGTATAGGTTGGGGCGGCGGTGGTTCAAAGGGACGTTGGGGTGAGAGGATGACAGGTTAACCCTTTTAGCCCCGGGACCCTGCAGCAGGAGATGGACTGATCATGATAATTCAAGGGTAGTGCCATATGAGCTTGGCGCCTTCAGGCGCCAAGCTCATCTGGCACTGCCCTTGAATTATCATGATCAATCCATCTCCTACAACTGGTACATAGTCGTTAGGCAACAACTCGAAAATTTGAGAAGTGAGACCTTGGGACTAAAAGGGTTAAAATAGATCTTAGTCTAAAAATCCGACGAAATGGAAATCACTCCCACTCGAGGCTTACAACCTCTCTGTGCAGTTCAGTCAAGCCCCGTGAACAGACCCAGTGGCTGCATGCATGGGTATTAGGGGGTGTTTCCATAAGCGAAACGAACCGAGAACATAAAAATAAAGAAGAAGCATTTCCAATCCATACGCACAACGAATGCTTTGTGACAGCCGCGAAGCGATTTAAAAAAAAAATATCCACGGCAACTTTTACTGTGAAGGGAGCATGGCTTTCAGCATGCAACAACATACTGCAACAATTCTACATAACTTAAATAGGGGCACAATGCCGTCTGTAGCGCCGCTATATTTTAACAGCTTTTCTGCTAAGCTACATTTTTGCCATGTTGGCTACTGCACCTCTGTCCCATAGCTATGGAAACACAGCCTTAGAATAGACGCATGAACTGATAAAAAAAAAAACCTCTAAAAGTAAAATCTTCTAACCCTAGAATGAGCAGTCAGCCAACATTCAGTAGTAACCTGTCCCACCCTCCCTTGTTTCTAATCTGTCACTTGTAACCCCCTTATGTATGCGCCACTGGTACTGTTTACAGTACCGGTGGCTGCATGCACAATGGGGTTAATATATAACTTGCAACATGACGCAACATCCGCACCAGAGAGCAAAGGGTCCTCGGGCTGACATCGGCCTGTTTTGCGGCAGCTCATGGCAGCAAAGGTCAGCCCAAGGAGTTTTTGCTAATACTAGGGTCTTGATGTAGTTGTAACATCTCACATTTCTGACATGCGAGACAAGTGAGATGAATTTACGTCCTGAGAGTGTGTAATGTATGGGATTTTTAGAGTGCAGAAAGTGATGACAAACCTAACAAGAATCTGGGCTGCTACATTTTCATACACCCTGCTTAATCATTGTAAAGTTGTCAACTTCAGGCTTTAGATGTCCTGCATGTCTCCGTGTCATTGTCTTTGCACTTCTCTGTGCATGCATTGTGAAAATGAAATGCATTAAATTAATTGGTGCTAAACGTTTCGTTCTGGTTGAACTTCTTTAAGTTAAAACATTTATTGAACGACTGAAGTTCCCCTAATACAAAACACAAGTCATTTTTGCATTATACAAAACAGAACAAACAGCGATAATTAGAAAGCACATAACATTATTTGATTATTTAATTATACATGTAATGCAAAGTGCATGAATTTGGTTCAAATGAGAGTCCTATCCGATCTACGGCAAAAGCATCTCACAATAATTCTGCATGTTTTCAAGCTGTTCCCCATAAGATTTTCCACCATTACCAACATAACCTTAACAGTTTGCCTAAACGATACGTCTTGATCGACGGCGAGTCTCAAACTGTCAGCGCCCAAAAATAGCGGTCTCACTTTTATGTGACGACCGGGTGACATGGCTCCACCCCTATCTTCGCGTTGGTGCTCTCTATCCCGGATGTCTTATACTGAAGTCCCATGCCCCCTCCCTTTGAGGAAAAGACAGACTGAAATCCCAGGTCCCCTTAACTCTGTGAAAAATCTATACGAACTTACTAGCCCCCTCCCTTTGAGGACGACAGGCTGAAGTCCAAGAGCCCCTCCCTTTGAGGACGACAGACTGAAGTCCCAGGACCCCCTCACTTTGAGGAAGATCGATATAAACCTCCATGACCCCCTCCTTTTGAGGACGACAGACTAAAGTCCATGGACCGCCTTACTTCGTGGAAGATATGAAAATGTTTATGACCCCCTCTTTTTGAGGACGTAGATATGAACAAAAACAAGAGGTATAGATTCTCATAAGCCCCAGCATTGCGGGGGGGCTCACGAGAATCCATACCGCTTGTTAAAATGGTACCATGCAATGCAAAATCACGATTTGTCAGTACGAGTAGTTGTACCGTTAAACTCATTCGAGACGTGCCTCCTCCGGATACGCGGCACTTCTCGAATGAGTTAAGACTCGACAAATTAGTTTCATCCAAGCGAAAGACACAAAACACGACACCCCTGCTAAACCAATCCGCTCCCACCCGTCTTTATTATGATCCGTCATTTCTGCCCCTAAAACGTGACAGCGTTTTGATCAACGTGAGGGTGTTGCTCTCAGTACGAGTATTTCTTTTTAACACTACACTACAGCGTGTCTGATGGTCTTTTGAGTGTTCCTGCTGTCAGTGGTAATATGAGTACTTCTTTTCGACGTCACATACTGTGTATTTTGACAGACTTCGGGGTGTTACTGATAGTATTGACACTTCTTGTCAACATCACATGATTATTATGACTGAGCCGTCTATAACCTCTGTCCAGAAAACGTGATAGTGTTTTATTCGACTTGTGGGCGTCACTGCCAGTATGGGTACTTCTTTCTTTTTTCTTTTACTCAACATCATAGTGTTTTGATTGAACACTGGGCGTTACTCTTAGCGAAATATTTCTATTACACCATAACGACAATTATGCACGAAAGTTCTGCTCTAGCAAGTCTTGTCGACGCAAATAGAAAAAAAAGTGCACGTGGACACGAACGAACTACAGTAAATTGTAAACATTGCGGGGTTGTTTTTTCAATAGAAGACCACAGCAGCTGACATCAAACTTTCAATGCAACGCCCACCTCGCCAAACTGAAGCGTACAGTAGTAGTTTCACAATACACGACCACAACAGCTGACTATATGAAAACTTTCAATACCACGCCCATCTCACAAATGTGTGCTGGTCTGTTATTTTGGACCTCACGGCAAATAGGCCGTAAGGTCCAAAATCACAGTCCAGCACGTACTGTCAGCCCATGATGTCAAGTTAGCGTCGTGCGGTGGTGTCGCTGCTTTAATGTTGATGGTAAACTTGTCAACCGGTTCCAGTGACGACCATTTTGATGTGCGATTATTTTCGACATTGCACAGGATTATGAATTGCGAACCTGCAAAACTTGCTTACTCGAGTAGAAGTGATTGGACGAGTGCGCGCGCACGGACTGAAGAACCGTCGGAAGGGCGGCGCATGTTTGAACTTGAAAGAGGAAGTGTGTGTTTGAGCGAGTGAGAGAGAATCGATTGTGCGGTTCGGTCAAACTGCGCACGTTGAAGCGTACTGGCAAGCTTCCAAACTCTACACAAACTGTACTGAGCGCCGGAGTTACTCCTCTTCTTGAGAACACAGTCGTAAATGATGCCAGCAAGAGGCATTGGTCCTCACGAGTCCCCGCATGCTGCGAGGGGCTATGAAAATCTAGGACTCTTGCACATGATAGGGGGCTCCGTGTCAGTTTAAACATGATCACTGTCAATCGACTTTAAGAGGTATGTTGAGACGCGCTGATCAATTTTATGGACGTCATAACACACATGCGCGATTAAAAAAAAAAGTCTGGCCTATTTCCACATGCATGACCCGCCGAGAAATGTTGGCACCAAGCGACTTAACTCATTGAGCCCGAGGTGCGAAATACCCCCATTTTGGAGTTATCCTCTGAGGACTGCATTACAATTCAGAAGACAGATCGACCATGATAGTTGAAGGGTGGTGGCAGAATAGCTTGACGCCCATAGGCGCCAAGCAGCTATTCAGCCACCACTTATGGGCGCCAAGCTATTCTGCCCTTCAACTATCATGGTCGAGCCGTATCTTATTGTGGTGTGTCGCGGGCAGAATGAGTTAACACGTTCTCTGTGACCTCCAGCACACCCACCAACCGTCCAAAAACCGAATTTTTGGAGGCCACGACGATCAAATAAAGGGTGCGACTGATCATGTGCGCAAAGTACACAAACATCGCGATAGTGGGCACGACGATGCTACTACAGAAAGGGCCAACGTCGCCGCCGGATTTTGACTTCAACAAAACTACATGTAATACAAAAGCAGGGTAATTGTACAGAACACCAGGAAACAGCCAACAGATCAAGACACACGCCGCGTCGGACGAAAAAGCTGAGCTGATTCAGACAGTAAAATAGCAAAAGTGGCTACACTGTACGATTCTTATAACCCTGCCGAAATATGGCAAAACTGACCGCACCAAACATTTAACCCGGGCGCACACCTTGAGCACTGAACACAGCCAAGGTTAACCGAGTTTTCACCGTACACGAAAGAACATGGGTCGCTGCCCGCCTACGCTCAGTAGTACTGGCTGCATTTTGGCACCTGAACACTTGAAGTTGAATGCAGGAACTGTACAACGTTGTACAGTAAACAGAGAGGCGTAAGCCAAATACGTACTTTGGTCTTGTTAAAGGACCAATCTACCGCCATAACTGTTCAAAGATACACTTCTGTAACAAACGGTTATGAAACGCTACACACAGGTCTAGTTATGGTTCCATTATTTTAGACACAGGAGAATAATATAAAGTAACCTGACAATGACTCCGTCCACTCTAAATACAGAGCTACCAGTACGAGAAACAGCTAAAAATAGTTTGAAACGCCAACAGCTGCACAGAATAAATAAGTGAGATTACGCATGTGCTGTTGTGCTGCCTGTCCAAACTGCTGTTAACGGTCACTAGGTGTATCGACATGACAAACACAAATGGTGCAAAAGCGTGTCGGCTGCAGATTTATGCGTACCGGTACTTTAATCCCTTCAGGGTCCTGCCTGAACGCACATTTAGTCTTATTTCTGAGATCTTTGTCAAGTCCAAAAGTTGAAAACCCCAGCCGTCCAATGAACATGGATGTAAAGTAGTCTCAGCAATAGGCATAGATCCCCATAAGCCCCCGCTGACGCGGGGGCTCATGGGGATCTATGCCTATTGCAGTTGGGCCGCACTTATTTGGCATCAGAAGTGAAGACTGTGCCCGCAGTACACAAGCACGCTATCCGAGTACAAACACCGAGTAAGCATGACTAAAGTTGTGCAACGCTGTACCACAGGAAATAAAGCGAATGCCTTACGCAGACCTTACCCCGTCAGTCAGCAATGACTTGACAAACGGAGGTCTAAAAAGATCGACACAAGTCCCCAAATTTGGAGCTGGATTCTACTGACTATACTGACGATTTCGCGGAACCACACTTCGGATAGTGGTGTCTCCTTCGATTCGCTTGGTAAAGCTGATCAGTCAGCGGTTGCCAGTGCGAATCGACTGGAGGGACGGACGACTGGTGTGATGTCGATCATGATAGTTTATGAGTAACAGTGGATGCCAGAACAGTTTAAATAGGGTCGAAATTTGTACTGGTCCTCTAAATTAAGACCCCGGCGACAGCCGCTAGGCCCCCGGAGGCGCTAAGAATTCAGCCTACTACACGCGTCTCTCTCGACAAAGCTCGTGAGAAAGTTTACACCACAAGTTTTAATAAACTAAAGTATCATACACTGATGGCCGTCATAAAATCGCACCGCCGCGTAGGCAAAAAGTCGGTCGACTCACACCTAATCTAACTTCCCGGTCAGTGTTAAACCTCAAACTCAGGCCATCCGGCCGACTGAGTCGGTGACTGAAACGAAAACTGTGACTAACTGGTACGACCACTGACTAACGCTAACAAATGAAAACTGATGACTGCTGCAAACGATCTAGAGTTCAGTGACCTTGCTAGCACATTTACTTATTAATTCGCTGTACATTACCGCGACCGAGTTTAACTGACGTAGACCAACAATGCATTATTTTCCCAACTTCGAAGCGACACTCGGAGTACCGGCCGAGCGATAACAGACGACAAAGCGTCATTTGGGTCAGTCTATGTCACTGGATCAAAGGGGGTGGCAGGTTTGGCGTTACACAACTACTCATGGCAAAACAGGAAAGCGCGACTTGATCATTTCTAAGAAATGAAAATTGCAATGTAAACTAAACATTGAAGTGTGTAATACGTAAATGCTACGATACACGCAATTTGATTGCATCTTGATTCCCGAGACCTGAGCGGTGCTTTTGACGCCTATATATCCTTTGCCGTCTAACACATCCACTCAACCCTCACCGACACTGGCCGCTGAGAGAGGGTAGAACGGTCTTGATAGTTTCGCCCCATTCTATAGAATAGAAGTCATATAGTTCTGGGAGTCAACGGGTTAAAGCAATCTGCTCCATGGTGAGCTTTGATTGCTAAACTTTTGCTGGTCACCGTATGATGAGTTTTCAATGTTGTCTTGGTTCAACTTTCACTTTTCTTATACTTAACAGAGGTTTCTAGTACACATTGGCGGAACTCTCCAATGTACGAAAGGGAAGAAGACCAGAAAAGTCTTTCTTTTGTCAACATACTTAAAACTTCATACGTTAAGTCAGCCATTTTGTCCAGACATATTAAGAATATTCATAAAGCAGATATTGTGAAATATTAATCGCTGCCTGTGCGGAGCAGTTCCTTTGAGGATGATGCCACTACAGGCTTGGTACGTGCCACAAAGACGCCAAATCATTCTGATATCACACATGAACTACCCTATCATGGTCAATCTATCTCCTGATCACAGCTATGTACTCTTTACAGTACATCTGCAAAACTAATGGGAAAGTCAGCCTAACTGGCACAATTAATAAAGCTTGACTAACAAAGAAGCGGTTGCACCCAAAAGCTAATACACTCATAAAGAAAGCACACTAACAATAGTAACATGAAAGTAGAGCTGAACAAAGACATCTCATATGAAATACGTATGAAAACGTTCTGGAATATGTGCACACACAATACAGGTGTCCTGTGCGGGGTGAGGGTGAGTTGAAATAACTGATGAAATGTCATGTCAACTCTTAAGCCCGAAGTTTACCCTATTTCTGACAAAGCATGCCCAAGTTGTACAAAAGTGATTAATTCAGTCGCCTCCAGGTTCAACTATGTCAGCAGGCATACATCTAAAGTTGCAACCGTGTAAAGGAGAAATCTCCCTCTGCCGCTGCCCCGCCTCCTCCCCCCCCCCCCCCCATGGGGGAGGGGGCGCGGGGCAACGGAGGGAGAAAGCCCTGTGCGCGGTTACAAGCAACTACACGCACGAACATCAGATTAGAAAAATCTCTCATCGGCCATGTGAATCCCTCCTCTCTCCCCAATATGTACCGAGCGATATAACACGAGGTGTGTGCACATTCCTGCTAACGGGACCTGGCACAGCACACACCACACGCAGCCTACATACCGCATCTGAATGCGGCGTTGATCTTCACGAGGCCCTGCACGTGCAGATGAGGATCTATGCCTCTAGCCTGCTGATAAGAATCTGCAACATCTACTTATTTCGATGCCTAATTTGAAGTTTGGTCCTACACTGCTGTACTTTCTCTGTCACGTACATTGTTGCGTGTCCCGGCCGGGTTCAGCCGATGAGGTGAGGTCACAGGGTCAAACCACAAGCATTCCTCCCCCACCCACCTCGTCAGCTGACGTAGGCCAGGGGCGCAGCCTCCAGATAACTGTTTCCACCTACGGCTGCACGGAACTCATGTAAGATTCTTCAGTGTTAGCGTGGGTAGCGGGCAATACGCATATACGTCTATGCTTTCTAAGAAAGCGTGAGTATGGGCATACGCCTACAGCATGGAGACTGAGGGTTCTGCGGGGGAACACACGGGAACGGAAACACACGATGACCGTACAAAAAGTATTGTAAAAATCAGAAAGTATTTCTCCTTACCGGTTTTTGTAGAGAAGATTGATCCGACCAGAAGGTACTTTGAACTTCCTGGACAAAGTCTGTTTCAATCCGTTCACAGTCTCTAGCGGAGAGACGCAAACTTCGTAGCATCCCCCAGTTGTGGGAGTCACAAAGACTTTGATGCGGCGAACTTTGCCGCTCCTCGGTCGGTGATCAGACGACACTTTTCCATTGTCTGCCTTCACGTTATTTCGGCAGATAAGTTTGTTGTGGTGCACACACTTTTTCTCCATTATGGAGAATGCGAACGCTAGTCCAAGCGCTGAGTGTCAAAAAGTTCCTGTTTTTTTGTACACGGGAACTCACGCACTGAAACTATCGTCAGCCAGAGAGTAGAGCAGCGTAAACACTCCCCCTTACTATGCAGCGTGACGCGGCCCTGTACGCAAAGAATGAAAACTTCCTTTATAAGCCTCGCATTTCCACCAATCAGAAGCGAGGACGGTTCCACTTTTGTGGTGCGGGGACAACAGGCTGGTTAACGGGAAAGTCGGTTCGAATCGATCGACTTGTTAACCTTTGTACAGAGTTGCAGTTGCGTCGCTGGCGACACGGGTCGTTCGTGATTGCAAAACTCGCACGGCCTGATGAAAAACAGACTAAAACAATTCACGGTGGTTGGTCCGTGGCAATGCATGATTAGTCGGTCACCGCGGACCGACCGAGCTGAGACGGTCAGTAGTTTCGAAATGTCCCAGCCGCGCTGTCAGAAAGGTTGCTTAGCCTATGTCACACTTAATCATGTATTAAAAAAACCCACAAAAAAAAAAAAACACAACCTGGGGGGGGGGGGGGTGCTGCATCAGTGCCTGCGCAAGCCACTACGCATGGCGCTTCGCTATATAGCGGAGCGCCAAGGCCGCGTAGTGGCTTGCGCAGGATCATCTAAGCGGCTCACTTCAATGCAAACTATTGAGTAAGTACAGGTCACACATAAATAGCTGATCAATCATTCAGTTTTCAGTGCTCTTGTCTTAGGTTTGAGCCTTCAGTCGGCCTCTCCACAACCCGTGACGCAGACCTGCTGTAAACTCCATGCCGGCCAAACAAGCGGCAAAACAAGCATCTAGTCAAATTTGCAATGAATGTATCAGTTGTGGCAAGCTACTGCCACTCAGTGGTATCTAGCACCCTCGCCCCCTACCCCCTCACCCGCCCCTCCGACAGACACACCGAAAGTGCACGTGCCAGAGTGTGACCGAGTTTCCGACAGTGACGCCACGAAAACTGCCTATGAACATCGTCACTGTCACGGTGAGGTCGGTCTGTCTTAGAACATCATCATCTGTATCGCTCATAAAAAAACCTCAAAGACACGCATAATTTCTCGTGCCGATAAACTATCATCTGAAAAGGACCTGCTCCAGACAACTTATACAGAGTTAAAAGTTCGCAATATTTCAGTTATAAATGTTTTCAGTATATTTTACAATAATACTAGAAAAAAAAAAGAAGGCCAGTCTACTTAACCCATTTAGCCCCGACTCCCTACAACAGGAGATGGATTGACCATGAGAATTCAAGGGTAGTGCCAGATTAGCTTGGCGCCTTCAGGCGCCAAGCTAATCGACACTGACTACCCTTGAATTATCTGATGGTCAATCCAGACCCTGCACTGAACTGGTACATAGTCTTTATGCAACACCTCCAGAAATGGGACCTTGGGGCTAAAAAAGTTTAACCCGGCCTTTGCGTTGGAATCCGCATAAACGCTACCGACAAGCAAATGGTTAACTCAAGAAGTTTGAATGTCGTAAAATGAACATTTCTGCTCTTGTTCTCCTTTCCATTTCCGGCAGCAGATCGCTTGAAGAGCCATCGGGAAAGGCCTGCACAGACTGCTAATGCGAGTGATCCATCTTTGAACGGATTTTGTGCAAACTGAGAACATTAAAGCCATTAGTCAGTCTAGAACCTGAGATTATTTCTTCAGTTGCTAACATTTGTCTATTTAATCTGTCATTGTCGTCATCGGCATTTCCTTTGTAATGTTGGGCATTATAGTGCAAAATACCGTCCACCGTCTAAATCGGTTCTGACAAAGGACTAATTGACAGGTCAGGCCGCAAGTAACGCATGGGGGGAGGGGTGGGGCGTTTTATAGTCGGTCATTGGTATAAAAAAAAGGTGAAGGGGGTTGGGGGGGGGGGGGGAGAAAGCGCGCGTGTGTGTTCGAAGGAAAGGGGAGGGGGGGGGGGGGCTTTAGGTAAGGAAAAAGGTTCGAGTTAACGGTCATTCGTCATGGTTTACAAAGTGCAACACGATGACATGACCCATAGTGGCTCACTAAGAAACCTTGCTTCGTCACTTCAGGGGTGAACTAACCTTTCGGCTGTGCCGCATTGACTGAGATCAATGACCCCCCCCCCCCCTCTCTCTCTCTCTCTCCGCCTGCGCGCGCGATAGAGAGAGAGAGAGAGAGAGAGAGAGAGAGAGAGAGGTCGTCATTCAGGCTAGACTGAATGAGGTGACTGTTGTAGTGAGATGATGGGTGGGTTGGGCGGGACTGACTCGAGTCTGCTGCCGGATTGACGTCATCAGCGATTCCAGTCGGCGACATGGTGACTGTGCCGTTGCCGTGACTGAGACACCGGCAAGAGTACTGCCGCCCGCGGTACAGGCTATTGCCGGGAGGATGGCGGCGGGGTCATGAGGCACTGACCCGATTCCGCTGGAGAATGTCATACAGCTCTGCCAGGCTGTACTCTGGCGACAACAGTAAGTGCCGGCACGCATGCACTGAGCACGGGCGCCCAAACTGGCGGCACACCCGCGCGCATCCACACCAGCGCCGCTCAGACACGGCACAAACACTAGGCTACACACGCGCACGACAAACATGGACACTCAGTCACTGAGTCACACGCACCACACGCATGCACACATTAAAAAAAAAAAGCATGCAAACACATACAAACATGCCCACACCCTACACACACACATGCACAAACATACACATGTGCACGCACGCACGCACACACACACAAGGTAAAGAGTGCGACCGACTGTGACAAATGAATGTTGACTACAATGACAGAGCCGGGTCCAGGGGGGGGGTGCTTTGGTACTACAGCCCCCTCCCCCCCCCCCCCCCTCGGCTTAAAAAAAAATCATTTACTGACTACCAGGCCACAACATGGTCCGAGAAGAAGGGGTGGTTTAATGTTATTGCAGCACCCCCCACCCCCACCCCCACCCCCACCCCCGTTTTAGGTCAGTATATACGGACCCTGGAAGCACCCCCCACCCCCACCCCCACCCCCGGTTTTAGGTCAGTATATACGGACCCTGGAAGCACACCCCACCCCCCACCCCCACTCCCGCCCCCACCCCCACCCCCGGTTTTAGGTCAGTATATACGGACCCTGGAAGCACACCCCCACCCCCACCCCCACCCCCACCCCCGGTTTTAGGTCAATATATACGGACCCTGGAAGCACACCCCACCCCCACCCCACCCCCGGTTTTAGGTCAGTATATACGGACCCTGGAAGCACCCCCCACCCCCACCCCCACCCCCACCCCCGGTTTTAGGTCAGTATATACGGACCCTGGAAGCACCCCCCACCCCCACCCCCGGTTTTAGGTCAGTATATACGGACCCTGGAAGCACCCCCCACCCCCACCCCCACCCCCGGTTTTAGGTCAGTATATACGGACCCTGGAAGCACCCCCCACCCCCACCCCCACCCCCACCCCCGGTTTTAGGTCAGTATATACGGACCCTGGAAGCACACCCCACCCCCACCCCCACCCCCGGTTTTAGGTCAGTATATACGGACCCTGGAAGCACCCCCCACCCCCACCCCCACCTCCACCCCCGGTTTTAGGTCAGTATATACGGACCCTGGAAGCACACCCCACCCACCCCACCCCCACCCCGGTTTTAGGTCAGTATATACGGACCCTGGAAGCACACCCCACCCCCCACCCCCACTCCCGTTTTTCGATTTCTTCGGAGCCTGGAAGCACGCGCCCCTTCACTGTCTACCCCCCCCCCCCCATCCCCCGCTTTCCTATTTCTTCGTGGACTCTGGAAGCACGCGCCTTCCCCTTCCCCCCTCCTCCTCCCCCCCCCCCCCCCCCCCGCTATTCGGACCCTGGAAGCACGCGCCATTCGCTCCTGAACAGTATACAGTTTTTATATTGTCGTTCAGCACCCCCCCCCCCCCCCACACACACACACTTAAAAACTGATTGATCCGGCGCTGAATGATGATGATGAAGATAACCTGAAAAAGACGGCGAAAACCTGTACACAACACACAAACCATCCCTGTGCCGTTCTTCGCCTGTGTGTGACTTGAATGCGCTGATCTGACGCTGCAGTCCAGAAGGCCGTGAGGTCCGACAAACACACCATAAAGATAGGCAGCCCTCAGGAAACATCCCAACACTCACGTGACATCAATACAAAAACTGTCCAATACTGAGGACAGAAAAAAAATGAAACATTAACCCATTTAGCCCCGAGTCCCTACAGCGGGAGATTGACCATGATAATTCAAGGGTAGTGCCAGATTAGCTTGGCGCCTGAAGGCGCCAAGCTAATCTGGCACTACCTTGAACTATCATAGTCAATCCACCTCCTGCAACTGGTACACAGTCGTTCAGTAACACTTCCAAAATTTGGGAAAAGCACCCTTATCTGTCACAAAGGAGATTTCAAAAACGGGGCACCGAATAGGGTCTGAAAAAAAAAAAAACACCTGGCCCTAGCTGAATTTGAGCCTGCGACCTTGAGTCGAACACTGAACGCTAAAACTACCTGAGCTAGCTCAAAGAAAGGAAAGCCGTGAGATCCAAATCGCAAATGAGCGCAGAAATCATTATGTTTGTGACAAAAATCATTTTCCGGTGTCACTGAACTGTTTCAAATGTGTGCTGGTCTGTGATTTTGGACCGTACGGCTCAAAGGTCCAAAATCACCGACCAGCCACACTCTTCTCAGCCTTAACGCTGTTGCATGCCTTGATCAGATACAGCAATCAGGAAGTGGCCGGCCCAGACTGACTCGTGACCCGATACAAAAACTGTCCAGTCACATAATATAGAGAAAAGGAAACCGGGTCAGCGCTTGCGTCAGAAAGAAACGGCAGCGGATCAAACGATATAATGTACAGCCGACCTGCAAGCAGCTGCTGCGCTGCTGACGGGGAAAATCGGGTTTAGAACTAGTAAAAGACTCTGTCCTGAGGCCCGGCCGGGTTTGTAGGCGCTGAGATTGTCTAAATATATAGCGGCTTTTCGGTGGTATAAAGGGTCACCCATTAAGAGAGAGAGAGAGACTGAGAGAGAGAGAGAGAGAGAGAGAGAGAGAGAGAGAGAGAGAGAGAGAGAGAGAGAGAGAGAGAGAGAGAGAGAGAGAGAGAGATGATGATGATGATGATGATGATGATGATGATGATGATGAAACGCTTTTATTCAGGATGATAAAGTTTTAGGCATGCGAAGGCCTCTCTTACAAACTGTCCTGCTACTCTACACACATAAATATACATCGAGCAACACAGTAAAATATAAAAACAAGCAAACACGAACAAACCACCAACGAACCAACAAACAAACATAGTGTCAAGAACATTCAAGAGTACGAAAAAGCATTTAAAAAAAAAGCGAGAATGAAAGAATGAAACAACATACAGAGAGAAAAATCATGATATGAAATGAAACTTTATTTCTCAAGGATAAATGATGACACAGACCTTTTTTTCAATCATGTCCTTGTACAGAGAGAAAAATCATGATATGAAATGAAACTTTATTTCTCAAGGATAAATGATGACACAGACCTTTTTTTCAATCATGTCCTTGTACACGCACTCACACAACACTCATACGCGCGTGATATATAAACCTAATTAAAATGGAAAGGCAAAACGTGATCATCCAAAGGCTAATTTAGCAGTCACACACACACACACACACACACACACACACACACACACACACACACACACACACACACACACACACACAAACACACACACACACACACACACACACACACACACACACACACACACACACACACACACACACACACAACGGTGATTTTTTAAATTTTATTCTTCACTGTCCCAAGAAGGAAAGTTTGGGCCGTCTTCTCAGGGGAAAACGCGGCGTCGCCGCACTGCAACACTACCCGATCTATCTTTTATAAAAGAGAAAAAAAAAAGAAGAAGAAGAAGAAGAAAAAGCCAACAAACGCTCCTTGTGGGTCCGTCGGACGCAAACAATATCACAGGAGTTTTTTTTTCTTTTTCTTTTGCGCACAACTTTAAAAGCCCTGTGTTGCCTAACCGTTCAAAGAAATACTTTTGTAACAGACCGTTACGAAATGCTACATACCGGTCTAGCTATCGTTTATTTAAACACAAGAGAATCCAGTTGGGCACACACTATCTAAACTCATTCGAGACGAACGGCATCCGGATATTTGTACGCGGCTTAAGCCGCTTATCCTGTTGCCGTTCGTTTAGAATGAGTTAAAACTCAAGTAATCTGACAATGACTCCGCTGCCTACTATAATACTGGTAACGCTATCTGTACGAACAGCTAAAAATAGATCATTGATGCCCCAATGGCTGCACAGAATAAACAAGTGTGATTACGCGTGTGCCGCGCTTTCTCGGCGTGTCCAAACTGTGTTATAGTTCCTTAGGTGTGTCGACACGGCACCACTGAAAACAAAATGGTGCTACTTTTTTTCTTCAGACTTTTTTATGCGTAATCAATGGTACTGTAATTGAATCTAGTGTCTACTTCAGTCAAGCTTGGGTGTGCTTATATAACAGTTATAGAACAGTTGTTGTAGTCACGCAGCTCTAAATTACTTTTCGCCGTTTGTTGTAAACAGCTTTAGAACAGTGTTGAGATGTGCACTGACTGACAGTTTCAAAGGCCGCATCTGTAAATCAGTCAGTGCCATTGCCCCGCCAAAAGGTCATGCAGCTGGAAGAGTCCACATTCAGAACTGTACGCAGAACTACAAACAAAAAACTGAACAGCAAACAAATACCTGGGTCCAGTTGCATGAGTGAGCTTATTCCTGCGCCAGCACTAAGCAATGTGCTCCGATATAGCGGGGCACATTGCTCAGTAGCTGACGCAGGAATAAGCCCACTCATGCAACTGGCCCCACGGGCCGCGTGCTGATCTGCGAGTTCAGGCCAAGAGTACGGAGGCTACCCGGCGCAGCCCGATACTCATTGGTTCAGCCCTCCCGGTTCAAAGCTATACTGTCCAAAATGAACAGGGGCTAGCTGCATGCGTGAACTTATTCCTGCGCAATCCTCTAAGGGCAAGGTGCTCCGCTAGAACGGAGCACCTGGCTTAGTGGCTTCAGCATGAATTAAGCTCATTTATGCAACCCACCCTTAGTCCTTTGGCCCGCGTCGGCTGGTAGTGCTTTTTGGTCGAGGTACTGCCAATTCCTGCAGGAATCACCGTCACCTCGACCAAAAGTGCTACAGCAAGCACAAGACTGAGGTTTAATTCGTTTAATTTCCCGCCGCATATGGCCGCCGAATTAAGCTTTCAATGATAACTCCGACTGGACGTCAGTTTAAAGGTTTATGACCCTTGAACTATCACGGCCGATCACAGCCATCTCCAACACTTGGCTGTGGAGGTGAAGGGGTTGCGTAATACGCATCTTACAGCACGCCAAAACTCATTACACTACATCATTATCAGCAATGTGACGGAAACTATGCCGCGTGCTTTTATGATAACACATGGCGAGGAAAGCTTTTAATTATGTGCCCCTGACCGGCTGGAAGCCGCCGTACAGGGGGCACATAACTAGAATTCCCTTGCCTTGTGATTATATGTTACAGCCGTCTGAGGTAATCGGCGTGCCTTGATTTGGCAAAAGCCAGTTAACTCATTTCATCCTGCTTTTCTCAAAAATGGACATGCTGGTTAGCTGCCAAATCAGGCGGACAGAACCAGAAACCTGTCCCGCCACCACCTTATGAAACCTCGACAACAAATGATGTACTAATGTAACCACGTACTATCGTGCAGTAGGATGTCCTGAAAGTAATAGACCTATCTGGCGACACCGCGTCGAATACATCAGGACGCAGAACCAGACATCGTTGGCCCACTGACAACTTGACATACTGGGTCATCGTAGTGCAAAACGAGACATCGTAGTGCAGGCGCCATTTCATGCTAAACCCGTCGAGTTAAAAAAACAAAAAAAAAAAAAAAAAAAACCCAAACAAACGTTAAACGTTTAGGGCTTAACGTCTGTGTCGAGCACGAAGGTTATTTCAAAGACGGGGCACCGAAAAGAGGCCTGTATATTTTGACCCCAGCTGGGTTCAAACCGCACCTTTGGTCGAGAATCTAACGCTGTACCACCGAGCCACCCAGCGCTCCAAATTCGTCAAGTGAGTCATAATAGAAGACATAAACAAAACTGGGTATGTAAAATTTAATTCACCTGACAACACTGTAGCCACAATCTAACGTAAAATGTCGGCACGAGTTTTCAGTATTTTCGCGACGAATGCGGACAACAGCTTTGAATGGTTAGTGAGGTTTCGCTTGTAAGGAACGACTGGTGACTGCCAATAACGAACGAGAGCCAAGTCACGGCGGATAACCAGCTTGTGCCACAACTAGCGTAGACAAACTATCATCCTCATGAGCCCAAACACTCCAAGCATCCCCATGAGGCATAGATCCTCCTGAGCCCCCGGGGGCTCAGGAGGATCTATGCCTCATGGGGATGCTTGGAGTGTTGTCCACGCTTATTGGTTCAAGTTGGTTATCAACCGCGATTTCGCCCATGGCTATCGCCCGTTGTCGGTAGTCGTTCGTTGCGGCAACGGAACGTCACTTTTGTGTGGGTTAACTAAAAGTACGATGTCCATTTTTGAGAAAGTACCGCCTCCGTAAGACGTCCTCGGGCCGACGTCGGCCACAGTGGGCCCTCGCACAGTCGTGCGCGGGCCAACTGCGGCTGACGACGGCCCGATAGTTTATGTTGACTGTGCACGCACTACTCGGGCAATTAAACGTATACCGTAAGTCCGTCTCGAGCCGTAGTTTCACACGATTGGATTTTATTTTCGCTTCGTGGCTCGCTTACAACCACTGCGGAAGCAGGTACACGAGCCATCACAGATTTAATTATTCTTTGTATTCCAGTCCAAAAATTTGCATAGCAAGCCGATCACCACGGCTTAGTTTTCACGAAGGGTGCTTTAGAAGCGTGCCGCCAGTACAGCCCATTTGAGCAAAGCTTGCCTCGTGTTCGCAGAGAAGTTTTGAACGAAATGATTTCAAGACAACTCTAAGAAGAAAAGATGATCCCTTAATCATAACAACGATTGTTTACCCACGTCCAGTACCCACATACGGCGCTTCGCGCCAAAACGACGTTCAACAGCAAGGTTAGAGTAGCTAACGAGACGTCATTTTTATCTTGTTACTTTTTTGCCAAACTGTGAGGTCTGCCCGCCAGTTATGTCCTTTCCATTCTACGGAACGCGTTCCGACCAGCCGGCCCATACCAAAGTCTACCGTATTTTCAATACGGTAGACAAAAACACACTGCCACACATCATAGGCACTGCTGGCTTTGAACTACGCTATCACGGTAACGACATTCTACAGTTTGCACATCAGTATCATGTTCATGCTGTGTGGACAATTCCTTTGAACTGAACTATCACGGTAACGGTTCTGCAAATTGTGCACCAGTATTATTTTATACTTCGTAAACCATCGCAGATGCTGTGCCAATGGGTTTAGGGGCCATGGGCCAGTTCCTGCACCAGCCACTAAGCAAGGTGCGCCGGCGCACCTTGCATAGTGGCTGGTGCAGGACTAAGCTCGCTCATGCAACTGGCCCCCGGTTTTCAAAAATGCAGTCGGTACATTTCCATAACTTTGTCCTGGGTCATATCTGTCTGTTGCTTAATACGCAAATTTAAAATTGCACAATCCCTTATTCTTGCAATCGTGCACTTGAGAAGAAACCCTCAATTTCAGAAACTGCTCCAGCCCGTCTTAGCAGCAAGACTGAGGCATAAATTCTCATGAGCGAGGCTCCTGCGGTCGCAGGGGCTCATGCGAATCTATGTCTTTCGCTTACTAGTACGGATATGTATGGGAGGATCCAGACGACAGACCGAGCTGCAGAGACGGTTGTATGTAACTGAGAATTTCCAGGACGGCGACGGGGTATTGCGAAACACGGATAATGTTTGTACATATTCATAACTGCGCTGCTCTGTGATTCGGACCGTGCGGCTCTAGGGCCGTAAGGTCCACAATCACAGACCAGCACACGTGCAGTTTTCTGGCGTTCAGTGGACGAATCAATTCACGAAGGACGGTTCAATTGGGCTGATGCGACAGTTTTTGCTTTCTTGCACGACATCGTGGCGTACACTACAATTTCTGTCATACGCCTAGTTCTGCTCAGTCCAGGAAGTGTGGCTAATCCACGTGGCCTTGACACAATGGACAGGATAAAGAACGGCTCTGATTGTTCAAGGTGGTGCCAGAATAGCTTGGCGCCTTAGGCGCCAAGCTATTCTGACACCTCATTTCAACTCTCATGGTCGGTCTCTCGTGAACTGGTATGTAGTCTTTAACCCATATCATACTGAGGCTGAAAGCTTCAAACTTGTACACTGCAATACGCAAGCTACATTATAGTACTCACATATAAGGATAGAGACCAATGGCTTTAGTTCAAGGGTGGTGCCAGAATAGCTTGGCGCCTAGAGGCGCCAAGCTATTCTGGTACTACCCTTGAACTATTTTAGTCAAACTCATTTTACACACTGGTGTATTCCGAATGATAAGGGTTAAAGGACAGCTCCCAAATTTGGAATGATCTGAATGGACGCATGGACGGACGGGCAGGCAGCTAAAGGACGGATGGATGGACGGACGGTCGGTCAGATGGATGGATCGGACAGACGAATAGATGGACAGATGGATATGTGGACGGATGGGTGGGTCGATGGGTGTGTTGGTAGTTGTATATTGCTTAACGTCCGGACAACAACAAGACTTTCTCAGGACGTGCCTGCACTGTTTATGAAAAAAACAAACTAAACAGAATATTGAATGTATGAGTCGCCAGCCGGAGTAATAGGCTAAATAAACCTAAGACCATTTAGCAACGCACATCCAATATCAAGAGCTACAGAAAGCGCAGACAGTAGGGAGAGTTTAAAAAAGAAAATACAGGTGAATGGGCCAAGGGTAGACAGAAACACATGCCTCAGAATATAGCGGAAAACCCACCCTGTGGGGCTGATCAGGGTGACCCTGGGGATGGGTGTGTTGGGCTGACGAATGGATGGATGGACGGAACAAATGAATTGCATTCATGTTTGGTAACTTACAGAAACTCGGTCGAAACTAAACCATTTGTATGTCGGTATTTGCGTTGCATTCTCTACCTCTGTGTGTTGAAGTGTTGAAGCGTGATAATTCTAAACAAATTTAAAACTAGGCAATAGAAACAGCTAACAAAAGTTGTAAAATTGTTGTTTGCTCCTTCTGGTTTGTTCACTTCGCTCTATGTTTTTTTCCTTGTCTTTTTGTTGCATTTATTCAGTTATTATTTCATTAAGTCATGCACTCAAGTAAGTCTTCGGTCTGCTTCACACTGGTTTTGCTGCTGCTCAACTGCTGCTGTTGTGTTGTTGTTGTTGAAATCAAACAACCAAGAACGAAACAACTTGGAATCAGAAGAAGAACAAGAAAAGCACACGCTAACTAAAAGACGACACCATGCATTGTTTTGTTTTGGTGTCGTTTGCCGAGAAACGAAGATAAGGTCATCCGTCCGTACGGAGTTAAACCTGTTGATTCCCGATCGCCCGTGAACCGCATTTCACAATGTTTTGAAATCTTAGAGAATGTTCAGTCACCAGAAAAGGTTACCGCTGACGCAAGTCGCCCGACAGACAAAGAGTTTTGTGAAAACCTTGAAGTCTGTGACGTAGATACCGGCCTACTACCCAGGGCACAAAAAGTACGCGGGCTGAGCGTCGGCAGCAGTGGGCCCGCGCTTCGCGGGCCCACTGCAGCCGACGCTCAGCGGCCGCGAAGCTTTTGTTCACCGCGCAGTCACGTGTCCACTTGATGTGCTTCGCGCGTGTGAAAGGGCTAATCAGATGTCAGCTAGGCTTCATTAACAATGATAATGAACTGCTATTTTCAATTTGCATTCGGGCCATTAGCATACGAAGGACACAGAGGACCTTTGTAGCAGTACATACATTAGCCGCGACTGTCACTGCTGTTCTATTTTAAGCGTCTGTCGATCTGATAAAAACCACTCAGTGCGCCCTGAATTCCCCTGGCTTGTGCGTGCAGGCACAGCATACGCAAAGGGGACGATTCCTCCAAAGACTCCACGCATCAAAGATTCTGTCAATTTGACAGTACTCCTTTGTGCGTTTTTGCAGTAAAGAGCTTATCGACTGACGTCACGAGTGTATCTTATGATTATGTCGACGTTCCTGCTAATTAAAAGGGAGTGAAAACACCGTCGTGCTTAATTAGATCTTTAAGCGTACAGGTCGCTCGATCTTTTTGCTTATACGCATTCGCAGTCTGTCGATGTGCAGGAAGATACAACAAAAAAAGGAGCCTATAGATGAAGCGGTCACATGATAAATGTCACTCTATTGTCTTTCAGTTCCGTTCTCAGTAATTACGTCACGATGGCACGTTATATGTCAACGATGACGCTAATGTACACTTCACGTCCAAAGCAAAATTGCTCAACTTTTGAGAACGACCTGCTGTCATCTTGAACACGTTGTCTGAGATTGATAAATCATGATAGTTCAAGAGTGGTGACTGATTAGCTCGGCGCCTTCCAGGCGCCGAGCTAATCAGACACTACCCTTAAACAATCGTGGTCGACCTATCTCCTGAAGTTGGTGTCGTCAGGGAAGCAGTCACCGAGTTATATTATTAGGACACTTCTTCAGCGGGTCTCCGCGCGTGTTCTGTCGAGAGAAATGAACTGAACACAATGAATTGCTGCTGTGAAATTTGACAACTAAGCCATATGAACGTTTGCGCAATACTGAGAGTTTTGTTATTCGTCACCGATGCAATCAAAGAGTAAAGTTTGCCAAATTTCATCAGTTTTTGCACCATTAACGTATTTTACACTAAGGTCATCCTGTACAAGTGTAACGCAAATGCAGGAAACTTTAGATACTACAATGTGCAGGCAGACACTTGAAACCTTTTCCATGTTTCATCAGAAATTATTAATAAATGAAGTAAAAAGCGTTGTGGGACCTCTTATAAAGCGTTGTTATAGCCAACATTTGCTATATCCGACCTGGTTCAATGCGAAGTTTACTGTAATATATAGCTCTGTTAATCCTTTCGCTGTCGGTAGCGGCCTGTATCGCGATGATTCCTGAAGGAATCATCGCGACACAAGCCACTACCGACAGCCAAAGGATCAATTGCCTTGTTTTGAAAACAGTTATTTATATTTTCTTTGCCAATGCTCCCAGAGTGTTGGAAATAAACTGAATTGTTTTGCCAAAGCCGTAGCCAAGGTCATCAAACATTTCTCGGTGAACTGGGGCCAACTGGTCCCTGGTTCGGATTTCGGTTCTCTCTCTCTCTCTCCGCAGCCCCTCCTCCTCCCCCTCCTCCCCCCCTTCCCCCTCCCCCTCTCCCCGCAGTTTATCCAGCAAAACGATCCCTTCAGTCCTTACAGCAAAACAGCACAGCCTACATTCTTTTCTTACTATAGAAAGAGGCGCAACTTACTGTCCTGCCGGGTCGTGGGTTCGAATCCCGTCCCGGCCCCGATAGCTGGACTCACAATCCAGGGGAAAAAAACGGATTTGTTCAATAGCATGTCCGTTGAAAGGTCCTGGTAAATCAAAGTGGCACAGTTTGAGTGCGCCTGAGTTGATCAGTGTTCAGGTCGTACTCCATAGGCAATAGATTTCCATGTCCCCCATAACCCGCCCGTCAGGGTCGTCCATGATCACCTCGGTGCTGTGGACGTTAAACCCGAACTAACCAACCTTACTGTCCTTAACATAAACAAGAAGAGGAAGTTTAAAAGAAAGTCACTAAGACTCAATTCTTAGAAAACACACAGGTCAATGTTACGGATCGTATATCTGTCTGTAGGTGAAACCGTAAGTCTGTTACTACACAGCAAAGGACTTACGGTGAAACTCTCTGTTTTAGTCATCTTTCATTGTGTTTGCGCTGAAGGCGGATCTTCCACGCGCAAAAAAAAAAAAAAAAAAAAAAAAAGTAGTCTTCTTCGTGCTTTCTGAAAAATGCGGTCCTCCTGATTTTATCTTGAACGGCTTCTTCTTCTTTTCCGGGTTCAACATCAGTACAAAAACATTCGGGCCGACATCGACCGCAGTGGGCCCGCGCACAGCCGTGCGCGGGCCCACTGCGGTCGACGTCGGCCCGAAGACCCTGGCTCACTGGGCATTTCTTTTATATTTCGTTGTCTTTGACCGGATCTGAGTTAATTAGCAATAACTCTGCCGCTGTCTTGCAATAGCCAGTGTGCCCATTTTGAGAATAGCGACTTCGAGCTTGTTATACAATGAAAAACCTCGCTTTTCTCAAAACCATACATACTGACATTTGTCAAATAACGACAGAACTCCTACTGAACCCCCGAACATTGCTCTATGAGCGTCAGCTAATCTATTTAAACCTCCGCAGCCCATTTTGCAGAACCTTTCCTCTTGTATTCTATCTGTATTTCTTTGTCTTCTTCCTGTATCTGATTTATGCGTGTGATGTGCATGTATAGGCCCGCATTTGACACCGTGGCATTTTATACCCGGTCAACAAAGATCCTCGGGCCCACAACGGCCGCAGTGGGCCCGCGCACGGGCGTGCGCGAGCCCACTGTGGCCGTCGTGGGGCCGAAGATGTTTTGCTACTGGGGTATCGACATGAATCAGAATTTTACCCCGAACTGCAACGGAAAAAAATGTGTGACATCGATCACACAACTTTTGACATATCAAGCGCTCAAAATAACTTACATCGACATTTGTTAAAGCGACACAACGCGAGTAATTGTTGAAGAAATGCCATGGCGATAATATCGACACTTAAAGGGGACACGAACTCCTTGGGTTATTCAGTCTTAATTTGGTTCGTAGCGATAAACAACTGAAGCTCGTGTATTTATTTCGAG
>BTPG01000005.1:197505553-197649062 GCA_036245525.1 Semisulcospira habei
GAGCATTCTTGTTTTTGCTCAAGTGGACAGCCGGAGCTACATAATAGCGATCTACAAGTCTAGTCAATAAAATTGGAATTTTATGGCTGTTGAGTTATTTTAAGCACTGAATTAGTGATATGGCTCGTGATAGTGGTGCTGAATTGTCGTCATGAATTAAAGCCAGACTGGTAGAAAGGAAAGAAAATGTGTAAGATCGGAAGCACGGGAGTCAAACAACTAAATTAAGGAAAGAAAAAGATAAGACGGAAAGGCACCATAATGTCGACTGAGAGTCGTGTCACTAATTGTAGTGCTATAGCACGCATTGTAAATGACTCAGCTCATTTCGGCACTTTAACTCAGGATTCTTTCTGTATCTTCTTCCTTTTCATTTCTTGATGACGACGGTATCCAACATCACAAACACGACTGTACAGACTATACTATGGGCTTGACATGACACTTGCACATTGACCGTATGCGTGACTGACATCACTAGTATCAGCTATTGTGCACGCCACTGTCACTTCTACTTCTTTCTTTCTTTTTCGTCTCTTGAGGCATTTGTGAAATGAAGATAACTGCCAACATTTTGCACCTTGTTGACTTGCACTCAGACTGACGCTAACGGACACTGGTTTATACGTATTTTTGGTAGCGTTTAAAAAAATAATTATGTCTCTGTATAAAGAGTATACGGTTGTATCAGTTTTATGTCCTGCTTGACTTGTAGCGACCTTCCTTAGTGAATTTTATTTTTGGTGTTAAGACACGACACGTTTGATTTGCTTGGCCTCTGCGGATAAACGAGGGACAAGTCTAATATTATCACAATCCTATCACTGACCACAGTAATCTGTTCACAGGTGGGGAGCTAGATCGAGTCAGGCAGGACTCAAACAACAATGATATCAATGTGCGTCACGGTAATTGCCATGCCTTATCACGTACTTGAACACCCCTGCATTGGAGTTGTGTACGAAACACAATGTTTGCTGTACAGCAATCTCACGCGGCTTATGAAAATGGTAAATATTAATCAAATTGAACTTGTTCATTAGTACATTATAAATACGATATACGAAAGTAAAATGCAACGCTAAAGCAAACATTTGTTTCGTTATACAGGAGTTAGTTTGAATAGTTCCTGTCTGAGCAGGCCGGTTTAATTAAGATAAATTAGTGTATGGAAAATGGAATTTGGGTTTAATTATGGAATTTAATAAGATTGTGTAGAACTTGAAAAAGGAATGACCATGCAATTATGGACTTAAAAATATAAAATGATATTTTAAAGTGAATTATTTAGATTTGAGAAAAAAAAGTGATTAAGAGAGTCGTTGATAGACGTTTGCTGCTGCCCATTATAGTTATGACATGTTTATATTTTATTTGTTGACGAAGGTACATCGATGAAGTGTTATTTAAGATATGCTGTTTACAATTTGACTAAATATTTGATAGTTTCACAAAAAGCAGATCCGCAGTGTCTTCCTCTGTAGATAAACCCTTTAGATTTCCCAGCTACATTGCCAGCTTGACCCCCATCCCCCGACTCACAGATGGCGAGACCTGTGATGTACCCGATACCCGGAAAAATCAGACGCTGGAAACACAAGATTCGCATTTGTGACTTGAGACTTTGTCAGCCGTATATCCTGCTACGTTGACAAGAAGAGACTGCCATTCGGAGACGCGACGACTGTTTGTGTTTGAACGCTAACATGCACAAGCCTATAACCACTGCCTTTCATTTATGGACATTAGAAGGCAAGTTACTACATGTGATGGGACCAGCACAGTGATATGAACACTTATAGAAACAATGAACAATGTGGTGTCATATTTGTTTGTGACTGCTAGTTCCGCTCAATTGAGTTTTCTGTGACAATTATTGACACCTTTGCGATGTGCAAGTGGAACTTGTATTGGAGGTGACAACTTGACGGGGTTGTCATTTCCAGGTGTTGCATCCACTGTTAATGGCAGGCCTTCTGAAGTCTCCAGATAGTCACCTATGATTAGAGACTCATCACCTACATTAGGAGACTGCTGTGTGAGGACCGTTCTTCTCCTCCGACGTGACCTCCACGACCACGATACTGCCAGCCCATGACTGCGAGATTGGTTATGTGATTTGAAATTAATTGTGTTATACAGAGTTTTTTTTTCCCGGGTTTCCCTTAAATCTGAGGTTGAGACTGAGATACCTTGCCATTGTGTTGGACATGGTAACGTTTCTCACTCTCGCGACAAGTGTTGTCCCCACCCCACTGATGATGTTGCTGGTCTGCTTATAAATCGTTGCACTCATTCCCTGTAAACGTACACACAGGTAGGCGACTTTATTGATAAATCAAACTCAGTGATGGGCAGTAAGTAAATGTATTTTTTAAAGGTCACTTTGGTGATATCAAATAAATGAAAAAGAGAAAAAGTGAATTACATTTGTGAACGAATTATAGTCAATTTAGTATAAAAATGTTATGGGCATTAATAAAGTTTTAATTTTTGTGTGTTATGTGATATATATCATCTCGTGATTGTAAGGTTTGCTCACCGATGTACAGACGATATTTTTATGTTAATATAATCTATAATGGTTTTGTTCATCTTTGAAGGCATGACGGGAAGACATACACTGACAAACTAGAAATATCAGTTAATGAGTCAAGTGACATTGGGATAGGAGTAGACAAATTAGGTATGACGCAATATATTTTGAGTGTGCGAAGGTGTAAGGCAATTCCGCGGAGGGACCAGATGTCCTCTGGTCAAAACAACCCTTCCCCATGATAAAACACAGAGCAGCCAGCTGACTTACGGTAACGTACAAATGGGCAAATACGCTAAAGAATCAGTTCTACGACGGACTCAACTAGGGTCACGTCCACTGATTGCTTGTGGTCCAATGACCACACATGAAGTATACGCTCAGATATATGAATAAAGACTACTCAGTGGGCAGAAGTCCATCAAAATAACTTTTGGTTAAGCGGATGTAATAAACATCCGATTGCGTCCCCTCAGGGGAGCCGTTGGTCTCGTGAAACTGCAGATCACTTGACATCGGTAAGAAACCTATATACGTTGCCTACTCTAAACGGACAGGGCAATCTGGTTGGCACGTCTACCAGGTCAGCTCGGTTTTGCTACGTGTCCCGTGTTCAACCCCCTCTCCCCTCCTTTTCCACATATTCCGGCGGAAATGTCTCGCACTATTCAGCACGCTATTTTGTTTGTATGGATTTTTTTTTGGTATACTAGACGGAAAACGATGGGAGTGATGCATGTTTATTCAAATTATTTTTTATGACAATATATTGGATAGTCTGCTTATTGATAATGTACATTGTGCATTTGTATAATGAGTCGGGAGACTCATTTTAGAGGGAGGGGAGTGACTCGATGTCACAGAGTGCCTGTTATGTATAGTATGAGTTAAATAACTGATTAGAGTTAAAAGTCAGGTCAAGAGCCGAGTACGGGATATTGACCGAAACGTGACCCGCAAGGCTTAAGCCAGTATAATAGGACAAAGGGTGGGAGATCGGTTACCTATAGGAATCGTATACCTTGTGTGAGAAAGAGATTAATTTGCGTGGGTTTCGTGGGTTCCGTTCCTGAAGTGACACGTTGTGGCACCCTCGAGGCAGCACACCGACCCTGAAATGTGATGTTAGGATTGTTCTCCCTCCCGGCACCAACTTTGGTGCTGGGATGGGCCGTGTGACCACCATGGGTCGTCGTATTCTGTATGCACGTCAGAGGTGAGCAAACCATTTATTATTAACCAATGTAACATTTTATATATACGTAGTAAAACCAAAGAACCTTGATTATGTCTGTTATGCCGCTTGCATGCGAGAGTGGTATGATTGATGTCATGTTTCTCGTGTGTACTTGTTCAGTGGTTGTTGAGATTGTTTGTGTCCTCGACCGGTGTACCTCTTTGCAGCCAAGCGAGTCAAACTCCCCTTATATCGGTTTATGAGTCACAGGCATAGAAAGTTAGGATGGAAAAGATTCCAATAAAAACGGTCGAGTGATATTGGTGGAGATGCGGTTTTGAATTTAAAAATGAAAGAAAACGGTAGAATAGTAAGTAAAAACTGTTTAATGTTACTGTACAAGAAATTTTTATTTTTTTTAAGTATTTATTTTATGAGAATAAATTGCAAGGAAACGCTTGCTCAATAACCACTGAAACTCTAAGTTATAAAAAAAAGTACGCAATGAGAACATGGCAAACTGTGTATAGCAAATCACAAAAATGTTTTAAATGTGATTTATTTGGGTTTTGTATTATGATGGTGTCGTGAAATTTTTTATTTTATATTGTTTGGTTTAGTGATGTTATGATTTGAAGCTATTTTTTTTAGTAAGGACAGGTGATGTGCCGACGTTAGGTGATATTGAGGTTGTTGTTCAGATTATGTAATGAAATAGAGGAAATAGGGCAGAGTTTGTTTGTTATTTTACGGGGGACGCTAATACGTAAAGTACAGAGAGTTGATATACAGTGTTGGTATGCATGGGTCGTGGATTAAGCTTGTCTCGAAGTACCTTATGGGCCTAGTTGATTAATGAAGAAAATATGACAAAAGAGAAACGGATACTGTCCAAACTATTGCCTAAGGAGTGAATATTAATGGTTATAAGCCCTGCTGCCAAGAGAAGGCCAGGCCTAGCTGGGAGTCGACTGTGTTCAGGGCTCTTAGCGGAGACGCACCGGGACTACGGGTCGCCGTCCGCCGTGTAAGGCTGGGGGAAGAGTCGACTGTGTTCAGGGCTCCTCCTGATGCGTATAATGTAACCCCTCCGAGGAAAGGGACGGGGATTCCACAGAAGTTCGCCTCGTGTTCAGGCGGGATGCGTGAACACACATGCACATTGTGCATGGGTACAGTTTGTATCATAGGCGGTGACCGACTGCACGGCAGGGTTGCTAATACTGATGTGAGGAAAAATGACGTACAGAGACGTACATGTGGTAATGTGACAAAGAAAGTATGGCATAATGTGACAAAGGGAAATGAGATGAAATGACGTCAAACTGAGCTATGAGGCACCGGGATGGTGACCTGTGACACACCCATGGGTATAGGGATTCCGCCTGATCGTGCCTGGGTCATCAGGTGGACTAAATGCGACTTCTTCTGGTTTTACAGAAGGCTTATTTATAGGACCAAATGTGTGATAATGGAGGACGACACTGACGCATGATATCTAGATAAAATAAAGGTACCTTCTTACCCTTTCTGTCTGCTCATTATCCGAACTTCTTAATATGCGCATGAGAGGTGAGGACGAGTAGAAATACATCTAGAGCCAAGTCTGGAAACGGTAATTTTTTTAAGCTGGGTATTTTGCATCACGAGTCGTCCCTGTTTAAGTCGCAGTATTATATGTATACGCGTGTGTATTGGAAACGCATTTAGGTCGGGGCTCAGCCGACAGAGGCAACGTACAAAGATGAGGAAGCATATGTATATGTAGTGTGACTACAGGCACACAGTGATAGTTGGACAGTATAAAATGGTAATGACCAATGATGTGGAACTATATGGAGAGGCCCAGATAAAAGTTGCAGAGAAATGCAATAAACGTTGAATAACATGAAAATAAATTGTCGAGAATATGTTCAGAATAAGAGAGACAAGTAGTGAAAACAAAAACAAAACAGGTATTGGGTGTGAAATATGAGATCCATTGGGACACAATGCTGCCAAAAGTGAATGTGTAAATTACAAAGAAGAGACAGACGTTGAATAAGGCGTAGAATTATTTTTTAGTCTAAAAAGAAGTTGTTAACGTATACGATTATTGAATATTATATTACATAAAGTCCCCCGTATAGGTAGGATAGGTGAACTAATTATGTGTTTTGAGTTGCAGGTTATTTTTTTGCGTGGACATGGAACTTCACAATTCGGGTATTCAGCGAGTATTTTATGAATACGTATTTGTGGTTTTATTGTGGTAAATATTAATATAATTTTTTGAAGAGGAATATTGATTATTAAAAATAAATATAATTAGAAGTAGAGACAAGTACGCAGTTGTTGATTCTAGAAACAACATTATGGGAGAACAAGCGACTTAAGCACAGGTGAGTGGAAAAGACATTAGTAGTCAGTCAATGTGTAACGGAAAATACTTGCTTTGCCCGTGGTCTGCTGTCCAGACTAAAACCTTACTTCCTAAACCTCGGGGTCCAGAGGAGAGGGATTCATTCATCCTTCATGATTTCATTTTCAGGCGCTAAGATCGTGCATGCATGATCAGTCTGATGTTGGGGTGAGGGGACGAGCTCAACCCTGGCTGTTGGAGCGAGACAGGGATTCCCCCGTCGCCGGCCACAGCACACCCCAACACTCGTGTTTAGTATCATTATGTTTATGTATCATTATGTAAGGTGGGCGAACAACAGTAAATTTCGTTGGCGGCATGACAAGACAAGAAAGGTGGGTTAGACGGAAGTCGCAAATGACTTATGATCGAGGTGTGAGATAAAGAAAAATTATGAAATAGTATTGTGTTATAGTATGATGAATTGTAAGGTACATGATGAATAAATAATAATTATTTTTAGAGTAATTATTTTGTCGCGTGAGCGATAGTAAAGATATGTGTATAGAGGAAATACTACAGATACAGAACTAATTACAATTATTTTTGTTGCAGTCGTTTGTATGTGACTGAGTTTGACAGACACAGAAGCGGAGTATTTTATTGTTTAATGCGGACTTACGTAAGTTGTGTTTTAAACCAATCAGAAAGTAATCTAATGGACACCCTCAGTAATGCGCGGTTTGTAAGATGGTTAAGAATATATCATATATTTTGAGTGCGCAAGAGTGTTTTTGTTGTTGCAACCGATCTTAGTAGTTAAAATAAACAGAAAGCGCGGGATGTCGGCAGACTTTATTTATTTCGAGCATTCTTGTTTTTGCTCAAGTGGACAGCCGGAGCTACATAATAGCGATCTACAAGTCTAGTCAATAAAATTGGAATTTTATGGCTGTTGAGTTATTTTAAGCACTGAATTAGTGATATGGCTCGTGATAGTGGTGCTGAATTGTCGTCATGAATTAAAGCCAGACTGGTAGAAAGGAAAGAAAATGTGTAAGATCGGAAGCACGGGAGTCAAACAACTAAATTAAGGAAAGAAAAAGATAAGACGGAAAGGCACCATAATGTCGACTGAGAGTCGTGTCACTAATTGTAGTGCTATAGCACGCATTGTAAATGACTCAGCTCATTTCGGCACTTTAACTCAGGATTCTTTCTGTATCTTCTTCCTTTTCATTTCTTGATGACGACGGTATCCAACATCACAAACACGACTGTACAGACTATACTATGGGCTTGACATGACACTTGCACATTGACCGTATGCGTGACTGACATCACTAGTATCAGCTATTGTGCACGCCACTGTCACTTCTACTTCTTTCTTTCTTTTTCGTCTCTTGAGGCATTTGTGAAATGAAGATAACTGCCAACATTTTGCACCTTGTTGACTTGCACTCAGACTGACGCTAACGGACACTGGTTTATACGTATTTTTGGTAGCGTTTAAAAAAATAATTATGTCTCTGTATAAAGAGTATACGGTTGTATCAGTTTTATGTCCTGCTTGACTTGTAGCGACCTTCCTTAGTGAATTTTATTTTTGGTGTTAAGACACGACACGTTTGATTTGCTTGGCCTCTGCGGATAAACGAGGGACAAGTCTAATATTATCACAATCCTATCACTGACCACAGTAATCTGTTCACAGGTGGGGAGCTAGATCGAGTCAGGCAGGACTCAAACAACAATGATATCAATGTGCGTCACGGTAATTGCCATGCCTTATCACGTACTTGAACACCCCTGCATTGGAGTTGTGTACGAAACACAATGTTTGCTGTACAGCAATCTCACGCGGCTTATGAAAATGGTAAATATTAATCAAATTGAACTTGTTCATTAGTACATTATAAATACGATATACGAAAGTAAAATGCAACGCTAAAGCAAACATTTGTTTCGTTATACAGGAGTTAGTTTGAATAGTTCCTGTCTGAGCAGGCCGGTTTAATTAAGATAAATTAGTGTATGGAAAATGGAATTTGGGTTTAATTATGGAATTTAATAAGATTGTGTAGAACTTGAAAAAGGAATGACCATGCAATTATGGACTTAAAAATATAAAATGATATTTTAAAGTGAATTATTTAGATTTGAGAAAAAAAGTGATTAAGAGAGTCGTTGATAGACGTTTGCTGCTGCCCATTATAGTTATGACATGTTTATATTTTATTTGTTGACGAAGGTACATCGATGAAGTGTTATTTAAGATATGCTGTTTACAATTTGACTAAATATTTGATAGTTTCACAAAAAGCAGATCCGCAGTGTCTTCCTCTGTAGATAAACCCTTTAGATTTCCCAGCTACATTGCCAGCTTGACCCCCATCCCCCGACTCACAGATGGCGAGACCTGTGATGCACCCGATACCCGGAAAAATCAGACGCTGGAAACACAAGATTCGCCTTTGTGACTTGAGACTTTGTCAGCCGTATATCCTGCTACGTTGACAAGAAGAGACTGCCATTCGGAGACGCGACGACTGTTTGTGTTTGAACGCTAACATGCACAAGCCTATAACCACTGCCTTTCATTTATGGACATTAGAAGGCAAGTTACTACATGTGATGGGACCAGCACAGTGATATGAACACTTATAGAAACAATGAACAATGTGGTGTCATATTTGTTTGTGACTGCTAGTTCCGCTCAAATGAGTTTTCTGTGACAATTATTGACACTTTTGCGATGTGCAAGTGGAACTTGTATTGGAGGTGACAACTTGACGGGGTTGTCATTTCCAGGTGTTGCATCCACTGTTAATGGCAGGCCTTCTGAAGTCTCCAGATAGTCACCTATGATTAGAGACTCATCACCTACATTAGGAGACTGCTGTGTGAGGACCGTTCTTCTCCTCCGACGTGACCTCCACGACCACGATACTGCCAGCCCATGACTGCGAGATTGGTTATGTGATTTGAAATTAATTGTGTTATACAGAGTTTTTTTTCCCGGGTTTCCCTTAAATCTGAGGTTGAGACTGAGATACCTTGCCATTGTGTTGGACATGGTAACGTTTCTCACTCTCGCGACAAGTGTTGTCCCCACCCCACTGATGATGTTGCTGGTCTGCTTATAAATCGTTGCACTCATTCCCTGTAAACGTACACACAGGTAGGCGACTTTATTGATAAATCAAACTCAGTGATGGGCAGTAAGTAAATGTATTTTTTAAAGGTCACTTTGGTGATATCAAATAAATGAAAAAGAGAAAAAGTGAATTACATTTGTGAACGAATTATAGTCAATTTAGTATAAAAATGTTATGGGCATTAATAAAGTTTTAATTTTTGTGTGTTATGTGATATATATCATCTCGTGATTGTAAGGTTTGCTCACCGATGTACTGACGATATTTTTATGTTAATATAATCTATAATGGTTTTGTTCATCTTTGAAGGCATGACGGGAAGACATACACTGACAAACTAGAAATATCAGTTAATGAGTCAAGTGACATTGGGATAGGAGTAGACAAATTAGGTATGACGCAATATATTTTGAGTGTGCGAAGGTGTAAGGCAATTCCGCGGAGGGACCAGATGTCCTCTGGTCAAAACAACCCTTCCCCATGATAAAACACAGAGCAGCCAGCTGACTTACGGTAACGTACAAATGGGCAAATACGCTAAAGAATCAGTTCTACGACGGACTCAACTAGGGTCACGTCCACTGATTGCTTGTGGTCCAATGACCACACATGAAGTATACGCTCAGATATATGAATAAAGACTACTCAGTGGGCAGAAGTCCATCAAAATAACTTTTGGTTAAGCGGATGTAATAAACACCCGATTGCGTCCCCTCAGGGGAGCCGTTGGTCTCGTGAAACTGCAGATCACTTGACATCGGTAAGAAACCTATATACGTTGCCTACTCTAAACGGACAGGGCAATCTGGTTGGCACGTCTACCAGGTCAGCTCGGTTTTGCTACGTGTCCCGTGTTCAACCCCCTCTCCCCTCCTTTTCCACATATTCCGGCGGAAATGTCTCGCACTATTCAGCACGCTATTTTGTTTGTATGAATTTTTTTTTGTATACTAGACGGAAAACGATGGGAGTGATGCATGTTTATTCAAATTATTTTTTATGACAATATATTGGATAGTCTGCTTATTGATAATGTACATTGTGCATTTGTATAATGAGTCGGGAGACTCATTTTAGAGGGAGGGGAGTGACTCGATGTCACAGAGTGCCTGTTATGTATAGTATGAGTTAAATAACTGATTAGAGTTAAAAGTCAGGTCAAGAGCCGAGTACGGGATATTGACCGAAACGTGACCCGCAAGGCTTAAGCCAGTATAATAGGACAAAGGGTGGGAGATCGGTTACCTATAGGAATCGTATACCTTGTGTGAGAAAGAGATTAATTTGCGTGGGTTTCGTGGGTTCCGTTCCTGAAGTGACACGTTGTGGCACCCTCGAGGCAGCACACCGACCCTGAAATGTGATGTTAGGATTGTTCTCCCTCCCGGCACCAACTTTGGTGCTGGGATGGGCCGTGTGACCACCATGGGTCGTCGTATTCTGTATGCACGTCAGAGGTGAGCAAACCATTTATTATTAACCAATGTAACATTTTATATATACGTAGTAAAACCAAAGAACCTTGATTATGTCTGTTATGCCGCTTGCATGCGAGAGTGGTATGATTGATTGATGTCATGTTTCTCGTGTGTACTTGTTCAGTGGTTGTTGAGATTGTTTGTGTCCTCGACCGGTGTACCTCTTTGCAGCCAAGCGAGTCAAACTCCCCTTATATCGGTTTATGAGTCACAGGCATAGAAAGTTAGGATGGAAAAGATTCCAATAAAAACGGTCGAGTGATAGGCACCACCCTTGAACTATCATGCTCGATCCATGTCTTGTTGTGGTCTGTCTCAGCTGAATGAGTGAAACAGAGATTCAATAGATATTTGACACAAACACTGAGAAAATCGGAATAGTTTTTTTTTCTTTCTTTCAATTCTGTTTTCCCTTGATAAAAAAGAAGAAGATGCGGATCGCCTTCCGCGCGTAAGGCGGGTCGCCACAGACGCAGCATGACCAGACGCATCTTAGCAAATTTGTAAATAGTGCAAAGTATGCATTGACCCTTTTCTTGACAGTGGTCGCAAACTGTGTATCTGTTATCTTTGTTAGATACTCATGAGCCCACGCACCTGTGTCTATGTCTCTTGCCATTGAATCAGGTTCACATTTGCTTGGCAGTGAAGGTTGGTTGGTTGTTTGGTTGGTTGGTTGCACATTGCTTAAGGTCCCGACGACAAGACTTTGGCAGTAAAGGACGGAGTTAAAGGATGTTAAATAACTCACCATTTACTTCCATTAACCCATTTACTCACGACGCACCACAGCAGGAAATGAATCGACCATATTAAGTTCAATGGTAGTGCCAGATTAGCCTGGGCTTCGTCATCAAGCGCCAAGCTAATCTGTTCGCGCTAACCTTAAATTATCATGGTACATAGTCTGTAAGTGACACCTCGAAAAAGTTGGGAAATGCGGCCTTGGAGTTAAAATGGGTTAAACGTCCGTACATTTTCGAGTGTAGCCAGGACATGACGTTTCTGATTAACCCCATCACTGCCGATCAAAAGTGAACAAGACCCAACTGCGGGGGCACATGAGGATCTATGCCTCCTAGCTAACGCCGTCTTGTATCCAATCCAGACCCAAAAGGTGACTGCCAAGCATGTCAAATGCAAAAAAGTACCCAACGGAGAAAGAAACACGCTTAGAAAAGCCGGGTACAACACAATTTATTAATATTTCGGGTAAATACCCTTTGTCGCACATAGGGTATTTACCCGAAATATTAATAAATTGTGTTGTACCCGGCTTTTCTAAGCGTGTTTCTTTCTCCGTTGGGTACTTCTTCGTCTAGTATCCGTCTTTCTTGGACGTACGGCGTTCTAGGGCATTGAATTAACCTTTTCAGCCCCAAGGTTCCATTTCTCAAATTTTGGAGGTGTTGCCTAACGACTGTGTACCAGTTGAAGGAGATGGCTTGACCATGATAATTCAAGGGTAGTGCCAGATTAGCTTGGCGCCTGAAGGCGCCAAGCTAATCTGGCACTACCTTTGAATTACCACGGTCAAGCCATCTCCTGCTGTAGGGATCCGGGGGCTAAAAGGGTTAACAACGATTTCAAAACAACACAATCTTCGTCCACCAATGAGGTCGTTAAATTTTTAAGAAAACAGACACAAAATGACGCACTTTCAGGTTTTTTTTTTTTTTTTTTTTTTTTTTTTTTTTTTTTTTTTTTTTTTTAACAGACGTGACCTTTCCACTAATCGCGATTAAAGTGTAACTGAAAACTGATGCAAGTCTGAAAAAGCCTCTTTGAACTATCCAATAGCAGGAAGAGAGCTCGGTGAACTGAGCATAAAAATATAAGCACACACGTCCAGACACAATTTATGTGATTATTGAGCTACAGTACATTTTGAAATGCTGCCATAGTTGTACATCCTTATAATTTTACTCATGTATGTTTACCTATGTTTATTGCGCAAACTGACAATAATAAATAATAATTATTTATGTTCTAGTGCGTGTTTCTGGGCCTTATATATTTGCATACCAACACGTATATATTTTAATGCTATCTCCTCCATGATGAACTTTGACTGCTACAAATCGCAGATACAACGGGTTACCAATAGTGTCAGTCTTGCCTTAACTGAAGCATGTTCTTAATTAAACGAACTTTAGTTCGCGAACTCTGACGAACTAGAGTTCACGATCTCGGACGAAACAGGTTGGTTCTTAATTGGACGATCTAAAGATACGGCGAACCTAGTTCGAAGTAGTTCACGAACCTCGGCAAACCATAGTTCGCCGTCGGAAAAGTTTCGCTCAACGTGTTGAGCAAACAAAGGCGAACCTTTTCTCTGATTGGTCAAAACTTTTACCCTCTTCTGCGTTGGAGATAAGAAGACAGTCACCGATACAAACAAATATGGCGGACGGTGATATTTCACTCGTGCGAAGAACAATGACCTATTTTTATTGATTTGTGGGAGGCGCAACGCTGTTTGTGGGGTCGCTACTACAAGGAGTACAAAAACAAACATCGTTCAAATCACGAAGCGGCATAGCGGCAGCCATTTTGAACACCTTTGCAGACAGTAAGTACGCCGAATCAAGCACTTCAGTTAAGAAAGAGAACCATGGCAAACCGCTGGTTTGCTAAAGTTCGCCTAGGTTCGTTCAACCTCAATTAAGAAACAAACTAAAAGATCGCCGATCTTCAGTCTCCGATCTAGGTTTGCCGATCAATAGTTCGTCTAATTAAGAACAGCTCTAAGACTCTTATATCCTTCTTTTCACAATTCATGTGAGTACCAAAAGGTTTCCACTGCCAAAGGAGAACAAGTCTTTCATTTTACGTCATTCAAACGTCATAATTTAAATCAGCCCTTTGCCCACCATTACTATCAGACATACGTAGGAACAGATATAAAGGAAAAACAGCGCCAGCTATTGACACTCTGTTACCCGAAGCAGGTCGCTTTGAAGTACATGTGTATACTTACACGAGCTCATTTCAACATTTTATACCTACAATCGTTTTCATAGAAACAGTTTGACCCTTTCAATGCCGAAAAAACGTGAACACGATCCAACTGCAAGAGACATAGATCCTTATGAGCCCCCGCATTCGCGGGGGCTCATAAGAATCTATGTCTCATGCTGACACGACTTTTATCCTTGTGCCCTGGGCGGCTCCGGCTCTCGAGCGTTGACTCACTTTCACACAATCTGCACCCACTGGTTAGACGTCGGAACAATACACAAAGGAACCTGAATATCGGTAAAGTCCAAAGTCACAGACGAGCGTACATACCCGACATTATCTTACACACAGGTTAACCCCTTCGACGGCAGCTGACGCAGGTTGTGTTTTTGGCGGCATAACTGTAAATTCACCTTAGGCCGCCGAAGGAACATAATAATAATAATAATAATAATAATAATAATAATAAATAATAATAATAATAATAATAATAATAATAATAATGTACACTTATATAGCGCTTAACCTCCAAATGATTGTGCTCTAAGCGCTTTACAAGGTCAAAAATCACAGAACAAAAAGTATAAGAAAGAAAACGCTACAATAAAATTAAATGTGACATATCAAAAACTCACACATACACACACACCGTTACAGGAACAGTTACTGGCAAAGATTGCTAACGCACTGAAAACGCATCTAACTATATGCATAAGAAAACAGATGAGGTTTCGAGCAGTGATTTAAAAGCAGACAGAGTTGGGGCATGTTTGACATGGGCTGGAAGGTCGTCACGATTTCGAAATAAGAAAAGGCACGCTGGCTCTGGCTAGACTTCTTTCGCCTAGGAACCCTGAAAATACGCGTGTCTGATGCTGAACGGAGGGATCTTGAAGGCGTGTAAACATGAACCAGGTCGGACAAATATGGGGGAGCAGAACCGGTAATAGCATTGTAACAAATAACAGAGACCTTGTACACAATTCTTTGAGATACAGGCAGCCAGTGGATGTTATGTGCTCACGTTTCGGTACTCTGTAAATTAGTCGGGCAGAGCAGTTCATAACTCTTTGAAGTTTATCAAGAAGATTCTGAGGAACACCAGCCAAAAGGGAATTACACAAATCAATGCGTGAAAGAACAAGGGAGGTAACAAGCGTTTTAGTTGCTTCCGTAGTGAGAAGGTGACGAATTGAACTGATCTTTCTCAATTCAAAGAAGGAACATTGGCAAACATGGATCTTACAAAGTGGTTCCAGCAAGAGGCATGGACCACCATGAGACCCCGTCACTGTAGGGTCTCATGAGGATCTATTCCTGTTGCAGTTGCGGGGTGGTGTTCCCTTTTTCTCGGCAGTGAAGGAGTAAACTGTTTCTATGAAAGGAACTTGAACCACGCAAAGTGGTTTCAGCAATAGACAGCAGAGGTCGTCGGGCGCACGACGGCCACAGTGGGCCCGCGCACGGATGTGCGCGGGCCCACTGCGGCCGTCGTGGGCCCGAAGACGTTTTGCTACCGGGGTGGACCTTCAGTCATGAAGGTCCCTATCTCTTGCCGCTGAAACCAGTTCGTTTGACGCATGCTCCTTGCAAAGAAACAGTTTCTCCCGCAACTGACTTCAGTGCAGGTCGCCGATCGGCGTTCAGTTTTTAAGGCAGCGGAAGGGGTTGATTTTTCAATCTATCACGACAACCTCAGATTTCTTCTTGGAAAGCTTTTACACCAATCGGAAAATATCGTAACTGAATTCCCGATGCGCAAAAGGACATCGGGCCGACGTCGGCCCGATGGACATTGCGCACTGGGTCTGTGAGTTCAATACTCAAAGAGTCTACTGCAGAAATTGTCGTTAGTCTCGCGTGAGGCCCCTATGGTTTCTCGTCTGTGAGTTCAATACTAAAGAGTCTACTGCAGAAATTGTCGTTAGACTCGCGTGAGGCCCCTATGGTTTCTCGTCTGTGAGTTCAATACTCAAGAGTCTACTGCAGAAATTGTCGTTAGTCTCGCGTGAGGCCCCTATGGTTTCTCGTTACGGCCCTAGGCCGTAAGGTCCAAAATCACAGAGCGGCACGCATTAGCTGATCGCCCACGGTTGCTGCTTGTCTCGTCAACTGGACAGTTTCAATGCACGTGTGTTACTTGGAACTTGGGGTGGGCCGTAAGGTCCAAAATCACAGACCAGTACATACACTTGCGCACCTCAGCACCGACGCACCACCGCGGAGATAGATCCACCGTGATAATTCAAGGGTGCTGCCAGATTAGCTTCGTTTGTCTTCTGAGTATATGCGTGTATTTCACGCCGTGAGCTTCAGTTTGCGGCGTTTTGAGCCAGAGTTTTTATTATTATTATTTATTATTATTATTATTATTATTATTATTATTATTATTATTATTATTATTATTATTATTATATGCGTTTCATCAACAAATAAGTAAATGAAATGCGTTTCTTTAAAGGCCTTACGAAACCGTACACTACATACAGGTCTAGCTATGGTCCATTTTGACACAGTTCAGCACACGTCGTCTTCATATCAAGTAACCTGACTGACTCCACTCCGTTCTAGAAATACAATGCTATCAGTGCGAAAAACTGCTAAAAATAGACTGACGCGCTAACGGCCGCGCAAAATAAATAAGTGCGATTACGCGTGCGCTTTTGCTGCGTGTCCAAACTGCCGTGCTGTTAAAGTTAATAAGGTGTGTCGACAAGGCATAACAAACACAACTGGTGCTGAAATGTGCCTTGACATTTATGCGTAATGGTACTTTAAAAAAGCATGACTTGTCAAACGCGCACGCGACGTCTTCGGTACGGTTACATTATTTACTTCTAACTGGCGTACAGTAATAGGTGTCAAGTTACCTGTAACAGTATTGTGCAATAGTGAGCACAAGGTCCACCAGCCGACACCGGCTGTGCTGTGGACCAAATGCGGCAGACACTTACATACATGGCGGGCAGCTGAGCAAGCGGGACCACTTGCAGGCATACTGCGCGTTATTATATTATATTGAGCACCGGCCTTCATTTTGCTTGATGCAGACGTGATTACGCCGAGACACGAACCAAAATGTCCGAGTGGTGAGACGAGGACATTTTGATTCGTGTCAAGTAATCACATCTGTCGAATATCGGCACTATATCTTGCTAAATGTTGCTCAGTATAATGCATGTGCCCTGTGCAAAACAAACTGTGCCTCGCGTCATTTATTTTGCGGCTGATTGCGGTGTTCAGATAAAACACACACAATGACAGACGACTGCATAGCACTGACTGTCGGCCGCTCGGCGCGTAGATTTCGTCTGACCATGAAGACATCAGTGCTAGTACAACCGTGCGTGATACTGAATAAATTCTTCTTGTAACTAGATCACGAGTAATTGCCAAAAATGCAAGCATGTTTGTTTATATAGTTCTTTTTTTCAGGTTGTCGATATCGCGGCCAGCTGACATCTCGCCAATTTCACTAGTCAGTGCATCGACTAGCTCGTTTGCTGGCGTCTGTCCTCCGTTCGTGTGCCGTATATAGGATATACATTTCGAGCGCGCGTACACACTAAGAAGTATTTTTATTAGTACTTCACATAAGGAGCTTGTTAATGTTGCACTGAGTATGCAAATATTCACGTTTCCTTTTAGTTGAAAAATGCAAGTCATCCAATATCGAATCTTCGTGGCGCGCAAAGGATTTTGGGAAAAATGTGTCAAGGAAGGCGGAAAACTTTATGGAGTGGGTACATAGTCCCATTTAACATACGGCCGCATTTCCCAAACTTTAGAGGTGTCACCTAACTTGACGATGTACCATTTTCATGAGATGATCGACAAAAATAATTCAAAGGTAGTGCCAGATTAGCTTGGCGCCTGACGGGGTCAAGCTAATCTGGCGCTACCGGCCGGCCCTTGAATTATCATGGTTGATCTATCTCCTGCTGGTCACACTATACAATCGAATTTGGCCAGGACCGGTGTTTTTTAAAAAAATTTTTTGCCTTGTTTAAAAATTTGTAGTAGGGCTGAATGTTGGAATTTGCTGGAAATGTCCGGTTAGCTGAGAGGAGACATGTTTGGTGCTTTGATTCATACCGTCCTGAGTGTATCCAATGGAGAATTGTGGGCCTTTGTTGAGTTGCCGTTGACGTAGTGATTTGAGGAGCACGCTGATTTCAGCTGTGCTTGGGTGTGGGTTGGTAAGGAACCAGTTTCATAGCCAAGAAATGAAACGGGTGATGTGCTGTTGTTTTTATTTTTTTTTTATTTTTTTAAAATTATTTTGTGCATGGCGGCAAATGTGCAGCTGGTGGGCGGTAGTGTTTTTTTTAGGGAATTGAAAAATTAGGAGATGATTGGGACTGACTAAGGCTAAGAGACTGGACAGTACAGAAACGGCACTGTAGTCAGTGACCTGCTGTAATGCGTCGGGGCTAAATGGATGATGGGTTTACTGTTAGTCTGCACTCGAGTGTTTGGGCTGTGATTGTGGACCCGGCTTACGGTCTCGCGCTCTGAGATACGTGTGTGATGGTCTGAAGTATGGACCTTACAAAAAACACAAACCAGCGCACAACTGCACATCAGTTTCAACATTTCCATCGGTACAGAATCGGAATAGGCGATAAACACCGATACAAATGCTGATGTTCTATCTGCTCCATGGCGGACTTTGATTAGTACTAAAATTCACTGACACAACGGATTTTGAATGTTGTCTTGCCTCGGCTAAGACCTTTCTACCCTTCTCTTCACAATCCATGTGAGTAGGCACACGTGCCAGGTGTTTTCCAATGCCTTTCCAGCGTAACGAAATGAACTCTCCCGCGTGCACAGAGGTTTTCCAATGCCTTTCCAGCTTAACGAAATGAACTCTCCCGCGTGCACAGAGGTTTTCCAATGCCTTTCCAGCGTAACGAAATGAACTCTCCCGCGTGCACAGATGTTTTCCAGTGCCTTTCCAGCGTAACGAAATGAACTCTCCCGCGTGCACAGAGGTTTTCCAATGCCTTTCCAGCGTAACGAAATGAACTCTCCCGCGTGCACAGAGGTTTTCCAGTGCCTTTCCAGCGTAACGAAATGAACTCTCCCGCGTGCACAGAGGTTTTCCAATGCCTTTCCAGCGTAACGAAATGAACTCTCCCGCGTGCACAAAGGTTTTCCAATGCCTTTCCAGCGTAACGAAATGAACTCTCCCGCGTGCACAGAGGTTTTCCAATGCCTTTCCAGCGTAACGAAATGAACTCTCCCGCGTGCACAGAGGTTTTCCAATGCCTTTCCAGCGTAACGAAATGAACTCTCCCGCGTGCACAGAGGTTTTCCAATGCCTTTCCAGCTTAACGAAATGAACTCTCCCGCGTGCACAGAGGTTTTCCAATGCCTTTCCAGCGTAACGAAATGAACTCCCCCGCGTGCACAGAGGTTTTCCAATGCCTTTCCAGCGTAACGAAATGAACTCTCCCGCGTGCACAGAGGTTTTCCAATGCCTTTCCAGCGTAACGAAATGAACACTCCCGCGTGGACAGAGGAAGCACAGCAGTTCTTCATATACGACTGACATTCAAACTTCAAGTTAGGCCTTTTGTCCAGCATTGTGGTAATGTACACTAAGAACACTTATTAAGAAGATATTGCGATCTATTAACCTTTTTAGCCCCAAGGTCCCATTTTTCAAATTTTGGCCGGGTGTTGCTTAATGACTATGTACCAGTTGCAGGAGATGGATTGACCAGGATAATTCAAGGGTAGTGCCAGATTAGCTCGGCGCCTTCAGGCGCCAAGCTAATCTGGCACTACCCTTGAATTATCATGATCAATCCATCTCCTGCTGTAGGGACTCAGGGCTAAATGGATTAACCCTTTACTGCCTGGAGTAGGTCGCTTTGTTTATGACATAAAACAATGCAAAATGACACAGTAGCTGTCGGCCCACAGTCTGTCCAGCTGGGAAGGCCCACTACCGCTGTAACTGTTCATACACACACTTATATAACAGATGGTTACGAAACGCTGCACACAGGTCTAGTTATGGTTCTAGTGGCTGGAACAGTGGGATATGTGATACGCCCCCCTTCGGGGGGGGTGGGGGGGGGGGGCTTCCATATGCATTGCTTTCAGTCACTTTTTTAGCGCCCCCTCTCTTTCCTATCTTTTTTTTTTTTTTTTTTTTGGTGTGCTTTGGCCACAGTAGATCTATGATCACTGGTCGATCATGCACACTTCTCTCCACTGACCTTCCTAAAATATTAGCACTGGCAGTCTCCCCTTTTCTTTTCTAGCTATGGTTCATTTGGACACGGGACAATCCAGTTCCGCGCACACGTCGTCTTCATATCAAGTAATCTGACGACGACTCCACTCCGTTCTAGAGGTACAACGTTATTAGTATGAGAAACAGCTTAAAAAAAAAAAAAAAAAAAGCATTTGCTGCGTGTCCAAACTGCTGTTAAAGTTCATTGGGTGTGTCGACAAGGCATAACAAACACAAATGGTGCTGAAAGGTGTCTTCAGGTTCATGCGTAATGGTACTTTAACTCATTTAGCCCCAACGCTCTACAGCAGGAGTTAAATGGGCCATGATATTTCAAGCGTAGTGCCAGATTAGCTTGGCTAATCTTGAATTATCATGGTCCATCCAGCTCAGTCGTGCAAAAAGGACATAAGCGTTAGGTAACACTTCCAAAATTTGGGAAATGCGGCCGTGGCGCTAACTGGGTTAATCTAGCTAGTTATTCGGGCTTAACGCCAAGCAGGCGGCTAAGGCCATCTTACGGCGGGATGGGTAAAAATCTGGCCAGCCAGACTAAAAGAAAGATTTTAAGACAAGATGTAAATATATCTAAAAATATTTCATGCTAAAATGTTGCACGGGTCTTTAAAGGAAACGTCTACAGACCCTCAAAAAGGTCAAATTAAGATTCACATAGTCTATGAATGCTCAAATCTTATTTAAAATATTGCATTCTCTCAGAAATCTGAATATTTTGTCTGGGGGAACATCCCAGAAAACTTCAAGGAGTCTGCTGTGAAGTGTTTATATCTTGTGTCAATTAGATCAGTCGGCACAAAGACAGCAAATAAAGTGCAGATAGAAAACTGCTCGTCGCAGGCTTGACACCATGGACGCTCCTTCTCTTTAGTAAATAAGAGTGCGTAACATACGCGTGCCCGATGTGGAGCCAAGGTAAATCGAGTATAATGATTTAGCCCCGTACTTTTCTACAAAGAACAGGTAAACCGCAGACGAAAAGATCTGGAAGCCGCCAGCAAGAGGTCCGTGTCGGGCCAGAGAACAGTGCACGTCAACCCGTCCTTGCCATAGAAAGAAGTTGCCTGAAACCGTATGTCTCTAATTAACGTTGAACAGAGGGTGAGAGACGCATATTTGTCTCGGCCCCTGCAAATTTGTGTCTATGCCACTAGCAGATTAGTAACATTCGCGACGGATCCTGTTGCACCGACACGATAATTCATTTTCATAACTCTTGTGTTGCGACAGCGGTTTGTAAATCAATCTGAGGAGCACAGGTATCAATTTAACCAAAGGAAAGAGATCCTCATGTCCGTATGAGCCCCTGCAACTTGTATAAGGCTCTCAGGATCTATACCTAGGGGACGACGAATACAGTAACTGGGTTGAAATGCGACGCTTCCAGTGATTGCGACAGAACGTCTTCAAGTTTGTCTTCCACTCCGCGGCAGATGAAAACGTCGGGGTATACATGCAGCCAGCAAGAGGCATAGATTTTCATGAGCCCCCGCACTTGCGGGGGCCCATGAGAATCTATGCCTCTTGCAGATGAGAGATGTCTAAATGAAGGACTAGGTGTCAGTTGCTCAGTTCTGACTGACCTTGGCACAGACACCACTGCGGTTGCGACACAACTCTACTACAGCAAGCAAGTGACCTTAGTGGCTCCTTGTGTAACAAAAGAAAAGCGCCCGTCACGTTCATGTCACGTAGCAGGCCTTTTGGCGATTTTCGGCTTCGCGTGAACCCACGCGCGACGGTACAAGCTCACTGTTCAGCCCGTTTTTATTAACCGAATTTTTGGCTTTGTCGACTCTGCGAAATAAGGATTGACGGAATAACATTCTGCCATGTATCTTTGGGCTTAACCCATTAACTGCTGAGGAAAGGCCAACGCTACCCAGCCGCAAAAGACACAGTGATTCTTGTCTCTTGTTAATGCCATGTTATTTATGACTATTTTGGTCTGTGTTCCTCACGCGAATGTTGGTCTGTGTGCAGTCGTTTCTGACGCACAACATCGGGATGATTCGTGATCAATGGCATCAAAGGTGTTAAGAAAATGAATAGGGCTATTGCACGTACATACACATTTGTGATGACAACGCTCATAGACACCCGGCGCGGGTGACCTCAGAGGCCAGTTGCTTGAGTGAGCTTAACGGCAGGTACGCCAATGACATAGTCACTGACTGTGTTAATATTTTCACCGTTCTAAAATAAAGATTCATTGATGCATTAATCCTGGGCCAGCCACTAAGTAAGGTGCTCCACTACAGCAGAGCACCTTGCTTAGTGGCTGGCGCAGGACTAATTTAACCTCACTCATGCAACCGGCCACAGGTGCGTTCAAACACTGTAAAATGGCCGAATCAACGAAGGAACAGGCATCTTTTAATGAATTATACACGATGATGTATTTTTTTACCCATTTAGCCCCGAGTCCCTACACTCAGGAGGTTGGTTGACCATGATAATTCAAGGGTAGTGCCAGATTAGCTTGGCGCCTCAAGGCGCCAAGCTAATCTGGCACTACCCTTGAATTATCATGGTCAATCCATCCCCTTCAACTGGTACATAGTCGTTAGGCAACACCTCCAAAATTGGATAAATGGGACCTTGGGGCTAAAGGGTTAAGTTGGTCAGCATCGGCAGATCTTCTGAATGGACGTCAGCCATTTATGAAGATGAAGCCGTTTCGCTCATAAGATGGCTGTATATACCTCATTCAGGAGAACTTCCGTTTCAGCCAATCCGACGAAAGATCCGCTGAATGGGTCGAATACACAAATGACCACACATCGAGTTGTAGGCGGATTGGTTGGTTTAGTTCGGGTTTAACGTCCACAGCATCGAGGTGATCATGGACGGCCCTGACGGGCGGGTTATGGGGGACAGGGAAATCTATTGCCTATGGAGTACGACCTGAACACTGATCAACTCAAGCGCACCCCAACTGTGCCACTTTGCTATTGAACAAATCCGTTTTTTTCCGCCTGGATTGTGAGTCCAGCTACCGGGGCCGGGACGGGATTCGAACCCACGACCCGGCGATTCCCTTCGCTCTCCTGCTCCGACGTTTAACCGCCTGAGCTATTTCGGACTCTCATGTTTGTTGTAGGCGGAAGAATGAACTGAACTGAAGTAGTGTTTACCGGTTATAAAAAAAAAAAAGAAAAAAAGAAACGAAAAACCTCAAAACGCGAAAGTCTGTCCATTTTAGAACATGGGCGCGCGAGGGCTCACGCGAATAAACCGTACTATTGCATTATATATATATATATATATATATATATATATATATATATATATATATATATATATATATATATATATATATATATATATATATATATATATATATATATATATATATATATATATATATATATATATATATATATGTATATGTATATATCTACGTGACGGGCGTCCGTGATTTGATCTCCTTTAAAGCCAAGAAGGTTAAGGTCAAACCACAACAATGCCGCATGAATAATTTCGGTGCTCGGTTGATTTGCATGTAAGCGCGAGTTCACATCCTGCGTAAGTCACTGCACAAGGTGTTCCGCTATAGCCGAACACCTTGCTTTGTGGTTTGCGCAGGAATTACACTGTCTCGTGCAACTCATCTTTGATAATTGACTTTGGATCTCCCTTACGGCTCTACGCTGTGTCTGCCCCATGACATGATGACAAAAGACAATAAATCCATTTTTAACCCTTTGCGTGTCGGTAGAGGTTTTAGTTGCGATGATTCCTGTAGGAATCATCGTGACTAAAACCGCTACCGATACGCAAAGGGTTAACATGTTATACAATGAAAATCTCGCGTTTCACAAAAATGGACATGCCCTGTATTTTCGCCTTTATAGACAGTAAATCCTTTTTCGTGAAAAAGTGAGATTTTCATTGTAATGCTATTGAATTGTCGCTTTTAAAAAAAAAAAAAAAAAAAAAAAAAAAAGGACTTACTCTCTGTTGCCAGCTCAGTGTACTGCTTTGATATCATGGCTTCTGTTTCATTTAAAAGCCGAGAAAGCGTGTATACTCTTTCGTTCGTGCCACTGAACTTACGGCTACAAAGCTGTGACCAGATGCATGAGAGACCTTAGTCCTGCGCCAGCCACTAAGCAAGGTGCTCCGCTGTAGCGGAGCACCTTGCTTAGTGGCTGGCGCAGGACTAAGCTCACTCATGCAGCTAAGCCCTACCGTCATGAAGCATGAAGCTAATCGTACAGCCACAGTACTAAAAGTCCAAAACCCGATAAAATCACCTGTACGCACTTCCTTTCTCGCGGGTACATGTGAACCCAACTAAGAAGGAAGGAGAACAAGTGTTTATGTACCAAATGTACTATTACTACTACCACGCTACACTATGTGCTGTCAATCATAGTAAAGATGTATGAAACATGTGTCAGGCTCTTATTGTAGACTGAACTAGATTTAAGCGCTGATACAAATAACACAGCCGGAAAAGGGTTGTTTTTTTCTGTTTAATTTGTATCGGCTCTAACTCACACGCATACGCAGAGAGAGAGAGAGAGAGAGAGAGAGAGAGAGAGAGAGAGAGAGAGAGAGAGAGAGAGAGAGAGAGAGAGAGAGAGAGAGAGAGAGAGAGAGAGAGAGAGAGAGAGAGAACAATGAACATTGAACCTTTATTTTCCAACGGTAGAAGTTATTGGTAACAGGACCAGTTTTCAAACTTGCCGTTGAGAGAGAGAGAGAGAGAGAGAGAGAGAGAGAGAGAGAGAGAGAGAGAGAGAGAGAGAGAGAGAGAGAGAGAGAGAGAGAGAGAGAGAGAGAGAGAGAGCGAGAGAGAGAGAGAGAGAGAGAGAGAGAGAGAGAGAGAGAGAGAGAGAGAGAGAGATATGCCTGAAATGAAACGTTATTATGTTTCCAAGAATAAAAGAATAGGTGCGCAGACCTTTTTTCATTCTTGTCCTTGCTACAAACTACATGAAAACACACCGCGCACACACACACACACACACACACACACACACACACACACACACACACACACGCCGGCACGCACACACCCAGACACGCGCGCACGCATACACACGGAAGTACGTAAATCAGAGTTAGGTCAGACCCCGCTACGGCTCAAACATTGGATTAAAGGCTCGGACACTGGCAAACGTGGTATCGTGATGTCAGTATGTCCGGGGCCTTCAACCATCGCCCGCGCCAGACGAAGCACAGTCCCGACTGACCCACGTCTGGCTAATATGCATTACACACGGTACATCAAATACAACTACATAATAAACACATACACATACATTGCACACTGTTAAGACTACATCTGGTACATTGAACCGCGGCGCAAAACTGTAAGCATAAACGTCAAGATTATCTAGACGTCTTACTTCCTCCTGAATTAGCCAAACACACACGTACATGAGAGAGAGAGAGAAAGAGAGAAATGAAATGAAACTTTATTTCCCAACGGATGAAGTAATTAGCACGTGTGCCATTTTTCATACTTGCCGTTGCTATTCTACAAACACAGGATAATAATTGTAATACTAATAGTACCAAATTACACGAAGAAAAATTAGGAGACATTAAACATGAAGAGACATTAAACAAAATTCATTCATTCATTCGGTCATACAAAAAACAAACGAAAAATAGAAAGTACACGCAACGCGCGCACACTAACACGTACACGCTCGCGCGCACACACAGACACGCGCTAATGATAACTTGACCTATATACGAAGCAAATCATTTGGATCAAAGTTAAAATTCACTTCAGACAGCAAAAATTATTTGGATTATAATAGAAACTTGAATTATGTAATTAGGCGATTATTACTAGTATGCACAAACCATACGGCAGCATGCACTGATTATACGATAAGCACTCCATGTTTGATACGAATACTTGTGGTAGATTATGTATCAGCAGACAAGTACTTGAGGAGGCCGCATTCCTTGAAAGAGGAGAGGGAGCTAGCGTGTGTTATACATGTTGTCAGTGTGTTCCAGAAAGATGCGCCTGAGAAAGATACACTGGTTTTAAATAGATCTATCCTGGGGCGAGGTGTAATAAAGTTTCGTCTTGAAGTAGAATAACCTGAACTTGCCTTGGTAAAGAGCTTACAAAGATATTCTGCGTGAATCTCATTCCAGATTTTATACATAACCACACCCTTGTTTAAGAGGTGATGCTTGCTAAGAGGTAGCATTTTCAGTTTTTCAAGTCTTTCATCAGTTGTTAGGGCTGAATCAGGCAGGATATGTTTCGCTGCTCTCCGATGCAGGGAGTTAAGCCTCTTCAAGTGTATGTCACCGCTGCCATCCCATATCGTGGACGCATAATCGATGTGGGATTTGACATGTGCATTGTAAAATAACTTGCGGGCATCAACATCGATAAAGTACTTCAACTTTGAAAGCATAAAAACATTTCTAGCAACAGTTTTACATACAGCATTTATGTGCGATTGCCACTTCATCTGGTCATCAACAATTACACCAAGTAATCGGTGTTCCGTGACCTGATTAACGATGTCATTATGGATAGTCAGGCTGAGTGTAAGTGGCTTGAGCTGGTGCTTCTGACGGGTTGCTATCGTCATGCATTCCGTTTTGGAAGGATTTAAAATCATTTCATTGTTTGTGCACCAAGTGGAAATTCAGTTCGCTCAAACCCTGCTGCAAACGGCCATTTAAAGAATCAATATTCTTGTCCGGGGTGTGAATTGTGGCGTCATCAGCAAATAAATCACATTAAATTTTGTCGCTGGTCAAATGTAGCGGCAGGTCATTTATAAAGAGGCAAAACAGAAGAGGCCCTAGGACTGAACCCTGGGGAACTCCCCGTGTTACTAATCCGCTTGAGGAGTATGATCCATTGACCATGACGCGCTGCTGTCTGTCGCTAAGATATGAGGCGAAAAGCGGAGTTGTGCCATGGTGGTAAAGAGATTTCTGGCTGTAGTTAATTGAGGAAGAAATACATTTATTGCCAAACGAACTACCGAAGTACACATTTAGCTTGGAAAGTAGAAGTTTATGGTCCACAAGATCAAAGGCTTTTCGTAAGTCAATAAATACAGCGCCGGTAAATTCGCCCTGATTTATTGAGCGTAGCCACACATCAGTTAGACGTGCTAGGGCCGTGTGACAGCTGTGCTTTGGTCTGAATCCCGACTGAAGGGGGTGGATTAATGTATGATTTTCTAAATATTCCAAGAGATGTTTATGGATATGCCGTTCAAGTGGTTTACTAAGGATGGACAATAGTGAAATGGGGCGATAGTTATTAACATCAGTCATAACTCTTGTTTTCGGGAGGGGTATAACCTTGGCTTTTTTAAGTTCCTTTGGGAAAATATTTGTTTGAATGCACAAGTTATAAATAAAGGTTATTGTTTCAATAACATAAGGAATAGCTAATTTAAGTATTTTGGGGCTGATTTCATCTGGCCCGGACGATTTTTTATTCTTCATTGAACTAATTGTCCTACCGACTTCGTGCACTGCCAGTGGTGGAATCACGAAAGGATCAGATCCTGCAGTTCGCGTTCTACAAAAGTCAACTAGTCTGTCTGAGCAAGAGTAGGGCTGAAAACTTGCTTCTGAAGGGACAAGAGACTCGGCAATGGTCGTTAAACATGTCTTCAGTCAGATCAGAAGGATTAAAGGAGATTTATTACACTTGCCTCCAGTCACTACGGCCATAGCGCGCCAGAGCGTGGACATGTCTTTGTCTTGTTTAATCAAGCGATCAATGAAATATTTTTTTAGCCTGTCGCACAAGAGATTTTACGCGATTGCGCTCACGCTTAAATTCAGTGAAGCACTTCTGCTGTCTCAGATCATCTCTCACCCTCATGGCTTGAATGATGTCTTGAGTAAGCCACGGCGGGAGTGGTGCGTGTTTGACGCGTCTCCTCCGCAGGGGCGCATGTTTATTTAAGATCTTAAGAAAGATGGTATACCAAACAGACAGAGCGCTGTCAGGGTCAGATTTACTAAATACTTCATCAAAAGGTGCGCTTTTAAGATCAAACAGAAACTCGCTTTCATTAAAACTTTTAAAGGAGCGATAGGTGATATACGTGTGGCATCCTTTCTTTGCTTTAGGGAGTTTAGTAGACCACGTACAGCGGATGGGAAAGTGGTCGCTGATACTAAGGTTACCGACAGATACATTATGAACAGACTCTGGCTTGGTTGTGTATATTATATGATCTATGAGTGTGGATGTTGTTTGTGTGATCCGTGTGGGTGAAGTGATTAACTGTTGCAGACCCAACAACGTTAACGTAGAGTCCCACGCATGGTGAGGCTTTAGCATGTCTATGTTAAAGTCTCCCATGAGGATGACATTGGAGTTGGGATTACAAGCTTTATCACACATACTAAGGAAATCATCATCCCACTCAAAGTTCGCAGCAGGGTTGCGGTACAGAAGGCCAATAAGAAATGATGGAGATTGGGGGGCCTTCAGTTCAAGCCACATACACTCAATATCTTTGGTTTCTAAATCATGTCGTCTACGTATAAAATCTTGAATAGACGAGTGAACATAAGCAGCTAATCCTGTCTGTCCATGGGCCGTAGGATCACGTCTCATGACAGTAAATCCAGGAACTTGGATGGATATATCTGATACATTTGAATTGAGACGTGTTTCGGACAGTCCAAAAATATGAAACGGGTCTGCTCCATTTAGATAAACACATATGTCAGGCAACTTATTGCAAAGATGGTAAATATTGAGATGACCAATGCGGAGATCTTTCGTCTTGAGTTTTACGCCACTCATTTCACGCAAAGTCAATGTGTTTGTGGAAAAACAAAAAGAAGAAAATCAACAGAATGTATCCGTAACACGTGCCAAATAGAAAGTAATAATAATGATACAAATAAAAAGTATAAAATCACTAACTAAACTATTCTAAGTGCAATAAACACAATAAACAAAGATTAGAGGCGTAATCACTGTACGCAGGGGAATAGGCCTTCAGAAGGCTTACACACGTCCGTGGGGACTAAAATATCCCAGGTACTCTTCAATGTCGCACACCCCGAATCAACAAAAGATTAAAATCCGGAGAAAATTAGTTTTCAGCGATTGTCACAAGTAACAGTGAGAGTCTGTGTGGCTGCGATTCGTGCAACTAATGAATATTAACACAGACAGACAGTAGCATTGAAAACTATAGTCCACACTTTTGACGGAAATATCGTCAATGAGACTGCAGAGCTCGCTAGAGAAAGTCCTTGAAGCGACTCCGTATACAGTGTAATTAATCTGTATGGTGAAGAACTACACTGGACGTCGTAAGCACTCGCTCTAAACACACGATGCTAGGCCTGTAATGTTTGGTTCTTGTTTTTTTTCTCATCAACAATGAAGGTCAAGTCACTGACGTCTTTGTGTCACGAAAGAAAATGACACATAATCTTATTATTTCATGATAGAGAATGCAAATGAGAAAAATAGCACACCACCTAAAAGAAAAGAAAATTCAAATGACGCAGAAGCTCTGTCCACCCGAGCAGTCACGAACACTGTTTCAAACGACAGTTTTATATATTCATATATATGTGAACGGCACTTGGCACTGAATTCACAATTGTCCACGTTCAGCTTGCAGTGTCCTACAACGCAAACCAACAAAATAATGCAGTCTGCGCTACAACAAACAAACATCCCTAACTTCCATAATTACACCGGGGGATGGGGGTAGGGGCGGAAAGGGGGGAGGGCGGAGGGGGGCGTGCGGCGAGGTGGAGGGTAATGGGGTGGGGTGGGGGTTACTGCTGTGAGTAGAATTGCAATATGGCTTGTGCAATGCTAACACTTAGCGCCTGAATGTGATGAAGCTTTATGCTCGTGCATAGTGATCATACATTAGGGTTAGTACGGTACGGTTTTTGTTAACGGTTTGTTTGTGCCGATAGTCCGGGTGGCATGAGGCTCCACGTGAAATCTGTAAGGCATGGTTAGCACGGAGTTTTGGTGAGTTCTGTTTAGTGAGTTCTAGGCAAAAGTTTAGTCTGTCAGAGCAGTAATATATTAGTACGGGGCTTTATCGTCAGCTTGGACGGATGTATGTGAGACACCTAGCCCGTATTCCAAGACTCTGAAGCCTAGATTTCAGAGTGCTTGTAAAGAGGGAGCGACGGACGCCGAGACGTCGAGTCACCAGACCTAACGTGAGGTCATCACCCATCCAGCTCGTCACTCAGGGAGTGAAGCGACCGGGACCAAGACACCCGAGTCAAAGCGAGAACTGCGCTACAGTACGAGTACGAGGACGTCCGTGCCAAAGAGTCAGGACGGCAGGAAAAAGCGTACGACGAAGGACTTTCACACCTAGACGTGAGAAGGACCAACGTAACCAGGCAATAACATCAAACAGGTTGGAGACAGTGTGAAACTAAAACCTAGCCTGGCAAGGATATTGTGATTTGTGTGTATGTGTGATGTTCGGATGTTAGCAGAGAAGTGTATATAGTTTGATAGTTATTTAAGCATTTCTTTTCTTGTATATTGTATAAAAGTCACTTTAGAAAGGGAGCCCGTGTGTTTGTTTTACCACATGAATGCGCCCGTCTGAGTCAGTGGCGGTGTATGCGTCTGTTGCGTGAGAGTCTGTGCGTACGACGGGGGGCAAGTCTGCGTGCGTTACAGTGGTGACCCTGTTTTAGGTTATTGTAGCTGCGGGCGATAGTGGAGTAGTGGATTTAGAGTTTCAGTATTGCTTGGTGCGTGTTTGGTTGTTGATATTTTTGTGAGTTTCGTTTAAGTTTTTGCCGTTCATTTGGTTGTGGTATTTGTATTTTTACGTTTTCAAGTGTGGGAAATTGTTGCAGTAAGTATGGAGTCAGACCCGGTAGAGGCGTACATTAAACAGGGTGAAAGGTTAGGACTTAGGGATGAGAAGCTTTTTGACTATGTGGAGAAATGTAAGGATAGGGAGGATAGGGCGAGAGAAAGAGAAGCTCAGAGAGAAAGAGAAGAGAGAGTGCTTAAGAAAGAGGAACTAGAAGTTCAGAAAGCATTAAAGGAGAAAGAGTTAGAAGTTCAGAGAGTGAAAGACGAGAAAGAGTTGGGGATTCGTAGACTTAGAGAGGAGAAAGAGTTGGAAATGCAGATACAGAGGGAGGAGAAAGAGCTAGAAATTCAGAGAGAGAGAGAGAGAAGAAAAAGACAGAATACTTAAGAAAGAGGAAATGGAGCTAAAGGAGAAAGAGTTAGAAGTACAGAGAGAGAGAGAAAGAGAAGAGAGAGCGTTTCAGAGAGAGAAAGATGAGAAGTCTTTAGCGTTTCAGAGAGAGAAAGACGAAAAGGAACGGGCTTTAAAAGAGAAAGAAATTGAAGTTCAGAGGGAGAGAGAAGAAAAAGGTAGAATCTTTAGGAAGGAGGAGCTAGAGTATCAGAGGGAAGAAAAGGAGAGGGATAGAGAGGTGCAACTACAGTTAGCTCGGGATGCGGGGTCTAGAGCAGATAGTAATTCAGTAGGCCGCCGAGGCATACGGAATTTTCCTAGACTGCCGATGTTTAAAGAGTCCGTGGACTCTATTGACGCTTTTTTGTGTCGTTTCGAGTCTCATGCGCAGGCGTTGAGTTGGCCTCCTGCCAACTGGCCCGTTTTGCTTTCGTCTGTGCTAGAGGGTCAGGCCTTGAGTCTTTACCATAGCTTGAACGTTTCGGGGAACATAGATTACGAGTCTTTGGCGTCGGAAGGAGTGTCTTTTACAGAAGTTCCAGTGTAATGCGGAGGGTTTTAGAGAACGCTTGAGAGCTTGTCGGCCAGAGACAGGGGAATCGTTTGTGTCTTTTGGCAAACGGTTGTCCCATTTGCTCGTACGTTGGGTCGAACTGTCAAAGATCGACCACACGTACGAAGCATTGTTCGATCTCATGTTGGCAGAACAGTTCCAAGGATTAGCGGTATTCTTGAGGGAGCGTAACCTCAAGACTACGGACGAGTTAGTACAGAACGCGGAGGCTTTTCGGATGGCGCATCCTACGAAAAACCTCGCGCGTAGGCCGACCGAGACACCGCCAGTCGGGTTGGTCGCTGCTAATACGACTGGGGGTTACCGGGGCATCAATACCTTACGTGGAGCCCAGCTGGTTAACGGTAGAGGTACTTTGCGTTTCCGACGCGGTGATCGAGGTATCAGCAGTAGCGGTCGCGATCCGTACGCACGAGGAGAAACATCTGGTCGTGGGTATGGTCGTGGTCGTATTGCGAATTCGGACACCCCGTGTTTTGCGTGTCATGCATACGGTCATTTTAGTCGCGAGTGTCCTAGCAGTAGTTCAGGAATTCAGTGTTTCACCTGTCAGGCTCATCAATGTCCTAACAGTCCTGGTATGGTGGAGGGGGCGGTGCAGCCCACTCACGTAGCCAGTTTTGCGGTCCCAGTCGGGGAGGAACCACAGCTGGACGCAGTGTGTTCAGATGACGGAGGTGGTTGCCTACTGCTGGAAGACGGGGTTGTAAACGGATGTCTCGCTTCTGTTCTCCGTGACTCCGGTACAACGACCGCGGGGGTCAGACGTAGTCTAGTTAGGGAGGATCAGTACACGGGGGAGACCCAGAGGGTAATTTCGTTCGGAGGCAAGATAGAAGTTTTCCCTTTGGCTAGAATAGAGGTTGACACCGAGTTTTTCCACAGGTGATCAATTTCTTGTGTCATCGAAGAGCCATTAATAGATTTAGTCCTAGGTAACATGAAGGGTGTGCAGCCAGTCATCAGTAGAGTCGAGACGGTTAAGCGAGCTCAGGTTAATCACAGTGTAGTCGCATCAGTGGCAACGAGAGCTCGAAGTAAGCGTAGTTGGGAACAGAGAGATCGTGTTATTTCCGTCCAGAATCGGGGGATCGGTCAGCGGGTGTGGCCCAATAGTCGGTTTGGCTGGAGACGGCATACTTCTGTTGCGGACAAAAATGCGGCTCAGCACCCAATAATATGTAGGTAGATCGGAGATTGGAGTCTCGCGATTGTGTGGATTAGGGTGGGCAGTCGTTGGATCGTTTTCATTTCTGGAGGTTTTTAGCGCGTAAGTTCTGTTTTAGCTTTCGCTGTGCGATCCGAGTGTGTGCGTTGAGGCTTAAGGCTGTAGTATTTTTGCTTTCTAGATAGTCAAAGTTAGTCTTGGTTTGTGATAGTGTACGTCGAGTAGTCTTAAAAAGAAACTCGGTCGTTTCTTTTTTTCCCGAGGAAGGGGGAATTGTGATGAAGCTCTATGCTCGTGCATAGTGCTCATACATTAGGGTTAGTACGGTACGGTTTTTGTTAACGGTTTGTTTGTGCCGATAGTCCGGGTGGCATGAGGCTCCACGTGAAATCTGTAAGGCATGGTTAGCACGGAGTTTTGGTGAGTTCTGTTTAGTGAGTTCTAGGCAAAAGTTTAGTATGTCAGAGCAGTAATATATTAGTACGGGGCTTTATCGTCAGCTTGGACGGATGTATGTGAGACACCTAGCCCGTATTCCAAGACTCTGAAGCCTAGATTTCAGAGTGCTTGTAAAGAGGGAGCGACGGACGCCGAGACGCCGAGTCACCAGACCTAACGTGAGGTCATCACCCCTCCAGCTCGTCACTCAGGGAGTGAAGCGACCGGGACCAAGACACCCGAGTCAAAGCGAGAACTGCGCTACAGTACGAGGACGTCCGTGCCAAAGAGACAGGACGGCAGGAAGAAGCGTACGACGAAGGACTTTCACGCCCAGACGTGAGAAGGACCAACGTAACCAGGCAATAACATCAAACAGGTTGGAGACAGTGTGAAACTAAAACCTAGCCTGGCAAGGATATTGTGATTTGTGTGTGTGTGATGTTCGGATGTTAGCAGAGAAGTGTATATAGTTTGATAGTTATTTAAGCATTTCTTTTCTTGTATATTGTATAAAAGTCACTTTAGAAAGGGAGCCCGTGTGTTTGTTTTACCGCATGAATGCGCCCGTCTGAGTCAGTGGCGGTGTATGCGTCTGTTGTGTGAGAGTCTGTGCGTACGACTGGGGGCAAGTCTGCGTGCGTTACACTGAACTTGATGTGAATCAAGAGGGGAGGCAGTGAGGGCTATCCCATCCTCTGGTATTAGGCACTGAAAGATGGCTCGCTGTCATAGTAGATGGTAAGGGAGGGTACTCCGTAGCAGCGGACAGTTGTAGCGGCCGACTATGCCTCTGTTCCTGACACAGAGACCCCTCTGTGTGCCCGAGACCTGCGAGAAGCCTCCAGGCCACTGCTGTTGGTCGCAGAAGACTCACGCCTATCAGCGGCCTGACCAGGGGCTGCCTCAAGAGCGGCGGGGGCAGGCCCGGGCTGCTGGTGGTGTTGCGTAATACGCTTGTCCTCACCAGTGTACTGTGACCCGGGGAGAGGATGCGAATCGGATGAGTGGCCACTGCTCGGCTGTGCGGCCCGTCTGTCCTCACCCGGGGACGTCGGCGGCAGGTCAGCGCGTCGTATGTTCCGGGCCAGTGCACTAACGCCGTGGGTGCACCTCTGCTTGACAGGAAAGTTGATGTGTGGTCGATAAAAGTGACATTTTCCTGTTTGCACACAGTTTTGAGGGCTTTGTTTGAGTCGTGTGCAGGTCGGTGTAGGGGATGATGGCTGCCACGTGTCGGGAGGAGGGAAGACATTTGTAGTGTGGCGTTGGGGAACTTTGCCGACAGCAGGCCACAAAGTTTGAGCCACGTCTGTTGGCTGACAGCCCAGAGAGAGAGAGAGAGAGAGAGAGAGAGAGAGAGAGAGAGAGAGAGAGAGAGAGAGAGAGAGAGAGAGAGAGAGAGAGAGAGAGAGAGAGAGAGAGAGAGAGAGAGAGAGAGAGAGAGAGAGAGAGGAGAGAGAGAGAGAGAGAGAGAGAGAGAGAGAGAGAGAGAGAGAGAGAGAGAGAGAGAGAGAGAGAGAGAGAGAGAGAGAGAGAGAGAGAGAGAGAGAGAGAGAGAGAGAGAGAGAGAGAGAGAGAGAGAGAGAGAGAGAGAGAGAGAGAGAGAGAGAGAGAGAGAGAGAGAGAGAGAGAGAGAGAGAGAGAGAGAGAGAGAGAGAGAGAGAGAGAGAGAGAGAGAGAGAGAGAGAGAGAGAGAGAGAGAGAGAGAGAGAGAGAGAGAGGAGAGAGAGAGAGAGAGAGAGATGAGAGAGAGAGAGAGAGAGAGAGAGAGAGAGAGAGAGAGAGGAGAGAGAGATGAGAGAGAGAGAGAGAGAGAGAGAGAGAGAGGAGATGAGAGAGAGAGAGAGAGAGAGAGAGAGATGAGAGAGAGAGAGAAGAGAGAGAGAGAGAGAGAGAGAGATGAGAGAGAGAGAGAGAGAGAGAGAGAGAGAGGAACTGCCGAAACTTTATTTGCTAAGGATAAATGACACACACGCACGCACGCGCACACACACACACACACACACACACACACAGGTGATGACAGTGGGGTACAGAAGAGCAAGATTGTGAGTTGTGACTATCCGCTTTTTATGGGTTGTCTTCCTCCTTCGCTTTCTCTGTACACTGAAAGCCTCCCTCACTCAGCGGACGGTTTCTCCGGTCTTATTGCCGGTAAGTCTTCCTTTTACACAACTCAGCCAGAGAAAACTCGCCGCGCTGAGAAAAAAAGTCAGGCTTTGTACAGAGAAAGGAAGTGCGTACATTGAAGTGATTGTGAGGGGTTTCGGACTTCAGTACTCAGTGGCTGTCCGGTTTACTTCATGACGTTAGGGCTCAGCTGCATGAGTGACCTTAGTCCTGCGCCAGCCACTAAGCAAGGTGCTCCGCGATATCAAAATCTTATGTTATTACGTTTCTTAACGCATTCAGTCCCGACACACCACAGCAAGACATGGATCGAGCTTGATAGTTCAAGGATTGTGCCAGAATAGCTTGGCGCCCGTAGGCGCCAAGCTATTCTGGCACCATCCTTGAACTATCATGCTCGATTTGTCTCAAGAATTGTAATACGGGCCTTCAGAGGGCAACTTTGCAATTTTGGGATTTCGGTCCTGGGGTAGAATGTGTTAATACATCAAAGTTTTCCCCGTCGAAATGTCTGAAGGGCATACCAAAGACTTCGGAGCAGCTACTTTGGTCACTTCGACGAGACCACGGAAGTGCCTTCGAACATGCTGGTTGAAGTTGCTTCGGCCGAAGGACTTCGACGCGTGATAATGGCTAGCTAGTCACGCGTAGCCCGTCGTCTGCGTTGTGTTCAAGTTGTTCAGTGACAATCTGTTTCTGCCGAGGAATTATACCTGCTGTGACTCATTTGTGATTTGTGGGATAGCCAGTTGTATAGTGCTGATGATGGAACACGACTGATGCTCGATGAAGGAAGGATGGATGGCTAGATGAATCAAGACTGACGTGTGTATATAATTATGCGTGCGTGTGCCGTGTGTGTGTGTGTGTGTTTGTGTGCGTGCGTGTGTGTGTGTGCGTGCGTGTGTGTGTGTGTGCGTGCGTGTGCGTGCGTGCGCGTGCTCGTGTGTAGAAACAAACAACAACAAAAAAGACTTGTTCGGTGGACTGCATTTGGAGTATCTGACTATGACGAACATCATATTTACAGTGCCACCCCACCCCCCACGGCCCCAAACTGATAAGAAGCCAGGTTTGTTCAGTCCTAAAACACACACACACACACACACACACGCACACGCACACGCAAGTCTTTTACTATACTTTCGTAATAGACTTTTTCCGACACTCAATCATACAGCATTGTTCACACAACGAGCAGAGAGGCCGCATCTCCCAATTATACATTTCGTGTAAAGATCGATCTCGATATTTCAAGGGTGGTACCAGAATAGCTTGGCGCCTGTAGGCGCCAAGCTATTCTGGTACCACCCTTGATCTATCTTCTGGCACCACCTTTAACTATCAAGGTGCATCAAGATTTTTCTGTAGTGTGTTAGAGAGGAAAGTAACACTTTTTACTTAACCCATATCATACTGAGGCTAAAAGCTTCAAATTTGTACACTGCCATATGCAAACTACATTATAGTACTTACGGATAAGGATCTAGACCAACGCTTTAGTTCAAGGGTAGTGCCAGAATAGCTTGGCGCCTAGAGGCGCCAAGCTATTCTGGCACTACCCTTGAACTATTTTAGTCAAACTTATTTTACACACTGGTGTATTCCGAGTGATAAGGGTTAAAAAGCTCGCTACCAAGTAGAAGCATTTTTACATAGTGAACTAGCAGATTTAGGTACGCAGTTATGGATACAGGGAACATGGGACGATCGAATTTTGCCCGCGTGACAATAACGCAATGTGTGCTTGGATTTGAGTAAGTTCTATCTATTACTTGTATTCTTTCACTCGGCAAAGCTTTGGCGTTCAGCGAGCCGCGACGGACGAGTTGCACAGCGAAACACTTTTGTCAGGGCATGTGGGTCACAGTACTAAGTGCGTAAACCGTCCACGGCCCGACGTCGACTGCGATCGGAGCCGGCCAGCTGAGGCCGATGTAGCACAGATGCATGAGTGAGCTTAGTCCTGCGCCCCGCAAGCCACTAAGCAAGGTGCTCCGCAAATAAGAGATGTGATCGTGTGTGGGCTTTTGGACCGTTCAGTACTGCGGTCTACTTCTTGACATAAGGGCTCAGTTGTATGATTAACCTTCGTCCTGCGCCAGCCACTAAGCAAGGTGCTCCCTGCGCTAGCGGAGCACGTTGCTTAGTGGCTGGCGCAGGGCTAAGCTCACTCATGCAACCGGCCCCTGGACTTTTTATCATTACGTTCATACTAATCTGTCAGGGTTATGTTTACACAGACTGTACACGTTTATACAATCATACTAGGCGAAACTAGAACATGATAGCACTGAGTATGGTGGCCGTGGTGACCTCGTCAAAGTTCATGGAAATCGGGTACAGAAAGGATGTAGTGGAGTGTATTTCGCAACTGTACGCCAACCGTGTTACATCAGTGTATACAAATAATTTCCTGTCGGCAAAGCAACCATAGTCGGCATTGCAGTCTTGCGCGCAATTGCGCAACTATGAGTATCCCAGTGTGGTGAGAGTAAAATGTATGAATGCGAAATCCACACCGACACAGAAAAGCTGACTGCTATGCGTATCAATGCAAAGAGTTAACAAAGCAAGAAAGAAACACGCTCTGAAAGGTCGAGCACAAAGCAGTCCTGAGCTCGTCCTTTAAAAGAGTGTTTCTCACTGCTGGCAATAGATTTCCCTGTCCCCCCCATAACCCGCCCGTCAGGGCCGTCCATGATCACCTCGGTCCTGTGGACGTTAAACCCGAACTAACCAACCAACCTGGTCGTTTCTTTGTAAATGTATGCGGCTAAGGTCTAAATGCAGTTTATGTTTAGAGTAGTGTTGACAGCGTTAGGGTTACCAGTCAAAGTATGTCAAAGATTACATTTCATTTCTTAACTCCCTAGGGCATGCAGCCACCGGTACTGTTCACAGTACCAGTGGCTGCATGCACACGGGAATTAAAAGCGAATGATTCATTTATAAACCCTTTGGCCGTCGGCAGCAGTTTTTGTCGCGATGATTCCTGCAGGAATCATCGCGACAAAAACTGCTACCAACAGCCATAAGGTTAAACTATAACAATAAAATAAAACGAAATAAACACACGACACTATTAGGATTAAACAAAAACCAGACAACAACAAATATTTTTCTATACAGTACTGTAGCTATTTGGTAAAAAATAAAACTTTTAACCCCTTTTTGCACCAACAACCTACAGCAGGAGATTAATTGACCATGATAATTCAAGGGTAGTGCCAGATTATCTTGGCGCCTGAAGGCGCCAAGCTAATCTGGCACTACCCTTGAATTATGGTCACTCCACCTCATGCAACTAGTACAATAGGCGTTAAGTAACACTTCCAAAATATGGGAAATGCACCCGTGGGGCTAAAAGGGTTAAATACAAAACATAACAAAAGAAAAGTTTTTGATAAAGCAAAACAAGAACTAAACAAAACCTAGCAAAACAACAACAACAAATATGACTTTTCACAAACAAAACCTAACAAAACAAGACAAAAATAAAATTTTCATTGACAAAATAAGAAAACATTCTTTTTTCGTACGTCCCCAAAGCAAAATAAAAACTTATTTTTTTCAAACTGTTAATGGAGGCAGATTCGAATATCACAGCCCCCACACACTAATGACGTCTTGGCTCATTCACAATGTTTTTCACATCAAGGGTGTTGTTCGAGTTGTCGTTCTTTTTGTCTAAGAGCAGCAACTCGTATGTCGCAGAGTAGTCTCCCGTTTCTTAAAATAAATCTCCTCTGAAAGAGTCGTAGCGTCAAGTGTCAAACGCACTGCGAATTCCTTCACAGGGCTCGAGGGGGGGGGGGGGTGGGGGGGGGGGGGGAGAGAGAGAGAATCAATGAATCAATGAATCTTTATTTTACAACGGTGAAGATATTAACACAGTCAGTGACTATGTCATTTTTCGTACCTGCCGTTGCTACAACTACGACTAACTAAGTACAAAGTATACATAAAAAAGGGACATCAAAACACAATAATACAAAATATATAGTCCACTAAACACAAACAAGCGCATACGCCGCGCACAAACGCACTCACGCGTCCACACACACACACACACACACACACACACACACACACACACACACACACACACACACACACACACACACACATGATTGTTATAATATACACGGACATTCGTGTGTCTACGAGAGAGAGAGAGAGAGAGAGAGAGAGAGAGAGAGAGAGAGAGAGAGAGAGAGAGAGAGAGAGAGAGAGAGACTGACTAAAGAGTGTGTGTAAGGGCGCGCAGAAAAAGGGTGTATGAGGCCAGAGAGAGAGAGAGAGAGAGAGAGAGAGAGAGAGAGAGAGAGAGAGAGAGAGAGAGAGAGAGAGAGAGAGAGAGAGAGAGAGAGAGAGAGAGAGAGAGAGAAACAGAACACTACGAGAGACACTGAAGAGTGTGTGTAAGGGCGCGCAGAAAAAGCGTGTATGAGGCCAGAGAGAGAGAGAGAGAGAGAGAGAGAGAGAGAGAGAGAGAGAGAGAGAGAGAGAGAGAGAGAGAGAGAGAGAGAGATGGGAGACGAGAGTGTGAGAGCGCAGAGGAGCGAGAACATGGGAGACAAGAGTGTGTGTAAGCGCGCAGAGGAGCGAGCAAAAGTAAAGAGAGAGAGAGAGAGAGAGAGAGAGAGAGAGAGAGAGAGGAACGGATTCCGGAACTCCCAAGACAGAAAAAGGAAGAGAAGGAGAAGAGAAAGAAAGGGCCTATTCCACAGGGGATAACCGTGCAGTGCGATGTAGACTACACTGATGAAACAATAAGACAGAAACATCATACTACTCGTATTTCACACTTCGTACAGCAAGCTGCAACATCGTACAGCATTCTTGAACAGCGCAGAGCATGCCAGAACATCGTACAGGTCGCACGCTTCAAGCGCAAACGGCTTCGCTAAATCGGTGCCCTCTGATAAGCCAATATTTCGATTGGAATGCAAAGTACACCTGTCAGTATTTGTGAACACAGGGACCACTAAGTATCTGCTTAATTCAGTAGTGCTACCAAAGACAGTATATTATAATTATATACTGTCTTTGGTACTACGAATCGGATATAAAATAATAAAATCAAATCGGTGCAAGTGCAAAAAATACGACGACTCGAAACGTCTGAGTTTTTGGCCTGCGTAAATACGTCTTCCATTCACCCCTCGAAATCCTAACCAAAATGGTGACTGCCTAGCGTGTCTAGCATGTAAGATGCAAAGTTAATCAAAAAGAACAGAAACACGCTTTGAAAGGTATGTCATCACCGTTTCTAACAGTGTTTATTTCCTTGTTAGTTATTCCTTTTCCTCCCTCAATGTCATCTGTACACTCCCCCCCCCCCCCCCGCCCTTATTTTTTTCAAAGCACAATCAAGTACGCAAAAGGCTATGGGACCGAAGTCGGGTCGGCCGCAGTGGGCCCGCTCAGTCTTGCGCGGCCCCTTGGAGCCGACTTGGGCACGATGGCCTTTTCGTATCGGCTTCAGATCACGCACTGCCGGAACCACTAATAAGCAAGTGACAGCAACGCTTTGCGATGTACCGACCCAAGGCCATGACGTGAAGAGGCTGCGAGGCAGTGATACGCACAGCCGCGCCATCCTACCCCGATATCTAAGCAGGGTGGATGGCCGATTACGAAATCCGGGTACAGGTCACGGCAATCTCTCTCAACTAACACAATAACGTGGGATGTGTGAGTCACCAGAGAGTACATGACAGAGAGTCAGCAAGCTTGCATCCTTGCACTGAGCGAGGCCTGAACACGTTCTGCGACAGGCTGCATTCGGATACAGGCGCCAGTTGCACGAGCGAGCCTAGTGCGGCACACCTTGCTTAGTGGCTGGTGCAGGACTAAGCTCGCTCATGCAACTGACCCCTGGGCTTTATGTCGCGTATCCGGATGCGGCACAGCCCGAATGAGTTAAACGCAGGATGACTATGGACTGAGCAGGAATGTAAGTTAACTCTTTCTAGCCCAGACCCACCACAGCAAGATAAGGATCGACCATGATAGTTCAAGGGTGATCAGTGCCAGAATAGCTTGGCGCCTATGGGCGCCAAGCTATTCTGGCATCACCCTTGAATGGTCAATATGTGTCCTGCACTGCAATGCAGTCTTCAGAGAACAACGGCAAAATTTGGGGATTTCGGTGTTGGGGTAGAATGAGTTAAAAGCACGGGGGAGGTTTTGCACATAAAGTAGCTGTGGTTAAGTAGCAGCAGGCCTTTAAAACTGCAGGGCTCAGCTGCACGAGAGAACGTAATTCCTGCGCAGGGCACTAAGCAAGGTGCTTCGCTATAGCGGAGCACCTGGCTTAGTGGCCTGCGCAGGACGTAAGCTCACTCATGCAGCTCGGCACTCGGAGGCGCCTTCACGTGGGATAACCAAGCAGTGCAATGTATTTTGCACTGACAGAGCACATAAGAGAGAACCATCGTAGGCCTACTAGCACCCATTTTCGGACACTTCGTACAGCAAGTCTGATCACTGTACAGCATTACATCGTGCAGCATTCTAGAACGTCGCACTGGTCGCACTGACGCTTCTAAGGCACATCAGTTTCTAAATCTACGCCTTCTTACGCCAATTTTTCGATTGGAATGCAACATGTAGGTATATTGGCGAGCACAGTGACCAAGCATCCTGTACGCAAGCCGGGCCACGAAGCAGAAACATCGAATTGATGCACGTCAGTACTAATGAGATCATTAGTATAATATACGGCTCGAAGTGCACTTCCGGACGGCCGGTACACGCTCTACCCCATGGCCCTGCTTATCTTGATATGCGCACGCAGCAGACGCAATACTATACCATGCAACGAGACAAATAATTATGCTTACAGCAAATGAAATGCGACATTTTTGGAATGTCGCATTTCTCTTGCTCGTCGGTATACATTCGTTCAGCATTCAGCCCTAACACACTCTAACATCACCGGTCTTATCAATCGATTAAGATAGTTCAAGCGTAGTGCCAGTGTGATGAAGCTCTATGCTTGTGCATAGTGCTCGCACAATAGGATTAGTACGGTACGGTTTTTGTTAACGAGTAGGATTAGTACGGTACGGGTTTTGTTAACGGTTTGTTTGTGGTGGCATTAGACGCACGTCGAAATCTGTAAGACATGGTTAGCACGGGATTTTTAGTGAGTTCTGTTTAGTGAGTTCTAGGCGGAAGCTGTGACTGTCAGAGGTCTAGATCGGTAGTGCGGGCTGTTTTGTCGTATGGAACGGTTGTGTTTGAGTTACCTAGCCCGCATTCCAAGACTCTGAAGCCTAGATTTCAGGTATGTTTCTATAAACGTAGTATTGATAGTCGTTTAGTTAAAGACAGTATGCGTGGTAAGATTAATGTGGTTGTATAGCGGTGTTCCGGTTTGGTTTAGTATAGTATGTTTAGAATTCGGTGAAGTAACCGGTGTTTTTGTATACAGTTGTTTACCGAGTTAGATGACTAAAGGAATATGAAGTGTGTATGTCTAAGCCGCTATGAAGATAGTACGTGGTTGGGTAAGCATAGTCTTTTCCAGGGTATAGAGTAATGTATAGCAAGAGTGTCAGTTAGGCTATAGTCTGTTTCGAGATAGTGACAGAGATATGGGGGTGATACGAAAATAGTTTATGAAGCACGTGTGTGTGTGTGAACGAACGTGTGAGTTATTTGTATCAGCCAAGTTACGTGACGTTTCTCATTGATCCAATATGTTGTGTGTTTAGCAAGTGTTACGTTGGGACTTTTGTTGTCTATTCAGAGTTCTTGTAACAAGAGTGGAAAGACGGACGCCGAGACGTCGAGTCACAGGTGGAACCTACGTGAGGTCATCCCTCCAGCTCTTCTGAGAGTGAGTCTGACTGGGGACCAAGACACCCAGTCCAGCGAGAACTGAGTACCGTACGAGAACAAGGACGTCCGTGCCGAAGAGACAGGACGGCAATAAGCGTACGACGAAGGACTTTCACGCCTAGACGTGAGAAGGACCAACGTAACCAGGCAACAACATCAAACATCTTATATGGAGCAGAGACTTGGAGATTGACAAAAACCACAGTCAACAGAGTACAGACCTTCATGAACAGTTGCCTTAGAAGAATTTTGAAAATCCACTGGCCAGAGAGATCGCAACGTCAGACTCTGGAGAGAACAGAGCAGATAACAGCAGAGAATGAAATTGGGCGAAGAGATGGGATGGATCGGTCACAGTCTGAGAAAGCCAGCTTCAGTATCACTAGGCAGGCATTGTCATGGAACCCCAGGAAAGAGGAAAGAGGTAGGCGAGAAACTCCTGGCGTCGAGACCTCCAAGCAGACATCAGAGACTGGGAACCACCTGGAGTAGAATCGAAGGAGAGCACGGACAGGAGTTGCTGGAGGTCTCTCGTCGACGGCCTATACCGGGTAGGGGTGACAGGCGTAAGTAAGTAAGTAAGTAACATCAAACAGGTTGGAGGCAATGTGAGACTAAGACCTAACCTGGCAAAGATATTGTGATACGTGTGTGGTGTGATAATAGAACAGTGTATATAGTTGATAATCATTTAAGTCGTTCTTTTCCTTTATAGTGTATAAAGGTTACTTTAGAAAGGGAGCCCGTGTGTTGTGTTTTACCGCATGAATGCGCCCGTCTGAGTCAGTGGCGGTGTATGCGTCTGTTGCGTGAGAGTCTGTGCGTACGACTGTGGGCAAGTCTGCGTGCGTTACACCAGGATATCTCAGCGCCAAGAGCCGTCATGACTCCAAATAGCAGACCAGCATGCAGTCAAAGTAAAGAAAACCAAGTTTCTGCATACTACGCTTGTCTTTACACATATTGACTCCAGACAGACAGTGGTGTGTGTGTGTGTGTGTGTGTGTGTGTGTGTGTGTGTGTGTGTGTGTGTGTGTGTGTGTACGTCAGGGAATCTTCAACCAGAGAAACCATTTCTGCTGTCAAGACTAGTCATTACAGCAGCGAACACTGACCGACTCTCTAACAGCAAGCGGCATAGATCCTAATGACTAGGTCTTTCAGTGGCCTCATAACATATGTGATTCCGTGCAGCAACACACAACAAACCAAGGGGAATCACTCTTGTACAATTCTGCCAGCGCTAGCCTCACCTATCTGGTTTGTGATTCCGTGCAGCAACAGTATAATGGACAGTGACACACATGTCAACTATTTCCCGGTACTGTTCTACAGACTAAAGTGATCTAGCCCAAGTTCGGTTTTTGGATGTGTCTTCCATCTCCATCGACAGTTGCTGGAAGCAAATTGACCATGACAGCTCACGGGTTTTGCTTAATTAGCTTTCAAACGGGCGCCAAGCTAATTAAGCACTGACCTAGAGCTATAATCATCGATTTCAGTATCCATGTCCATAAATGCCGCTCATCAAAGGAATTTTAAAATGAGAAAGTTGGCTCTGGGAATGAAAGAGACAGAAAAGTTCAAGACGAAAATGTCAGGCAACTAAATCTGAAGGTCAAAAGGACATCGATTTGAAATCGACGACGAAACGTGTTCAGATTTGGTGACGTTCCCTCTGGCCAAAAGACAGGGGGAGAGAAAAAAGTGAAAGATTGAACTGAGATTCCATTCGCAGAATTTATGTATTAAACCTCATGTGCGTGCAACCACCGGTACTGTGAACAACGTGTAAAGTGTTTACAGTGGTTGCTGGCGGGTGTTTCGCGAACGAGCATCTTGGAATGCCATCCGTTTGAGCTGTGATAATATAACCTTCCAATAAGCGCGCCGGCGAAAACTGGAAGTAGAACCAGGTATCAGTTTACGCCGGGGTGGGCGCCAAAATTCTTCCGCACTATTTTCGTGTCTATCCAAATGGTCAGTATTGATTGGCACGTCCAACTAGTGTTTCTCTTTGAACTACTGACAAAAGCTTGGGAAAATCCGTGCAGCTACTGCAATCTTCGGAACAACAGCTGCAAAGGCGAGGGCACTGACGTCAGAATTATTTGTATTTCAGTGCCCGGGACCAGTTGCATGAGTGAGCTGACTGACTGCCGGACTAGTTCAAGTTTATTGTCCCACTGGCACCGAGGTGATCTGAGTCATGCGCGATCCGCTATAGTGCAGGACTCGGCTCACTCATGTAGCTGACCCCTGTTAGCACGCGGTCACACTTCCTGGTTGCGATCCTTTCCAAAAACTAGAACAAATCGAATTGTGCACTTGTCCTGATATTTTTGATTGAATGATCCGCTTGCACTGTGCTTCACGTTCTGACAAGTGCAAAAGCCTCCGATATTTTTGATTGAATGATCCGCTTGCACTGTGCTTCACGTTCTGACAAGTGCAAAAGCCTCCGATATTTTTGATTGAATGATCCGCTTGCACTGTGCTTCACGTTCTGACAAGTGCAAAAGCCTCGGATATTTTTGATTGAACTGATGATCCGCTTGCACTGTGCTTCACGTTCCGACAAGTGCAAAAGCCTCCGATATTTTTGATTGAATGATCCGCTTGCACTGTGCTTCACGTTCTGACAAGTGCAAAAGCCTCGGATATTTTTGATTGAATGATCCGCTTGCACTGTGCTTCACGTTCTGACAAGTGCAAAAGCCTCGGATATTTTTGATTGAATGATCCGCTTGCACTGTGCTTCACGTTCTGACAAGTGCAAAAGCCTCGGATATTTTTGATTGAACTGATGATCCGCTTGCACTGTGCTTCACGTTCCGACAAGTGCAAAAGCCTCCGATATTTTTTACCCGTTTGAGAAAATAAAATTTTATTGTAACGCATCCCATGGCCATCGTATCGTATCGTATCACCACGGCATCATAACGTGTCGTATCGTACAGCATCGTATCGTGTTTTATCGTTTCCTTGATTTGCCTTCAATCGAATCGCGGCGGGTCACATCGCATCGCCGCCATCGCCGACCTAGTCATGACGTAGCTTGCGCTGCACGTGAAAACAAAACATTTTGAAGACGGTGAAATGAATGTCGCCAGCTGGTTCTAAAAAGCAACAGGCTGAAATGACACTCTGCACATCGACTCCAGTTTAACCCCTTGACTGCAGAGGAAATGTCAATCAACGCGATCCAACTTCAAGAGGCATAGATCCTCATGAGCCCCCGCCACTGCGGGGGCTCATGAGGATCTATGCCTCTTGCTGAGACCAGTTTGCATACATGTTCCCGAGACGGTTGGGGCTCTTCGGCGTTGAAATATAGAAGATATCAGAAAACAGGATCTACGTCGACTGGCGGTAAACGGGTTGCACGTTTGCTTCGCGGAAAACATGTTTGCAAGCCGGATTAACATTTCACTAATTGCAAACTATACTCTCTCTCTCTCTCTCTCTCTCTCTCTCTCTCTCTCTCTCTCTCTCTCTCTCTCTCTCTCTAAGTTAAAGGTCCTTGGGCCCATGTCGGCCGCCGTTGGCGTGCGCGGGCCAACGTCAGCCGACATCGGGGCACGACGACTTAGTGCTTGCTGGGTCTCTCTCTGCATGTGCGTCACTGAGTCCGTCGGCCAAACATGTGCGCCGTGAGTGTATCTGCAGCATTTCACAACAAGCAGTGTAATTTTCACCGATCAATGCATCGCCATCTCGCCTTGATGTAAACGGTGTGAATTGAATCCTTTCAGCCCCAAGGTCCCATTTCTCAAATTTTGGAGGTGTTGCCTGACGACTATGTACCAGCTAGTTGCAGGAGCTAGCTTGGCCATGATAATTCAAGGGTAGTGCCAGATTTAGCTTGGCGCCTGAAGGCGCCAAATCTGGCACTACCCTTGAATTATCATGGTCAAGCCATCTCCTGCTGTAGGGATCCGGGGCTAAAAGCGTTAAAAAAAAATGAAACCCATCCGTCATATTGGAAATGCGAGGTGGAGAAACACATGCCGTTGAAAATTGCCCGTGGGCCCGCACTGTTAAAAACTATGCGCAGTTCTGTTGACCTTCGAACCTGAACGTCCTTCATCCCGTCCGCTTGAGAAACACGGACATAAAAAGGACTAACAAGAGGCAGAGATCCCCATGAGCACCTGCTGATAGCTGGGGGCTTATCTAGGCCTCTTGCGGCTGGGTGGTCTTTGCAGCGGTTCCGTCTGACGGAAGAATTAGTCTGAAGCCGCATGACTGTGAGTAATACAATGCAGAAGTGCACTTTGCCAAACCTGGCCCACTACTTTAGTTTGGATAGAGCCTATTGAGAAGTAATCGACATGTTTTCATACGTGTGAGCGTTAAAGAAACGCGTTGTAATGTAAAACGCACAGCGCATTACTATGAAATGTTGAAGCGTAATAAAAAATGAAAACCATTAAAGGCTCATCACCACTGTTTAAAGATACACTTCTGAAACAGATTATTAAGAAACGCTACACACAGGTTTAGACACAGGACAATCCAGTTCAGCACACGTCGTCTTTATATCAAGTAACCTGACAATGACTCCACTCCGTTCTATAAATAGAACGCTTTCAGTACGAGAAACAGCTAAAAATAGATTGACACGCTAACGGCTGCGCAGAATAAGTAAGTGCCATCAGTTATGCGTGTGCTTTTGTCGCGTGTCGAAACTGCTGGTAAAGTTCATCAGTTGTGTCGACAAGGCATCACAAACACAAATGGCTGAAATGTGTCTTCAAAGTTACGCGTAATGGTACTTTAAGCGGGCGCTCGCACTGTACACAGATGAAATGGGTAACAGACAAAACAACTGAAGAAAGAGATGGAAATGTCATAAGTGCAACGTCAACGTAAGTGTGACGCTGGTCCATCCGTCCGTCCATCCATACAAAATCGATCGACCGATCAAACCATCAATCAATCTTCTTCATAGCGAGGGGCTGGAGTCAGTATTTTGTTTCACTGAGTTGTTTGTTGGTTTGTTAAGCTGATTCAGACGTTAGTCCGTATGGTCACTCGGTCGGTCTCTTCGTCGGCACTGCTCTTTGTAACATGTTCATTAACTCTTTCGAGACGAAGCCGCGTGTCCGGATGCCGTTCGTCTCAAATGAGTTAACCCTTTGGCTGTCGGCAGCGGTTTTTGTAGCGAGGATTTGTCTCTTGCATCTGGGTAGCTTTCGCCTTGCCCCGGCAGTTTAAGGGTTAACAACCAAAGCTTGCACTGGAGAGACAACTGACTTTTGTTTTAAGCGCATGGCCACTACGGTGCAAGGTGTGGGGGTGGGTAGGAAATTTTCAGTTTCAGTTTCGGGGTTCATTTTCAGTTTGTACACGAAGTGAAATGGTGGCGTGCCTAGTGAGATAAACGAGCCGATTGTTAGGGCAAGATGAAGAAATCAGTCACGGGACATGTCACACTCGACACGCGCGGAACGATAACACAGATACAGTCAACTTCGCATTTAACGAAACTCCAAAGGACTCAATTTCTGTGGCGTAGAAAGATAGTTCTCTTTGGAAGAAGGGGAGGGGGCAGTGAGGGGTATGGGTTGGGGGGTGGGAGCAGCGTGCCTGACATAATACTTTTCAGTCTCCAAACATTCATTTAACGGGGCTGGGAAGGGGGCAGTGGGGAAGGGGGCAGTGGGGAAGGGGGGAGAGAGAGAGAGAGAGAGAGAGAGAGAGAGAGAGAGAGAGAGAGAGAGAGAGAGAGAGAGAGAGAGAGAGAGAGAGAGAGAGAAGGTGAGCTATAATCCAAGCTCTAGTGAAAAATGAAACGGGAGGGGGTGGGGGTGGGGGTTGGGGGGGGGGATGAGCTATAGTCCAGGCTCTAATGAAAAATAGAACGGGGAGGGGGGAGGGGGAGCACGGCAAGCGACAGTCCGACCATGTAAAAATCAAACTTCCGTCTTTTCTCCCAAAATATCTTTCCCAAAATAAATAAATAAATAAATAAATAAAATAAAATAAAAAGTAAATAAGCAAATTGAAAATTTCTGATTGTTCGTCCAAAATTTCATGTTTTCCTCAGGGATACTCGGGGATGGAGGGGGAGGGGGGGGGGGGGCGCTTCCCATGCCACTATAATTCGTGCCGTTATCTGATGTTTGTTACAAGCAAACAAATGTACATAGAAGAAGCGCAGTCGGGACCTCTTAACTCATTCGGGGCCGAACTGCATCCGGATGCAGTTTGTGTCGAATGAGTTAAAATGCTGTTGTTTTCATCCCTACGTCACGCGACCAATCCCTTTAGCGCAAACTGTACCACATGACCGAGGTACAAAAACCTTTGTAGCGACAAACGGAGGACTTCTTGTAGCCCTCTTTGTGACGCATCTTGGATGCGAGTTTTGTTCTTTAACTGAAAGATCACCAAAACGTTCTAAAGTAAAAAGTTACTTAGTATTGTTCGAAACAACAGGCACACTACTGGAGACGGCAACGTCATGAAATATTTTAAATTACGTCATAAGTCTATTTATGTATAAATGTATATTCCTTTGACGTCAGTCATGTCTGGCGTGATTTAGGTCGGACTAAGATTTTTTCTTGATTTCTTTTACAAAAATAGTAGAGGAATGAAAACAAATAAGTTATTGGTAGCAGGGGCTTGCTAGACGGACCCTTGTAGACCTTTGGGAGGTCAAAGGAACCATTGTACCCCTCAGGCCTTCGGGGTACAATGGTTCCTTTGACCTCCCTCAGGCCTACAAGGGTCTGTGTAGCAAACCCCTGCTACCAATAACTTACATTATTTATATCAGGCCTCGACAGTCGTCATAAGCGATGTTTAATGTACACTATCAGTCTGGGTGCATGTCACCTTTTTCTCGCCATCCCTTGAACTATCATGGACAAACCATCTCCTAAAGGATCTCAGGGTTTCCCGAGACAGATCAAGGGTAGTGCCTCAGTCGCCAAGCTATTCTGACATGCCTTTAACTCATTCAGCCCGACGGCCTTATTTCCAAATTTTGGAGGCGTCATCTAATGACTATGCACCAGTTGCATGAGATGGGTCGACCATGATAATTCAAGGGCAGTGCCAGATTAGCAGATCTGGCACTACCCTTGAATTATCATGGTCGACCCATCTCCTGCTGTAGGGCGTCAGGGCTGAATGAGTTAACTATCATAGAAAAGTTAGCTCCGGTGTGACACTGACGGTGACCCAAGTAGATGTGCATTCAGCTATGGTACACCAAAACAGAACATAAATCGACCGTGACAGTTCAAGGGTCGTCACGATGCAAGAACAGCCTGGCTCCCAGACCTACCATGATAGTTCAAGGGTGGTGCTAGAATCCTACTCTCTTCATGATCCACTCAAGCAGACACGCGTGGCCAAGGTTTTCTACTGCCACCTGTGCGCACAGGAGAAATATTCGTATACACAAAGCAGGTGAACAGAAAAGTCTGTCATGTTACGATATCTAAACGTCATAGTTTAACCCCTTTTATCCCGATACGCCTCCTGGTTGAAATAGGTTTGACTGCTAGTTCAAGGGTGGTGCCAGAATAGCTTGGCGCCTGAAGCGCCAAGCTATTCAGGCACCACCCTTGAACTACAACAGTTGATCTGTCTCCTAATCTGTAATGCAGCCTTTTTAGGACAATACGCACATTTTACAAGCTCAGCCTCAGGATGTAATGGGTTACGTGAGCCCTTTTGCGCAGCAGCATTGTAAGACATACTCTGAACATTTATATAGAAGATATTGCAAACTATTAACCCTTTTAAAACATCGTTCGACCTTGGGACTCCTCGCGTCAAGCCCCTTGTGTAAGCAGTACCAGTGGTTGCATGCACAAGGGTGTTATTGGACAATTGGAAATGTGCGTGTAGCAAGCAGCCCTGTCACAGGTGGATACGAGTGGGCGCGGTAATAATTAATCGCGTGTGGGTGAGTTTGACATGCCGAATGCACTTTATGACAGATAGGAATGCAGCACGCTCGCTAAAGGCGCCCGTCACAAAGCTCATGAAAGCAAAAGAACAAAATAATGCGTCACTCTGGCCTGCAGGCTGGAGTAGAGAGGTGCATTTTCGTGATGTGCATCAATATACAGCAGGCTGGGTTTTTTTTTCTTCGTACCATGTCCCAAATTTTGGAGTTGTCACCTGACAAACTATTTACCAGTTACAGGCGATGGATGGACCGTGATAATTCAAGGGTAGTGCCAGACTAGCTTGGTGCCTTTAGGCGCCAAGCTAATCTGGCACTACCCATAAATTATCACGGTCCATCCATCTCCTGCGGTAGGGTCTTGGGGCTAAATGGGTTAACTGACACACATTTCTCAACCCAAGCCTGTGGCCTGGCCTAATTCTATCGAATTCGTTCGAGTCTAGCTTAGACCAGACCACTGGCTGGGGTCAAAGACAATACATTAAATATTATCTTTGTTGAGTTACAGAAATGCGTTTTCACAACGGGCAGCAAAGCAAGCGCCTTTGCTGGCTGAGGTCACACTGCAATTTAGTTCGCAGTGAAAACGTCACTTCCGTCATGACCCGGGTATCCGTTTGGCCTGCTTCTAACAAGTTTCCAGCCTTCTATTTAAAACTTTGACTGTCGGTAGTGGTTACCGACACAAAGGGTTAACAGTTTGTACCGCGCGCGCGAGACTGAAGTTTTTAAAGAGAAAAAAAAAAACGTAATATTTGCGTTCGATCACCGGGGCTGGGGCCTGTGGGAAGAATGTGACATGTCCTCGCCTGCTGTTGAGCGGGCGGACCCACAGGTTTAGGTCGAGACGCGCGCTTTCACGATGTGTCAATGTAAAGCGTTGATCTCGTCTGTTCAGTAGTGTGTCGATCAGAATAAAAGGTATTTTACAAACATGGAAGCATAAACGTTTCTCGAAATGTAATCGCACAGCAAAAGCGTATACACCCAGACAACATACGCACGCACGCGCACGCGCGCGCGCACACACGCACGCACAATATGCACTTGATATGGCACACACACGGATACGCATTACAAACCGTGGCCGCACAGACACCGACTCGCCGCCGCGCATGCATGCACGTTCGCTCGCACCCACGCAGGTAGACACACACACACACACACACACACACACACACACACACACACACACACACACACACACACACACACACACACACACACACACACACACACATGCATGCACGCACGCCGAGCACGCACGCACACACACAAACGGACAGCATAGGATACCTGTCAGGGCCGGACCCAGGGGGGGGGGTTACCTGGGTTCCGGAACCCCCCCCCCTCCCAACTAAAAAAAAAAACAAAAAAACAAAAAACAAAAAAAACAAAAAAAAAAAAAAAAAACAGTGAATTTTTTATGCAAAGGGAGTTCCAAAGTTTTTTTTTTTTTTTTTAATTGTTTTTAAAACATTGCAGTTTTTAGTCACTTTTGATCCAAGGCACAAAGAGTTATTTATAGACAATTCAACGGAAATCCATTTCAAGGGATCCGTTTAAACGTCCAAAACGTTTTCCCGTTGAAACGACCAAGTAACCCAACCCCTAACCCTATTATTAGTAAATGCAGCCATATTTTCTTGTTCTGGCCGCAAGCCTCTTCCAGCGCCTTCACCTTGATACAGCCCTAATCCCCCAAAAACGACTTTTTAGAAAGATTAATTAAGACGCTAAGTTGATAATTATGATAATTCGTTGTAACGAACATCCGTTAAAACGACCATCATTGAATCGTCCAAAAACATCGTTGAAATGGATTTCCGTTGAATCAACCAGGTACCCAAAAGAGTTGCTCTCCTTCAGTGCACGTCTTTCCGAGAAAGATCAGTGAAAAGACGTCTGACGTCATTAAGGTTTGTGGGGGGAAGTTTAAATCTAGATCTATTTTCTTTGGTAACACTTCACTTTTGCTGTCTCCTCGAAAATGCCGAAACTGAAAAAAACAGATGCTGATGGCAGTAGGCGACTGTCATGCTGGTTTTCATCAAGCTCCATTTCAGAAGGTGGGTACATTTTTAAATACAATTTTGTCTCATAAAAGAAATGTAGTCAGTAGAACTAGGTAAAATTCACCCATTCCGAATTCGATTCAAATGAGCACGTGGCGATGGCGCCGGTACTTCCTTCCTGTGAGTGTAGCCTACGCTGTAGGAGCTGATACTAGCTGCATATAATGAATATCATAGATATAAAACAGCCCCACTTATTAAAATACCAAAACAAGTAACAATTAAAGTAATGCATAGCCTAAAATTTATTTCACAAAGTATTATGATATATAACTTTAAAAATGTCAATTTAAAAAATAAAGATATCGGCATCAATGATCAATATTGCTTTTATATTTATAAAAAAAATCTTTGGACGGCAAAATATCGTTTTCAATAACAAAACCAAGGGCTAAGTTATAAGGTATCGTTATCACTAGTGCAGCTTACTAGCTATGTATTGTGACGTAAATCTCTTCGGAGAGCAAAACAGAACCGTCTTGATGGCTGACTATGGAAACCATAGCCTATCTGACGCCACTTGTTGACAGCGTCGCCATCAATTGTGACGGCAACATAGCCTTTCCGGGTGCGAAACCGTCATGACGACTTCGGTTTCTGGAACGACAAGAAGCCATCATGACGGCATCCCAACCACTGCCTTTTTTACATAATAAAATGGAAAATAAAAATGTGCTGAAATTTTGCCAACTGCTGAAAATCAGCAAATTTGTTAACAGTTCCTATGCCTGTGAACAACGTGCTACAAAATAAGATTATTCACCCTTAGGCCTTTTGTTGATGAAATTTAAAATAAGCTAAGAACTAGTCAGAAAACCACTGTTTTTCTTTTTTTTATATTAAATTATTATTATAAAATTGTAGTAGACGTGTTAACACCTGCAATGCATAATCATATATAAGATGTTGAAAAGACGGTTCTATTTTATTTTACATTTTTGTTGTTGCTTTTAGGATAAAATTTCATGTTTTAATTTTTATGTTATGTCTGTTTTTTCTTTTTTTTTCTTTTTGTTTGTTGTTGTTGAGTAAATTGTAAAGCGCTTAGAGCTGTTTACAGGTAAGCGCTATATAAGAAAACTTTTAATAATAATAATAATAATAATAATAATAATAATAATAATAATAAAAGTTGTTTTTCTAAACGGCAGATGATGCAGTTCCTCGAAAGAGACAAAAATCAACCCAAAGTGAGACCACTGGCAGTGGAGTTCGAAACAGTGACATGGGAACAAGTAAAAGCAGTGTTGGTGAGTAATTTACTGCCCCCCCCCCCCCCCCCCCCCCCGCCCCCCCCCCCTCTCCAAAAAAAAAAAATTAAATTAAATACAACCTGAAATTGATACGTGATTGAGTGTTTCAATTTAATAATTAATATTAAACAAAATGACTGGTGGGTTCCATTGGCTATCATTAGCCTGAAGAAGACTCTACGAGTCATAAGGTAGCAAAGATTTTGTCCATCATTTGGGGGGAGGGGTCTAAAAAGAAAAGCTGTTATTTCAGATCATAAATATATATCTAAGCTTGACTGAAGTGTGTAAACGAAGACATATATATGCTTTAAATGTAATTATCTTGTTGCAGGTCTCTCTCTCTCTCTCTCTCTCTCTCTCTCTCTCTCTCTCTCTCTCTCTCTCTCTCTCTCTATGATCTCTCTCTCTCTATCTCTCTCTCTCTCTCTCTCTCTCTCTATGATCTCTCTCTCTCTCTCTCTCTCTCTCTCTATGATCTCTCTCTCTCTCTCTCTCTCCTCTCTCTCTCTCTCTCTCTCTCTCTCTCTCTCTCTCTCTCTCTCTCTCTCTCTCTCTCTCTCACAGTTACACACACAATCGTTTTAGTATTTCAGACTTCTCATAGACCCAACTTTTATTTGTATTTCAGACTCCTCCTCAAGCATTGATCAGCCTGCCGGGGGCCTGCTTTCTGAATCTTCTGCCATGCCAATGACCAACCAGCCTGTTGTGAGCCTGCTTTCTGACTCCTCTTCAGATTTCTCCTCTCAGATCACCAGCAACAAAAATATCGATTTTGGTGAAGTCAATTTCATGAAACACACGCGAGTCGTTTCACTGTCAAACAGTGACAAGGAGCATCTTCTAAGGCAACACTGGAGACCATCACCTGGTTTTCAGTTTCCAACAACAGTGATAAACAACAAGAACCGAAAATTTCAGCATGAATGGTTGCAAAAGTACTCCTGGCTTGTGTATTCTCCTTTCGAGGATGGGGCTTACTGCAAGTATTGCCTATTATTTGCAAAGTCTACTGAAAACCTGGGCAAGTTTGTGAAGACGCCATGCAAGAACTGGAATAAAGCCTGTGGTCAGATCAAAAAGCACTCGTTATCACAACACCACAAAGATGCAATGGCAAATGGAGAGCAGTTTTTGACAATCATGGATAAACCAGAGCAGAGCATCGCCAGTGAAATCAATCAGAAAAATGCAGAAAACATCGCTGCAAATCGACAAGTTCTGACAAGCCTCTTCAGGATTGTTGAAGTGTGTGGAAGACAGGAGTTAGCTCTGAGGGGCAACTGTGATGATGGCATTCTTCAGAGTGAGAACAGAAGCAATTTCAATGCCCTTTTGAATCTGTGCATCAATGCAGGAGATGAAACTCTCCGGAAACTTCTAGATACATGCGATAAGAAGGCCATATACATTTCAAAAAGTACACAAAACAGACTGATAGAGGTTCTTGGTGATCAGATCCGCAACAAGATTCTTGCAGAAATTATTGCAGCAAAACAGTTTACCGTGCTTGCTGACGAAGTCACAGACAGCTCAAATTGGGAACAACTTTCAATTATATTGAGATTCGTCGATGGAAGTCTGAAAGTTCGTGAAGAGTTCCTGGCCTTTGTCCAGTGCAGAGATACCACAGGTGAAACACTTTACAACAAGATTGTTGAGTGTCTGGCCTTGTGGGGGCTTGATTTCAACAATGTTAGAGGACAAGGTTATGACGGGGCCGCAAACATGGCAGGAAAGTTTAAAGGAGTGCAGGCACGTTTTCAAGCAAGGAACAACAAAGCACTGTACTTTCACTGTGCTTCCCATAGCTTGAGTCTGCATTGTAAAAGCATGCGGCTTGCCTGCAGTGAAAAACATGATGGGAGCACTGAGGGAACTGTCACTGTTTTTCTCAAACTCTCCAAAGAGACAAAGAAAACTTGAAGATACCATCGAAGCATCTCAGCCTGACACGACAAAGACAAAGCTTGTTGATCTGTGCAGAACAAGATGGGTAGAAAAACATGAAGCACTGGAGGTTTACACATCTCTCTTCCTGGTTGTTCACGACTGTTTGGGACAAATGTGTGAAGACAGTGACATTTGGGACAGTGAGACATTGACCAAGGCAACTGGCTTTCTCCACACCTTGAGCAGCAGTGTTTTCCTCGTTGCATTCGTTGTCGTCCGCAATTGTTTGCGTTACTTAAAACCCTTGACAGTGAAGCTCCAGAAAAGAACAAAAGATGTTGTCGATGCCTACAGGGAAATCAAAGAGGTCAGTAACTGCATGTCTTCTATTAGAAGAGATGTCGACACAGCGTTCGTTGCCTGGTTTGGTGAAGTCAGCAAAATGGCAAATGCTTTGACAACTGATGTTGTTGTTCCTCGTCAAGCATCCCGCCAGACACTCCGTGACAACCAACCTGCGGCCACTCCAGAAGAATATTTCAAGATTAGCATTGACATTCCTTTCTTGGAACACCTGTCAACCGAATTGAACTCGAGGTTCAAAAATGCTGACCTAGCAGTTGATGGTCTCTGTCTGGTGCCAAGCACTTTAATAGACAACCAGGATGGTTTCATGCAGGTTCCAGAAGGGGTGAAGACACTGGCAATGTTGTGGGAGTCTGACCTACCAGACAACGCTACCCTTGATGCAGAATACCAACGGTGGGTTTGCAAATGGCGAAGTGCTGCTGAGAATGCGACAGCTATCATCCCATCCACGGCATCAGAAGCACTGAAACACTGTGACAGGGATTTTTATCCCAACCTGTTCATCATGCTAAAGAACCTTTGCATCCTGCCTGTCACTACTGCCGAGTGTGAGCGTTCAAACAGTCAGTTGCGCAACCTGAAAAACTACCTGCGCTCTACAATGGGGCAACAGAGACTCAATGCACTTGCTTTACTGAAAGTGCACAGGGATGTTGATATTGACTTCAAAGAGGCAGTGAACTGTTTTGCCAGAAGATACAATTCACAAATGGTACTAATGCCGAGGAACCTAGTGCAGCAAGACTGAAAGTGAAAGCAGGGCCCTGATGTTCATAAACTACAAGGTAAAGCTTTATACCGTTAACGATCAACGAAAAGTAGTGAATAATAATAGTATACAAAACATCTCTGTTGATAAATAAATGTGTGTGTGTGTGTGTGTGTGTGTGTGTGTGGGTGGGTGTTTTTTTAAGGGAGGGGCAGGTGATAATTTTTGTACCCCAGAGTTTGTCAGTTCGATTGTTCAAAAAGCTCAAAGTCCCCAGACCATCACAAATGGCTTTTTCAAGGCTCAGATTGCACCAGATTGCACCATTTTGCATCCTTGAAAAAAAAAAAATTCCGGGGGGGCATGCCCCCGGACCCCCCTAGAAGGCTCGGCGCTTCGCGCCTTCGCTTTATACTGAATCTGTAACCCCCCCATCGACTTTTCCCAGGTCCGGCCCTGCCTGTTATGTCTGACACTCAAAATCCCATCCACTGAAAAACCTGTCCTTAACTTAATGTTCCTTTTGCGCCCTTGCTCTAATAAGAAGTGAGTGGAGCCCTCGTCTTAAATGCCTATGTCAGTGCACTATCAAAGCAAACACACTAGTCTCGGGCCCAATCCCCCACCACTTACTCCGTCTAAGGAAAAGATAACTAACCAAATACAGCGCATCCTTCTTCTCCCTTCTGTGCCGTCCAAAGTCAATATACTAGCGAGGTCCCGTTTACACCGAACGACTCCCGACAACGAACGCGAGCAAAGTCACGAGGGGTCACAGTGCCTATTTTCTACTATAAGCATTGACAACACTCCGAATATCTCCACATAGATCGATCTATGCCTCTTGGATATGCCGTTCGGAGTCCTGACCACTGACTGCATTTTTTGTATACTGACATTTTCAGCGGTTGCGAAGCGGGAGAAAACCATAACTGAATGTTTTAGCAAGAGGCATAGATTCTCAGAAGCCCCTCAGTGCGGCTGCAAGGGCACATCCATGAGAAATACATGCCTCTTGCAGACGGAAAAAACCATGTGTGCGGATTTGTTGAGGGGTGGCAGGGTGGGCATGAAACAGAGGTTATCGACCTAAGACTTAAGTGTACTGAAGTAAATCAGGAAGAAGTTCACAAACGACGTTGCCTTTTCATGAGTGTACACTGCCTACTTGGAAAAAAGTAGCACGTTACTGTTTGTTTAACTCATTCTACCCCAACACCGAAAGCCTTACATTTTGCCGTTGTCCTCTGAAGACTGCATTGCAGTGCAGGACACAAATCGACCATGATAGTTCAAGGGTGATGCCAGAATAGCTTGGCGCCCATAGGCGCCAAGCTATTCTGGCATCACCCTTGAACAATCATGGTCGATCCTTATCTTCCTGTGGTGTGTTTGGGGCAGAAGGAGTTAAATAACATTTTGTTGTTGTTGTTGTTATTGAAAAATCAAGGTCAAGACCTTTTACCAGTGTTTGTCAGGAAAAATCGACTGGTTTGAAACCATTAGACAGATAGATACATAGAAAGAAGTTTATTGCCATATGTAGTTGCGGTATATCGCCATAATTATGTAGTAATACATTAGGAAATCGTTGCGGTTGACATATTCTCGTCACTTAGTGTGCACACTTATAAATAAAATCTGTTCAGTATTCATTGTATTAAACAATGCATCTTGATGAAAAATAATACGAAGGTCGCACACACGGCTACAAGGGCAGATACCTTTACCAGTAACGCTTATCTATTTTATCATGAATATGCGTGCGTCGGCCATTTTAGGCTTACAAATTAAAACATATTTTTTAGTAGTTCAGTTTAAGGATCAGGCCACTCCGCTTATAACGACTGAGGTCGGATATCACAAAAGTCGGATATAACATCACTTTTTCAGAGGTCTCGACGGTACTCTTTCTGTGCAAATTCCTTCGCTTATAACAAACTTCCGATTTAACAAGAAAAATTTCGTCCCTGACGAATTTTCAAGAGCCGAAGTTTATTTTCATAATAATTTTAAAAGCTTCCTTCAACCATTTCATGGTCTCAGGTAAAGGACTCTTTACTAGTTTCGACACTGACAATACTCGAGCAACAACCGGTAGAGAAACCCGCGTTCGTTGAAATAGCAAAGCAAATTTTGTAATTATAGTCACAGTGCTGCAATGAACCCGCGCTTAACCCGGCCTTAACTGCCGGAGCAAGGCGAACGCTAACTAGTTAGCCGCAAGAGACGTAAATCCTCATGAGCCCCCGCAGTCGCGGGGGCTCATGAGGATTTATGTCTCTTGGTCTTATGTTCTTTAGGCCTCAGTATTTCTGGTCCCATTTCGTTTGTCTTCTTTACGCGAATGTCGGTCAGCGTGCAATGGTTTCTGACGCGAAGTCCGTCATCACTGGCAGCGAAAGGGGTTAACACTGCTCGCTGTTTTACTGATGCACTTAAAAGAGGGCATGTGTACTCAAGTCAAAGACTGGTCGGCAACCGAGACATCCGTTTTTCAGTGTTTTCCACTCGCCGCTTAGTAACGGCAAGTATCCTCGCGGGAGCGGGACCCCGGATGTGGTCAGACATTTTTTTTTCAATGAGATTCCATTTGCAAGCGTTGATGCATCGACCGCTGATATCTTAGAGGTAGCGCCTGAATAGCTTGGCACCTCCACACAGGCATCAAGGGTAGTGCCTGATTAGCTTGGCGCCTTTCTAGGCGCCAAGCTATTCATGCACTACCCTTGAGCTGGAGGTGCCAAACTAGGCGCCAAGCTAACCAGCCACTACCCTTTAGCCACCATAGTACATCCACTTCAAAACAGTTGGCGTTGGACGGCAAAGGATGATTATACACATAACATGCCCCCAGTTTTGGACAAGGTCGATCAACTACACATTTAAGTTTTAAATAAACACAGTGTGTATGACTGTGCACGACAGATTGCTAAGTCAATAACTTGTAACGGGTTTTTTCCCCCTCAGTCGTTGGCGATTGTAGGCCGGCCGCCGCTCTGAAACTACTGAAGAGGTCGTGGCGTTACGATTTTATCGTACCACAAACGCGCTTTTCATCCAAAGACTCCGTTCTAAGACTATTTACAACACACGATGACTACTTCTGCGATTGGTCGGCAAAAGTCATTATGCCCTTTTTTTTTTTTTTTTTTTTTGCTAAACGAGATTTTCATTGTCATGCAATGAAAATCTCGCTTTTCTCAACTTGAAAAATGGGCATACTGACTTTTGCCAAAGAACGGCAGATATTGTTCGTACGAGTCTGTTGCATGCTAGAGATACGCACTAAAGCCCCAGACCCTCCCCTCCCCCCACACCGCCGAACACTAGCCGTGCGATGGCGAGGCATGGTCAAGTTAGTACTATTATTAGTAGTCTTGTCGGCGTCTGACAGATGTTGGGTCAGCCCAACCTAGAGGTTGGGTCAGTCGACGCCGAGGTTGGGACCCAAAAGACCGCATACCCGCCAGTGGTTGCAGACTGAGTTTCTGATGAATCTTTGTTAATTCAAATCCAGAGCGTCCCGCCGTGCAACATGGACACACACGTGTCAGCACTATAATGTAGCTTGCCTATGGCAGTGTACACATTTGAAGCTTTTAGCCTCAGTATGATATGGGTTAATTCAAATCCAGAGCGTCCCGCCGTGCAACATGGACACACACGTGTCAGCACTATAATGTAGCTTGCCTATGGCAGTGTACACATTTGAAGCTTTTAGCCTCAGTATGATATGGGTTAATTCAAATCCAGAGCGTCCCGCCGTGCCAACATGGACACACACGTGTCAGCACTAGTGTAGCTTGCCTATGGCAGTGTACACATTTGAAGCTTTTAGCCTCAGTATAATATGGGTTAATTCAAATCCAGAGCGTCCCGCCGTGCAACATGGACACACACGTGTCAGCAAGAGACACAGATCATCACGAGCCCCCGCAAATCTTTTATTACAGTATTGTAAGCTAAAGAACCTCATCTGTTCAAGGAACGTGGATACGAAGCGATTTCAGCAAGAGGTATAGATCCTCATGAGCCCCCCGCAACGATACCTCTTGCCGCATTTCCAAGGCCAGAAATCCCCATCTCATTGTCGTGGACACAGGCACACTGCCATATATGCAAGCTACATTATAGTACTTACAGATAAGGTGAGACCAATGACTTTAGTTCAAGGGTGGTGCCAGAATAGCTTGGCGCCTAGAGGCGCCAAGCTATTCTGGCACTACCCTTGAACTACTTTAGTCAAACTTACATGCGCCAAGCTATTCCTCTAACACCCTGGAACTGTCAGGGACGATCTGTCTCCTGAATTGTAATAATCCCCATCTCAGTGTCGTGGATACAAAGTGACTTCAACAACAGGCATAAATCCTGAACCGCCCCCCCCCCCCCACACACACCTCCCCCCCCCCCACAACTGCGGGGGGCGCATGGGGATCTATACCTCTTGCAGATCTATTTCGTCTGCAATTTTTCTCGGTAGTTAAGGGGTTAATAAGCTCGCGTGTGCATGCAGCCACCGGTACCGGACTGTTTCAATTAATGCACGTGTAAGTCTCTGTACACCGGCCTACAAATGCTGTAAAGGTAACACTGGCCAACAGTAAAAAGCAGTCAGTCACGACCTACTTCTCGCTTTGAGACAAAATCGTGACGGATTTCATAAAAGCAATCTGCTGCAGGGCGGGCTTTGATTGTTAACCCCTTCACTGTGTATTGTTTTTTTGTACCAGAGTCGTGAATTTATCGTCTGGCATCGGCCTCGTTTTGAATTAATATGCATATTTATGAGCCTACGTCACGAGGCAGAACCCGGCCGACTATCAGTGTATCGCAATACTGCAGGTCACGACGCCATCGGTGTGGTGTACACACGTGTCAGTGTACACGTGTACTGATGTTCTCCGGATTCTCTTTGACGTAATTTTTCACTAGAAAGTAAAATAAACCTTCCATACTCGCTATGCTGTCAAAATCACAATGCGGGTTCCGCTCGACCTGCTAGTATTTACTTGTAACGATCGTGCGTACAGTAGTACACCGAGGGTGTGCGTGCAAAGCGAATCCACAGTGCCTAGTTTGACCTTTGATCCTTTACCCCTCGGAAACACGCACCGTCTTCCATCATTGAAACTTTGGTATTCAATACCCACTTTCTGCACTGCAGTCAATTTCACATCTCACACACCGAGGTCTACATAACTGAAAGCATTATTGGAAACGACAAATGCACCATCGCAGCAGAATCACTACCTCTCTGAATCGAGTGAATGAGAGACCACACAGACAAAAACATGTTACGACCAGCGATGTGCAACTTTGACACACACCGTAGTTTTCCGTCAAATCTCTGCAGCATAAAGTATGACAACTAGCTCGTAGTCATATGATAAAACAGGTTTAAAATCTTGAGAAATCAGTAAGAGATAAATTCTACTGAAGATCATGCATTCTGAAAATCACTAGCGGTCGCGGAGCTATAGGAAGATCGACAAAGACCGTAGATGACTTACTAATTCAGCAGGAAAGCGACAAATTCCGGGTGGGCGACGGTTCAAGCCAAGCTCTTGCTTTACGCGTTGCCACATGTCCATATTCCCATGTCCGATGTCACTTCTACTTAGGGGTATCTTGTCTCTCTTCCTCTTTCTTCTCTTTAATTCCCAGTCTGTCATTGTCGGCTCGAGTCGATGATACTTTCTTTTTTCTTCGCTGGTTCGTCCGCCATCTTGTCTCTGATTGGATATTATTATGCAGATGACCTAAGGTCGTATAGAATAGTTATCACGTCAGCTACCATCGCCTATCAGAAGCAATCTTTTCACGTATCCGTCAAAGAGATTCCGGTGGGCCTCTTTTCGCTTTGAACGGATGAAAGAAAGCTGGTGGGACAATAGGGTGGTCACTGTCTAAAGCCCAGTAAAAGCTTTTTGCGAACTGAAGCCTTAAAAAAGGTCGGGCGTGCCCCTTTAAAGGAGACATCGAGAACTATTAAACGTTTATTGCCTTAGCAGATCGCTTTTAGTCAAATCCGTCTGACCCCATTCCATCTGCACGGGTCATAGATATTCATGGGCCACAGCAGCCGCAAGGGCTCACAAAGATCTATTACATATCGCTGAGGTCGGTCAAAGAGGGTTCAACGTATGACTTATCACAGCACCGTGCGTACAGCTATTCTTATTGCAATACGTGTGGTCTGTTTATCAAATATAGTCTAGTACGCAAAAGTTGACCGGACAAACATCGACCGCACCCGGCCCGCGCAGTCGCGCGGGCCGGGTGCGGTCGACGTTGGCCCGGTTACCTTTCGCTGCCTGATAGGAATTATAAGGATTTTCTGCACTGTCTCGTGGACATGGCGTGATATTGGAGTTTTGCAGTTCATCGGCCATTGAGCATTGTGCACTGCAACGGCGCATCACGATGTTTGTCGATAAAACATCTGATACGTTAGGGGGGGGGGGGGGGAGGTTTGAGCGTTTGGGAGGGAAAGCGAGGGGACTTGATGGGGGTGAGGTTGTGGGGAGAAGAAGGGGAGCTAGGGAAGGGGGGGGGGGCAGGTTATATCTGATTACTGTTTATTGCCAAATTCGCTCTGACGAAAAGCCGCCAGGATGTCCTGTTTTGAGAAAAGAGATCTCATTGTATGACTCACAATGCAAATTTCGCTTTTCTCCAAAAAGGGACTTTTGCTAATTTAGGGCGGATATGCATATAGAAATACAGTTTGCAAGTTGCTTTGCAAGTTGCTTTGGTGCTGCGTGTACCAAAACAGAACATCAAAATATGCATTCAATACACATTATAAGGAACGTAAGTGGGCACACACAAACACACACGCATGCATCTCTCTCCCTCTCTCTCTCTCCCTCCCTCCCTCTCTCTCTTTCTCTCTCTCTCTCTCTCTCTCTCTCTCTCTCTCTCTCTCTCACTCACTCACTCACTCACTCACCCACCCACCCACCCTCCCACCCTCTCACCCTCCCTCCCTCCCTCTCTCTCTCTCTCGTTTGGGACGTTCACTGTGTGACGATTTCTTTGGAAGAGGTTGGAGGACAAGCAACGTTCTGAAGCCCCAGGCCACCTCTACTCCACCCCACCACCTACGCACTTTAAACCATTTAGCCCCGAGTCTCTACAGCAGGAGATTGATTGACCATGATAATTCAAGAGTAGTGCCAGATTAGCTTGGCGCCTGAAGGCGCTAAGCCAATCTAGCACTACCTTTGAATTATCATGGTCAATCCATCCCCTGCAACTGGTATATAGTCGTTATGCAACACCTCCCAAATTTGAGAAATGGCACCTTGGGGCTAAAAGGCTTAAACGTCGTTGGTTGTAGGTTGGTTGTACATTGCTTAACGTCCCGACAGCAACAAGACTTTCTCAGGACGTGCCTGCACTGCTTGTGAAAAAAACCCCAACCCAACCTAAACAGAATATTGAATGTATGTCGCCAGCCGGTCTAATACGCTAAATAAACCTAAGACCATTTAGCAAAACACATCAAATATCAAGAGCTACAGTCAGAGCAGACAGAAGGGAGAGTTTAAAAAAGGAAAACACAGGTGAATGGACCAAAGGTAGACAGAAACACATACCCCAGAATAGAGAGCAAAACCCACCCTGTGGGGCTGACCAGGGTGACCCTGGGAACTAAAACGTAGTTAACCCCACCCAAGTCCCCCAGGGCAGACCCGGGTGGGGGGTAAACGTCGTGCCGTGAAGGCTGCTGAGGGGAAGGTTGGCACGATGTGATCACGAATCAAAGGTACGTGTACATGTTCGCATTTCTACTCCTACGCCGTGATTCCCTCTGACCACCAGAGCCAAGCGGACAGTCGTCCCCGACTCTTCCGCAAAGCGCTGCACACCTTCACTGTGTGGATCGCTGTGGGGCTGTCTTTGCTGCTGAGCATCAACCACCAGCCCAACATAACCGAATCAAATCCAACCACAATCAATCAATCAATCAATCAATCAATTCATTACGATGTGAAAAAATCGACAAGGCGTCAAAGGACAAATAAGTCGGTGGAATTGATTGGCCATGATAGTTCGAGGGTAGTGACTGCTTAGCTAGTCGCCTGAGGCGCCAAGCTAATCAGACACTACCCTTGAACTATCATGGCCAATCAGTCGTGAATCTTGTCGGCACCGCTGACCTTTCATCAGCTATATCTTTTAAGATATAATAGTCAACAAACGTTTAGCCAATCAGTACTGCGCGGCCAATTATGCGTTCAACTTATCAGCACTGCTCTCCAGCCGTCAGGGTCGATCCAGCTCCAGCTGGTGATGGAGTGAAAAGAGTTAAATTACACCGTTTACCTGGAGGGGTGAACGCTCACATAATGAGCCGCTAAACCACACAACATAATCCAAGGACACACCTGATGCGATGAATACTGATGTGTTTTTCTTTTTCTTCAGTGTGCGAACAAGCATGCCTGATTAGCATCCTCATTTATCCCCGCTTGCACAATGTTGGCTCATGAGGATCTATAGACGCGGCTAAACCCCTTTTCTGCCGGGACACAACGAGCAGAGCCCAAATGCAAGAGGCATAGATCCTCACGTGCCCCCGCAGTTGCGGGGGCTCATGGGAGATCTAAGCCTCTTGCTGACACCCCTTTGTATCCATGTTTCTGAGATGGATCGGAGTGAATGTTTTGGGCGCGGAGTGAATATTTTAGAAACACTATCTGCGCCCATTGACAGGGAAGGGGTTAATTGCTGGCTTTGTTTAACCCTTTTAACCCCAAGGTCTCATTTCTTTAATTTTGGAGGAGTTGCCTAACGACTACGTACCAGTTGTAGGAGATGGATTGATCGTGATAATTCAAGGGTAGTGCCAGATGAGCTTGGCGCCTTCAGGCGCCAAGCTCATCTGGCACTACCCTTGAATTATCACGATCAATCCATCTCCTGCTGCAGGGTTCCGGGGCTAAAAGGGTTATGGCGTTACACCAACGCCGTCGCAATTCGAAAGATTCTTTTTGTCCGACATATCAACAAGGCCAGCTGAATGCTGACATTGTACCTTTCACGTATAAAAAGCTCTCCAAAAGAAAGAAAAGCTCGAAATGAGAACAGCGAAGGCACACAAGTCTACGGTCTGGGTCAGATTAACTTAAAGTACCATTACGCATAAATCTGAAGGCACATTTCAGCACCATTTGTGTTTGTTATGCCTTGTCGACACACCTAATGAACTTTAACAGCAGTTTGGAGACGCAGCAAAAGCACACGCGTAATCGCACTTATTTATTCTGTGCAGCCGTTAGCGTGTCAATCTATTTTCAGCTGTTTCTCGTACTGATGCCGTTGCATTTTTAGAACGGAGTAAAGTCATTGTCCTGTTACTTGATATAAAGACGACGTGTGCTGAACTGGATTGTCCTGTGTCGAAATGAACCATAACTAGACCTGTGTGTAGCGTTTCGTAACCATCTGTAACCATCAAAGAAGTGTATCCATTGAATAGTTGCGGCGGTAGTGGGCCTTCAAAGCGACCTGCTCCAGGCCAATAAGGTTATATATTGAGTTTGCAACATTGCCGTCATAATGTTCAAGTAGTGTGTCCTACAATAATGCTGCACGAAAAGATTAACTTAGCATATGAAGTTTAAATATTGTGAAATGAAAGATTTCTCTGTCTTTTCTTTTCTGTTGTACATGAGAGAGAGAATGAATGATACTTTATTTCTCAAGGATGGAAACAATAGGCGCACAGGCCTCTTTTCATGTTTGTCCTTGCTAAACGGCATTAAAAGCAACATTAAAATAATATGTTAACAGCACAAAACAAGCCGCTACACCCAGAGAGAGAGAGAGAGAGAGAGAGAGAGAGAGAGAGAGAGAGAGAGAGAGAGAGAGAGAGAGAGAGAGAGAGAGAGAGAGAGAGAGTTCCCTTGTTCGCACAAGGGGCAGTAGAAATAGAATACCTCTTGATACGTGTGCCTACTCACATGGATTGTGAAAAGAAGGATATAAAAGTCTTATTGAGGCAAGACAACACTGAGAACCTTTTATACAGGGGGATTTTAGCAACCCAAGCCCCCCCTAGTGGAGCAGATCGCTGTAAGGGCACAGCCCTTTTTACCCCTGACCCACTTTATATACTTAGACCCACGCGTTCCATCTGCGTCATCGCCCGAAATAACTTGTCACTGTCCTCAAACCGGTTTCACTTTTGGCAGTTTAATCCCCAGACCTGATTAAAACTGCCTGCGCATTTGTGACCATGAAAAATAAAGTAGTTTCAATGTGCGACTTTCTTGGCTCAGACCTTTCGACTGCCGCATAGATTCAATGTTGTGAATTTTCAAGGGTAGTGCCTGATTAGCTTGGCGCCTTTAGGCGCCAAGCTAATCATGCACTACCCGTGAAATCACATTTTATTATTGAGGTTGATTGCTTAGCTAGTTATGACTCAGGCGTTACACTTAGACTGTCATGGACGGGTCGATCTGGCCTCAAGAATTGTACGCCTTAGTTTACTACCGAGGTTGTGCTTAGTAAATATCTGGCTTCGTCCATTTGGCGCTGGGGCTGAAGGGGATACATACTGTTAGGCATTGGAATTCAAACGGACTCTGACAAGGGTTTTGAAAACTGAAGAGAAAATTTTCGGACGTCACTTGATGTACTTTTCGCTCTCTTTCTATTAGCGCCCATTTTGACAGTGTTAACGAACAATAACTCTGTAAACCTCGAGTGACGCACGAGCGAAAAGACTTTAAAGTGTTCTAAATCTGATATACCACGTTGGGCAACCGTGTCACAGATGCACAGTTCACGGATACAGTCAAACCTGTACGCAGCGGTCATCTAAAGGGGCACGGCAGACGTGACCACTATAGACTGGAGACTGGTAACAGGTAACAGGTAACAGTTTTAAGACAGGGAAATGCGTGAGGGCATAATTCTTGGGTGGATGCTATGGAGAGATGACAACTACATTAAAGGTGGCCGTTGGAGCAGGTTTGGCTGTATCATGGTCTATCATGCCCTGAATAAATTCCGATCTGCTTTCGCTCAGTAACTGCACTAATTGACTGGCACACAACTGTACATTTAGAAAGTCCTTTTATATCCAGGCTGAGTGATAGTTTAGGCCGCGCTGAAGTGAGCTAAGATTGTACACAATTTTAAATGTTTTGCTGTCCATAGTGTTTTTTTTTTTTTTTTTTTTTTTTTTTTTTTTTTTTTTTGGTCGTGGTAATTCCTGCAGGAATCACCTCGATAAAAATCCATATGGACAGCGACAGTGGGCAGATGTTCACATCTGCACGGCACATAGACGACCCCGCCCTCCTCGAGTCCCCTGCTGCCTTGCAGGTTAGGTTTTGGATAACCAAAGGCTAGGGTGCCGATACGGAACCTGACTGGGTGTAGGAACTTCTTTGATGAAGTCAGCACCCAGGGTGAAGGAGTCCCATGAAGGTTTCATCGGCCACGTGTCCAGGACCAAGGCGAGCCACTAGTTATGTGGAGTTTCGGTTGTTGTCAACAGCCTGGAGAGGGATGGGCTCCGCCAGGTTCCTTTGCCCAAGACACACCACATGCAATGACAACCTTACCTCAATCCATACCGGATCGGTCGTCGCCCGGAACAAGGACCGCACCTTCTGTCTTGCGCCAGGACAGCGGTGTTAATTGTTTCTGGTGCACCATCAAGGGATTGACTCCGTGCCAGAAACAACATCAGCATTGGCACTTGGAACGCCAGAACATTAAGAACGCCTGGAAAGGTAGAGGAACTGACACACGAAATGAACAGATACCACTGGACCATCCTAAGACTTTGCGAAGTACGATGGAAGAACCTTGGGGAAACATCAACCCAGGAAAACCACAAACTGTACTACAGTGGCAGAGATGACAAAAATACTTCTATGACCAACTGCAAGAAGTCCTGGACCTGACCAGACCCCCAAGAACGACATTCTTGTGGTGCAGGGAGTCTGGAATGCCAAAATAGGAGAGGATGCTGTTAAGAACTGGAAAGGCACATGTGGACGCTACTGCAATGCAGAGACCAACGACAGAGGCTTAAGGCTCCTGGAATTTGCCAGCGCAAATGATCTGAAGCTGATGAACACGTTTGGATCACACAAAGCATACAGAAGGTGGACATCGCACAGCCCGAATGGAGAGCACCATAACCAAATTGACTACACCATGGTGAAGAGACGCTTCCAAACCAGTGTGAACATTGCCAAGACAAGAAGTTTTTCAGGAGCAGACATTGGAAGCGACCATGACTTAGTAACAATGACCTTCCGACTCCTCCTGAAGAAAGTCAACAAGCAGGGTCCCACCAGAATCAAGTTTGACCTCGAGAAGCTAAAAGATCCAGGCAAAGATAGGAGGAAAATTCGCACCACTGTTACTTCTAGGTGCAGAAGACACGGATGTGGACACACTGATCAACACATTTAACACTGCTGTAACACAAACAGCCAGTGAGATCCTTGGCAAACACCGACAAGCAAAGAAACCTTGGGTTTCAGCTGACGTCCTTGATCTGTGTGACAAACGTCGAGAATTAAAGAAAAAGAGGTAGAAGGAGCTAAACAATACAGGGAAATTAACCAGGATATTAAGAAAAGCATGAAAAAGGCAAAGGAGAGGTGGATTGAAGACCAGTGTAAACACGTAGAAGAAAATCTGAACAAAAATAATAGCAAAAAAAGCATACCTGCTGGTGAAAGACCTGACCAGTGCAAAACAAGGACGCTAATCTATCATTCAAGATAGTGAAGGGAACTGTCTTACGGAAGACCAAGACATTCTGAAGAGATGGACAGAGTACTGCTCAGATTTGTACAACCACCGAGCTTCAGGGGACCCAGGCATACTTGTCATCCCACCAGTGACCAACAGTGACAACTATCCCATTCTCCGAGAAGAAGTAGAGGCTGCCGTGAAGTCGCTGAAAAAAAGGGAAGGCAGCAGGAGCAGACAACATCCCTGCAGAACTAGTCCAAGAAGGGGGAGAAGACATGATAAGCGCCTTACTATCTGCAATAAGATCTGGCAGTTAGGGGAATGGCCCACACCATTGACCCAATCACTTATAATAACTCTCCCGAAAAAAAGGCAACTTACAACAATGCCAGAATTATCGCACGATCAGTCTTATATGCCACCCAAGCAAAGTCATGTTAAAGATCCTACTGAACAGGCTGAAGCCACAGGCAGAGGAAATCATTGCTGAGGAACAGGCAGCCTTCAGACCAGGGCGCAGCACAACTGAGCAGATCTTCAACCTGAGAGTTTTATGTGAGAGGTACCTCCTACATCAGCAAGACCTCTATCATGTCTTTGTGGATTTTAAGAAGGCGTTTGACAGGGTGTGGCATGCAGCCCTTTGGTCCACCATGAAGCTGTACAACATCAATGCCAACCTGATCGAAGTAATAGAAAACCTTTACAACAAAGCCACTAGCGCAGTCTGCTTCAACGGCAAAATAGGAAATTGGTTTAGGACAACAGTCGGAGTCAGACAAGGCTGCTTGCTCTGATCTACTCTTTTCAACATCTTCCTGGAAAAAATCATGACGGACGCTCTGAAAGATCATGAAGGAACTGTCAGTACTGGAGGCAGAACAATCAAGAACGTGCTTCGCGGACGACATTGATGGCCTTGCAGGAACAGAGGAGGAGCTAGTTCAGCTGGTGGTAAATTTGGACAATACAGCCATTGCGTTTGGGATGGAAATCAGCGCAGAGAAGACCAAACTGATGACAAATAACACCAGTGGCATTGGCACTGAAATTATGGTTGGAGGCCAAAAACTGGAAACAGTTAAGAAATTAAAATACCTAGGAGCCATTGTGATAGTTGAGGGATCAAATCCAGAAATACTGTCCAGGATTGCGCAGACAACAACAGCGCTGACAAGACTGAAGACCATATGGAAGGACAGAAACATCACATTCTGCTCCAAGATCAGACTGATGTGCTCCTTAGTCATCTCAGTGTTCTTATATGCCTGTGAGTCATGGACCCTCACAGCAGACCTCGAAAGGAGGATACAAACCACTGAAATGAGATGTTTTTGAAGGCTGCTTGGCATTTTTTACAGAGATCACATCACCAACGAGGAAGTGGGAAGCAGAATCAGGCAAGTCATCGGGCCCTATGAAGACCTATTAGCCATTGTGAAAAAACGCAAACTGCATTCCTTCTGCGAATGAAGATAAGTAGCGGCTGATCTCTCTGTTTGTATATTTTGACAAAGGGTATTTACCCGAAATATTAATAAATTGTGTTGTACCCATCTTTTCTAAGCGTGTTTCTTTCTCCGTTGGGTACTTCTTTGAAGTGGTATGGGCATGTCACGCGATCAGCAGGGCTTGCCAAGACAATCCTGCAAGGCACTGTGCAAGGAGGGCGAAGGAGAGGAAGGCAGAAAAAGATGGGAGGACAATATCTCAGAGTGGACAGGACTGAAGCTGAGCGACACACTAAGAATGGCAGAGAACAGAATGGAATGGAGGGAGCTGGTTGCCAAGTCATCAGTGGTGCTCCAACGGTCGGCAAGACTACGGGATAGATAGATAGAGAGATGCCATTTTCTTTCTGGTGTATCTACTGATTGAAACAAATAGTACATCTACATACTGTCACGACAAGAACGGCAAAGCTCTTATGGTTCACGTGTATGACCAATGCGCTGAATGACTGACCTGTGATCTTGACCTTTTAAAAAGTCGCTAAACTGAGCATTTTCTGTGGCTTGACATAATTACTGGGCAGGCCACAGGAACTGCGAAATCCGGTTAGTTTTGTCAACAACTGTACATTTTCAACAAGTTTATTGACCTCCTTTGACCCTTTACCTTTACATGTGGTCAACCACATCTGAATGCATAGGAAGGTCTTATCATCAGCTATCTTTGTGCAAAGTTTGATTAACAAGTTTGCAAAGCGTCAAAGTGACAATAAAAACTAACATTCTATCAACAACAACAAATACATTTTCACACATTGCTGACATTCCATGACCCTTGACCTTTGCGCGGAATCATCAGTTTAGTATGCACACACAGAAATGTTTCATCATCAAGTAGAACTTACCAAATTTGGTACGATTAGAGAAAACAGTTTGGTCAAAAAGGGTATTTTTTAACCCTTTGTGACCTTGACTTTTGAGCGAAGTCCCTCAAAATTGATAATTTGCGATGAGTGCTAGGATCAAGTCTGCGGTTTAAATAGTGTCCGAGAAAATGCCGGTTTAAACGAATACCACGAATAACAGACGACTGGCTACATATGTCGGACGGATGACGGACAGACGACGCAGAATCAGTACATACTGAGACTCACCTTTGCTATCGCACGTGAGGCAAAAGTATAAAGGCCATCATCTAACATTAAGTTCACATCTCACAAGTGACTTTCACAACAGTGACACAAGAGACACATCTATGAAGATGTGTATCTGTCGGTGGAGATGGCTCGGTCATGTTCAAGGGTAGTGCTAGATTAGCTTGGCGCCTTCCCACTCGCCAAACTAATCTGGCACTTCCCTTGAACTCGATCCAACTCCTACTGTGATGTACTGTTAAGTCTATCGTCACAAATATGCTTTTTGTCGCTGAATCGTCACAAATATAATACTTTTTGTCGCTGAAATGTTACAAAGACGAACCTACGCGCAAATCAGTTGATTTGAAGGACAAAGGGCCCCGCCTCTGAGAATCATCCTACGCGAGCTGTTAGTTACATATCAGGTTACGAGAGTGTCGCACGTGCAGTCAGTTATATGTAAAATGTTGCAAGAGAACCAATGCTAATAGTAATAGGTAAATATTGCAAAACGATCTACCGGTGGAAAAGCTGACCTTTTATTACCCTTTATAAATAAAATACACTCGAGCTGGCCTTATTAATAACACACTCGAGTCATGTCAGAACTGGAGACATAAAGTGAACTTTACGTAAAATGTCCATTGAATTAAACAAAATGTTTGATGTTTCAAAGCATACACCGCCTAATGTCTGCAAGAGGCATAAATCCTCATGACTGAGCTCTCGCAGTGTGCTTGCAAATCTGCTCCGTCTGTAGTGTACAGCCTGAAAACCCAATGCTAGGTTATCGCAAAATCCAGACCAATAAGGTGACTGCTAAGCGTGTAAAATGCAGAGAAGAACCCAATAAAGAAAGAAACACGTTTAGAAAAGACAGTTACAAAGCAATGTGTTATAACTGTCTTTTCAAAGCGTGCTCCTTTCTTCGTTGGGTTCTCCCTTGCCTTATACAGCGTTCATTTCCGGACAAAACACTTAAAAAAACTGACGCCGGCCAACCAAAATCTTTTTTTGTTGTTGATGTCAGTGTTCCCAAGAACAAACACGTAACTCATCTTCCACCAATGGCGCCCGGCCTATTTCGCGTTTCCGGATAAAGCACTTCTCCAATGCGCCAAAGGCCATCGGGCCGACGTCGGCCGCCCGGAGGCCTTTGCGCACTGGGTCTGCACCTCGTGCCGCGCGGTGAAACTAACATCCCGAGATAAAGCCGATACAGCGTTTCCGGCCACTGATCTCAGATACAACATTCACAGCCTATAGATAGCATTTACATCCATATTTCCTCTGACGAAGGGGGTGGCCATGCGTTCAATCAAAGACTAAACTAGCTGGGATCTACAGCTAGAGTGTGCTGTTAGTTGACCGGTCGCTTGGTTCATTCCGCCTACTGGCCAGACCTCCACACTTGGTTTCACCACTAGGGTCGACTGGTTCTATTTCAGTACATACATGTTCGTACATACATGTTCCTACATACGGACCTATACAAAGGCCCACTGCTCACGGCCGTGATGGTTAAAAATAGATTAACCCTTTTAACCCCAAGGCCCTATTTCTCAAATTTTGGAGGTATTGCCTAATGATTATGTACCAGTTGCAGGAGATGGACTGACCATGATAATTCAAGGGTAGTGCCAGAATAGCTTGGCGCCTGAAGGCGCCAAGCTAATCTGGCACTACCCTTGAATTATCATGGCCAATCAATCTCCTGCTGCAGGGACTTGGGGATAAATGGGTTAACCCGTTCAGTGTCGGCCGTTGACGGAAACAATAGTTCTGCAGTCTTCGTCAATTCAACATCCACAAGCCCTAGGTGTAGTCCTAGGAACATGGATTTCAAGTGGTGTCAGCGAGAGGCATAGGTCCTGGTGAGTCCCCCCGCAACAGCAGGGGCCCATGAGGATCTATTCCTCTGGCAATTGGGTGTGTTCAAAATTTCCTCGGCACTGAACGGGTTAAAGGGAAAAGGGAGTTGCCGGATGCGGGACATTGTTTCCTAGGGCTACATGCGTACTTTACGTTCTTTGTTCGTAGACCATTAATTTTAAACTGAGAAGATCAGGGGCGGATCTGGTGTTCGTGGCGGGGGGTGGGGATCTCTCTCTCTCTCTCTCTCTGTTCCCCCCCCCCCCTCTCTCTCATTCTTCCCCCCACTGATCCCTCTTTATCAGTATCTGATAATGTTGTAGTTAGCAAGGACAAACACAAAAAAAGGCCTGTGCGCCTATCGTCTCCATCCTTGAGAAATAAAGTATCATTCCTTCATTCTCTCTCTCTCTCTCTCTCTCTCTCTCTCTCTCTCTCTCTCTCTCTCTCTCTCTCTCTCTCTCTCTCTCTCTCTCTCTCTCTCTCAAACTCTCTCTCACTGAAACTCTCTCCAGCTCTCTCTCATCACACCACGCCCGAGGATAGATTTATTTAAAACCACCCTCGCTTTCTCGGGCGCCTCGTTTTGGAATAAACTGCCAGCGCACATAACACACACTGGTTCACTCCCCTCTTTCAAGGAAAGCCTCTTCAAGTACCTGCTATCTAACAGCTCATTCACTGGTTCGGGTATCTCCATCGCCTAAAGCCTTGATATTAACCTCCGCGCGCACGTGCGTGTATGTGGGTGTGTGCGCGCGCGTGCGTGTGTGTGTGTGTGTGTGTGTGTGTGTGTGTGTGTGTGTGTGTGTGTGTGTGTGTGTGTGTGTGTGTGTGTGTGTGTGTGTGTGTGTGTGAGCATGCGGCGCGAGCGTGCACGCGTGTTTGATTTCAGTGAAAAAAGGAATTTTAAAGACTATCTTCTTTTCTTCTTTTCAAGTTTTTTCCCCCGTTCACATTGTTAGTAATCATAATTGGTGCGCTCCATTTTGCCTTATCCATCTCTTTTTGAACGACTTGTTATATTATGTGCACTTTTATGTTAGTAGCTTTGTACTTCTGTATGTTAGTAGCCTTGTACCTTTAGCAGAGTTGTACCTTTGTAGATTAGCAACGGCAAGCGTGAAAAATGGCACATGTGCTAACTGCTTCTTCCGTTCAGAAATAAAGTTTCATTTCATTTCTCAAACTCTCTCTCTCTCTTCGTGTGCCAGTTTTAGTTAAAATATGTGTGAGTCCTCTTCCTCTTCTGTAATGTAGTTAAACTGAATGTTTTTGTTATGTAGACTGACTTGTGCATTAGTTTAGACAAGTAAGACTGAACAGCGTGTTGTGTTCGGCATCCTGTCTCGAAAGACAATGGGAGTATGCGCTTGCTGGGTCAGTCACTGGAGTGACCTCTCCAGTGCGCAAGCCTGGGCGAAGTGTATGGAGATCCTGGGATGCCCAGTCGTCAAGATCCCCCTCTCGGCCTCGCTGATGTATCCAAAGGAATGCAAAGCAGTACGTTTGGCACCAGTTTGGCTGCAGGAGCTGCCAGAACAGTGCGTGAATACAGGCAGCTGTCTGCCTTCGGGGCTCCACTCCTGATTTGAAGGGTTTACTCCCCCACATTTGGCCGTTGGATCCAACCTGATCTCCTCCGTCCTCTAGCCGTTGGCTGTCAGAAACAGCTCATCCGCCTAGTGGTGCAATGTGAACACCACCCCCTCACGTGGTTTAGCCCACCAGCTGAGGTGGTTTGCCAGGGTGTGGCGCTTGGAGCCAGCACGTGAGAGATTAAGGAGATGGATGAGGACCAGTGATGCCCGTCCGTCCTATGTAGGACGCAGCTGCCGAACAGCAAAGGTACTACCTCTATCCAGACCCCGAACAGCGTGTAACTGACTGATAAAGGCATTGCTTAGTGCTACCGACAGCCACTGGAATAGAACATCTCTCTCTCTCTCTCTCTCTCTCTCTCTCTCTCTCTCTCTCTCTCTCTCTCTCTCTCTCTCTCTCTCTCTCTCTCTCTCTGTGTCATTCTTCCCCCACCCCTCTTTATCAGTATCTCTCCATAACACTTACCCACCCCATACTCTCTCTCACCCTAAATGATCACCTCTCTCTCTGACTCTCTCTCTCTCTCTCTCTCTCTCTCTCTCTCTCTCTCTCTCTCTCGGCTTTATCCCCCCCCCCTCTCTCTCTCTCTCCCCCCCCTCTCTCCGTGACCCCAACAAGGCACAACGTGCCCATAAAAAGCTTAAGTACTGGGCGAGATTCGTGACCGAATTTCTCTATCACTATCACTGAACAGTAGGCCGGCAAAAAAGGCAATCGGACTGACGTTGGTCTCCCGCGTTAGCCCGCGCGTAGCCGTGCCAGCGCGGGCTAACGGAGGCCAAAGTCGGCCCAATTACCTTCTGTGCACTGTGGTACACTAGCTTGCTTATCTTTCAGCTTCGTGTTTAGGACCAGCTGTTGGAAATGCAACAACCCTCAGTCAATGCACGTCTTTCTATTATCACGCATCATTGAAAATTGAAGACAAAGGCGCATGATGGACTGACTTCGCTTCAAAATGACTCAAAAACGCCAGTTCGACGTGTGGTCACTTTGGCCAAAGCCAAACTAGTAACCACAACTGAAGTCGAACTGGCGTTTGAGTGGCGAATTACACAGTGTGGCAAGGACACCAATGATAACTGATAACAATAATAAAAACGTCAACTGACGACAAACACTCTACTGCTATTAGTACTACTAATTATGCGTGTACTACTGCTACTATCAGTTACTAATCATACACATGTACTAGTACTACTAATTAGAATGTACTACTACTACTAAGCATACATGTACTACTGCTACTTCATTAAACATGTACTACTGCTGCTACTACTACTACAACTGCTACTACTATTATTAATTATTATTACTGCTACTGTGAAGGACGTTTTTATGGCGCCTCATCTTAATCGTGTATCAAAGCAAAAGCGAGGGGACAGTTGTTGGACGTAACTAGAGACTAAACTGATATTTAAAAAAACAACAACAACAACAACAAAAAACAACGGCCTATCAAGTTTTAAATTTGAAACCTGCTGAATAACATCTCAACCCGCTTCCTTGCATGAAGACAATCAGCGATAGTCCGAGACCCATGATGAACAGTTCTAAGTAATTCAGGTGTACAGCGTAGACATTTGAAATTTCTACTTGTACCGTACACTGGAGTTTCTTAGAACCGTACACCATACTTGTTACAGTTTAATGGTCTTAGAGAACTGGTTCTCGTGGTTCTGGCTATCACTGAGTGCCTTCATACATACATAATGGTCTTAGAGAACTGGTTCTCGTGGTTCTGGCTATCACTGAGTGCCTTCATACATACATAATGGTCTTAGAGAACTGGTTCTTGTGGTTCTGGCTATCACTGAGTGCCTTCATACATACATAATGGTCTTAGAGAACTGGTTCTCGTGGTTCTGGCTATCACTGAGTGCCTTCATACATACATAATGGTCTTAGAGAACTGGTTCTCGTGGTTCTGGCTATCACTGAGTGCCTTCATACATACATAATGGTCTTAGAGAACTGGTTCTCGTGGTTCTGGCTATCACTGAGTGCCTTCATACATACATAATGGTCTTAGAGAACTGGTTCTCGTGGTTCTGGCTATCACTGAGTGCCTTCATACATACATAATGGTCTTAGAGAACTGGTTCTCGTGGTTCTGGCTATCACTGAGTGCCTTTATACATACATAATGGTCTTAGAGAACTGGTTCTCGTGGTTCTGGCTATCACTGAGTGCCTTCATACATACATAATGGTCTTAGAGAACTGGTTCTCGTGGTTCTGGCTATCACTGAGTGCCTTCATACATACATAATGGTCTTAGAGAACTGGTTCTCGTGGTTCTGGCTATCACTGAGTGCCTTCATACATACCTAATGGTCTTAGAGAACTGGTTCTCGTGGTTCTGGCTATCACTGAGTGCCTTCATACATACATAATGGTCTTAGAGAACTGGTTCTCGTGGTTCTGGCTATCACTGAGTGCGTTCATACATACATAATGGTCTTAGAGAACTGGTTCTCGTGGTTCTGGCTATCACTGACTGAGTGCCTTCATACATACATAATGGTCTTAGAGAACTGGTTCTCGTGGTTCTGGCTATCACTGAGTGCCTTCATACACGGAAGGCGGATATAACAACAGTATATATCTTATTTAACAGGTTTCAATTTTTAATGTTAACAAAGCGTCAGTTATTTTTTTTAATTATTTTTTTTTTTTATCTGGTGTTTTTTGTCTCCATGATTAGTTACCCAATGCGCAAAAGGCCATCAGGCCGATGTCGGCCGCCACGGCGGCCAACGTCGACCCGATGGCCTTTTGCGCATTGGGTATGCCGCTTTAGAACTGTCCACTCGCTTTTGCGTTGATATGACGGTCACGATCATGACCTGCTGACCTAACAGTTATACTGGGCAGTGCGCGCCACGGCAGCAGCTATTATGTAACAAGATCAGCACACCTGGTTAATTGGCATTGTAATAGACATATCCCTGTACACCTGCAAGCAATCTGAATACTGACTGTTGCGAAATGGACCACCTCTGTAGCTCGGGCAGTAGGGACCAGAAGGAAAGCGCTAGTTCCTACTCACTGTCCGTGTTACAGAGGTGGTCCATTTCACAACTATCATTGGCTTAGGTCTGGGCTACAACTATCATTGGCTTAGGTCTGGGCTACATGTCTCTTTCCGCCCAGAAATCTCAAAAGTCGGCCATTCGAAAATTGACCTGTGCAAGGTAGCCCGGAAGTCAAAGAGCAGGACTTATGTATAACTTTATTTAACTCACTACATCCTGAGGATGCAATAAACATTTTTCTAAAATATCCTTTGAGGTCTACGTCACACTCCTGGAGACAGACCGACCATGATAGTTCAAGGGTAGTGTCGGAATAGCTTGGCGCCTACAGGCGCCAAGCTATTCTGACACCACCCTTGAACTATCATAGTCAATCCACATCCTGTCTTAGCGTGTCAGGGCTGCATGGGTTAACTCATTCGTGGCCATCCGCATCCGGATGCGCGGCATAAGCCGCGATTCCGGATGGCGGCTGGCCGCGACTGAATGAGTTAAGCTAAGCATCTAAAAAAAAAACCATCCGGACATAACAATAAACCATGTCACGCGGAAAATGTATTAGACCTAGTCTGCAATGACGTACATACTGACTTGGCGGAGTTCCTTCCACTCTTGATACGTTGGTGCTACGACATACTAAATTAGCAACGGGAAATCTCTAACATTCTGACCAATCGCTGAGCGGGAAACCGATATGACGGATGCAGTTTGGTCACGTGAGGTTCCGGCACCCAGACCCATTCAGGGGTCTGTGGCTAAGATTAACCCTTTACATCCTGAGGCTGATTTAAAAAAAAAAAAAAACCCTGCTTATTGTCCTGTGAAGGCCGGGCCGCTGCACTGCACCTTAGGAGATCGACCAACCGTTTTTAGTTCAAGGGTGATGCCAGTATAGCTTGGCGCCTCAGGCGCCAAGCTATTCTGGCACCACCCTTGAACAATTATAGTCAAATATATTTCAAGCAGAGGGTGTATCAGGACGAAAAGGGTTACCTGCGCGCTGACTCTAACTGTGTGAGAAGGCGACGGGCGTGAAATAGAAAATCACCATAATTTAGTGCTCACACTGGCTGCCTTCCTCGATTAGCTACCGTCGGCTGATCGGCGATAGCGAATAGAAGGAGACAACCAGTGTGTTTATTGCCGTGTTCGCAATATTGCTTGTGTTCATGAGAATATTGCAAGCAGTCAAACTTGTTTTTAAAGACATGATCAGTGTTCCGCATAGCATGGCCATTTAAAAAAACAACAGCAGCAACACTGAACAGCAACAACAATCCGCTGTTGCAGTTCCTCATTTCGGCATTTTAAAAATCCGCTGCAAGCTTATAGACAGGACACATGGGATGAAAGATGAAAGGGCCACGAGCGAGCTGAGTATAAAGAAATCGCCAACAAAGAAAGAAACACACAAAGACACACAGAGAAAGAAACGCGCTTCAAAAGGAAAAAGCAAAGAACTATTTGTGCTCGTCCTTTCAAAGTGTGTTTCTTCCACGGTTGGTTATTCTCTAGCAACTGGGTCTCTCGGATCACTGCTTCACGAAAGAGTACACTCCTAAACTGAAGCGACGCACAGAAAAGTCGGGTAACACAAAAGGAAGTCCGAAACGTAGAGCCGGTTGACACAATTTCAGGTGGGAAAAAATCAACACGTCCGAGTGAGTTGGAACAGAGACCTATCAAGAGCTGGTCTGAGATTTTGGGCCCATCATCCGTAAGGTTGTTACTGACGCACCAACCACTTTTCTCCGCACCAAACGTCGTCAACAAGCCGGACATAAGTCTCGTATCCGCTTGCAAATGGCCGCAGCTGTGAGCAGATTGGATGATTTGGTGGACAGCTCAAAGCATTCTTCCTCGTGACTAATGATACTCAAACGGAGAAGACGACAAGACGGCGAAATAAAAGAAATAAATTGTTACATCGGTGTTTAAGTGATACTGAGAATCTCATTCGAGTGGTTTTTAAAACCTTATTCTGCAAGCGTATGAACTCTAAGGGTCCTAATGGCCAGAGTGACCTAGTGACTGAGACCCAGAAAGGAAAAAAATATAGACTTCCGTAACAATACCAGATAATGATCGCCACAGGCCTAAGGCAGCCTATCAGGACACGTGTGATCCCGAACGGGAACCCCTGGTTTAGTTGCCACAAATGCGCGTGAAGAATGAAGTATTAACATTTAGAAAACCCTCAGGCTCTATTGAAATCCAACCACACAATTTGAACATCTTGAACGCTTTCTTTTTACATTTTTTTCCCACTTTGGTATCGGAAATATTAAAATTAAAATACAAGCGATCAAAGCTTCAAAATTTTATTAGCTGAGTGAGCTGATACTTGGCACCACGTGAGTGTCCAGTGCTTGCCTTGTGCTGTGTTTGTGTCTGGTGTGAATGTGTGCGTATCACGTAAGCGTGCGTGTTGGGTTGGTGAGTTGGCGGCATTTCATGCGCTTTGCGCAGATTAATACAATGATTGGTATTATTATTATTATTGAAAGATGATGATGATGATGATGATGATGATGATGATGATGATGATCATCATCATCATCATCATCATCATCATCATCATCATCATCATCATCATCATCATCATCATCATCATCATCATCATCATCATCATAATATGCTTGACCGGGAGAGTGAGGATTTTGGAATCAGTGACATTTATTCGCAAAGCAGCGCTGTCGACATATCACATTTAAAGCGACCTATTGCAGAAAGTGAAGGTGAATAGTTCACAATATCTCCTTTATGAATGTTCTTAGTGTGTCTTACATTAATGCTGGGCAAATGGGACAACGTAATTTATGTTAAATGATGAGGTTTGAATGTTGTAAAATGGAGGTCTTTTGTGCTCTTCGTCTCCTTTGTAGGAGAGTTCCTTCCTCAAAAGGCAGTGGAAAACCTCTCAACGTGTGTCTACTCAAACGGATTACGAAAAGAAGGGTAGGAAGTCTTAGCTGAGGCAAGACAACATTGATAACCCGTTGTATCGGCGAATTGTACCAATCAAAACCTACCATGGAGCAAATCGCTTTAACCCTTTAGCTGTCGGTAGCTCGGAATCACCTCGACAAAATAAATAAATAAATAAATAAATAAATAAATAAATAAATAAATAAATAATTTTTAAATACCGACAGCTAAAGGGTTAATGGATAAGAAATGTGTAAACATCGCGTGAGTTGGCTTTGACAGTGATAACTGAAGGGTATTGCCTGATTAGCTTGACGCCTCACCAAGACCCATCAGACTGTAAAAAAAAAAAAAAAAAAAAAAAAAAAAGACTTCCGTAACTGACAGAATCAGATAATGATCACCAGAGGCCCAAGGCAGTCACGGCACAGCCAGGCTATCATCACTCTGCATCGATTCGCAAAGCAATACTGTCCACATCCCAATACGCAGACAAAAAAAAATCGCTGGCCGACGTCAGCCGATGTTGGCCCGCGCACGACAGTGCGCGGGCCAACAGCGGCCGACGTCGGCCCGAAGACCCTTGCTTGCTACGATATTACAGTTGCCGGATGAGCACAGACAAAAAGTCGCAGGAGACAGGGTAACCATCCGAGCTGATCGGCAGTGCCTGATTAGCTTGGATTGATTGATTGATTGTACATTGCTTAACGTCCCGACAGCAACAAGGCTTTCTCAGGACGTGCCTGCACTGCTTGTGAAAAAAAAAATAAACAGAACATTGAATGTATGTCGCCAGCCGGTCAAATACGTTAAATAAACCTAACACATGGGGCCTAAATAAAGCTAAGACCATTTAGCAACACACATCCAATATCAAGAGCTACAGGCAGCGCAGACAGTAGGGAGAGTTTTAAAAAGGCAAATACAGGTGAATGGACAAAGGGTAGACAGAAACACATGCCCCAGAATAGAGAGAAAAACCCACCCTGTGGGGCTGACCAGGGTGACCCTGGGAACTAAAAAATACCTAACCCCACCCAAGTCCCCCAGGGCAGACCCGGGTGGGGTGATTAGCTTGGAGCGCTGCTTTGGCGATAACACGGTCAATGTATCTTCACCGATGGCGGTGGAGGTGAGGCCGAGGGAGATAAGCGCGGGTGATCGATCACGTAGTGAATCAATGTCAGTCGAGTCGTCCTACACCGCGGCAACGATTTGCAATGTCATAGAGACAGCATTTTACATATCGACGGTGTTCGCATGCAATCTTGTAAGCGACATTTTGGCAGGATATCATGTTTCACTGCGGTTGACTCCTTTGAAATATTTCTCCAAATGTTTAACGAAATCGGAAACCTGTAGCTCAACAGATCATGTTCATAACCGCGCTTGTGAAGAAGAAGAAAAGAAAAAAAAAAGCCCCGGATCACATTTTCCGACCAACATGGGTTTTCTATTCGTTTTTGTCGGGAACACACAATTGGGAGGGCGGGGGAGGGGGAGGGGAGACAATGTTTGGGAAGGAGGGGCGGCGGAGGGAGGGTGGGTCGACAGAGGGAGCGGGCGCGGACTATGACATACCAGACTGAAGACTACAGACAGATCGACCCTGATAGTGCCACCCGTCTCTGGCCATACTGCTGAATGGCGGCTTAAGACGTCGTTCTATGATAATGGAACTAAAACGACCCTTTCCAGACAATAAAGGGTTAATAGTTCGCAGTATTTCCTGTACAATGTTCTTGCATAATTCAAGGGTAGTGCTAGATTAGCTTGGCGCCTGTCGGCGCCAAGCTAATCTGGCACTGCCATTGAATTACTTTCCACAATGCTGCACATAAAGGACTAACTTTTGTTTCGTGATCAAGTTTAAATGTCGTCAAGTGAAACAATTTTCTACGCGGGCGAGTTTCCCAGTCGCGCACCATGAAACGACTGCGTTACGCGTGCCCACTCACATGGATTGTGAAAAGATGGGTAGACAATTCTTAGTTGAGACAAGACAATATTGAAAACCTATTGCATTAGCTAATTTTATCGCCCACAACGGCCTTGTATAAGGCAATTCAATTCTTTGAACCCGACATCTTCTTGTCTTTTGTTGTCAAACTGGGATCAACTTCCAAATCAATTAACTCGTTAATTCCCAGAACTAAATGACTTCCATTCTTTAGAATGGAAGTTGTTTCGCCCTAGGAAATTGTTAAATTAAAGTGTTAAAACAACATTTACTCGTACCAAAATAGCGACGCACTGGCCTCGCCTCTAATTGGCTGATTTGAAAGACTTCGCCTTCACCGACACTGTTAGTTTTAATCTTCCACCTTTACAACTCCCAAAATAGCACTTCTTCTTCCGAGTTTAACTACCCGGTTGTAGTTCGATACCCCAATATATGATCATTTTTTTGACTGAGTGAAGAGGCGCATTGATGTAGAACAGAGTTTAACCTTGACAGCAAGAGATATATGTATGTATCTTGCACACGTCTGGAACTCGTTGAAAATAAATCAGTCTCCTTGATTTTTTTTTTGTTGCTTAATGTTAAATCAGTCACTGCCGATTCTCATGCAACAGTTCATAAGACCTCAACGACAGGATCACTTTGGCAAACGTGACTGACGCGGGGTCACTTCTAGCGTAGTCATTTCGTGTGAGAGGAGTACTGATCCACGCGAAAGGGACTCTCTCCATATCGATCCGGGGTCATTTTGGCGAATGCGACAATGACCGCAGGCCCATATGACTTAAGACTCATTTTAGCACTGGCTGACTATTTGATATTTACTTCCGTCTGGTGCTAACCATGAGTGATCTTGGCTTATGGCAGTCGACTCATTACCCACGAATGGTACTTGAGATGGATCGACGAAAGCTTCAGAATGGTCCTGATGCGCTGGACGCCCGAACCGGCGTGAAATAAATGCTAACGGCTTCAATTTGTGCTAGTCTGTGATTGTGGACCTTACGGATCTAGAGCCGTAAAGTCTGGAATCACAGACCAACACACAGCTTTGTCAACAGTATCGCTCAGCTGTTTCAATGTTTCAGATTCGCCCGGCACAGAACAAAGTAGAACTTTCAAACCACTCCTTCCAAACCACTCCCCCTTAACCCTTTTAGCCCCACGGGTGCATTTCCCATATTTCGGAAGTGTTACATAACGACTATGTACCAGTTGCAGGAGATTGACTGACCATGATAATTCATGGTTAGTGCCAGATTAGCTTGGCGCCTGAAGGCGCCAAGCTAATCCGGCACTACCCTTGAATTATCATGGTCAATCCATCTCCTGCTGTAGGGACTCGGGGCTAAATGGATTAACAAACAACAAACAAACAAAGAAAACAAACAAACAAACAAACAAAACTGAACAAGAAATAAAAATATGAATCAACACCAAAGAAGAGGAAAAAAAAAAAAAAAAAAAAAAAAAAGAAAAGAAAAAAAACAAAACAGGATCAGAAACTATTGAATCCGCCATATCATTTTAACTGAATGCGCGAGTGTTTGCCAAAATTGACCAGCCAATTGAAATGTGAAACCGTGTCTCAGTTCAGGGCGAAAATAACACTTCTTTTTTAAGCGAAATGTATGCATTACACGCGGAAGCATTCGTAAACGACCAATCAAAATCATGTCTTCTGCGCGTATTAAAGCTGCCATTTTAACCCCTTTGCTGCCAGTGATCACGGAATTCGCGTCTGAAACCCCTGCACACTGACCAACACTGGAGTAAAGAACACAAATCAGATGGGACTGAACACGGGCATAACGAACTCAGGACTAACACTAGACATAAATCCCCTTAAGTCCAAACGACTGCTAGGGCTCATGAGGTTTTATCAGTGTCTCTTGCGCTTTGGTAGCGGTGGCCTTGTCTCGGTAGTTAAGAGGTTAAAACGACTGGATGAAAGTGTGAAATACATCAATCGTTTTTTTTCAGTTCTGTCTGATCTCTCACTGGACGCATCTACGTCTGTTTTCCTAGGCGGACGAGGTCACAGTGATCGCTGGGTCATAAACACGGTAGTCCAAATATATCCACCAATCGAAGTGCTGCACGTCATTTAGTTTAAAAAAAAAATTATAAATTAAAAAAAGATAAATGTTTTAAAGCGACCTCCTTCATGCCATAAAGAGTGAATAGTTGAAAATATCGCCTTAACTCATTGTACCCCAGACACACCACAGCAAGATAAGGATCGACCATGATAGTTCAAGGGTGGTGCCAGAATAGCTTGGCGCCTATGGGCGCCAAGCTATTCTGGCATCACCCTTGAACTATCATGGGCGATCTGTGTCCTGCACTGCTAATGCAGTCTTCAGAGGACAACGGCAACATTTGGGGATTTCGGTGATGGGGTAGAATGAGTTAACCCCTTCCATGCCACTGTCCCAACCTTTTTTTCTTTTCTGAAATGATTGGTCATTCAACCACCAAAAGCCAAAACCGCCCAAGAAACATGGATACAAATTGGTCTCAGCAAGAGGCATAGATCCTCATAAGCCCCCGCAGCCGCGGGGGCTATGAGGATCCATGTCTCTCGCAGTTGGATCGTGTTCACTTTTTCTCGGCAGTTAAGGGGTTAATAAGTGTTCTTTGTGTGGCTTACAATAATTATTGCTGCACCAAATGCTCCACTTAAAGCGATCTGCTCCAGCGCGGGCGCTGAAAGCGACAATTTGCCTACACAACGAATTTTCAATGTTGTCTTGTCTCGGCTAAGTCCTTTGTCCCTTCCTTTTACAATCCACATGAGCAAGCACTCGTAGCAGTGAGGTCTCCTACTGCCCCTAGTACGAGCCGCGGTGAAACGTCAAGGAGAAAAAGAACAGAATGTCGTTCAATGTACGACATTTAAACTTCATAATTTAAGATAGTTTTTTTTTTTTTGTTGTTGTCTCCAGCATTGTTACAAGACATACCAAAAACATTTATAAAAGGAGATGTTGCGAGCTATAGTCCCTTTACTGCGTGGACTGGGCTGCTTTAAAATTCAGAAATGTACAAACATATTATTTGACAGCGATCTGCCCCATGCCATAAAGGGTTACCAGTTCGCAATGTCGCCTTTAGACATGCTTTTTGCATATCTTGCGACAATTGCTGCTGCACAAAATGAGTGCATTTGTTTCACTATGAATGTTCAATGTAAAATGAGAAACATTTCTGCTCTACTTTTCCTTTGTACGCAGTAGCTGACTACGATCCAAAGCTGCCATGAACTTGACGTAGGCAGTGAAAGGAATACAAAAATTAACCCATATCATACTGAGGCTAAAAGCTTGGCATTTGTACACTGCCATATGCAGGCTACATCATAGTACTTACAAATAAGGATATGATCAATGGCTTTAGTTCAAGGGTGGTGCCAGAATAGCTTGGCGCCTAGAGGCGCCAAGCTATTCAGGCACTACCCTTGAACTATTTTAGTCAAACTTATTTCACGCACTGGTGTATTCCGAATGATAAGGGTTAGGACCACTCATCTTCAGTGCTGCTTCTAACACGTAATGTTAAAGGTCAGTCTTGCGCGGCACCTTTCCTAATCAGCACCGTCATCACTGCTAACAAGGGGAGGCAATCGACTGAGGTGGCGCTCCATTTCTGTGACCCAGTTATTGATTCGTCCGAGGCCCGCAGCTCATCAATTGCGTGCCGGACTGTGATTTTGGACCTTACGGCTTAGTGCGTGCGTGTCTGTGACTTTGGACCTTACGGCTCGATAGCCGAAAGGTCCAAAATCGAAGACCAGCACACAACTTGACGATTCGGAGTGTCGGCGGATCCGGCTCAGTCCCCACTCCTACTCACGTCACTTTCTCCGGTATCTTTGGGGAGATGCAGGCAATCATTTTTCGTGTCTGCTGCTAACAACCCAAAACTGACGAGTCTTCCTGGGGGCGGCACGGGCAATAACCGAGTAAGTACGTGGTACTCTGTATTGACAGAAGATATAGGACAAAAACATCGTGCAGCTGACGTTTTTGACACTTCGAAACGGCAAGCTTGAACCCCTTCACTGAGTCGCTACCAGTCGCGTCTGAAACCGCTGCCGCATGCTGGCTGACATTCGCGTGTGGAATCAGATGTAAATGAGATCTTTAAAAAAAAATAAAAAAAATAAAAATCAGTAAATAAAAAAGGTATAAAGAACATAGGACTAACAAGAGACATAACTCCTCATGAGCCCCCGCGACTGCGGGGGCTCATGAGGGTTTATGTCTCTTGCAGCTTTTGGTACCGTTCGCCTCCGGCAGTTACGGTTAACGGGTTAAAACTACTTGAAGTCCAACTGCACTGGTCGCACGTCATTCTAATGCAAAGTCCAGCCTACATCGAAGCCTTGATATGTAACTTTCTCACCGGGAATGCATAGAATACTTAGATCTAGGATCAGAAGGACCCTGCATCTGCTTCTTCAGTAGTTGTATGCAAACCACGAAGTGGAAATAAAATCAAACCGATACGCGTACGAAACCACGGCTCGAAACGTGCTTCCGATATCAATTCGCGCTCGCGCAGGAAGGCATTGAAATGGATAGGGTGTACGGCGGGGGAGAGGGAGGAGGGGAGGGGTGGCCGTGGGTTAGTGTGGTGGTGATGGTTGGGTGGGGGTTATGGGCATGGTGGTGGGTGGTGGTTGTGTCTAAATATAGCGCAATTTGTATCGATACCAAAACATTTCCCGCCGTTAAGCGTGCCTTGGCGTTTAAATTATAGTAAAGTAACACACACACACACAAAAAAAAAAAAAAAAAAAAAAAACTCGCCTCGGACAAACAAAAACACAACTTTTGGCTGTACTATTTGGCAGTATCGTTTCCTCCCTTAATTTATCACTTAGAAACAAAATCTGACTTTATTTTATGTATCGTCGGACATACCGTGATTTGAAATTGAGTTAACCATAGGCTTCGTCTGACTTCCTTAGATGTCAGACGAAACAATGGTGAACTCCATTTTAAGTCACATAAAGTGTCATCTCAGGAATATAACTCGTTGCGCCCGTGGTACGAAATACCCACATTTTGGAGTTATCTTCTGAGGACTGGATTACAATTTAGGAGACAGATCGACCATGATAGTTCAAGGGTGATGGCAGAATAGCTTGGCGCCTATAGGCACCAAGCTATTCTGCCACTACCCTTGAACTATCATGGTCGAGCCATATCTTGCTGTGGCGTGTCACGGGCAGAATGAGTCAAGTCCGACAGTACAAGATACATACCACTACGTGGGTGGACCCAGTGACTGGTCCGCAGGACAGAATCGACAGATGGTAGTGTATGACTAGACAAACGGATGTATGCACTGCGGGTGTTTCACGCGGGGTGATGGATAGACTCTATACTAAGACGCTTGAGTGGGTGCCGGACGAGAGATGGATTAGAAATGAGACCGCGTGCACAAGCTGGTCTCTTCTGGACCTCAGGGCTATAAAACCGATAAATACGCCAATAATGTGTGCAGGTCTCTCATTTTGGATCTTAGCCTTAAACCGTTATATTCAAACCACAGACTAGAAAACGGATACTGGACTGTGAATGCAAACTAAAACCCCCAAAAACCCCCAGTAAGTCCATTTTTGTGCAAAGCGAGATTTTCATTGCAACGCAATGAAAATCTCGCTTTTCACAAAAAAATGGACTTGCTGTCCTTTGCCTTTCACAGGGCAGACTAGACACAGACATCTCTCATCCATCATAGTTGTCCTGGTCTTTGCTTAGGATAATATCAGCCTTATGGACGAAACCATGCAGAGATAAACAGGAGTGCCGAATTGTGAATACGATAGCAGCGCCAGAAATAACTGCCCATTCGACAAAAACCAATATGTATGTGCATTATGATTGAGAAAAGCGAGATTTTCATAGCTATAGAATAAAAAATATCGCTTTTCTTTTAAAAAAATGGACGTAACGGTTTTTGCATATAACGGCAGACTTGACCCTCCCCCACCCACCAGCTCACCTCACCTTGTCCTTCACCTTGGCGTGGGACCTGACACTGTAAAACATCTCGAATAATGGAAATCAATAAATGCTGTGGTACAGTATTGGAAAACAAACACCGAAAAGCAACAGAGCCTCAGCCGAACGCAAGCCCGTTAGAATGGAACGATCCAAGTACGCAACAGGTCTTCTGGTGGACATTGGCCCTTTAACCCGTTCAGAACCACGGCTCAGTGACGCAGACAGTGTTTCTGCAATATTCGTTAATTCGGGACAACAACAACATTAGATGTCCCAGGAACATAGATTCAAAGTGGTCTCAGCAAGAGGCATAGATCGTCATGAGCCCCCGCAATTGCGGGGGCTCATGAGGATCTATACCTCTTGCACTTGGGTGGGGTTCAAATCTTCTCGGCGCTGAACAGGTTGATTAGCCCGCGCATCGTCTTGGGACACATCTCGGGAAGCAAATCGTTAACGGGCCGACGTTGACCTCGGCACAGGCCGATGCGCGGGCTAGCTAAGCTGACGTCGACCCCAGGACCTCTTGCTCGCTGGGAGATGTCTGGCTCGTTTAGTAGTAAGACTTCTGGCAAACCGACAGGACCTCGGCCAGGCGATTGATCCGAGCAGCAAAGCACGTGCTGCGAACGCCAAACTTGTGCAAGAGGCATATACCCTCATAAGCCCCCGCATCCTGCGGGGGGCTCATGAGGGTATATCCTCTTTGACAACTCATTTGCATATGTGTTCGTTTGGTAGAGGGGGTTATTCAGCGTTTATGGACGCTGTTTTTCTTGAAGGCTGTTTGTTCCCTGCTACCCAAGAGAGTGCGGTGGAACAACTATTTTGTTAGTAATGAACAACAGCAGTCTTCTCCATTAGTACGAGGACAAGATCCTCATGAGCAAACTGAGATGTCCGAGGTTCATGACAATCAATACCGACCTTCCTCTTCTCCACAATAATTACCATTATTCGCATCTGTGAGAGGCATAGGTCCTCATGAGCTTACTCGGAGACTACATGCATCATGGCGAGTAACAAGGGCCTGCCTTTTTTTCTGCAAGACTTACCATTATTTGCATCTATGCGAGGCATAGATCCTCATGAGCTCATTAAGGCTGCAGGGTCCCAGCCTCTCTTAGATTAAAATTAGCCACATTTACATCTGTATTTTCGCAGATGGAAGAAATTAACAGGCTAATAGTAGGAGATTAATGGTAGGATTCCTTGGACCCTTGGCCATTCCCCAGAAACGTGGAAAGATCGAACGTTGCACCGCTAAAGCAATTTGCCAGTCGTCCAAACTCCATAGCTGAACACGCACAGACAAGGATTGTGTGTGCTGGCCTGTGATTTGGACCTTACGGTTATAAGCCGTAAGGTCCAAAAACACAGACAACTTTAGAGCATTACTTTAGATCGGAAATCACAGACTTGCACATCTATCTTTTCGACAATTTAACTCATTGTGCCCGAGGTACGAAATACCCCCATTTTGGAGTTATCCTCTGAGGACTGCATTACAATTCAGGAGGCAGATCGACCATGATAGTTCGAGCTTTACTGTCCCACACTCATCAACAAATGCAGGACAAGACCACGAGGATTGCTGACATCTCGTCCCAAGTGGGCCTCACCATCCACAAACAGAAAACAAAGACAATGAGGCTGAACGCAACCAGGGAAGAACCAGTCTTGCTTGCTGGCACCCCGTTGGAGGAGGTGGAGTCCTTCGCCTATCTCGGGAGCATCATAGATTAAAAAAAAAAAAGGCGGCACTGATGCAGATGTCAGAGCACGAATCGGTAAAGCCAGAGCAGCCTTTCTCCAGTTGAAAAAAGTGTGGAGTTCCAGAGAGCTGTCACAACACACCAAAGTCCGGATTTTCAACTCCAACGTAAAAGCAGTTCTCCTATATGGAGCAGAGACTTGGAGATTGACAAAAACCACAGTCAACAGAGTACAGATCTTCATAAACAGTTGCCTTAGAAGAATTTTGAAAATCTACTGGCTAGAGAAGATCAGCAACGTCAGACTCTGGGAGAGAACAGAGCAGATAACAGCAGAGAATGAAATTGGGCGAAGAAGATGGGGATGGATTGGTCACAGTCTGAGAAAGCCAGCTTCCAGTATCACTAGGCAGGCATTGTCATGGAACCCTCAGGGAAAAAGGAAAAGAGGCAGGCCGAGAAACACCTGGCGTCGAGACCTCCAAGCAGACATCAAGAGACTGGGAACCACCTGGAGTAGAATCGAAGGAGAAGCACAGGACAGGAGTCGCTGGAGGTCTGTCGTCGACGGCCTATACCCGGGGAGGGGTGACAGGCGTAAGTAAGTAAGTTCTAGAAAAGTCGCACGGAGAATAGCGGTCGATCTTTGTTTTACGTAGATTCGCGGAATATAGATTAGAACCTTCGAGCAGGTCGCGCTGTTTTGTGACCGCGTACGTGTGTCGTCAGAAGAGTAAGAAACATTTCGCTACTTTGTTTTATAGACAAGTCATAGTTGTTTACTGTTCGCGTGAAGTTGGCAGCCAGTCAGTACGGTTTTTGAAAGATCGTGAAAGTTCTGGAAAATTCCGACTAGGTCGTGAACTGCCTACCATACTTTTATGAGACGTCATTTTACATTGGGATTTGGGGCTGAAATGAGCAGCCGAATTTTCGTAGACAATTTAAGTTATTCGAGAAAGTTCTTCTTTTATTATTATTTATGAGTTTCAGTAACGTGTTTGGTTCTGATTGGTTGCGTTGAGTAAATTTATTAGATTATTCTAGAAAGTTTTTATACTATAAAAACTTTGTGCTGGGAAGCAGGGGGGTACATTGTCTTGCATTGTCAGTTGTAGAGACACACAGTTTATTGTAGGTACGTGGCCCGTATAGGGTGTACTTTGTGAGAGACGCAGCGTGACGGTAGTGTGCGTTGTATGAGAAACATTGTGTAGCCAGTGTGGACATTTGCAGAAGAGACATTGTATCAGTGTTGATGCATTTGGAAATGCATTGTGTGGAGATCGCATCGCTGAATTAAAATATTGTTGGAACTGTTTCTCCAGTATTGTCTACATCCTTAAGCCACGTGTGACGGGTTGCAGCTGAATGAGGTTTATTTAAAAGAACCTTACGTGCGTGCGTCTGGTGTGTTTATCATACTACGACTACAACTCCACCACGTAACACAGAGAGAGAGAGAGAGAGAGAGAGAGAGAGAGAGAGAGAGAGAGAGAGAGAGAGAGAGAGAGAGAGAGAGAGAGAGAGAGAGATGAGTCTTTTTTTTTTATTCAGGATAAAGCCATTAGGCAACTCAATGCCTGGCTTACAAGCTGTCCTGTAAACAAAAGAGAACACAACAGGAAAAGAAACATAGCAAGCAAATAATAATAATAATAATAATAATAATAATAATAATAAGACGAGGAAGCAAAACTACGGGAAAAAAACACAATAGGGGAATCATCGAAAGGAGGGAAAAAAATGACAATGGAGAATTTGTAACTGCCTCCGATGCAAAAAGCAAGAAAACGAAACGCGTGCACAGCATTAATATTATATACTCATCTAAGACAGACAGTGTCATAGAATCAGCAGCATCAGTAGCATATAGAGACTCCGACAAGACAATAGATGGTCAGTTAGCAAATGTAAGGAGAAAGAGAAAAATATTTGAGAGAGAGAGAGAGAGAGAGAGAGAGAGAGAGAGAGAGAGAGAGAGAGAGAGAGAGAGAGAGAGAGAGAGAGAGACAGACAGACAGACAGACAGACAGACAGACAGACAGACAGACAGACAGACAGACAGAGACAGACAGAGACTACAGAGACAGATGATGATGAAACGTTTTATTGACAGGATAAAGTTTCAGGCGAAACGCCTCTCTTACAAACTGTCCTGTTAGAAAAGAAACATTAACAGCAAAGAGTAAGAGAAACACACTAACACAATAAATCGAATCATGAAGAAATAAACTGATAAAAACCACCACCACAATACAAAAGCAATGCAAATAATGCGCACACATATCAATAACAATGAATAATATATATATATATATATATATATATATATATATATATATATATATATATCTATATATATATATATATATCTATATATCTATCTATATATATATATATATATATATATATATATATATATATATATATATATATATATATATATATATATATATATATATATATATATATATATATATATATATATCTATATCTATATATATATATAATTATAAGTAGTCCGTTCAGGTAGTAAGTTACTGTAACAAGATGTTATGTAAACGAGTTTTGAGGGTTCTAGAGTTAGAAATGGATTATATTGGGGTGGTAGTTCGTTCCAGGCTTTGGCACCTGAGAACGAAAGGCAGGTTTTATATATATATCGAGCCTGGCCCGTGGTAGCTGTAACAAATTGTTCCTCGTGTATTGTCTTTGACTATCCAAAAATAACAGAAAGAGAGAGAGAGAGAGAGAGAGAGAGAGAGAGAGAGAGAGAGAGAGAGAGAGAGAGAGAGAGAGAGAGAGAGAGACAGAGAGAGAGACAGAGAGAGAGAGACAGAGAGTGTTGCGCGGTCGTGTGTGTGTGTTTGCAAACAAAAGGTCACACATCAGCTGCTGCAGTCTACTGATGCAAGCGATATTCTCCTGGATTTATCAATATACTTTAGACGTCATCGGGCTGCTTACATTATATTTATCGGGCAGCCAATGATCAAACAGGGAGCAAATACAGCGTATGTCGTAATGGGTTTGGAAACTAGATATTTCTGTTGTTGCACTTCCTGTACTAGAGGGACCCTCAAATGTCAGACACAAAGTCAAGCAGTCAGCGTCAGCCATCTATAAGAGAGAGAGAGAGAGAGAGAGAGAGAGAGAGAGAGAGAGAGAGAGAGAGAGAGAGAGAGAGAGAGAGAGAGAGAGAGAGAGAGAGAGAGAGAGAGAGCATATTGACGAACAAAGAATTGCGACATCATGGGAATAATTGGAACCAACTGTTTCCAATTTCAATGATGTCGCATTTACTTTGCGCGTGAATATACCATTCAACCCTGACATACTGCAGCACGATATGGACCGACCAGGATAGTTCAAGGGTGGTGCCAGAATATGTACGCCATATCGAATATATGCATTTATAAGTCAAGCTATTCGGGCCCCGCCCTTGAGCTATCATGCTGAATCTTGCAGACGTGGATCTGTCTCCTGAACTTGTGTTTTATTTGGTGGTGAACATGGACATACTGGGATTGTTGTTACTGAGTGTTTACCCACTAATTATTTTACTACGGTAGACTTTAATTATGCAGCTTGTGTAATAACGTGTAATAATGTACTGAGACGTTTGTATAATAAGTAGTGAGGGTTAGGACTAGGTTGAAACACACGTATTATGTATGCATATGTAGAGGTGGGTGTGAATGTATAAGTGCCGCTCAGTTCAGTCCATAAAAGATGTTTGTGTGAGATGTGTAAGAATTATGTGTAAAGATTTTGTAGTGTTTACCTTATATCCATTGGGAATTTGTAGCTGTGCAAGTGCAGGGAGAAAATGTTCATAATTATGCTATAATGTTTTTATGTCTTGGTTGTACTATTTGTTATAAATGTACCACAACCGAATTTCTCTTTTCGAGATAATAAAGTACTCTTATTCTTATTCTTAACTGAACTGCAGTGTTCAGAAATCCACTCTACATTTAAGAATTTCGATTTCAATGTCGGAGTTAAAGCGATCTGCTACAGGACGGGCTTTGATTGCTACAATTTTCCGATACAACAAGTTCTCAATGTTGTCTTGCCTTAACCCCTTAACTGCCGGGACAAGCCGAACGGAACCCACCTGCAAGAGACATAGATCCTCAAGATCCCTTGACATGTGGAGATCTTTGAGGCTGAATTTACAATAACTTCCAAGTCTGTGTCCACTCGCAGCGCAGACGGTAATCACGGTTCGCAATGTCTCCTTCTTAGTTTGTTGTTCACGGAAGGTGTGTGTGTGTGGGGGGGGGGGGGGGGGGGGGGGGAGAGAGAGAGAGAGAGAAGGTGGCGGGGGGAATATGGGGATATGCCTTAAAATCGTGATTTTCTGATTGTCGTTTTCTCGTGATTTGTAATTGCAATTTTTTTTCATCTGCGTGATCCGAGAAAGAAGAGGTGAACGTGAACGCCAACACTGTAACACTTTCGTTATCCGTGAAAACGCCCAGGCTATTTCGCGAAGCGTGAAAGTCTGCTGCCAGACTGTAAATTCTAGATAAAACACCCACCCCCCACCCACCCACCCACCCACCCTCCTCCCCCGTTTTGAGAGTTTTCGGCCTGTGAACGTGGTTACCGAGGCGGTTTCTTCCCGCTTCATCGTCTCGTCTGTCGTGAGACATGAATATAATTTGGTGATTCGTGATTCGTGAACGGCAAAATAAATCGTCATAAATCCGTGATGGTTATTCCCCCGCCCCCTCCCCCCTTCCCCCCTACAATAATATAGCACTAAATGGCTAACGTAATATTTGTTCAATCATGAATTTGAATGTTGTAAATTGAAGGACTTTTCTGCTCCTCTTGCCCCCCTGTACGCATGTCTCTTTTCCGTGTACCTACATGGACTTTGAAACAAAGGGGGAGATAAGTCTTTAGTTAACCCCTTCGCTGCCAGTAATCTCGAATTTCGCGTCTGAAACGACTGCACACTGACCGACATTCGCGTGAAGAACACAGATGTAAATGAGACGAAATTAGAAATAAGGAACATTGGACTAACAAGAGGCATAGATCCTCATGGGCCCCCGCGACCGCGGGGGCCCATGAGGATCTATGCCTCTTGCGTTTGGATGGCGTTCAATCCTTCTCCTAATCCCTTTACTGCCTTGAGGCAGGTCGCTTTAAAGAGGGCACCCGACTACTTCGATGCGAGGCATTTGTTCGTGTCATTCTGTGTGTCCAGGCTGCCAATGAAAATACGACGCCTTCCTTCCTTCTTCCCCACACCAAATGGCCTTCGTATGCAAAAGGCATAGATCCTCATGAGCCCCCGCAAGCTGCGGGGGCTCACGAGGATCTATGTCTCTTGCTAAAACGCTTTACGTCTGTGAAAGTTCAGGCGACTGATGCCGTCAGCACTGGTTAGTTATGTGTGGCCGGGAAAAAGGCCAGGGAAGTTTTGATGTAAAGATCAAGGTTGCTTTGCACGCGCACCAGTCCGTGATTGTGTGCGGGTCTGTGATTTTGGACCTTACGGCCTGGGGCCTTAATATTTGAATATCACAGCCCAACACCGTGTTTGAGAGGTCGTAAAGTCCATACATAATCAGAGACACGCAAGCATGGGCACGTTTGGATACCGGATTCAGTTCGTCCCGTATTACGAGGATTTCAGCACCAAGCTGCACGCCGGACAATGTCAAATATTTTGTTCTGACTCTTTACAGTTGTTGCGCCCCTAGCTGTGGCACGTCCCAGCCCGTACACAGAAGGTCGTCCAGTCTCGAATTCATCACGTGACCAGTGGAAATACGTGAACATATTTTTAAAACATGTGGTGCAGATTTATCGGTTTTAAAGATCAGTTTGTTTAAAATAAGCAGAAAAGTGCCCACGTAATGCTTTGTCGTTATTAAGTCATTTCGTACTTCAGTTTCAGAATGTGCGCCTTTTGCGGATTCTTCACTGCTTACCGCTAAATTGAGACAATTCTCAGTGTAACCAGTATAAGATCCATTAAAACGTCATTTAATTTTCCAGATCTAGATCAAGATCTGTACAAGTCAGTTTGTAAATGGCGCCGTCCCAAATGATAACCAATCACCAAGAGGCATGCCTCCATTACGAGACTACTCGAGATCAGAAAGGTTCTTGTGCACGGGCTGGGGCGTGCCGCAGCTTGGGGTGTAACAACAGTGATTTCAATGTTCTATAGGTCGTGAAGTCCATACATAATCATAAGCCAGCACAGACACGTTTGGGTGGGCTAGGTTCAGTTCTTCCTCTTGCGCTAAGACCACAGCCGTACCAAGCGGCTGCACGCCGGACAAGACCAAATTTAGTACCGACTCGTTATAGTGTTTTCAGTCATTGAAATCACCTCTGGGGTGGCACAGGACGTTGAAAGCCAAAACTCAAACTCCAATGAGGGTCAGACAACTACGGGAAAGCCAAAAAATGCAACATATGACTAGACGAGTTGGAACGATGCGAAGCAAGGCGAGATGGGACGGGACGGAACGAGACAGAACGAGACGAGTCGGGACGGGACGGAACGAGACTTGTCTGGCGCCAGCTAAACATACATTAACCCTTGAGCTACCGTGATTGCTTCATATGTAGACATTTGTGTTGTGGTCTGTAATTTTGGACCTTACGATTAAAGCCGTAAGGTCCAAAATCACAGACCAGCACACATTTTATTCGGCGACATCACCATACGTAAGCAAAGTGTCCACAGATGAAGCCGAAGGCAAGTGCTCCCTTGAGATTGTGGTAAACGGACGCTAGAATGTCGTAAACAAAAGTTCAGTTTTACGCACGGCATTCGTTGACTTCTGGTATCGATTTTTTTTCCAGAGACTGACCCGTGCTGAGACCCGCCACAGATCCCCCGAGCTACGACCATTGACCGGAGGGGGACACTCGTACATGACGGTTGTCTGTCAGTCACTGGAATCTGCATTGTGAAACACACGTCCGTCCCTGTGTCCTTGGACTATCCCTAACAAGGGGACACAGGACCTCACACGTCTGCCATCATTTGGAAAAGCCAGTACGCTCAGTTCTTAGGAAAGCGATATTTTCATTGTAATATAATGACAATCTCGCTATTCACAGAATAGGACTACCTGTCTTTTGCTTTCGCAGGGCAGAAGTGTCCTTGAAACTACAACGCATTTCCTTTGTAGATCGTAAGACAAACGAGTGTTTGTGGAACATGAAAATCATCCCTGTGATGGGTCCCTTCCTCCTGGGAACCCCGTCTGGCAGCATAACAGTTTAACTCATTCAGCCCCGACACACCACAGCAAGACATGGATCGAGCATGATAGTTCAAGGGTGGTGCCAAAATAGCTTGGCGCCCAAAGGCGCCAAGCTATTCTAGCACTACCCTTGAATTGAACTATCATGCTCGACCTGTCTCTAGAATTGTAATACAGTCATTCAGAGGGCAAATTCAAAATTTTGGGAATTCGATCCTTGGGCAGACTGTGTTAAGCGACGGAAACTAGCAGGAGTTCCCTTTCTTGTTGGCTAAGAGGATGATTAATATGTCCACGAAAACGTCAACATCGATAATTGAAATGAACATGCCTAGACAACTATTAATCCATATAAAATGTCGTAGTGTGAGCTGGTCTGTTGTTGTTTTTTTAAAAAACTTGTGTCCTTGAGCCGTAAGATAAAAACTCAAACACCAGCTCACACTACGACAAAATGCCTATAATCTGTGAAACTTTGCTGGAAAGTGGTCAATGCCTCGTTGCTAGTGAGCACAGGCGGCAGTCGACACACGTGTGTAGAGTAACGGTCTCTTCTCTAACGCACTGAGCTCTGAGACCGAAATCCACAAATTCGGGGATTTTCTTCCCAAGACCGCATTATAGTTCTGGCAACAGATCGACCCTGATAGTTCCAGAGTGGTGCCAGAATATCTTGGCGCCAGTTGGCGCTAAGATATTCTGACACCACCCTTGAACCATCTGAGTCGATCCGTATCATGCTGCAGAGTTTCTAAACTAAATGGGTTAACTCAGTAGAGATGTGCCGCCTCCGGATACGCGTCTTATGCCGCGTATCCAGAGGCGGCACGTCTCGAATGAGTTAAAGAAGAAAACACTACTTAGCGTGCGTGTCTCGAGCCCTAGCCTGTACCTGCAAGCAGTAAAAAACCTGCGCGCGAGTCTGAGATCGACAGGCGACAAATTATCCCCCTTTCCTCTGTACCATTCGTTCCTTTGACGTCACAAGCCGGCTAGCGAAGAAAACCAAAACAAGACTCCAAACGATAAATTGGATTTTTTCCCCCACAACAGTAAGCCACTTTTCTCCCTGTCCCCCCTTTTTTCTGTAGATTTGGGTCGATCGACCTTTCTGATTAATACATGTAGTTTTTGTTTTCGCCGAAGAATTCGGTAAATTTCCCTCTGAGGGAGAAAAGTAGGTCCCACGTCATAGGCGCACGGGGTGACGGAAACTTTTTAGTTTTCTTTGGAACAGGCTGATTTCAATTATTATTTTGGTTCTGTTGCATGATGGATTCTTCTTTTTTTTTTGGAATGAGAGGAAGGAGGGCGGTAGGCCAGTCTTAGTGCGTGCGTCACAGATGCCTTCAGAAGATGAAATGCGATTTCCTTAGGGCCTCCGACTGTCTGACGTATATGCGTCCGCGAGCAGGTGGCGGTTTGGTAATGGGGTAGCCGCACAAATTTTGTTTCTGCCAAACTTTTCCCTCAAGTTGACGTCGCGGGCTTTTGTGTGCGCCTTTGACCCTTTCGTCTGAGACGCTTCAGTTTCACTCCACTCCAATTTTAACATAACTGATATCCGCAGGTTTTCTTGGCGTACGCTAAGAAAACCTCCGGGTAAATTTGTGCGACAAAGCGCCCTCCACCTGGAGAAAGATCAGGCTGATGTTGTCAGTAAAAGGCAGTTTTAGTGTTCCTTACTTCGACCTACTGAAACACCTTTGCAGAAAGACTTTTGCATTTCGGGATTTATTTCAAGTTGCACGTGCTTATTTCAGCGATTGTCGAAAAGTTGTATTCACACAACCCAAAGGTGGCATGCAAGAGACTCGTACGAAATGTCAGCATCGTCTTTTGTAAACAATTTAGAACAGTCAGTGTTAGGATGCTTGAAACCCCGGAACACAACCTCAACGACTACGCCAGTGCCAGAAGACAAGAGGGAGAACGAGGAAACACATATAAGAGTCGCGGGAGATAGAGACTGACCATGACATCCCATAGGTAGTGCCGGATTTGCTTGGCGCCTAAATGCGTCAAGATAATCCGGTACCACCCTTCAGCTATACTGGTCAGTACTAATTATTCGCAGAGGGCCGTAGCGGGTACAGACTGGAAAAAAATGCGACAGTTCTTTCATTTGATGAGTGTACTTCACCCGATTCTACAAAACGTAAGAGAAATACGTGTTTAAAGTTTAAAAAAAAATTAAATTTAAAAATAAATTCCTGAATAAAAAGACAGAAATTTACGCTGAACATCTGCACTTTTACACTTTAAAAAAAAATTGTATAAACTTTGTATTCAAGTATTAAACTATCAGTTCAATATGACGGGGAAATTATTTTAAAACATCTGCGCCTGTGCAGTTTTTAAATAGAAATCACTTTGCCTTTGGTACTGAATTAAATATAAGGTCAGAATTATTTATTAAAACCACCTGCACTGGTAGTGATCAGACTTGAATGCAGCCACCGACTTAAAAGTCAACTTCTGACGTATGCAGCCTCGTCCCACGTCATCATGACATTTAAAGTGATCTGTCTCATGGCAGGCTTGGATTGCTCAATTTTGCCAAAACAATCGGGTTTTCCTACGCACGAAAGACAAGATGAGCAGAATAGACTTTAACTTTACGGCTTTCAAACTGCATGAGTCATCCCTTTTGTACAGCATTACTAGTTGTGAGACTTACTATTAACGGAGATATTGCGAGTCAGTAACCCTTTACCGCCTGCAGCAACGGTCCATTATTTCATTACATCCTGAGGCTGGTAATATATATATATATATATATATATATATATATATATATATATATATATATATATATATATATATATATATATATATATATATATATATATATATAAAGGCTACATCACAGATAGGAGACAGATTAACTGTTTTAGTTCAAGGGTGGTGCCAGAATAGCTTGGCGCCCCAGGCGCCAAGCTATTCTGGCACCACCCTTGAACTAGCCTAGTCAGATTTGTGTCAAGCAACGCCGGGTGAAACAAGGGTTAAAGAAAAAGTGTTGCGTCCTAACTACGTGTCTATGTGGGGTGGGAACCTCGGCCTGGGCTGATTTCGACAGCAAGAAGTTAGCGCACTGTTACTGACAGCGCTGAACATTTGATGATACGCAGTGCGAAACCGCTGCGGGTGATCACGAATTTCGCGTCTGAAGCGACTGCACACTGACCGAAATTCGCGTGAAGAGCACAGATGTAAATGTGACAAAAACATAGGACTAAAAAGAGACATAAATCCTCATGAGCCCCCGTATTCGCGGGGGCTCATGAGGCTTTATGTCTCTTGCAGATGGGAAGCGTTCGCCTTGCCCCGGCGGTTAAGGGGTTAACCTCCAACCGTTCTGCGGAAAAGACGCGTCGTTAAAGGCATCTTTCCGCCGAGCGGTATCGCCAGCAGGCAAGGAGTTAACCCTTTGCGTGTCGGTAGCGGTTTTAGTCGCGATGATTCCAGCGGAAATCATCGCGACTAAAACCGCTACCGACACGCAAAGGGTTACGTTTCTACGATTGTTTCCTGCGCGTTTCTCAGGATGACGTAAGCCTGCGACCCACACTCGTTGCCCGGTCTGAGTGAGACCCTGCGACCCACACTCGTTGCCCGGTCCGAGCGAGACCCTGCGACCCACACTCGTTGCCCGGTCCGAGTGAGACCCTGCGACCCACACTCGTTACCCGGTCCGAGTGAGACCTGCGACCCACACTCGTTGCCGGTCCGAGTGAGACCCTGCGACCCACACTCGTTGCCCGGTCTGAGTGAGACCCTGCGACCCACACTCGTTACCCGGTCCGAGTGAGACCCTGCGACCCACACTCGTTGCCCGGTCCGAGTGAGACCCTGCGACCCACACTCGTTGCCCGGTCCGAGTGAGACCCTGCGACCCACACTCGTTGCGCGGTCTGAGTGAGACCCTGCGACCCACACTCGTTGCCCGGTCCGAGTGAGACCCTGCGACCCACACTCGTTACCCGGTCCGAGTGAGATCCTGCGACCCTGACTGCATTACACCGTTTTATTTAGACCTCATTATCCGTTGGACGACAATTTCTGCGGACACAAGGCAAAAAAAAAAAAAAAAAAAAAAAAAAAAAAAACACAACCCAATCACGTCAGCTTTTTATTATCCCGGGTTGCACGTGCGTCATAGTTTACGGAAGGACGATCAGTCACTAAGCCCGACTCAAAACAGCGCAGGGCCATCAGTATATCTACCCTTGTGAGGACTCATGTACGAAGAATGAAGTACGTAAAGTTGAGTATGCTTACAATCCGAAACACAACTGTCGTCCGAGTGTCGAAGGCTTGCGGATTAGCAATGATATTAGCAAAGACGGTTTTAACGTGTTCGGTATTAGTCTAGACGTGAAGCACTTTTCAGATGAAGCAGAAAGGTTGCGGGCGGGCTCAGAAAACAAAATACCTGCAAGAGGCATAGATCCTCATGAGCCCACGCGCACTTGAATATGCAGCAGGCGTAGGACTGAAAAGTATATTTTCAAGTTCATTGGGAAAGCCCAGCGTGTCCGACATGTTACTGTCCAGCTTTCGCCCTGATGTACGCGGAGGGGGGTGAGGGTGGGGTGGGATGGGGGCGGGGGCGGGGGCGGGAGCGGGGCGTGACACGCAGGCTAGCGACAGTAACCAGGCTCTCCCGCAAAATCAAGCGTACAAATAAGAACAAGAAAGGCAAAGCCCTTATGTCTCACGTGTATGACCGATCCACGCATGTGTGACAATAAGTAAAGGGATGGCTTCTGCACCAACAAAATCCATAGTGTTTTCTCAAAATTTAATCAGTTTTCAAACATCTGTAAAAACCCCGTGACCCTTGACCTTTGCGATGAGTCGACTAAATTAATATACATAGGAAGGTCTTATCATCACTCAGCTAGCTTTGTGCCAAATCCGATTGAAAACTTTGCAACTTTGCAAATAAGAGGATTTTTGGCTCACGTGCCTGCGAAGCAAATGTGAGTCTATGTTCTGGGTCAGTGGTCGTCCGTCCGTCCACCGTCGGACCGTGGTAAACTTTAACGTTGGCATATAGTAACCTGTCTATAGCAGCCATCCGAGATGTATGCATCCCGTTCATTTTTACTATGTAAAGACCCTGTATAAAACGGTTACCTGGCTATTGTGGCCTCACATGTCCTGTCACTTAACTCATTCTACCCCAGACACACCACAGCAAGATAAGGATCGACCATGATGGTTCAAGGGTGATGCCAGAATAGCTTGGCGCCTATCATGGCCGTCGATCTGTGTCCTGCACTAGAGTGCAGTCTTCAGAGGACAACGGCAAAATTTGGGGATTTCGGTGTTGGGGTAGAATGAGTTAACACGCCTTTGCCTGTCTGTAGCGCTTTTTGTCGCGATGGTTACTGCAGGAATCATCGCGACAAAAAAACCCTACCGACAGGCAAACAGTTAGATGTCCGTTATATGCAGGTGAATGTAGTTAGAGAGGCTGCACATAGATCTCGGAACGCCAGATATGTGCATGATGCATAAATCCTCATGAGACATCGCTAAAGTACGGTAGGCTAAGAACTAAAACCAACACTCAAGTGAAAGCGAGTCACAGTCAGTCTTCTGTCAACGTCCTTGTAGGTCCATTATGTATTAGAAACCATCATCTATGTACCTCGGCTCATCAAGCAGAAAGGTTCCGGAGAAACAATCAGTTTGATCCACTGAATTTCCACTTTATGTTGACGTGCATCTCAAAACGCAAAACATCTGCAAGAAGCACAGATCCTCATAAGCCCCCGCAATTTGCGGGGGCTCCTGAGGATCTGTGCCTCTTGCACATCCCATGCGCGTGCGTGTTTCTCGTCAGTGTGGAGGTGGTGCGCAGGGTGTTTGATGTACAGGTCGGGCGGTATGGAAGAAACTACAACCTACGCTTTGAGACAGCTGGATTCTGCAAAACAATTTTTACATGTTTGTGTTTTCCGGCAACACACAAAATTGTATGGCCTTAAAAACTGTATGATACGCAAAACTGTGTAAAAAAGTGTGCCTGAATAATGTGAAAATGAGCGCCCGCTGGTGAATGAAGAGCGCTCAGCAGTCAATAACACAGCTGTGGTGACGTCATTGCAAGAAGAGTAGGGCGGCGAAGGCGACTGGTTGGAACAGAATGTGCGTCAGCACTGACCTAGAAAACGTCTGCTGACTGCGCGAGCGCCAATCAAAATGCGAGTAGGGGGAGGTGGGGGAGCCATCGATCGCGTCAGTGTGATGCTTAGGGACACTGAGGGGGAGGGCGGGAGGGGCGCCTAAGAAGAAGTAATGTCATCAAGGTAATGTTGTTTTTGTGTTTTTTTTTGCCTTGCATGATACGGTTGTTTTGTAAGACATTGACTCAGTTTCACGCTTCAGGGAGGAAGGGATTATTAATAAATAATAATATAAACAAAATGTCTAGCTTGTTTTGTTGTTGGTGGCACGAACGTTGTAAGAGGACTGGGACCCATTTTCTTTTTAAACAAAACGCCTTATACCTGTACTTTTACGCATACCTCTGATATTGACACATCGATTTCAGCCAACCAGCGTGACGCGTGTGCTGTGATCCTATGTGTCATTAACCGATATACCACTGACAAGCACAGCGTGATATACCACGATTTACCACAAGCATGGCATACTGAATATACCACAATATATCAAAATTGCCGTTATATGACAAAGATGGCTTTTGTAGAAAAGCACAGGCGGCCTAAAATGATATATTTAGATAAATTATGTGCCGGTTTGTGTCGATCTGTGATTTTCGACCTTACGGCGGGCTCCTCGCATCACTGAGATTCTGACTTCGGGCCCAAGCTCCAGAACTAGCGACGTTTCGTTTGCTACGAACGACTTACAACAACTCACAAACCCGATAGGTGAGGCTAGGTATTTCTCTGTGGGCTGGCGATTGGGTGCCTGATAGGCGGGGGCAGGGGATCTAACTGTTGTCTGTCCAGCGCTGGAGTGATTCCCCTTGGCGGTTTGATTACAACTCGAACGAGAGCGAACTGTCATGGCGGACAATAAGCTTCTATCATATGCATAAATAACACTCCAAACATCTCCAAGAGGCATAGATCCCCATGAGCCCGGAGTGTTGTCTATGCATATGCTGCACGCTGGTTACTCACAGTGACCCCGCTCCCGTTCGTTGTTGGAAGTCAGTCGTTCCGCCGCCAAACGTAACCTCACTACTGATTTTGGTAACTGACGACGTCATGACTATAAAAAGATTTTAACAAAGAAATATAATATATATTTTTAAGTGAAGCGTGTGTCCAGTGCAGAGATATAAACTTTTGTTATGTGCACCTGCCGCCACGACAGAAACTTGATTTTCGAAAGCCGAAAGAAAAAAAAAACCAAAAAAACGCTCGTCAATAAACCCCTAGTCACTGCTGCAGACGCGGGGGGCTTCACGAGGATCTGTGTCTCTTGCTGGCCTCATTTCTATCCATGACATCACGTGCACCAAGGCCGACAATAACTCTGTGATAGTTTCAGAGACTGACATTAGCTCTCTTGAGTAATGCATGCAGCCAGTGGTACTGTTGACAGTATCGGCGGCTCAGTGCATGCGCATGGGCGTTATTTCATAGCAGGCTAGCTGGGACGGGGTTAACCCCTTCACTGCCGGCGAAATCGGAACACGATCCAACCTCATCATTTGCACATAATTATGTCATCCTTTGCGGGAGCTCATGAGGAGCATTACTTCTACTGCTGACACCACTTTGTATCCTGTCCATGTCCCGGTTCAGTGCGCAGTTGCGAGGGCCCATGAGGATCTATGCCTCTTGCGGCTGAAACCACTTTGAATCCATGTTTCTGGGGCAACTTCCTTTTTTTATACTGAATTAACAAAGATTACAGAAATTAATGACAGTCTGCGTCCACTGACACTGATAGGGTTAAAACAGACAAAGGGGACACAACACGTGCGTGAGTGCAGAAAGGTCAGTGTGCACTGACAATGGGAATGGAAACGGGATATTAAAAAAAAAAAAAATGTGTCAGACGCAGTTACACATTGACCACAGGGAAACGATTAAAAGATTGACCAAGTGCAGATATGCCGTTAGGTTCAATAATGGATGCTGGCCCTTAACCCCTTCCCTGCCAATGGACGTACATTTTGTTTCTAAAATCGTTGTTTTGTCAACGACAAAAAGTCACCACCGTACGAAAAAACATGGATACACATTGGTCTCAGCAAAAGGCGTAGAGCCTCATGCGCCCCCGCAGTCGCGGGGGGCTCATGAGGATCTATGCCTCTTGCAGTTGGATCGAGTTCGCTTTTTCTCGGCAGTGCAGGGGTTAATCCATCTGCTGAGTGCCCCGGACTGACTGAGTGCTCTATGACAGGCTGTGACTGAGTGCTCTATGATAGGCTGTGATTGCTAAAATTTGCCGCTCAGTGCATCGGGTTATAGGGCTCGGGAAGTTCCCCTCGCTGCCTAACAGCGTCGGCGCGTCAGCCGCCATCTTAAGAGGATAGAATAGTCTTCGGATAGTGGCGAAGTAGTCAGTTTCAACTGACTTTTTTTCTTCATGTTTCTTCCTCTTTGGAAAAAAACAAAAACAGATTCTGGTTAGCGGTTTCCTACGGTGATGGCAAGACTTGATGTTATTGCCTTTACCGGCACGTCAGGACTTTCCTGACATTGTCCTGACAGTGATTTCCCTACTGAGGGCCTTATCGCGAATCCTCTCAAGATGGCCGCCACGACTAGTGTGATGACGTCAGCTTCCCGAGCCCTATCAATACTGCCTTGACTGAACTATGACAACCCTGCTCCACGTGAGTAGGCACACGTAACAGAAAGGGGTTTCTACGTGCCTACAGAAAGGGGTTTCTACGGCTCTTTGTGCGCAACATGCAGTGCGGTACAACTAGAGGCACAGCCGTAACCGCTGAAGTCGACAATTTTTACAACTTTATAAGTTTAAAGCGACCCGCTCCAGGTAGTAAAGGGTTAACCCTTTTAGCCCCAAGGTCCCATTTCTCAAATTTTGGAGGTGTTGCCTAATGACTATAATAATAAAATAATAATACCGTTATTATATAGGCGCTTTTTCTCAATTTTTTGGGCAAATCGACTCAAAGCGCCGCGAACTGAAACCCAACACGCACACTCACGTAACAGACACGGATTTACGCCCTTTAAGACAAACACAGTACAAGACAGACGAAGGGCAAGTTCAGCTACTGAAGTTACAGAGATTTTTGATCGCTTGTATTTGAAATTTGTAAAGTGGCCTGAAACCGGTACCAAAGTGGGGGGTGGAACCTGAGAACCGGAGTACCCGGAGAAAGAACCCCCGACGGTCCGCCCGAATTAACGGTGACACTTACCAGAGGAGAAAAGTCCGACGCCAGAACCCGTTTTCGAACCTCGCACCTTTGGCATTGGTGGCAGGCGCCTTAACCACTGCGCCACGGACCGCCCCCGTTGTACCAGTTGCAGGAGATGCATTGACCATGATAATTCAAGGGTAGTGCCAGATTAGCTTGGCGCCTTGAATTATCATGGTCAATCCATCTCCTGCTGTAGAGACTCGGGACTAAATGGGTTCATAGATCGCAATGTCTGCTTCACAGCCGTTCCTAGTATGTCTTACACTAGTGCTGGACAAAAGGACAACATTTAATTATGAATTTGGAATGTCGCAAAATGTAAAGACATTTCTGCTGCTCTTCTCATTTTGTACGGCGCAGGAAAGTTCCTTGCGCTACGCTAAAAAGGGGGTGCGGGGAAACCTCTGGTAGGTACTCACATCGACTGTGAAAAGAAGTGAAGAAAAGTCTCAGTTGAGTCAAGACAACACTGATAACCCGTGGCGTCGGTATCGGCGAATTTTAGCGATCAAAGCCCACCCTGGAGCAGATCGCCCTCTTGTCTAGCGGCATCTCTGCGAAGACATACTAAGAACACGACATTTCTGCAGGAAGTACAAGGTGACGCTGCCAACTATTACCCCTGTATTGCACGGAGTAGGTCACGTTGCACGCACGCACACACACTCGTGGTTCTTCAACTTGAAGCGCAGCTGTCAAATTGTACAACCGGCCAAAACACACGGCAAAAGTAATAGCATGTTTGTCCAGTGCACCACTCGCTGAAGATGCCCCGCGTCAATAGCTGCGGCAGTGTTGTATAGCGTTGCCAACGGCAACGCTAAACGCCACTGCCGCAGCTGTTAACGCGGGGCACCTTGAATGAGTTAACGTCACGTGCCCCGGCTGCACCTTTCGGCCACAGAGAGAGAGAGAGAGAGAGAGAGAGGCGAATGTTCGTACTAATATCGGTCACATATCACACTGTAAAAGCCGGCCGCCGAAAACGATTTTCTGATGAAATTACCGACTGATGAAATCATTCGTCGGCCGGTACTGACACAGATGTATGAGTGCTAGTCTGTGATTTTGGACCTTACGGCCTATGGCCGTAAGGTCCAAAATCACAGACCAGCACTGACGCGCAACGCGAAATCATCAAGCCGGTACGTATCAGTGGGCTTCGACTGGTTTTTTTTATTTTTATATGTGTCAAGTCCCTGAAGTGACCCAGACACGAAAGACGTCATTGGCACGCCGGCTGCGGAAGTATTGAAGAAAAAGGAATTAATTCAAATAAATGACATTGTGTAGCATAGCCAATCGACCGGCTCAACCCATCTGCGCGAGGCGCTTAGGTATTTAGAATGCCCGGCCGCCTATCATCTGGATATATACGTACAGGTTCGCCCCAGTATCACGTGCTCCGGTACACCGGCGAAATCTGGCTATGTATAACGCGCACCGGTCACGTTCACTGGCCGACATGGATGCCCCTTTGAGTCACAGCAAACGGTTCCGAGGCCGACATCAGCCCTAGCTGGCCCGCGCACTATCGTGCGTGGGCCAGCTAAGGCACTGACGGCGGTCGGTCTCAAGACCTTTTGCTTTTGCTTACTAAATGGTTTTTCTTCACAAGTCTATGTAAATTCGTCACTAAAATAACGCGATGGCAAACCGCAACGCGGCCGCTCCTGGGTACCGCGATCTACTGAGGCTGTCCTGTAGTTCATGCAAATGAATTTATATATTTAATAATAATAAGCTTATATATTTAATAATAATAATAATAATAATAATAATTAATAATAAGTATTTATATAGCGGCTAACCTCCTTTCGGAGTTCTACGGGCTTTACAATGTTTGTTTGTTGTTTTAAACATAATGCAAACATAAATATACAAATAAATAAATATTAACAAAATAAAAGAACAAAACCAAACAGTCACAAAAACACTGGTTATGTATATGCACATACAAGTTCACATACACAAACACACACACACACACACACACACACACACACACACACACACACACACACACACACACACACACACACACACGAACAAGTCATCAGTAGGCAGACTTAAAAAGATACGTTTTGATTGCGCTTTTAAACGATAAATAAATAAATGATAGCATAATGTATGGTGCTGTATTCTATTGTTATGTGGGTGGGGGGAGGTTTTGTTAGGTTTGTCAGTGAATTGCACCGGGTTTTGTTTTTTAAGTATGTGTATAATATGCCATAAAAAAATAGAGAAAACAGAGAATAACATAAGCACTCAGTAGTATAGGGCCAACCCATACTTTTTGGTTTCGGCAGACAGATCATAGTGCGTACAAAACACACAGGCGACTAATACGCGAACGGGAACAACAAAAGTGTACTCAACAAAATGCGCATCATCACAAACTTCCCATTTTTGCGCATGATCTTAAACATGTCGTCACCATTCAGAGTAAAAGTACAATTTATTTTTGTCGTCTGCTTCATTAAAAAAATTCCAAATAACAGGGTATGAAGACAGGACTACGCCTGTGCAAGTAGCGGAAGTAAGGTCTACGTCCCGTACGACCCACTAGGCTGCAATTTATGCTTGGATCAGACAAATTTTAAGTCAATATTGTTCATGTTAAGCATCCTCTAGCTGCAAATAGATTGGCGCACCAGTAGCTAGTTGCAGAGGTAAAAATATGTGGCCGTAAATTGTCATAATTTGACGAAATCGGCGAGATTTAAGTGTGCAAAATTTGATCGATGGCATGTCCGATTCGTCAGGCCGGATTCTGCTGTTTAGCTGCGTCTACACTACACTAAATACACGTGTCAACATTCTTGTGGCTTGTACAAATGACAATAAGTGTTTAGGTTAGGGAATTTTAGTGTCCTTCGAACTGAAAAAAAAGGTATTTGATGTTGGGACTACGCTGTGCAAAAGACGATCTCGGTTGTTCAGAAATGGCCTACGGTGTGAAGGATTTGGGACTACACTGTGCACATGACAGAAACGGTTAGTTAGTTAGTTATTGATGTTTAACGCCGAGCAGGCGACTAAGGCCAGCTCACGGCGGTGTGACAGAAACAGGAAACATATCTTGTTTGATGTCCTTGCAGTGCAACTAGTAGGTAAGACATTTTCAAATGCCAAAACAAAAATTAACATTTGAAGTAAAGCAAATATGATATTTAGGCGAATAATGTGTATTATGTAAAATAAATTATATTTGCAAAACAACAAAGTCTGTAAAAACATAAAGATGTGACCAGCTGTTCTGCAGCATTTATTTTTAATGGTGAACTGATGCAAGACGATTCAAAGCCTCAAACAATGGAAGGAATATATTGTATTTACGTTTGAATAAAAAGGTAAGATCGATCGTAAGACTGACAGTCTCGTAAAACGACTGACGGTCTCATAACACGACTGACAGTCATCTTGTCAGTCGTGTTGCGATTTACATCTAGTTCAATACATCACAATAAAGATGCATAATATCTTGTTGTTTCACAGCTTGCAAGCTGTTAGCTTAACTTACATAGTATTTAGATTAAGGTTGCAACGTGACCATTAGAACACACAGAATGAGCTCTTCATGTCTGTGGTAACACGACTAACATCAGCTGTTAGTCGTATTACCATAGTTACTTATGGCTAACAAAGCAGCAAGGTTTGTAAATCCAAACGTATTTCCTCTTCTTCTTCATCTTCTTTTTGTTGGAATATTCTGCCCGGATTGAAGTGGGCCACCACGCACTTCTTGGCTCGTGTGCAAAAGTAAGTCTATGAAATGGGCCAGTGGTCGTCTGTCCGTCGTAAACTTTAACGATGGTATTTTCCACTCAAACCATGGACTTAAAACTTGGCCCAGGCCAGACCTTTCTAAATGTATCAATTTTAGTGACCTCTCTCAAAGGTCAGGGTTACAGGGGATCAGGAAATACGTCAAAACTAGCAATATTTTGACAAAGACCTTTTTTCCTCAAATACTATTCACAACCCGAAGCCCAAACGTTATACAAAGATACCTGATGGTAAGACCTTCCTATGCATACTAATTTGGATGACCCATCGAAAAGGTCAAGGTAAAAAAGATCAAGAAATAGGTATGTCAATTGGTATGTGGATTCATATAAAAATGTTTTCCACAAAATTATTTTTGAATGACGTGGTTTTCAGACTGACTTTCTGTCGACTGAAATTTCGTGCAAATTTGAAAAACAATCATATAGTTCAATGGGGACCTAAATAGGAGTTAGTTACTGCAGGGGTTAGTCAATGAACATCCATAAGTAACATAAGCCATTGCATGCAGCTGACATGACTTGGGTATAAGGTGTGTTGTGTTCGTTGTTCCCACAAATGTTCGTTTTGATCAGCCTCATATAAAATAGTCAACATTCCAGCCGGGGTATTTTAGCAAAGCCAAACGCATTCTGTCATAACAGACACGTTTCCTTTGCCGCTATCATACTTCTTTTTCTGGCATGTATCTTTATTACACCTTTTAATGGAATTGCAAATAGTTTATTAACAGTATTTTACGGTATGTTAAAATCAGACAGCTACATAATCTATCTATCTATCTATCTATCTATCTGTCTGTCTGTCTGTCTGTCTGTCTGTCTGTCTGTCTGTCTGTCTATCTATCTATATCCCGTAGTCTTGACGACCGTTGGGGCAACACTGATGACTTGGCAACCATCTCCCTCCATTTCTCTCTGTTCTCTGCCATTCTCAGCGTATCGCCCAGCTTCAGTCCTGTCCACTCTGAGATATTGTCCTCCCATCTTTTCCTCTGTCTTCCTCTCCTTCGTCCTCCTTGCACAGTGCCTTGCAGGATTATTTTGCCAAGCCCTGCTGAACTCGTGACATGCCCATACCACTTCAGTTTGCGTTTTTTCACAATGGCTAGTAAGTCTTCATAGGGCCCGATGGCTTGCTTCCCACTTCCTCGTTTGTAATGTGATCTCTGTATGAGATGCCAAGCAGCCTTCGAAAACATCTCATTTCAGTGGCTTGTATTCTCCTTTCAAGGTCTGCTGTGAGGGTCCATGACTCGCAGGCATACAAGAACACTGAGATGACTAAGGAGCGCATCAGTCTGATCTTAGAGCAGAGTGTGATGTTTCTGTCCTTCCATATGGTCTTCAATCTTGTCAGTGCTGTTGTTGTCTGCGCAATCCTGGACAGTATTTCTGGTTTTGACCCCTCATCTGTCACAATGGCTCCTAAGTATTTGAATTTCTTAACTGTTTCCAGTTTTTGGCCTCCAACCATGATTTCAGTGCCAATGCCACTGGCGTTATTGGTCACCAGTTTGGTCTTCTCTGCACTGATTTTCATCCCATACGCAATGGCTGTACTATCCAGCTTTTCCACCAGCTGAGCTAGCTCCTTCTCTGTTCCTGCAAGGTCATCAATGTCGTCCGCAAAGCGCAAGTTCGTGATTGTTCTGCCTCCAATACTGACAGTTCCTTCAGTTGAGATCTTTCAGAGCGTCTGTCAAAATTCTTTCCAGGAAGATGTTGAAAAGAGTAGGTGAGAGCAAGCAGCCTTGTCTGACTCCAACTGTAGTCCCTAAACCAGTTTCCTATTTTGCCGTTGAAGCAGACTGCGCTAGTGGCCTTGTTGTAGAGGTTTGCTATGACTTTGATCAGGTTGGCATTGATGTTGCATAGCTTCGTGGTGGGCAAAATCGCTGCATGGCACACCCTATCAAACGCTTTCTTAAAATCCACAAAGACATGATAGAGGTCTTGCTGGTGCTGGAGATACCTCTCACAAAGAACTCTCAGATTGAAGATCTGCTCAGTTGTGCTGTGTCCTGGTCTGAAGCCTGCCTGTTCCTCAGCAATGATTTCCTCTGCCTGTGGCTTCAGCCTGTTCAATAGGATCTTTAACATGACTTTGCTTGGGTGGCATATAAGACTGATCGTGCGATAATTCTGGCATTGATGTAAGTTTCCTTTTTGGGGGAGAGTTATTATAAGTGATTGGGTCCATGGTGTGGGCCAATCCCCTTACTGCCAGATCTTATTGCAGATTGTTAGTAAGGCTCTTATCATGTTTTCTCCCCCTTCTTGGACAAGCTCTGCAGGGATGTTGTCTGCTCCTGCTGCCTTCCCTTTTTCAGCGACTTCACTGCAGCTTCTACTTCTTCTCGGAGGATGGGATAGTTGCCATTGTTGGTGAGGGGTGGGTTGACAAGTATGCCTGGGTCCCCTGCAGCTCGGTGGTTGTACAAATCTGAGCAGTACTCTGTCCATCTCTTCAGTATGTCTTGGTCTTCCGTAAGACAGTTTCCTTCACTATCTTGAATGATCGAGGAGCGTCCTTGTTTTACACTGGTCAGGTCTTTCACCAGCTGGTATGCTTTTTTGTTATTATTTTTGTTCAGATTGTTTTCTACGTGTTTACGCTGATCTTCAATCCACTTATTCTTTGCCTTTTTCATGCTTTTCTTGATATCCTGGTTAATTTCCCTGAATTGTTTAGCTCCTTCTACCTCTGATTTCTTTTTCTTTAATTCTCGACGCTTGTCACATAGAACAAAGATGTCAGCTGTAACCCAAGGTTTCTTTGCTTGTCGGTGTTTGCCAAGGATCTCACTGGCTGTTTGGGTTACAGCAATGTTAAATGTGTCGATCAGTGTGTCCACGTCCGTATCTTCTGCACCTAGAAGTAGCAGTGGTGCGAATTTACCTCCCATCTTTTTTTGCCTGGAAGGCTTCCGCTACCTCTTGGTCTTTCAGCTTCTCGAGGTCAAACTTGATTCTGGTGGGACCCTGCTTGTTGACCTTCGTCATCATCACTGAGTCATGGTCGCTTCCAATGTTTGCTCCTGGAAAACTTCTTGTCTTGGCAATGTTCACACTGGTTTGGAAGCGTCTCTTCACCATGATGTAGTCAATTTGGTTATGGTGCTCTCCGTTCGGGCTGTGCCATGTCTACCTTATGGATGCTTTGTGTGGACCAAACGTGTTCATCAGCTTTAGATCATTTGAGCTGGCAAATTCCAGTAGCCTTAAGTCTCTGTCGTTGGTCTCTGCATTGCAGTAGCGTCCGCATGTGCCTTTCCAGTTCCTAGCAGCATCCTCTCCTATTTTGGCATTCCAGTCTCCCTGCACCACAAGAATGTCTTTCTTGGGGGTCTGGTCCAGAACTTCTTGCAGTTGATCATAGAAGTCTTCTATTTCCTCATCGCCATAGTCTGTTGTTGGGGCGTAAACTTGTACAATGGTGATATTGAATGGGGTTGCCCTCAAGCGTACGGTGATAAGCCTACTGGAGACTGGCCGACAACTCATGACAGTGTTCACGATGTCTTTGTGGACGAAAAATCCGACACCCTGTTCGTGTTTGTCTTCTCTGCCACTGTAATACAGTTTGTGGTTTTGCTGGGTTGATGTTTCCCCAAGGTTCTTCCATCGTACTTCGCACAGTCCTTGGATGGTCCAATCGTATCTGTTCATTTCGTGTGTCAGTTCCTCTACTTTTCCAGGCGTTCTTAATGTTCTGATGTTCCAGGTGCCAATACTGATGTTGTTTCTGGCACGGAGTTTTGGTGGTGCACCAGTAACACACTTAACACCTCTGCCCTGGTGCAAGACAGAAGGCGCGGTCCTTGTTCCGGGCGACGACCGATCCGGTATGGATAGAGGTAAGGTTGTCATTGCATGTAGTGTGTCTTGGAACCTGGCGGAGCCCATCCCTCTCCAGGCTGTTAACCACAACCGAAACTCCACATAAATTGTGGCTCGCCTTGGTCCTGGACACGTGGCCGATGAGACCCTAATGGGACTCCTTCGCCCTGGGTGGTGACTTCATCAAGGAAGTTCATACACCCAATCAGGTGCCGTGTGAGCACCGTAGCCTTTGGTTATCCAAAACTTAACCTGCAAGGCAGCAGGGGACTCGTGGAGGGCGGGGTCGTCTATGTGCCGTGCAGATGTGAACATCTGCCCACTGCCCACACTGCTACATAATGAGTATGTGAACCAATTCAACGTAGGCTGGGGGGGGGGGGGGGGGGGGCAGCGACTTTTGCACAGTGTAGTCCCACATTCTTCACACCGTAGGCCATCTCGGCGCAACCGCGACCATTCCTGCACACAGTAGTCCCAACATCAGGTACCCTTTTCAGCTCAAAAAAGACTAAAATTCCCTAATTTAAACACAGAAATACCACTTGTACAACCCGCAAGAATGTTGACAAGTGCATTTAGTGTAGTGTGGACGCTGTTTTGCAGCAGAATCTGTCCCAACGAATCGGACACGTTATCGATCAAATTTTGCACACCAAAAGGTCAAATTATGGCAATTTCCCGCCAGCTTTCTAAATTCCGCAAAGAGCTGCAGGTGCGTCAGTCTATTTGCAGCTAGGAGATGTTTGAAATGAACACCATCGACTTATATTTTGTCAGATACAAGCATAAATTGCAGCCTAGTGGGTCTTTGGGGACGTAGTCCCGCCTTCACACCGTAGTCTTGTCTACATACCCTGAAATAATTCACGTCAACAATCTGACTTTCAACGTAAACTGCGACTGTTCCGCGAAATGTGTTTAACCCTCCTGTGTACATAGCAATCGGTTCTGTTTGCTGTACCGGTGGCTGCACGCATGAGGGGGTTAACCCCTTCACTGCCGAGAAAAATGAACACAATCGAGCTGCAAGAGGCATAGATCCTCTTGAGCCCTCGCAGTTGCGGGGCTCATGAGGATCTATGCCTCTTGCTGAGTCAAATTTGTATCCATGTTCTTCGGACGGTTGTTGCTTTTTGGTCCTTGAGTGAAGAAAGGTTTCAAAAACATGATATGCGTCCATTGGCAGAGACGGGGTAGAGCTGCTAAGTCAGCCTACTACTTTCTACGTCTGCATACGGCATAGATGCTCATGTGCCCCTGCGTCATGCAAGGGCTCATGAAGGTCCATACTCTCCAGCAGGCATGGTTCAGCAACATTTACTTTTGTTACCAGGGGATGTCCGCATCACACTTGCAGCCACGGATTACAATTTGTGTAGGCGAGATTTTTGTTTTGTTTTGATGAAATCACCAAAATAATGCGACGGAATTTGGAATACGCCAACACCAGCTTTTCTCTACGGGGCAACAATAAACACGCCAATCCGTCCCTCCCACATCGAGCGCAGTACAAGAACCAGACTGAACCGAAAGGTCAGTCCCGAGCAACACGCATATAGATTATTTCTCAGGTGCCGGGGACCGCGTGTGTTTTATGTCCGACCACAAGTCAACCTTGTGAATAATTTTAATTTGAGCTCTCGAGTCCACTTTGCCTGGCCTCGGGGACAGAACTCGGCTTCTGCGATGTTACGTCCAAATCCAGAAAACAGACCACTTTTTTTTCAGAAAAAGTGACGTCGTTCTACGGTCGAAAAGATCAAGGCAAAAACTGGGTTGGGGGGGGGGGGTGGGGAATGGGGGAGGGGGGTCCGACTTTTTTGGGAGGGCCGCTTCAACCTGATACAAAAAGCCTCACCGACACTAGACCTTGCTTCCAGAGGCTGAAAAATCGAAAAGGGGTGGCGGGGGGGAGGGGATGGGGGTGGGAAGAAGGCGCGTGCGTGTTAAGATTCTCACCGTTCGGCAAAATATCAAACAACCGGGTGGGTGGGGGGGAGGGGTTCGTGTGTGAAAGCACGCCAAAATTTTAAAGTGGGGGGGGGGGGGGGAGGGGAGTTCCGAACACCTCAAAAAAGGGACTTTGTTATAGCATCTTAAAGAATTTTGGGTCGGGGGGGGGGGGGGGGGGCTCTAACCCCCCCAAAGCTCCGCCGCTGGTACTTAGACAAAAGAGTCTCGTGCAGTAGAACCCATTCGAACAAGAAAGAACTATGCGGTCTTAACCGTTTCAGAGCCAGCTGACGCAGACTGTGCGTCTGCAAGTTTCGTTAACTCAACACACACAAAAATACTAGGTGTACCACGAACATGGATTCAATGTGGTGTCAGCAAGAGGCATAGATCCTCATGAGCCCCCGCAACTGCGGGGGCTCATGAGGATCTATACCTCTTGCAGTTGGGTGCAATTTTCGTTAATTCTAACACCAAACACCCTAGCTGTCCCATCAAGATGGATTCAAAGTTGTGTCAGCAAGAGGCCGAGAGACTCATGAGCCCCCCGCGACTGCGGTGGCTCATGAGGATCAATACCTTTTGCAGTTGGGTGGTGGTGAGATTCTCTCGGCGCTGAACAGGTAAAACACAGAAGCAGTCTCAAAAGAAATCTTGAAGGGCAGACGATGTCACCTGTCAAAAGAGACCAACATCTAGGTGGCTACAGCCACGTTAAAAATGGTCTTTAATGTCAAGGGACCTCTCTTTTGAGTGGTCGCTAAAAACAGGTTCTGTTGTGGTTTCGCACTTACGAACACAGTTAATTAAAAACATGCAACAGGTAAAAAAGCAAAGTACTTCAAGTCGCATCACAGATGCGACTTGAAGTACTTTGATGCGACTAAATAGGCTTGTTTGTACATAATAATAATAATAATAATAATAATAATAATAATAATAATAATGTACATTTATATAGCGCTTAACCTCCAAATGAATGGTGCTATAAGCGCTTTACAAGATCAAAAATCACAGAACAAAAAGTACAAAAAAGAAAACGCTACAATAAATGTTACAAAAACTAAAGTGACACATATCAAAAGCTCACACTCACACATACACACAGACATGGGTCAGTTAGTTTTGTAAATAAGCAGTGGACCAGAAAATGTACGCCAATGTATGTTTAATGTACGGTAAGGCGAGCAAAGCAAAGCATGGCAAGGCACAGCACGGCAAGGCAAGGCAAGGAAGAACCCAACGGAGAGAGAAAGACGCTTAGAAATGCCAGTTACAACACATGTTAAAACAGACAAACAAAACAAGTGTACAATTTGCTACTTATCTCGTCAGTGTCAGCGCGTGAAGAGATATTAATACATTGTGTTGTAACTGTTATACTGTTATTTCAAAGCGTGTTTCTTTCTCCGTTGGGTTCTTCTCTGCATTTTACACGCTTGGCAGTCAGATTTTAGGTCTGGATTAAGGCACAACAAGGCATGGTAAGGTACTCATTCTACCCCAGACACACCACAGCAAGATAAGGATCTACCATGATAGTTCAAGGGTGATGCCAGAATAGCTTGGCGCCTATGGACAGGGGCAAAATTTGGTGATTTCGGTCTTGGGGTAGAATGAGGTAAGGAACAGTATGGTAAGGTAATGTATACATCCCTATATGATGTATATGATCGTCTTGTTCTTTACCTGTGTATTTTTCTGGCGATTGGGTGCCTGATAGGCGGGGGCAGGGAATCTAACTGTTTGTCTGTCCAGCGCTGAGTAATTTCCCTTGGTATGTGCCACAACTGTTCGACCAGCGCTAGCCTCACCTATCTGGTTTGTGAGTAAGGTAATGTAAGGAACAGGGGCAGGTTGTACGAGAGAGCTTAGTCCTGCGCCAGCCACTAAACAAGGTGCTCCGCTATAGCGGAATACTAAGCTCACTCATGCAACCGGCCTCAGTTGAGGAAGGTAAGGTAAAGTAGGGTGAATAAGGTAGGACTAGACAGGGCAAGGCACGGACAGAGAAGGCAAGGTAAGTTGAGATGAGATGAGATGAGAGATGAGATGAGAGTTAGTTAGTTATTTGGGTTTAACGCCGAGCAGATGAGATGAGATGAGATGACATCAGATCAGGCTAAGATCAGATCAATCAGATCAGAACAGATACGACGCAGAGGTTGGTTGGTTAGTTCGGGTTTAACGTCTACAGCACCGAGGTGATCATGGACGGCCCTGACGGGCGGGTTATAGGCACAGGGAAATCTATTGCCTATGGAGTACGACCTGAACACTGATCAACTCAGGCGCACTCCAACTGTGCCACTTTGATTTACCAGGACCGTCTTTCAACGGACTTGCTATTAAACAAATCCGTTTTTCCCCCTGGATTGTGAGTCCAGCTACCGGGGCCGGGGACGGGATTCGAACCCACGACCCGGCGATTCCCTTCGCTCTCCTGCTCCGACGTTTAACCGCCTGAGCTATTTCGGACTCGATGCAGAGCTGTAAGATACACGATTATTGACCAGAACAAACAGACACATCTCACTGTTGACAGCAGCGGTGGCTGCATGCACAAAGGAGATTAACCTTGTTTAAATTGCTCTAGTTACGAACATCAGTCATGTCAAGGAAAAGTGATCGTTATGACGACTGTGCGCTGGTCTGTGATTTTTAGACCTTACGGTTTTGTAAGCCGTAAGGTCCAAAATCATACACCAGCACACACATTTTATTCTCTGTCGTTCACACGGCCGTTTCACTCCCAGCACCAACCTGTAAAGCTTTCATAATATGTTACCTACTAAATACACATTCATGGAAGCTGTATCGATAGTTATGGCTGAAAGAAAGTGCTACAATCTCGATAGGTCAAGGGTAGTGCCTAACTCACATGCCGCCCAACACGGTCGATCTGGGAAATACACTAAATTAATCAGGTCACTCGATCTGTTTTTCACACTTGGCCTTGGGAGTGAAGGGAATAAAGTGAAAAGAAATGCGAGAACTCTGATAATGTTTCCTGATAAGTAAGCGTCGGAGCAGGAGAGCGAAGGGAATCGCCGGGTCGTGGGTTCGAATCCCCGTCCCGGCCCCGGTATTTGGACTTGCAATCCAGGGGGAAAAGACGGGCTTGTTCAATAGCATGTCCGTTGAAAGGTCCTGGTAAATCAAAATGGCACAGTTGGAGTGCGCCTGAGTTGATCAGTGTTCAGGTCGTACTCCATAGGCAATAGATTTCCCTGTCCCCCATAACCCGCCCGTCAGGGCCGTCCATTATCACTTCGGTGCCGTGGACGTTAAACCCCGAACTAACCAACTGGAGAGGTCATTGAACTTTAGATTCTACGAGCATTGCAAACGAACTCTTTCGCAGTAGGCCGTCAGGTAGGATGTGAAACGCTTTCCCCCCTCCCCTCCCCCTTCCCCCCCCCCCTCCCTGCGGGGGATTGGAGACCACATTTCTTTCGGAAGCCTATCACCTATGAAGACGAACCATAGGTGTTTGCCCAAAATAACTACCGTATTGAACATAGGAGGACATGTACTATGGTCATATTTTCCTTCTTTGGCCCTATATTTTGCTTTTTTGGTGGAAGGGTTGGTGTTCACTATGCAGTTTCCGTAAATAAGCACACAGAAGTAAATGACCGGTATCTTTGGAAACAGAATACATTTACCTATCTTTTGCAATGATTTAATGTTTTAAAAGGAAAATAGTGACGTCATCGTGGTGCCATCTTTTTTTTTACCTTTCTTGACACACCAAATTGGCTTCTGCCAAGAGAACAGGTGTCCCATCTTTCACATACTATGATAAAAACACATATACTAATGTTATGACAAATCATTAGTGGTAACGTAAGCAAAACAATGTTTTTGACTGGTGACCTTAAAAGGTGTTATTTAAAGGTCAAGGTCACCGAAAGTTGTACTTTATGGAAAAAACATGATATTTTTGAAAATGTGATAACAAAAAATTACTAAAAGTGAAAACATGTAAGGAATTGCTATGAGTAGTTGATAAACGACTAGACTTAACGTTCATGCAGGTCAAGGTCGCAGTTTATGAAGCGTTTGTAAGAATATTCAGGTTACAATAGGGACCAAACATTTTGCTCTGATGTTAGGAATACCTGCTCACAACACCTAAATGATCTCATACTACTGAATCATATTCTGTTGAGATGACCAGGAACAGTATAATCTAGAAATCCTTCACATTATTAATGTCAAGGTCAACAACTGTCGCGCACTTAATCTTATAACCCACGATGATACTCAATGTCGGTGTGTCGATACACACACACACACACACACACACACACACACACACACACACACACACACACACACACACACACACACACACACACACACACACACACACACACACACACACACACTGAGCAACAAATTGATCTTGATATTAGAACTGGTATTGCACTGGAACTGGTATTAGAATCCCCTCACTCTCCGTTTGTCACTGACGTAAGGTAGACAGATGTTTGGTGCAGCTTGTATTACAACCCCCGTACAACGCTTAAATTTTCATTTTATTCTGTTTTGGGCAGCAAAACAGTCGTCAAATACTCACAAACCAGATAGGTGGGGCTAGCGCTGGTCGAACAGTACACATACTCAGGGGAATTACTCAGCGCTGGACATACACACAGACGGTTAGTTTGAGGGATGTATATGATAGTCATGTTTTTTACCTGCGTATTTTTCTGTGGGCTGGCGATTGGGTGCCTAACAAGAGGGGGGCAGGGATCTAACTGTGTGTATGTCCAGCGCTGAGTAATTCCCCTTGGCATGTGTACAACAGTGGTTAGACATAGTGCAGCCATCAGTATTAAACTAACATACTGCAAGCTCTGTTTGTGTGTGTTTATTGCCCCTTGCAGCTCACCCCCCCGGCCCCTCCATCCCTGCACCCCCCCCCCCCCCCCCCCCGCCGCCCCCTGCCTCCTAACCTGCCTCCAGATTTTATTTACGCTCAGCATATGCACAGTATTCACACTCTTAGCATAAACTGACTAATTTCCATCACACTTCTAAGTATAACAAAATTACATAAACGTTAGCTATAAGAATTCGTATTCTGGAAACTTAATGAAAATATATCTACTTTAAGCAAACGGTAATATCATATGACGTCACCAGCTTTTACAAACTGCGTAAACATGAAGTGCACATATTTATATTATTGTAAGTGATTTAGCATACAAAAAGTCCTTTATGTGCGATTGATTCCACTAATCATGGAAGAAGTGCATCAGACTACCACGCCTGAAAAAAATGGTGTTATAGTCATACAGTCCAAATATGGAATCATGTGACGTCATCACAATATGAAAAAGAATGTAATAAAGTTTATTATTTTCTGAATGCCCGATAAAAAAGAACACGCTGATACTAATTAAGAAGTATTTTCTTGTAGTTATCATAGTTTTACTGTCTCTCAAGTACTCCTACCCCGCCGTGAGCTGGCCTTAGTAGCCTGCTCGGCGTTAAACCCAAATAACTAACTAACTCAAGTACTCCAACCCCGAAAAGTTATGACCCCTTTGGGGGGTGGGTTAGACCAAACGCGGTGGTATCTTCGATATGGTGCTTATTCTGGGCAAATACCTAAAATGCTATTTGGTTTTGGATAGACTTTCAGAAAAGCATATAGTCTCCGATCCGCCGGGAGGGTTGAGGTGTGGGGGGGGGGGGGGGTTTGGGGAGGGGGGTGGAGGGTGACAGAGGGCCAAAGGTCTATAGTGTTCGCGTAGTATTGACGTATTGAGTATAATGATGTCAACTGAATAAGACCCCCCCCCCCCAACCTCTCCCCCCCCCCCCCGCCCACTTCACATCCACCCACACAAATGTATATACACACACGTACATAGCACAAACGGCTTACTAACAAAACTCTTGTGCATATTGTAACTCCGTTGAAAGCCAGTGGACACTGATGATGTTTCTCAAATCAATTCAATGACAAAGGGCCCAAGCCGTCCGAGTTTGAAATCGATATCATGGCACCAATGCTAATCAGGCACTACCCTTAAAACAATCGGGGCCGAGCCTTCGCCTGCAAGGGTGTCTTGAAGGGCGATCGTCTAAATACCGCAATCACCCACAATCTCTGCAAACACGCAAGAAAACCTCGATCCTGCAACTGAAAAAAAAAAAAAAAAAAATCGATGGACAGCCGTCACGTGCGGCTGTGACCTCAGTGTCTCGCTCCGAACGACTGTCTAGGAGATGATTGAATTTGCACTTTTGAACGCCAGCGCCCCGGGAATTCGCGTGTGGGGCGTGGGCGGATAGGACGCCAGAGTCCTAGATCTTCAAGAGCCGATGAAAGAGGCATATATTCTCATGAGCCTCTGCTGATGCAGGGGTCCATGAGAATCTATGCCTCTTGCAGATGGAAATGATTGCTTTCTCTCTCTCTCTCTCTCTCTCTCTCTCTCTCTCTCTCTCTCTCTCTCTCTCTCTCTCTCTCTCTCTCTCTCCCCGAGTATCTCTCCCACTGAGTCAGGGACATTTGTTGCAGATTAGAAAGTTTAAAGAATATCGGTCACAAGTCACTGACTTCGTTGATCACATAACTGGACGTTGTATCGAGTTCAAGTTGGCCGGCAGCACTACTGATTGAGCTATCTCCCCCCTTCCCCCAACAATACTACACATAAACAAAGGAATGAGACTTTGAGCTTTCCAGTCATCGAAAGCAAACAAACAAACAACAAACAAAAAACAAGCAAGCAATCAAACACAAAAACTGATTAAAAAATAATAATAAATGGTTTAACAAAATAATAAACAAACAAACAAACGGTTGGCCGAAAAGCTGACTGTTCAAATAATTACGTACGACTGTTTTTAACCTCAAAGAGCAAGTGGCGGGAAACGAGGACAAACAAACAAACATGTGAACAAACAATTGTCCTAAAAACTAACCGTCTGTCAAATAATGACGACTGCGTTTTCAAAGAACTATGGCGAGAAGTGCGGGCAGATCACGCTTACCGCACCGTGCCGCTCGTGCCCTCGGGCTTTGACGTCATTCATTCGCGCGCATTGCACGAGGCGGTGACCCTGTCCGGCTGTAATGACAGTCTGCACTGATCGTCGTCGTCCTCTTTTTTTTATTTCCTGAATCTTCAGTGCCAAACGCCCACACGCAGAGTGGGAAATCTCTTGACAGTGCTACGCTTAACTCATTCTACCCCAGAGCCACCACAGCAAGATAAAGATCGACCATGATAGTTCAAGGGTGATGCCAGCATAGCTTGGCGCCTATGGGCGCCAAGCTATTCTGGCATCACCCTTGAACTATCATGGTCGATCTGTGTCCTGCACTGCGATGCAGTCTTCAGAGGACAGGGGCAAAATTGAAGGATTTCGGTGTTGGGGTAGAATGAGTAAACCCCTGGAAAGCCGAGGAACAAATCGACACAATCCAACTGCAAGAGACATACATCATCAAGGGCCACTGCGGTCGCGGGGGCTCATGAGGATCTATGCCTCTTGCTGACACCACTTTGAATCCACGTTCCTGGGAAGGCTGGGGACTCTTTGCCGTTAAATTAACGCAGATTTTAGACAGTGTGTGTTTGCCGACAGCGAAGAGATTAATCCAGAATAACACCATCAATGTGAGGACCTGCTGAAAGTCACCCAATAACACCATCAATGCCAGGACCTGCTGAAAGTCACCCAATAACACCATCAATGCCAGGACCTGCTGAAAGTCACCCAATAACACCATCAATGCGAGGACCTGCTGAAAGTCACCCAATAACACCATCAATGCCAGGACCTGCTGAAAGTCACCCAATAACACCATCAATGCGAGGACCTGCTGAAAGTCACCCAATAACACCATCAATGCCAGGACCTGCTGAAAGTCACCCAATAACACCATCAATGCCAGGACCTGCTGAAAGTCACCCAATAACACCATCAATGCCAGGACCTGCTGAAAGTCACCCAATAACACCATCAATGTGAGGACCTGCTGAAAGTCACCCAATAACACCATCAATGCGAGGACCTGCTGAAAGTCACCCAATAACACCATCAATGCCAGGACCTGCTGAAAGTCACCCAATAACACCATCAATGCCAGGACCTGCTGAAAGTCACCCAATAACACCATCAATGCGAGGACCTGCTGAAAGTCACCCAATAACACCATCAATGCGAGGACCTGCTGAAAGTCACCCAATAACACCATCAATGCCAGGACCCGCTGAAAGTCACCCAATAACACCATCAATGCCAGGACCTGCTGAAAGTCACCCAATAACACCATCAATGCGAGGACCTGCTGAAAGTCACCCAATAACACCATCAATGCCAGGACCTGCTGAAAGTCACCCAATAACACCATCAATGCGAGGACCTGCTGAAAGTCACCCAATAACACCATCAATGCCAGGACCTGCTGAAAGTCACCCAAAAAAAGCTAATCTTCTACAACAACGTTTAGGGCTTAACGTCTTTTGTCTACCACGAAGGTGATTTCAAAGACGAGGCACCATAATAGGATCTGAACAAACTTGGGACCCAGCTGGATTCGAACCCGGGACCTTTCGGTCGAGAGTCGAACGCTCTACCGCCGAGCCACCCAGTTCTCTTAATCTTCCACAGCTGGTAAAAGTTCTATTAGTTTTTTGGCAGCAGGATTTTAATTGTTACCATTTTTATCCATGCCGATGTGCAACATACGGATACTAGGCTGTTTGTTGCGTAATGGGATAGCACGTCTCATTAACTCATTCGAGACGTGCCGCCTCCGGATACGCGGCTTAAAGCCGCGTATCCGGAGGCGGCACGTCTCGAATGAGTTAATGAGTTAATGCAAACACTCTTTAATGATCAGTGCCTCCAACAGCTCTGAGAGTTATCATCAGGTTTCCATGATTGAATTTGTTAATTTCGCGAGAACAGAGATCAAACAGTTAAACCTTCATGTTCCGTCATTGTCCATCACCTTCCTCAGAACAAAAACAATGAGATCTAAGATACCCCTTCACTGCTGTCGGATGCAGACTGCGTTTTTGAAATCAGCGTAACTTCAATGTAAAAAGAAAGGCCCCCAGCCGTCAAAGAAACATAGACACTACATGATTCCAGCAAGATGTATAGAACCTCATGAGGCCCCGCAACTGCGGGGGCTCATGAGGATCTATACCGCTCGCAGCTGGGTGGTGTTCAGTTTTTCTCTTCGGCAAAGGGGTTAACACCTGTTGTGCAAGCAGGCGTAGACTCTGTTTACAAAACAGGTGCATGCATGCACGTGGGGGGTTAAACAACAACAAAAAAGCCCGACTATGACTCTCTGAGCGGTGAAGAAGGCGAGCTATAAACATATCGATTTCTTTAGCACAAGACCTTCGTCTTTTAACACGCGCGGAAACAATCATTACGACGGACACTAAAAGTCCGCTGAGACAACAAACTGCGGGTAGAATTACTCATTATAATTTGTTTTTCTTGGATTCTAGAGCACTTTTCCCAATGTGCAAACAGTCATCGGGCTGGCGTCGGCCCTTCGCGCACTGGGTTCAGTGTTGGTGTAGTGGCGTGGGCACATCCCTTTAGTAAGTTAATTATAAACTTGCTAGAAAAAATAAGCAAAACTTGTCAGGAATAATCAGGAAAATAAGCAAGAACTATTAGAAAACAAGAAAGGGCGAAGCCCTTAACTCATTCTATCCCAACACCAAAATCCTTAAATTTTGCCCCTGTCCTCTCAAGACTGCATTGCAGCGCAGGACACAGATCGACCATGATAGTTCAAGGGTGATGCCAGAATAGCTTGGCGCCCGTAGGCGCCAAGCTATTCTGGCATCACCCTTGAACTATCATGATGGATCCTTATCCTGCTGTGGTGTGTCTGGAGTAGAATGAGTTAAGGCTCATATGCATGACCGATCCACATAATTATGACCTTTTGGCCTTGACCTTTCCGACAGGTCATTGAAATAAGCAAGTGTTCAAGTTTTCTAACATAAGAAAAGGGTTGGATTTTGTACCTTTGTACCTGCGAAATCCATGTTTTCTCAAATTTTACGCATTTTTTACTTTGTCTACATCCCATGACATGCCAAGGTTAAAGTTAACCACAGACGACGGCGGACGGACAACGGACGGACGACCACTGACCCAGAACATAGACTCACTTTTGCTATTGAACTTTTGCTATTATAAGTCAAATAAACAAAACCTCTTAGAAAATTACACATGAAAAAAAAAGAAAAAAGAAACGTACACGCAAAATAAACAAAACTTCTGAGAAATATAATAGAAAGATAAAGAAAACATATTCCAAATTAATAGAGAAACATGCAGTCAGACTATTTTATTTTGAAAACAAAAAGAAATATGATAGTGCAAGTTCGATAAATAGATAGTCATAAGCGTCCGCAGTCTGCATGGGCTCATGAGGATCTATGCCTCTTGCAGATGGCTCGTTCAAAATATTGTAGCTTAAGTGTACACGTATCTATACAGGAAATTCAAAACAGAATAAGAGACTTAACTGTACTGTAAGGCTTACATGATTATATCAAAACACAGAATAAAAGACTGAACTGTACTGTAAGGCTTACTACATGCTTATTATCAAAACACAGAATAAGAGACTAATGTTCTGTAAGGCTTACATGCTTATATCAAAACACAGAATAAAAGACTGAACTGTACTGCAAGGCTTACTACATGCTTATTATCAAAACACAGAATAAGAGACTGAACTGTTCTGTAAGGCTTACTACATGCTTATTATCAAAACACAGAATAAGAGACTGTACTGTTCTGTAAGGCTTACATGCTTATATCAAAACACAGAATAAAAGACTGAACTGTAATGCAAGGCTTACTACATGCTTATTATCAAAACACATAATAAGAGACTGTACTGTTCTGTAAGGCTTACATGCTTATATCAAAACACAGAATAAGAGACTAATGTTCTGTAAGGCTTACATGCTTATTATCAAAACACAGAATAAGAGAATGTACTGTTCTGTAAGGCTTACATGCTTATATCAAAACACAGAATAAGAGACTAATGTTCTGTAAGGCTTACTGACATGCTTATATCAAAACACAGAATAAGAGATTGTACTGTTCTGTAAGGCTTACATGCTTATATCAAAACACAGAATAAGAGACTAATGTTCTGTAAGGCTTACATGCTTATATCAAAACACAGAATAAGAGACTAATGTTCTGTAAGGCTTACTGACATGCTTATATCAAAACACAGAATAAGAGATTGTACTGTTCTGTAAGGCTTACATGCTTATATCAAAACACAGAATAAGAGACTAATGTTCCGTAAACCTTACATGCTTATATCAAAACACAGAATAAGAGACTAATGTTCCGTAAACCTTACATGCTTATATCAAAACACAGAATAAGAGACTGTACTGTTCTGTAAGTCTTACATGCTTATATCAAAACACAGAATGAGACTGTACTGTGAGGCTTACCTGATTATATCAAAACAACAAAAAAAAACTTCATTAAGAGACTTAACCCATTCAGCCCTGACGCACTACAGCAGGAGATGGGTCGACCATGATAATTTAAGGGTAGTGCCAGATTAGCTTGACGCCTGTCGGCGCCAAACTAATCTGGCACTGCCCTTGAATCATCATGGTCGATCAATCTCCTGCAACTGGTGCATAGTCAATAGATGACGGCGCCTCCAAAATTTGGGAAATACGGTCATCGGGCTGAATGAGTTAACTGTTCTGTAAGGCTTACCTGCTAATATCAAAACACTGAATAAGAGACAACTGTTTTGTAAGGCTTACCTGCTTATATCAAAACACAGAATAAGACGGACTGTACTGTGAGGCTTACCTGCTTATATCCACAAAACACAGAAGAAGCAACAGTTTTATAACTATTGCACTTTTAACCCTTTTAGCCCCAAGGTCCCATTTCTCAAATTTTGGAGGTGTTAGCTAACGACTATGTGCCAGTTGTAGGAGATGGATTGATCATAATAATTCAAGGGTAGTGCCAGATGAGCTTGGCGCCTTCAGGCGCCAAGCTCATCTGGCACTACCCTTGAATTATCATGACCAATCCATCTCCTGCTGCAGGGTCCCGGCGCTAAAAGGGTTACCAATTTGTTACATGTGACATGGTCATGTGTTGCTGATTATAAACTAAAGTGCACAAGTTTGACCCTTTGGCTGTCAGTAGCTCTTCCTGCTGGAATCACCTCGAGATAAAGCTCTACCGACAGGAATCACCTCGAGATAAAGCTCTACCGACAGGAATCACCTCGAGATAAAGCTCTACCGACAGGAATCACCTCGAGAAAAAGCTCTACCGACAGGAATCACCTCGAGAAAAAGCTCTACCGACAGGAATCACCTCGAGAAAAAGCTCTACCGACAGGAATCACCTCGAGAAAAAGCTCTACCGACAGGCATCACCTCGAGAAAAAGCTCTACCGACAGGCATCACCTCGAGAAAAAGCTCTACCGACAGGCATCACCTCGAGAAAAAGCTCTACCGACAGGCATCACCTCGAGAAAAAGCTCTATCGACAGGAATCACCTCGAGAAAAAGCTCTACCGACAGGCATCACCTCGAGAAAAAGCTCTACCGACAGGCATCACCTCGAGAAAAAGCTCTACCGACAGGCATCACCTCGAGAAAAAGCTCTACCTACAGGAATCACCTCGAGAAAAAGCTCTACCGACAGGCATCACCTCGAGAAAAAGCTCTACCGACAGGCATCACCTCGAGAAAAAGCTCTACCGACAGGCATCACTTCGAAATAAAGCTCTACCGATAGGCATCACATCGACAAAAAGCGCTCCTGACAGCCACAGCGTTTACGAAGGAATAATCTGTATAAAAATGCGCCTCCGACACTCAAAGGGATAATATAAGTAGGTCCAATTGACTACATTATTCTGCTGACCCCCGCAACACACAAAGCACATTTTTCTTTTCAAGATAACGACAGTATTCAATTTCTCATTGGAGGCTGTACTTTTAGAGATCATGATATTTTTGTTTGTTTGTTGTTGTTTTATTTGTTTACTTTCGAAAACATTCATTGACGTGTAGAAAAGAGTCAAGCAGACAAAAGAAAAGGAAAAATCAAATGAAACCAACAAGTACTCACACACACACACACACACACACACACACACACACACACACACACACACACACACACACACACACACACACACACACACACACACACACACACACACACACGCCCCCCCCCCCCGACCCTCCACCCACACCCCCACCCCCACTCCCACCGCTAGAAGGGGAAGAAAGCACTAAAGGCGTCCATCACACTGATATCTAGTATAATCACTGCTGTTGGACGCAGACTGCGTTGTTTGAAATCATTGCAACTTCAACGTAAAAGAGAGCCCAACCGTCAAAGAAACATTGACACAGATTTATTTCAGCAAGAGGTATAGAACCTCATGAGCCCCCGCGCAACTGCTGCTCATGTAAAACCCCGGCTCTTCGTCCTATCCCGCTTCCGGAAACAGCACGAACCGTCAGCTGTGACTGATCGCCGCGAATAAAAACTTATCAGCAAACCGACGCTTTCTAATCAGTGCATACACCTTAACCCATTTAACCTCAAGGCCGCATTCACAAATGTTGGAGGTGTCATCTAACGACTCTGTACCAGTTGCAGGAGATGGATGGACCATGATAATTCAAGGGTAGTGCCAGATTCGCTTGGCGCCATCAGGCGCCAAGCGAATCTGACACTACCCTTGAATTATCATGGTCCATCCATCTCCTGCTGTAGGGCGTTGGGGTCAAATTGGTTAATCGTCATGATATAACACATCCTGAACACACACACACACACACACCACACACACACACACACACACACACACACACACACACGCACACACACACACACACGCACACACACACACACACACACGGCACACACACCACACACACACCACCACACACACACCACACACACACACACACACACACACGGCGCACACACACACACACACACACACACACACACAAGCTGAGAAAATGGACGTACATTGTCAGCGGCCATAGATCCTCATAAGCCCTCGTAGCAGCGGGGACTCATGAGATAAACATTTACATCTCGTGCAAGCGGTTTCTACTTACTGCTTCCGCCGTAAAACAAACATCCATCTTTAACTTCATATACGTTAAGAATAAATCTTTAAAATGCATACACAAAAGACCTCAGTTTTTCTGTCTGTCTATCTCTGTCTCAGTGTCTGACATGTAATATTTTATTGTCCTGTTACGACAAATTTGTTGAGACAAAATAACATTTGGTCTGAAATATAAATGATGCTTTTTTACGGACGGATCAGTTACCTCGGCTCGAGGGAGGGGGTGGGGGGCAGAGTGCCATATATCACCAGTGAGCAAAACGACAATCTGGCCGAGAAACATGTATGCAAATCGTGCTAACAAGAGGCATAGATCCTCATGAGCCCCGCGTAGTTGCGGCGGCTCATGAGGATATGTCTCTTGCATGCAGTTTCTCGTCTTGGAGTGCTTACATCATAAAAAAACAACAACACAGCGATACATTTCCTCAACAATCTTGCTTAAAAACGTGGATGCATACAGTGTTAGCAAGAGACACAGATCCGCATATGCCACTTACAGACGAACATCTTTTATCGAGGCACTACATTACCATCGGCGAGTCCGAACTGAAGTCTGTACACCAGTTTACCTACCTCGGCTGCATCATCACGTCAGACGCCAAGCTGGACAAGGAGCTGGACAACAGGCTGGCAAAAGCGAACAGTGCTTTCGGGCGACTATTCAAGCGGGTGTGGCACAATCAACAGCTGAAAAAAGGCACCAAGATCAGCGTGTACAGAGCTGTCGTCCTCACCACCCTGCTGTACGGTTCCGAGTCCTGGGCCCTCTACCGCAGCCAACTACGACTCCTCGAACGTTTTCACCAGCGCTGCCTGCGTGCCATCCTCAGCATTCACTGGAGTGACTATGTCACCAACGTCGAGGTCCTTGAACAGGCGCAAACTTTGAGCATCGAGGCTTTGCTGCTGCGGACACAGCTTCGCTGGGCGGGGCACGTCTCCAGGATGGAGGATCATCGCCTACCCAAGATCACTCTGTTCGGCGAGCTCGCCACTGGACACCGAGACAGAGGGGCACCAAAGAAGAGATACAAAGACGGTCTCAAGAAGTCACTTAGTGCCTGCCAATTCGACCGCCGCCAGTGGTCTTCGCTTGCTGTGGACCGTGACACATGGCGCTCCACCATTCACAAGGCAGCCGTCTCCTTTGAGGACTCTCGCAGAGCTAACCTCAAGGACAAGCGGCTCAGGAGAAAAAAAAACAGAGTTGTCGTAACTCAGAACCCTGACCAGACCTTCCCCTGCAGCCACTGCGGTCGAACCTGCCTGTCCCGGATTGGCCTCCGCAGTCACGAAAATGCCTGCAGACGACGTGGGCAAGCCCTATAGAATCTTCGTTTGAGAAGTCAAGCCATGACGGTGGCACATACATTACTGTTAGCTGCACATGTTTGTGGCGTATAGGAACCTTGGAAGGGAAGGGGGCAGAGAGAGAAGGCTGATTCCCTCCCCCCCCCCCCCCCCAAGAAAATGTAGGGGGATTGGAGGGGAGGGGTCGTGGTGGGGGGGGGGGTTCGCGAGGGGATGGGGGGTTGGGGGGGGGTTCCGGGGGGGGGGTCGGGAGGGGGGAAGTGGCACAGTTCCCACACCCCCACTGACCCTTGTTTATGTTTTTGCGTAGGTTGGACTACTGTTGCTTGCCTTGCCACCCCCCTCTCCCCCTCACCACCTTCCCAAACTCGATTTGAATATTTTCCTACGCCATTGCGCGTTCTATCACAACAGTAGTGCTTCATCAAGATAACACACGCAGGCAAACATGCGGTGTCTGCAAACCGTGAAGATGATGAGCGTCGGTGTAAAATACGCTTTCGCACCCCCCACCCCCCAGCTTCCCCTCCACCCCCCCCACCCCCCGTCCCTGCTCCTATTGGAAAAGGTGGGGTGTGTCGGTGGGGGAGTGGCGTGAAACCGTGTATTACCGAGTTGGCGAGATGCAGAAAATACTGTCAGCAACGTGGTAATAACGCTTGACAGGCCGATCCAACGTCTTCGTCATTAATTGTGGGCGTCATAATCATCATCATCATCATTCTGATACATTAAATTAAAAGTTGAAGGCTGGACACCGAAAACAGGCAATAACATATTTAGATCTAAGCGAAAGTGTGGTGTAAGCATTTATGTAACAGTTATCAATTCCGACTTGGTGGACGTACGCTAAGATTTACCTCGTTTTGATCAGTCGCCGCCCCCCCCCCCCCCCCCCAACACACATAAATCCCAACCCACCTACCTCCGCCCATCAATTTCCTATTTTATTGACACCAAACAAGTTCTTTCGCAAGTTTGTTATTTAATGCACTGAATATCACATGTTTCCAGGGTGCCATCACTGATCCATATTCACAAGTACACATATAACTCCGTTAAATGCGGCAAGTAGGCGGAAAATTGAGATGCATTTTTATCAGAAAATCAATGATAACTCTGCGAGAAAAGGCGATAACAAGCCCAAGACAATTATCTGTCTAAGGCAACGCACTAGGACCCCCTGAGCTAGTACACAGTGCGCATCAAAATGTCATCAAGGGAGGTTATCAGGTGCAGACTGCAGCGTTACAATAATTGCGGTCCTTGGAGTCAGCCTGTCCTTCCATCTGCAAGAGGCATAGATCCTCATGAGCCCCTGCAGGTGCAGCGTCTCATGTGGATTTATGTCTCATGCTGACACACATGATGCTGCATTTAGCTGTTCCTCAATTTTAGTCGTCCTTTGGGTTAGGCTTCGGTATTATTGTCAGACATGCTGAGTTCTCACCCATTGCCTGGAATAAAAAGAGAACCATTACTTGCAAACGGCACAGAGCCTCATGACCACCTGCAGTGCTGGGAAGGATGAGTCCCATTGTCTGTCTTAGCCGCAATTCATCCAAACTCTGACAACTTAATGGATATGCATTTAAGAAATTATTAATACACACTCGGCATAAAGACTACAATTATTATGAACACATTACGAAATAAAAAGTCTACCCACTGCATGTTCACCGCGCAAAAGAGCCTCATCATTACACGATGCGAGTACCGTTGCCTAGTAATTATTTATATCTGTGTCCTCGCAGCAGAGGTACCGAGCCGGCCGTTGCCCGAGGATTTTTGCAAAGGTCAACCAGTGCACTGAAAAGACTGACATCGGCGGAGTTTTGAGTAATGAAAGCGACGCAGTCCTTGTAGGAGTGTCGACAAAAAAAATGTGCCAGTCGTACTGGGAAGCACTGTCCTAGGTGCCTCTTTTCCTGTAGGGAACAAGGTCCTCGGGCCGACATCAGCCGCAGCTGACCTCGCGCACTGCTGTGCGCGAGGTCAGCTACGGCCGATGTCGGCCCGAGGACCTTTGGCTTACTGGGATGATCTCGTTCACCGTCTGCGAAAATGCTGAGTGAAAATATATTGCACTGGAAACGCGAACTGCTCTCTGATATATATATTTTTTAATTTCAAGAAAAACTTCCTATTTATGTATTTATTTTAATAATATTTATTATTATCATTATTATTGGAGTTCATTACTATTTTCATTATCACTGTATTTATTATTATTATCATCATCATTAATATATTTATTATTATTATTGTTATTATTATTATTACAAAACGTGTCCGTCACAATGAGTTCTGCGGGTGAGCAAAATGCTCTAAATAATTTCACGCTTACGTCAATAGTTGACAACGCACAATAGCAGTGCAAAGAACCTGCATTCAAGATGTGTCATCAGCTTTGGCCAAATAGCTCATGTACCTCACCCCCCCACCCCCGCCCCACCACCACCACCCCCTCACCCAACCATTTCCTTTGCAGTCGACTTCTCCTTTAACGTACGATATAACAAACGTCGGACGGATATATATATATCTTGACATAACGCGGATATAACACTTTTACACTGGTCCCGACCTTCGTGAGCAGATTACTTCGCCTAACTACAAACTTCGGATATAACCTGAACTACTGAAAAAGGTTCACCGCGATTTGATATACACACAAGTAAGTTTAGCACGCTTGCCTCATCATGTCACTTTTCTAAATTTCCTCCTTAGTTTCAGGGTCATGCTATGTCTGCACTGGAGGCACCTCTACTCTGGGCAAAGGTGACCGAGGTCAAAACACTTGGACCAGAAGAATTCGGTCAAGTCACGTCTACTTGAAAAGACTAACGCACTTCCCACATCAGGAAACTGAAGGTATACCGACACCCAAAGCAAGAGAAATATATCCTGAAAAGCTCCAAATTCAGTCAAGTCACCCGAGCCTTCTGCAAGTCTACTTCAACAAATATATCACCCTCTCCCCGGCCCCCTCCCCGTCAATCTAAAGAAAACAAGTTACAGATTTTTAGCGGTTAAATAGTAGATCCTCATGAACTGATTCAATCGTCGCCCTTAGGTGTACTTAGAAAAAAAGACCAATACGCCATTTAACAAAGTCATACTGACACATCTAGGTATCCCAAACAAACAACAAAGAAGTATTAGAGCGGGGTACGTACAGGTCCGTGGCAAAAGGTATAGATCCTCATAAGCCCCCGCCAAAGCGGGGGCTCATGTGGATCTATACCTTTTGCTGGCCGCGGATTTGGCCGCCACAGGAGCGCCCAAAAGTGCATTGCTACTGTGTATGTACGAGTGTTTTCGAACAAGACTTCAGTTGGGGTGTAGGCCGACTGTTTGTCAGTTCCTATCGTGGGCCGGTCCCCACAGGTGTTTTGATACCGCCCCCAGCCCAGAGCCTAACAACGTACGTAGGCTTACCCATTTAAGGCCACACAAAGAGCACCCACTTTCATATAAGGAGGCACAGAGCCATACGCATTTAGGGTGGGTGTTAGCCCCCAAACAAAACCTGAATGCACGCTGCACAATCCTGGCGGTAGGCCGTCGGAGAAATTGATTCAGTAGGGCACTGATACAGACGCATTTAAGGTTAAAAATAATAAAAAATGTAGACAACCCACACCACACCACCCCCAACTAGCTGGCTGTAGAACTGCGGAGAAAGAAAGATTACCAACATAACCATTTAACTCACATAATAATTAATCCCGTCACTGACAGCAAACGAAGACTTCTGAAATCCGTTAATTCGACGGATAAAGATGCCCAACCATCCAAAGAACACTTGATTTCAGCAGTTGCTTGACTCCCGATGATGTATACATCTTGCTGGTTGGTTGGTGTTCATTTTTTTCTCGACAGCGAAGCGGGGTTCTAACCCAAAAGTACAAGGGGTTTTGTATGGATGTGGAGGCTGACAAAACCTTTGTCTAGCACGTCCGTTAACCGTTTTAGACCCAAGGTCCCATTTCTCAAATTTTGGAGGTGTTGCCTATCGACTATGTACCAATAGTTGGAGATGGATTGATCATGATAATTTAAGGGTAGTGCCAGATGAGCTTGGCGCCTTGAATTATCATGATCAATCCATCTCCTGCTGCAGGGTCGCGGGGCTAAGAGGGTTAACCTGCAGCTAAAAGCAGGCACTTTGAAGTGTTCCAACCACTAATACCAGGTAAGGCGCGAACACGCTGTGGTGACTGATAATAGCAGGTACCCTGCACGCATCGAATGTGGGGCAGCAACGACACTACGCAGAGAGCAACAACGATACTACGCGGTACCAGCAGCCAGCCAGCCAGTTAACCATCTTAAGCCCTACTATGCAAGCAGACTCCGGGGCTCTTTACAGTACTGCTGGCTGAAAGCACAAGAGGGTTAATACATTTTTATTTCTTAATCCCTATACTGCCACTGAACGCAGATTGTGTTTCTGAAATCTTTGATTCAACACTCATTGACATCATCCGTCCAAAGAACATAGATCTATACAAAGTTGGATCAGCAAGAGGTATAGCTCCACATGATGTCCCCCGCAAATGTGGGCGCTCATGAGGATCCGTACCTCTTGTATTTGGGTTCTGCTTGTACTGTAGTGTTCTGGCAGTCAAGGGGTTAACCATAGCAAGACACTCTTTGCCGTAACCTGTAAAATATGTTACTGCGGAACTTGTTTTGCACAGCCACCCTTAATAAAATCACCTGTCATTAAAGACTATCAATGATGGTCTTTAATGACAGGTGACACTTTCTGCCCTTCAAGACAGAGAGAGAGAGAGAGAGAGAGAGAGAGAGAGAGATGAGAGAGAGAGAGAGAGAGAGAGAGAGAGAGAGAGAGAGAGAGAGAGAGAGAGAGAGAGAAAGAGTGAGTGAGTGAGTAAGTATAGATTGCTTTACGTCCCGCAAGCGACAAAGGCCTTTTCAGGACGTGCCTGCGCTAAATGAAGAAAAGAACTGCAAGAAGCGCAGACAGGAGGGAGAATTTCAAAAGAAAAATACAGATGAATAAATCAGAAAGACAGAAATACAAACCCCCAAAAGAGTAGAACCCACCTTGCAGGGGTTAGACAAGGTGACCCTAGGAACTAAAAAGTAGACAACCCCACCAAGGTCCCCTAGGGCAGACCCGGTGGGGTGAGAGAGAGAGAAAGACTGACTTTAAGACCTTTTTAAAAAATGTTTCTTATTTATTATATATATATATATATATATATATATATATATATATATATATATATATATATATATATATATTATATATATATATATATATATATATATATATATATATATATATATATAATGTTTGATTTTTGGGGGGAGGGGGGGGGGGCAACAACGGTGGTTGCAGAAAACAGGCTCTACAGTATCTCTGTACCCATTCACTTGCACTCTCAATCTTAGCCAAGAAGCACAGATTTCTTCACATCATGACTGCAAAACCTCTACGCATTAACCCCTTCACTGATACTCATATCACTGTCCCGCTCAAAATACCTGTATTTATTCGTCTTTTCCGCTTAACGATTCCATCAGTAGCAACCATGGGTTTAAATCCAAAATATTGTCCGGTTTAGTACCAAACTGATCAAAACTGTTCTTACCAACAACAAACAAACAATACTCAATTTTCGTTTATATGATGTAAAAGACCACTGAATACAAACGTGAAAAACAAAAACCTCACACATTATCCGTCCATCCACCCTACGGAAAGAATAGTTTTAAAAAAGAAGAAACAAGCAACCCTAAAAAGAAGATTCAACATGTTAGTAGAGACAGCTTTGAAAACTATCACCGCGTAGCGTTGCTTTATCCCACTGTAACCTATTAGTCTTCCGCTCCCCACTGCATGTGAACTACCTGATCGTGACAGAGGAATATTACCCCATATACCCGGCGTGTTTGGGCGACACGATTTGTTAGCCCCGGGTGCAGCGCGGTAAAGATCAGTATGTCACAGCACCCGGGAACCATGAACTCAGACCCACCGCGTTATTGTAGTGCTGAAAGTACCTACCAATGCGCAAAAGGCCATCGGGCCGATGGCGGCCGGATGGCCTTTTGCGCGGCACTGTGTACATCTAGACCTGTTACTGGACATGCTTGCATTTTGTTCCGGAATCTCTGTCATTCAACGACTGACCAAAAGCCACAACCGTTCAAGGAACATGGAGACAAATCCAGGGGGAAAAGACGGGCTCGTTCAATAGCATGTCCGTTGAAAAAGCTGAAGAGGTGGAAGCAGCCGTACGCGGCCTGAAGGGAGGAATGTCTCCAGGTGTAGACAACGTACCTGCTGAACTGTTGAAACATGGAGGAGAAGTAACAACGAAGGTCCTCACTACACTCTGTCAAAAGATCTGGGAGCAAAAGAAATGGCCAGTAGAATGGACACAGTCTCTAGTGATCCCGCTCCCCAAGAAAGGAAACCTGAAACAGTGCCAGAACTACAGAACTATCAGTCTGATAAGTCACCCTAGCAAAGTAATGCTTAGAATCATTCTCAACCGCCTCAAAACTTTCGCCGAGGAACTGCTGGCAGAAGAACAGGCTGGCTTCAGAGTTGGAAGAAGCACTGTAGAGCAGATTTTCAACTGCCGCGTCCTGATCGAGAAACATCTGCAGCATCAGCGCGAACTCTACCACAACTTCATTGATTTCAGGAAAGCATTTGATCGCGTCTGGCACGACGGACTCTGGCAAGTCATGAGATCGTTCAACATAGAGGAGGGACTGATCCAAATGATAGAAGCGCTTTACAAGAACGCCTGCAGCGCGGTTCTACTTAACAATCAGTCAGGCGAGTTCTTCAGGACGACGATCGGTGTCCGTCAAGGATGCCTGCTCTCTCCTGTCCTTTTCAACATATTCCTGGAGAAGATCATGCAGGAAACCCTCCACGACCACCATACTTCAATCTCTATTGGTGGCAGATCCCTGTGCAATCTTCGATTCGCAGACGACATTGACCTCATGGCAGGCAGCAATAGTGAGCTCCAAAACCTGACAGACAAACTTTCAAGTAGCGCAGGGTCTTATGGCATGGAGATCAGTACGGATAAAAGCAAAGTGATGATCAACACCACAAGCGACAGCAGCAGCAACATTCACATGAATGGCCAAAAGCTAGAAGAGGTCAATAGCTTCAAGTACTTGGGAGCCACCCTGTCCAAAGACGGTAGTTGCATAGCAGAGATCCGTATCAGGATAGGTACAGCAACATCCGCAATGGCCAGGCTGGACAGGATATGGCGAAGTAACTCCATCAGCTTCACCATCAAGTACAGGCTTTACAAGTCCCTCATAGTGTCTATTCTACTCTACGGCTGTGAGACTTGGACACTGCTTGCAGACTCAGAAAAGAAAATCCAGGCCTTTGAGAACAAGTGCCTGAGGAAGTTGCTCCGCATCTCGTACCGCGAGCACAAGACCAACGAATATGTACGGTGCATCGTCACTTCCCTGGTGGGCCCACATGAACCCCTTCTGGCAACCGTGAAACGGCGCAAGCTTGCTTGGTTTGGCCACGTGACCCGACACAACACCTTGTCCAAGACTATCCTCCAAGGCACTCTCGAAGGAAGTCGTCGGCGAGGTCGTCAGAGAAAGAGTTGGGTCGCAAACATAAAAGAATGGACCGAACTCGAGATGTCAGACTTGCTTGCCACCGCCCAAAATAGAACTCAGTGGAGAGCACTGTCTGTTGCTGCTGCCTTTCAGTCCCCCCAACGCCCAGTTCGGGCAAGGGACTGATGATGATGATGATGATGAAAGGCCCTGGTAAATCAAAGTGGCACTTTCGGAGTGCGCCTGAGTTGTACTCCATAGGCAATAGATTTCCCTGTCTCCCATAACCCGCCCGTCAGGGCCGACCGTTATCACTTCGGAGCCGTGGACGTCAAACCACGAACTAACCGAACATGGAGACAAGTGTTTCTCAACAAGATGCAAATGCGCAATGCGGGGGCTCATGAGGATCTAAGTCTCTTGCAACTGGGCCGTGTTCCGCAGTTCTTCATCGCAGTGATGAGGTTAATAACACACTGGAGAAGTGTTGCATTTGGATACGCGGCCATATGCCGAATGAGTGTATACATGAAACTACAAGCCTATTATCTAACAGTATTATTATAAACTACAAGCCTATTATCTAACAGTACTCAAACCAAGGGGAATCACAGCGCTGGACAGACAACAGTTAGATCCCCTGCCCCCGCCTATCAGGCACCCAATCGCCAGCCCACAGAGAAATACGCAGGTATAGAATAAGACAATCATTTCCATTAGGGAATGGAAATGATTGTCTTATTCTATACCTGCGTATTTCTCTGTGGGCTGGCGATTGGGTGCCTGATAGGCGGGGGCAGGGGATCTAACTGTTGTCTGTCCAGCGCTGTGATTCCCCTTGGTTTGAGTACTGACAATTCTGCCAGCGCTAGCCTCACCTATCTGGTTTGTGAGTATTATCTAACAGCCCTGCGTATTTCTCTGTGGGCTGGCGATTGGGTGCCTGATAGGCGGGGGCAGGGGATCTAACTGTTGTCTGTCCAGCGCTGTGATTCCCCTTGGTTTGCATACTATTATCTAACAGGCTTCTGATGTAAAGCCGACATTTCCGCCATCTGCGACAGTACGATAGGAGACGAGTCTGTAATTTTAGCTCAAGGGTATCAATTGACATTTTCGCCGCGTAGCGCTTGAGAAGGCGAGAAGAAAACCAGACACTAATTTTGACCTATCATGATAAATAATGGCCGATCATCCATCATTAACCCCTTGTACATGCAGGTGGCTGCATGCTCAAGAGTGTTAAACTTGAAAGGATCTGCTCCATGGCGGTTTCAAGTATTGATTGCTAAGATGTGCCGATACTGTTGGGTCCCAACCTCGGCGTCGACCAAACCTCGGCCAGAGTGACATATAATGCTAAAAAATCGTAAGGCACATTAACTTTTCAGCTTGAATTACTAAAAGTTCTCAGAATGGGTACAGTAACGGCTCTATCAATGATTAGCCGTCCCATTGGCCTACAATTTCACAACATTAGCGTGACAGATTCTGATGACTTTCAGTAATTCAAGCTGAAATGTTAGTATTTTGTGACCAGTATATGTCACTTTGGCCGAGGTTGGATCGACGCCGATGCTGGGACCCAACAGATACAACTGTTTCTTATTTTGCTTCAGCTAAGACTTTTAACCCATTCAGCCCTGACGCAGTACGGCAGGAGATGGATCGACCATGATAATTCAAGGGTAGTGCGGCCAGATTAGCTTGGCGCCTGTCGGGGCGGTCCGTGGCGCAGTGGTTAAGGCGCCTGCCACCAATGCTAAAGGTGCGAGGTTCGATTCCGGGTTCCGGCGTCAGATTTTTCTCCTCTAGTAAGTGTCACCGTTAATTCGGGCGGACCGTCGGGGGTTCTTTCTCCGGGTACTCCGGCTCTTCCTCCCCCTCCACTTTGGTATCAGTCTCAGCCAACTTAATAAAATTTCAAATACAAAACGATTTCCAAATACCGTGTAGCTCGCTTGAGCTTGCCCTTAGCACCACGTGAATGTTCTGTGTTTACGTACAGTGTGTGAGTGAATGCGTGTGATTCACGTGAGCGTGCTTGTTGGGTTCAGTTCGCGGCTACATTCTGCGCATTGAGTTATATTATAAATATGAGAAATGCGCCATATAAATGCTATGCATTATTACCCTTGAGTTATCATGGCCGATCCATCTCCTGCAACAGGTGCATAGTCATTAGATGACGCCTCAAAATTTGGGAAATACGTGCGTCG